>JARQOC010000006.1:236639637-237839637 GCA_033576535.1 Allobates femoralis
TGGGCAATTATAACTGAAAAAGAATGAGATCTAAGTCCAATATAGGAAGAACCTTTTTTGACCATATACAGGATCACCGCCCTGGTGGGCTTTTTACAGTTAAGTATGTTAGATACATACAAATGAACACAATAATGTGTCCTTCTGTTTAGGTGACCAAACAATACTTCCATTAAAAAAATTACTAACAAATGGACTTGATCGTGAACATATACTTTATTACATTACTCATAGACAGGGGCACGTTCCATAGAAAGAACATTGAATATCACAACAGAGACAATTGCAATTGGAACAACATGTATACAGTCAATTTGCAGCTCGTGGGATCCTCTGTACATATCTGCAGATTAAAAGAAATATTTTTAGTAAAAAAAAATTTTTCAAGCATTTTTTTTACTTTTTCTTAAAACAGTTAAGATTATACTTCAGCTATTGTTTATCGACCTACTACAGTAGTTACCTCAGGGGAAATGGTGTATCAGTGTCCGCGCTGCTGAAATCCCAAGAAAACGATCCGGAAACCATATGTAGGTTGCATCAATCATCCATTTATTCCTTTCCTACGCGTTTCAACACTGTCCTAGTGTCTTCCTCAGGGATATCCCTGAGGAAGACACTAGGACAGTGTTGAAACGCGTAGGAAAGGAATAAATGGATGATTGATGCAACCTACATATGGTTTCCGGATCGTTTTCTTGGGATTTCATCAGCGCGGACACTGATACACCATTTCCCCTGAGGTAACTTCTGGATGATTCCCACGTGCATGTGGAAGGTGGAAGTCCTGCAGCAGCTGCATTTAATGCTAAATGCTTTTACACCAGTTGTGGGTCTCACAACTGTGCTAGGTGAGTGAATTCATACCCACCGCATACATTAGTGTCACTAGTGATAGGGCACTATTGCGCCTCTTGTTCCCCCCCCCCTATTTTTTACTTTACTACAGTAGTTGATTCGAACCGAATATATTAAAGGTATATACATTATAATAGACTATGTATTTTGTAGTCCACGTTTAGACCATTCGGTCTCAATGTATTAAGTCTATGGATCCATTCCATTTCCCTTTTCAATAGCAACTTCTGCCGATCTCCTCCCCGTCTTTGTATAGGAATTGTATCTATCAGACGGAACCTCAAATCCTTTTCCGTATGCCCCATATCCACAAAGTGTTTGGGGACCGGCAAATCTTTCCTTTTTTTCTTTATGGTATGTCGGTGATGAGCAATACGTGTCTTAAAATCCCATGTTGTCTCACCGACATACCATAATGCACAAGGACATTCGAGGAGGTAGACAACAAATTCAGATGAACAAGTCAAGTAATGTTTAATTTCAAACCTTTCCCCCGTTTTCGGATGTTCAAAGTGCGAGCCTTTATTCATTAGTCTACAATTAATACATGAGAGACATGGGTAACAACCCACTCTCTTTGTACCTGTTAAATACATCTGCCCATCCTTTTTCATAGAACCAATGTCAGAGCGTATCAGTTTATCCCTCAAACATTGGTTGCGTCTATATGAAAAGAGTGGTGGTTCGTTAAATTCTCTCACATGTGGTAAACATTTCCCCAGCATATTCCAGTGTTTACATATTATTTTAGCAACTTCTCTACTCTCTTCACTATATGTGGAAACAAATGGCACTCTTTTTAATTGTTTATTAGTAGTTTTCTCTGCCAAGATATCCGACCTAGCCAATTGCTGCACTTTAACTTTCTGTTCTCTCAATAATTTTTTTGGGTATCCCCTTGTAGAGAACTTCTTTACCATTTCATTTAGTGCTAATTCCTGTTCTTCCTCATTGCTTACTATCTTTTTGACTCTAGTCATTTGGCTAAAAGGAATGGATTTCAAGGTGTTCATCGGGTGCTGGTTACTAAAATGTAACAGGTCATTCTTATCTGTTTCTTTCACATATAATTTGGTTGTAAATTCATCATTCTGATATAAAACCTGCACATCCAAAAACTGTATAGAGGATTTTGACCATACCAAAGTAAACTTTATCGTCTCATCTATTTCATTGAGGAACCTATGGAATTGATTTACTGCATCTTCTGTTCCTGTCCATATGAGGAAGACGTCGTCTATGTATCTCCACCACGTAGCGACAAAGTCATAGTGGTGGGACACATAGACGAAGTCCTCCTCAATCACCCGCAAAACAATATTTGCATAGGCGGGGGCCATATTGGCCCCCATTGCTGTACCTTTGCATTGTAAGAAATAGTCGTCACCAAACAAGAAGTAATTATTTTTCAAAACTAATTCCAGAAGGTCAAGCACTAAGTGACAAGCATTATCGGAAATCTCGGTTTCCTTTAATTTTTTCTTTATGGCTGCCAGGCCTCGTTCATTATCAATGGATGTGTAAAGTGAGACCACGTCAAAAGACGCCAGTATCACTTCACCACTTACCGACAAGGTGCTTAGTTTACGTAGGAAGTCCCCCGTATCTTTCACATACGAGTCAGCTCCCCTTGCTATGGGATTCAATACTTTATCAAGAAAAACCCCTATGTTTGAGAGAACTGAATTTGTACCTGAGACTATTGGTCGACCCGGAGGGTCCACCAGAGACTTATGGATCTTAGGGAGCACATATAATACTGGTGTTATAGGATACTGAATTGTCATAAAATCAAGGAGATCCTGATCTATCAATCACTCATGTAATGCTTCTTTCAGGATCACCTCAACTTTACGTGCTACTTCAAACTTCGGATCCCTATCCAGTCTCCTGTAGACCCCCGGGTCACTCAACTGTCTCCTGATCTCTTTAATATACATGACCTTGTCCATGACGACAACAGCCCCTCCTTTATCTGCTTTCTTTACTATAATGCTGTCGTCACGGACAAGGTCATTAAGAGCTAGTGTGGCGCCCCGCAACGAGTGCGTCACAGGAGGGTATTGCAGCCACAAATGCAGCCGCAATATCCTCTGACTCAGCAATGAAATAGTTAACTTGGAGATCCAACCCAACATGCAACACCTAGAACAGGGGACCAATCATAGGTCCTGGTGGGTGGAGTGTTAGGGTAGTGGTATAGAACACACAATAATCTAAGGAGTCTGAGAACGAAGGAGGATCTAGAACCTGACAAGAGCAGACTAGAACTTGGAGAGGAGCGGGGGCTCCGCACCCAGTGCGGGCCCCTGGGCCGTCACCGGTCGGGTGTCAGCACCTGAGGCCTTAACCACCGGGATTGGGCATATCTACACGGGTTCCCAAAAGACTCCCGTGCCCACAACTTACAGCCGGTTCACTGGTACCGAAGCTGGCAGCAGTTCACCTCTGCCACGCGAACCAGAAGAGTGGAGGATCAGCTTTATAGGAGCACCCCACCACCAGCCAGTTTCCAGTCGTCTAACCAGCGGTGTACCCACTGAGGGATCCAAGGCTCCCCAAAGCATCCAGGACGTATATCATGGATAGGGCATTGAAGCAGCCTCCCCGTACCCGACCTGGTATTCCTGGGCGACGCTGGCAAAAGAAATCAAGTTAGGTAGAATGGAGGAACACTGCGGATCTCTGAGGGACACTATCACTGCTGAGTCCACCCGGTCTACTACTCAACCACTGTATGCCATGTACTGCCTACTGGTTACAGTAAAGACCCGTTGCAGAGACTACCTGTGTCCGTGCTTCTTTATGAACTGTCCGTCCGCGCAACAAGACAACCGCAGCTGCCGCACAACATTTTGAGCAGCTCCAGCCCCCGGGGATCACCGCTCAGCCTGTGGGGAGCGTAACATCTTGCTGCTGTCCATCCCCCGGGGGTTCCGCAGCGTCGGTAGCCCTTACCGAATCTACTCATAGGTGGCGTCACGAATAAAACAAATTAAACCCCTTTTAATCTGTTCCACAAAGACGTCTTCACTTTTGATCTGCACTACACCGGGCCCCATACCGGCAGGCGCGGTCCACCCGTGACAAGGAGGGAAGAAGAATCGCCTGTCTAAACCGGAGTCAGCCGGCCGCGGTGAGTCACTGTTATCTCCCCTGTCCTCATATTAGGTTTCCTAAACACCTCGCTTCTTTTTTTATCTATTATATAATCGCGAATCGGAAAAGCGCCCCTCCGCGCACACTTTTCGATGTCGTCATGTGGATACGAATTTAACATTGGGCGCGAAGCGCCCAATGCTGCGCGAGCAATGGCCGCGAGGCCATTGCGAGTCGCTGGCCCAGGGCGAGCAATGGCCGCGAAGCGGCCATTGCGAGCTGCTGCCCCAAAATCGATCCACAGCCTCGGCTACAAATTTACCGATTTACCGCTCAGGTAGCGCGAGCAATGGCCGCGAGGCCATTGCGAGTCGCTGCCTGAGCCGCAACTCGCTCCCCGGGGACCATGGAGCGGAGGCGGCATAGCCGCCTCCGCTCCCCACAACTCGCCCCCCCAATGTCCGCACAGCCTCACCCAGGTCCAAACAGGCCCCCCATGTCCGCATAGCCGCCCCCCCATCTCCGCACAGCCACCCCCATGTCCGCACACCCACCGCCATGTCCGCACAGCCCCCCCCCATGTCCGCACAGCCCCCCCATGTCCGCACACCCACCCCCATGTCCGCACAGCCCCCCCATGTCCGCACACCCACCCCCATGTCCGCACACCCACCCCGCAACAAAACCACCCCGCCGCACCTAAGGCCCTACCCCCTAAGTCTGCCCCACCCCTACACGCTAAGCCCCGACCACCTAACCCCCGACCCCAGCATTCTAAGCCCCCGCCGATACCCCCTAAGCCCCGCCGTCTACCCCCTAAGCCACCGCCGCCCCTAAGCCCCTACCCCCTAAGCCCCGCAGCAGCCCCGACCACCTAACCCCCGACCCGCAGCATCCTAAGCCCCCGCCGATACCCCCTAAGCCCCGCCGTCTACCCCCTAAGCCACCGCCGCCCTTAAGCCCCTACCCCTAAGCCCCGCAGCAGCCCCTAAGCCCCTACCCCCTAAGCCCCACAGCAGCCCCTAAGCCCCTACCCCCTAAGACCCGTAGCATCCTAGGCCCCCGCCGATACCCCCTAAGCCATGCTGCCTACCCCCTAAGGCACCACCGCCCCTAAGACCCTACCCCCTAACCCCCGTAGCATCCTAGGCCCCCGCCGATACCCCCTAAGTCCGCCGCACCCGTACACGCTAAGCCCCGACCACCTAACCCCCGACCCGCAGCATCCTAAGCCCCCGCCGATACCCCCTAAGCCCCGCTGTCTACCTCCTGCCCCTCTCGCTAAAGCCCTACACCCTAAGCCCCCGCAGTCCCCTAACCTAACGCCGCTGTCACCTAAGGCCCTACACCCGAAGCCCCCGCCGTCTCCTAACCTAACGTCCCCGTCGATCACTTACATGCCTTCAAGTCATCTGATCGTCCGTCCCATCCACAAGTCCTCCGTCCGGCCAGGCGTCCTCTTCCTCCGGCCCCGGGGGTCTTCTCTCTTCTTTCCGCCATCTCCGCCTCTTCGTCCGGCCCCGGGGATCTTCTGTCTTCTTTTCGCTAACTTCCACCTCCGACGTCCTCTTCCTTCTCATTAAGATAGAATGGACGAAAAATCCCCCATTCTATCTCAATGAGATCTGAGGCCCTCTTCTGATTGGTCGCTGTATACTGCCCTCAGCCAATCAGAAGAGCCCCTCAGACTGAGACGCAGTAATTATTTATTATTTTTTAATTATTTTTTTATTATTTTTTAATTATTTTTTAATTATTTTTTTTATTATTAAATTTATTTATTTTTTTACTTGCGAGTGAGACACAGTTCTCATTCAGGTCCGCCTTTTTTTTCCCCATTGACATACATTAGCGGTGTGTCGGCGATTTTATGGCCGGCCACCTGGTTCTATTTGTCGGCCCTAAAATCGCGGACACACCGCTAATGCATGTCTATGGGCAGTCAGCCCGATTTCGGATTGGACGCCGACCAATCAGAATTCGAGCTGACTGCCCATAGACATGCATTAGCGGTGTGTCCGCGATTTTAGGGCCGACAAATAGAACCAGGTGGCCGGCCATAAAATCGCCGACACACCGCTAATGTATGTCAATGGGGAAAAAAAAGGCGGACCTGAATGAGAACTGTGTCTCACTCGCAAGTAAAAAAATAAATAAATTTAATAATAAAAAAAAGAATTAAAAAATAATTAAAAAATAATAAAAAAATAATTAAAAAATAATAAATAATTAAATAAAAATAATAATAAAAAAAAAAAAAAATGCGGACCTGAATGAGAACTGTGTCTCAGTCTGACTTAAAAAAATAAATAAATTAAATAATAAAAATAATTATTTAAAAATAATTAAAAAATAATAAAAAAATAAATAAAAAATAATAAATAATTCAATAAAAATAATAATAAAAAAAATAAATATATGCTAATTATATCAGCCCTTCCAGCGGACCTGAATGAGAACTGGGTCTCAGCCTAAATAATAAATTTAATAATAAAAAAAATAATTAAAAAATAATTAAAAAATAATAAAAAAATAATAAAAAATAAATAAAAAATAATAAATAATTCAATAAAAATAATAATAAAAAAAATAAATATATGCTAATTATGTCAGCCCTTCCAGCGGACCTGAATGAGAACTGGGTCTCAGCCTAAATAATAAATTTAATAATAAAAAAAATAATTAAAAAATAATTAAAAAATAATAAAAAAAATAAATAAAAAATAATAAATAATTCAATAAAAAAATAATAAAAAAAATAAATATATGCTAATTATATCAGCCCTTCCAGCGGACCTGAATGAGAACTGGGTCTCAGCCTAAATAATAAATTTAATAATAAAAAAAATAATTAAAAAATAATTAAAAAAAAATAAAAAAATAAATAAAAAATAATAAATAATTCAATAAAAATAATAATAAAAAAAATAAATATATGCTAATTATATCAGCCCTTCCAGCGGACCTGAATGAGAACTGGGTCTCAGCCTAAATAATACATTTAATAATAAAAAAATAATTAAAAAATAATTAAAAAATAATAAAAAAAATAAATAAAAAATAATAAATAATTCAATAAAAATAATAATAAAAAAAATAAATATATGCTAATTATATCAGCCCTTCCAGCGGACCTGAATGAGAACTGGGTCTCAGCCTAAATAATAAATTTAATAATAAAAAAAATAATTAAAAAATAATTAAAAAATAATAAAAAAATAAATTAAAAATAATAAATAATTCAATAAAATTATAATAAAAAAAATAAATATATGCTAATTATATCAGCCCTTCCAGCGGACCTGAATGAGAACTGGGTCTCATCCTAAATAATAAATTTAATAATAAAAAAAATAATTAAAAAATAATAAAAAAAATAAATAAAAAATAATAAATAATTAAATAAAAAATAATAATTAAAAAAAAAAATTCTAATAATAATGATATTACTGCTAATAATAATGCTATTAATGCTAATAATTATGCTATTAATGCTAATAATAATGTTATTAATGCTATTATTAATGCTAATAATGCTATTATTAATGCTATTTATGCTAATAATAATGCTATTTAATGCTATTAATAATGCTATTAATGCTATTATTTATGCTATTAATGCTATTAATGCTAATATTTTATCCTATTAATGGTATTATTAATGCTATTAATGCTAATAATAATGCTATTAATGCTATTAATGCTAATATAATGCTATTAATGCTATTAATAATGTTATTAATGCTATTATTAATGCTAATAATGCTATTATTAATGCTATTAATGCTAATAATAATGCTATTAATGCTATTAATTATGCTATTAATGCTATTAATGCTAATATTTATCCTATTAATGCTATTAATGCTATTAATAATGCTATTCATGCTAATAAATATTGCTATTAATGCTCTTTATGCTAATACTAATGCTATTAATGCTATTTTTTATGCTATTAATTCTAATTATTTATGCTATTAATGCTATTAATAATGCTATTAATAATGCTATTAATCCTATTAATGCTATTAATAATGCTATTCATGCTATTAATAATACTATTAATGCTATTAATGCTCATAATAATGCTATTAATGCTATTAATAATGTTATTAATGCTATTATTAATGCTAATAATGCTATTATTAATGCTATTAATGCTAATAATAATGCTATTAATGCTATTAATAATGTTATTAATGCTATTATTAATGCTAATAATGCTATTATTAATGCTATTTATGCTAATAATAATGCTATTAATGCTATTAATAATGCTATTAATGCTATTATTTATGCTATTAATGCTATTAATGCTAATATTTATCCTATTAATGGTATTATTAATGCTATTAATGCTAATATAATGCTATTAATGCTATTAATGCTAATAATAATGCTATTAATTGCTATTTAATAATGTTATTAATGCTATTATTAATGCTAATAATGCTATTATTAATGCTATTAATGCTAATAATAATGATATTAATGCTATTATAATAATATTAATAATGCTATTAATTATGCTATTAATGCTAATATTTATCCTATTAATGTATTATTAATGCTATTAATAATGCTATTAATGCTAATATTATATCCTATTAATGCTATTATAATTGCTATTATTATAATGCTATTAATGCTATTAATTAATGCTATTATATGCTATTAATGCTAATATTATATCCTATTCATGGTATTATTAATTTATTAATGCTAATAATAATGCTATTAATGCTATTAATGCTAATAATAATGCTATTAATGCTATTAATAATGTTATTAATGCTATTATTAATGAATAATGCTATTATTAATGCTATTAATACCAATAATAATGCTATTAATAATGCTATTAATGCTATTAATGCTAATATTTATCCTATTAATGCTATTAATGCTAATAATAATGCTATTAATGCTATTAATAATGCTATTAATGCTATTAATTATGCTATTAATGCTATCTAATGCTAATATTTATCCTATTAATGGCATTATTAATGCTATTAATGCTAATAATAATGCTATTAAATAATGTTATTAATGCTATTATTAATGCTATTAATGCTAATAATAATGCTATTAATGCTATTAATAATGCTATTAATGCTATTAATTATGCTATTAATGCTATTAATGCTAATATATCTATTAATGCTATTAATATATGCTATTAATGCTAATAATAATGCTATTAATGCTATTAATAATGTTATTAATGCTATTATTAATGCTAATAATGCTATTATTAATGCTATTAATGCTAATAATAATGCTATTAATGCTATTAATAATTTATTAATGCTATTATTAATGCTAATAATGCTATTATTAATGCTATTATGCTAATAATAATGCTATTAATGCTATTAATAATGCTATTAATGCTATTATTTATGCTATTAATGCTATTAATGCAAATATTATCCTATTAATGGTATTATTAATGCTATTAATGCGAATAATAATGCTATTAATGCTAGTAATATTGCTATTAATGCTATTAATAATGTTATTAATGCTATTATTAATGCTAATAATGCTATTATTAATGCTATTAATGCTAATAATAATGCTATTAATGCTATTAATAATGCTATTAATGCTAATAATACTGCTAATAATGCTATTAATACTGCTATTACTGCTAATAATAATGCTATGGCTTATATTATTGCTATTGATGATGCGATTATTATTTAAAAATGTTTAAAAAAAACAATAAACATATTTTAGATACCCGATGCATTTGCATCAGGCTAACAGCTATAACTACTATAATCAAATTAATGCACGTTCTAGAATCCCGATGCATTTGCATCGGGCTCACAGCTAGTTTAATATATCCACTTCTTTAGTGACAGCTGTAATGAAAGAATCAATTACAGCAGAATTAACTGGAGGCATAAATTAACTTTTTTTCTTTATACCTAGGCATCCCATATCAAAATTACATGTCATTATTTTTGATTTGTTCTCTTTAGTACTAAACCATTCCTTCAATTTAAGTGACCTAAAGAAATATTGCAGGTCTAATGACAGTTGAAAAAAATCAGTATGTGCATTTGGACCAAAGCCCAATCCCTTATTTAACACTGACTTTTGCGTCTCTGTTAGTACCTTACTCGACAAGTTTACTACCAAGTCCTCCTTCAATTTTTCAATGGGGGTTTCTTCTGTTGTTTCCCTTTTCCACGTTTGTCTTTTTTGTTGCCGGTGGTGTCGCCTTCCTCCTCTTCTTTTCCTCCGTTTTTCTTTAGATCTATATCTATGAACAAAGTCCATTATAGGATAAATCTTTCCACATGCACATAAAAGATTAGACCTATTACCACCTGTATTTCGCCACTTCCCCACACCCTCACGCTGCCAGTTGTATATGTTTCCACTGGAATAGTCCTCCGTATCTCTCAACCACTTTCTCCTTTTACCTTCCTCCAGGTCTGAACGCAGTTTAATTATCCGCACATTCACTTGCTCTTTAAACTTTATCATCTCCTCCTCTTTCAGAATATCCTGCAATTTGGTTTCTATACCGTCATGTTCAGTCAATATTCTCTTTAACTCATGTTGTAAAAAATCAATATTGACCAATAACAGATCCATCCCATACTTGTTTGAAATTTTGCAAAATTGGGAACAAAAAAATGAATCTCCAAACATTAAATTTGGCCTTACATTAGACCGTAAGCCACGTGGTATCATCTTTGCCTTATAATACTCTGACATAGTGGATAAATGCAGTTGTACTGTTAAAATCTTCTTAGCTAAACCTTCATATTTCTGTTTCAAATCTGTTGTAGATGGAATACTCAAAAAAACCGCATCCATATCAATCCCCTTAAATATGCGGTCCTCATCTTCTACTGTGTAGCTTAAAGTCCCAGGTTCATAGTTATTCTCCATAACCCACTTCCAAAAATATTTTTGTTATTTAGAAAAAAGCAGTGCAAATTTTCATGAGAAAAATAGAATAAAGCAAAAAATGAAACAGCACCGTATTACACAGACGGGTGCAAGGCCCTCCTACCACTTCACTGGCACTTGTTAGGATGAAAAAATGAAGGGCAGCACTTCCTTTAGTGTATCCATGTGGGTTTATTTGTCCTAGGACTGCAACGTTTCGGCATGCAGCCTTCCTCAAGCAGTGACAAACAGATCTAGTGCTCACATATATATAGCTCCCATGCAAGGGGCTTACAATAATACAATTAGTGCAATCTGGTACAAAAATTTCATATATAATCACATTTGTGCATTCAATACGTGATAATCAGTGTAATACATAGTGCATATAGTGATTTTTTATAATACTGACATCCATATTATGACCATATCAGACATTATACTCTAATTGGTCAATTATAACACAGATGTCACTTAGCTTCTAATCAGAGGACCCCACGCTGTCACTGTATACTGCCGCTTCCGCCATCGTGATCTCGGCGTCTATATCATCCCATTGCGCATGCTCCGTGTGAAAAAACTTCATTCTCTTTCTCCTGAAATCGCGTTACCCTCTCCTAAGTCCCGCGCATGCGTTATGCATACCGGGATTTCCAGATACACCCACTGCAGTTGCGCAGTGGCCTGTATGATGTCACTACTCTCAGTGCAGTTCTCGCGCCTGCGCTCTCAGCTCCGTGAGTCTCGGGCACCATCTTAGTACTTTGGCGATTTTACTGTAGTAATTGCACTGATTCCATTATATGTGCCTTCATCCTATTACATGGAGAGTATGAGCGCACCCCACCTGTGATTACATAGTGGTACACGGAGCATAAGACCTTTATAAAAAGCATATCATTCTCAAAATTGCCCAAATCACTTATACAGCACAGTGTAAGTGTACACATTGGGCATTTATAACTGAAAAAGAATGAGATCTAAGTCCAATATAGGAAGAACCTTTTTTGACCATATACAGGATCACCGCCCTGGTGGGCTTTTTACAGTTAAGTATGTTAGATACATACAAATGAACACAATAATGTGTCCTTCTGTTTAGGTGACCAGACTATTCTTCCATTAAACAAATTACTAACAAATGGACTTGATCATGAACATATACTTTATTACATTACTCATAGACAGGGGCACGTTCCATAGAAAGAACATTGAATATCACAACAGAGACAATTGTTAATAAAGATTCTTATACTTACCTCTCTGCCGAGTGACCGGTAACCGGGAGTAGTAGCAGGCTCGGTCCTGCTAGGACCTTGCATGATGTCAGAATGACATTGGCATTCCGCACTGTGATTGGCCCGCTTGTAGTCATGTGACATGCGCGTCACATATCACGTGACCGCGAGCGGGCCAATCACAGTGCCGAACGCCGATGTCATTCTGACATCATGCAAGATCCTAGCAGGACAGAGACTGCTACTACTCTCGGCACCGAGCACTCCACCCTGCCCCCCCCGCCACCATCCTGTCTCGCTCGCTCCATCCTGCTCCCCACCCCTGGCTCCATCCTGGCCCCCCCGCCGGCTCCATCCTGCCCCCCCGCCAGCTCCATCCTGCTCCCCCTGGATCCATCCTGCCCCCCCGACACAATTTTGCCCCGCCAGCTCCATCCTGCCCCCCCGGCTCCATCCTGCCCCGATTGCTCCATCCTGCCCCCCCGGCTCCATCCTGCCCCCCTGCCAGCTCCATCCTGCCCCCCTGCTGGCTCCATCCTGCCCCCCCTCCGGCTCCTGCCCTCCCACCAGCTCCATCCTGCCCCACCCCAGCTACATCCTGCCCTGATCGCTCCATCCTGCTCCCCCAGCTCCATCCTGCCCCCCGGCTCCATTCTGCCCCGCCGGCTCCATTCTGCTCCGCCGGCTCCATCCTACTATCCCCCCTGGCTCCATCCTGCCCTGATTGCTCCATCCTGCCCCCCCGGCTCCATCCTGCCCCGCCGGCTCATCCTGCCCCCCCCCGCCGGCTCCTTCCTGCCACTCCATCCTGCTCCCCCACCTGGCTCCATCCTGGCCACCCCCCCAGCTCCATCCCGCCCCCCCAGCTCCATCCTGCCTCGCCGGCTCCATCCTCCCCCCCGCCGGTCTCCATCCTGCCCTGATCGCTCCATCCTGCCCCCCCTGGCTCCATCCTGCCTTTCCCCTGGCTCCATCCTGCCCTTCCCCCCAGCTCCATCCTGCCCACCCCTCCGGCTCCATCGTGCCCCCCAGCTCCATTCTCCCCCCGGCTCCATTCTGGCCCCCCGGCCCTGCCGACTCCATCCTGCCCCGCCGGCTCCATCCTGCCCCCCCGCCATCATCCTGCCTCCCTCACTCCATCCTGCCCTCCCCGCCAGTCTCCATCCTGCCCTGATCGCTCCATCCTGCCCCCCCAGCTCCATCCTGCCACTCCCAGCTCCATACTGCTCCCCCGGCTCCATCCTGCTACCCCATATCCATCCTGCCCCCCAAGCCTCCATCTTGCCCCCCTGCCTTCATCCTGGCCCCCCCGCCTCATCCTCCTTCCCCCTCACTGGCTCCATCCTGCCTTCCCCTTGGCTCCATCCTGCCCCTTCCGGCTCCATCCTGCCCCGCTCGATCCATGCTGCCCTGCTCGCTCCATGCTGCTCGGCTCGCTCCATGCTGCCCGGCTCCCTCCATCTGCCCTCCCCCCGTCACCATCCTGCCCCCCGGCAGTTAGCGGTCATGTGATCGATCAGCTGATCGGTTTCCCAGGCAATGACAGGTCCTAAAGGCCTGTAGGCTGTAGGACCTAGAATACTGAGGTGGAGCGAGCCGGCAGACAGGTGAGTATCCTCACTGAGGATTTTTTAATTTTTACTGTGGAGGAGCCAGGAAAAGCAGAGGGCCGCGGGGAGTGGAGTATCACCATATACCATAGTGCTGCTATACATGTACTGTAATGTACCGCCATATACTATAGCGCTGCTATACATGTGCTGTAATGTACCGCCATATACTATAGTGCTGCTATGCATGTACTGTAATGTACCGCCATATACTATAGTGCTGCTATACATCTACTGTAATGTACCGCCATATACTATAACACTGCTAAACATGTACTGTAATGTACTGCCATATACTTTAATGCTGCTATACATGTGCTGTAATGTACCGCCATATACTATAGCGCTGCTATACATTTACTGTAATGTACCGCCATATACTATAGTGCTGCTATACATGTACTATAATGTGCCGTCATATATTATAGTGCTGTTATACATGTACTGTAATGTACCACCATATACCATAGCGCTGCTATGCATGTACTGTAATGTACCGCCATATACTATAGTGCTGCTATACATGTGCTGTAACTCACGTTAACTGAACAAGTTCTGTCAGTCACAGTATGTCAACTACATACATATTCTCGAATACTCGATGCGTTAGAATTGGGCCACCATCTAGTATTTTTTAGAATAATGTAGTAAAATCCAGCACTCATAAACTTGCAATTATGAGGATTTATTCAAACATGAACGCCATCTAATGCATCTAATACAGGCAGTATGTGCTAACACCGACACGTTTTGACAGAGAACTGTCTTTTTTATACACCATAGACATTTTTTATATATTTTGTTTCACATATCCAGACTGTAGCACATGCAATTTTTGTGTATATATTTTAGAATTCTATTTAATGTGACTATTTTCAGTGTTTTGTCACTTTGGTAATGTTTGCACTTTTCTGCACTTTTTATGTATTTATACATTTCACTTCTGACCATTTTTTACACTTTAATTACTTTGAGATTTGTGCATTTTTATTGATGTAATAATTTTCTACAAACATTAATTTCACTCTAGGGTCATTCCATGTCAAGTGAACCAATGATTATTACCTCTATATTTTTAATTCTTTTGAGATTTTGTTATTTGACAATAGCATGTCAGACAATGCAAAATGTGAAGAGAAAATTTTTTTTAAAAATTAATTTTTTAAAAAAATGATTTTCAAAGTTCAGAAAAAGTGTGAATTTCGCTGTTGCCTGCTGTGAGGTAGCAACCGGGGAACCCGCTTGCATAACGACAAAACACGTGTTTATAAGTTTAACCAATGTCTACCCATTTATTTTTCACATATAATAACATAACCCGGGTAGCATGTTTGCCACATTGCACATTGATTATAAACACTTTACATAAATACATCATACATTACATAGAACATTGCACATATACATTCACAATAACCCGGGACCTGTAACCACATCTCTCTCCCCATTGGGGCTCTAACACCTGCTCCCGGGGTAGCTACGGCCTCCGGCCTACTTACACATCTTACAGTACATTTATGATAAATACATTTGTTATACTTCGATGATGACCCCTCCGGGTTCATAACAGGGATTGAGCAACCTGAGTACCGGGTATGTCATGTATCTCCAAGGGGCTCCTTCCTGGACGTATCTCCGCCTACGTCCCGGTCAGAGTCCACCTGGTTCAACCATGGTGTCCCCACTCTAGGAGCCCTTCCAACCCCTGCTTCTGACCTGCGCTACATACGCCTCAACGGGCCCTGTGGGTCCCAATGGCGTTACCTGCCGCCTGGCTTTAGTCACCCAGCTTGATGACCTAACATTACCCTGTAGTCAGGATTCCTGCCTGACCGGGCCTTCCATACCATGTGTGATCCATCATTCAAACGTCCATGGATCACATACATTTCTTCCACACGCTCACAGCCCATCATCCATGGACTGTGGCTCCTCCATGGCCCATTACAGGGACTGGCAAACCATAGTACACGGGAACCTCATCCGTTACCTACTAGGAGCCCTATTACCCCTGTGTCTGGCACCACAGGCACACCCACACCATTAGAGGCCGTGGTTGAGGGACGGGTACCCTCTGCAAGCAGCAGGGCAAGCCTCCCTCTCGTCCCACAGGGACGGAACGCCTCCAACATCATCCATACTGGCTGGGTCACTTTCTCCCCACATTATTATACAATGTTCTTACATAGGTCATCATCTTACATTCAGGGCAATTGCCTAAGCCCCTACATACATCAACGGGTCCTTTACCGACTGCCTAGTCGGACCCAATAGCGGTTATGCCCGCCTGGCATTACTCACACACAGCTCACTCCGTTACACGGGAACCGCTGTCTTACCGGGCACGGATCCGGGTCTCGCTACCTGTGTAACGGGTCCACCAAGCGTCCCCCAAGGGCTCCTTTCCCGGACGTGGTTCACCCCACGCCCGGACCAGTCTCCACCGGGTTCAGCCACGGCTTCCCCACCAGGTGCTATCACAACCGCGGACCTTGGCACCGGCCTGGAGCTAGCATGCTCCCTTCATTCACACAGCCACTGGACTGCTCTGCACTTGGCTGGTCTCAGCTTCCATCTGAATCTCTCAGCACGAGTCTCAGCTTCCCTCTGAATCTGAAAGGATCTCTCAATCACTCAGCTGGCTGCCTCTTATCGTGCCAGCCACTCCCACATGGACACACCCCCTTAGCTGCCGGTGATCAGCCTTTCACACAGCTCAGGTTAACTCCCTGTGTTCCGGGTTGTCAGCACTCAGCCCTTACATCCCTTAGAGCCTCATCGATCTCATCCCACTCTCACTGCCGCTCATTAGGCTCATGATACCTTGTGTTCACAGTTGGTTCACACAGCATTATCAGTCAAACCGGCCAGTGTGCACAGGATCATACCTTGATCCTGCATGTGATGCGCCCCGGCCATGAGGATCATGCCGGCGGTGCCTCACACTGCCTTTACGTTTCTCCTCATAACTCAGGCTAGGAATAAGATAGAGAGACAAAATAAACACCAATCTACTCAGAACTATACAGGCTTTCATCAGATATGTCACAAGAGGATCTTTGTTAATATTTTACCCATGTGATCGCAAGCGCAAAATTTTAAAATGTATTTCCGAAAAATCGGCGCGCTTTAAATATTTCAAAAACTGCCCATGTGTCTGCTTTGCTCTTAGCCATATCTGTACCAAATTTCAAGTTGGGATCGCAATGGGATCATATTTTAACATATTTTACTATTAATAGCGTCAATGGGTCATTCCATATCAAGTGATCTAAATATGAATATTTTTTTTTACCTGACGTCTTTAGATTTTTTTTTTTTTTTCCTTTATGAAGTACTACTTTAGTTCATTACAAATTAAAAGTTTGGAATTTTTTTCTTCATCAGTTAATTTTTTTACAGATTTTTAAAGTTTAAAAAAAGGGTGAATTTTGGCCTGGTATGACTTTACATTTTTTTTATCTCGGGCTAGAAATAAGATAGAGAAACAAAATAAACACCATTCTACTCAGAACTGTCCAGGCTTTTACCAGATATGTCACAAGAGTATATTTGTTAATTTTAATTTTTTACCCATGCGAATGCAAATGCAACATTTTGAAACGCATTTCCGAAAAAACGTTTTAATAAAAATTTTCCAAAACTGCCCATGTGTCTTTTATGCTCTTAGCCACATCTGTACCAAATTTCAAGTTGGGATCGTGATGGGATCATATTTTAAAATATTTAACTATGGTTAATCTCATTTTTATTAAATTTTGAAAAAACATATGAAAGACATACATTCAATCTTTTAACAAAATCTTGAGACATATAAAATATCCAAAAAGAGAATTCACAAAGTTATTAGTAACTTTAAGATAAGCTGCAAATTTACTTTTGCGCTTATCTCTGGTGCAATATATACTACAATCTAAATATAATTCCAAACACTCAAGTATACAACCTTTCTCAGGGTTTTGAGATGTTCTGATGTCAAGGGGACAAGCAGCCCAGCAGAATGATTTTTATCACTTGGCCCCTTCTAACAGGTTGACCACGTAAGTGGGTCATTACCCGTTGAGGCCTAGTTGGAATAGTCTATCGACTGGTGTACCGGAAAGGAAGGCCGAAATATTAATGATCTACTCACAGCTCAGAGTTTCCGATACCTGTCTAATGTTCACTAGAATTCTGAAGGTATAGGTGTAGAAAGGAAATACCTAGACTGAATGTATCAGATGGGAAGAAAAGAGAGATAGAAAAGAAGAGAGAGAGAAGAGAAACAAAAACCATTAGAAAAAGTTATACTGGGAAAGCAAAGCCACGTAAGAAAAAAAGAAAAAAAGGAGGGGGGGGGGACGGGTGAGGTATGGGAAGGAGAAAGGGTACTCATCCCACTGGCTCCCCATCAGCCAGAGGTCGAGCCATATTATCTGTGCTGGAAAAGATACTCCTAAATTCTGCAGAGTCGTGAAAAAGAATCCATTCAACCCAAATCCCTAAGAATTTGTTCCGAGATCCCGACGCATCAGCTGCGAGCTCCTCCATTCGATATATGTCCATTAATTCTTTGAACCAATCAAGTAGAGATGGAGCCCGGCTTGATTTCCAGAACCTCGGGATCACAGCACGAGCAGCCGAGATGCAAAAGCGGAGAATATCCCTCTTCTGTAGCCCAATAGGACCTGGAAAAATGGATAACATTGCCGATTCTGGGCAGCATTCGGCTTGTTTACCTGTTATCCGGGCGTATGCATTGAAAACCTCAGACCAGAACCTCCGGATTTCCCCACAACTCCACCAAATGTGTATCATTGTACCCTTCTCTTCCCCACAGCGCCAGCAGGTATCAGGGGTTCCAGGGAACATGTTCCGGAGTGTTGTCGGGCACAAGTACCATCTAGTGAGCAGCTTATAGCTACTTTCTTGTGCAGAACAAGCGCTAGCTAGTGAGTGAGTAAATATAAAGCATTTCTGCCAATTAGCTTCTGAAATGCTACACCCCAATTCCCTCTCCCAAGCACGTTGGAAGTAAAGGGTGCCCTGCTCTCTCATGGACCCTAAGGCCTGGTATAGAACTGATATTTTGCGCCTCGGTGGAGCCTCCAGTTGGAATAACCTCTCCAATACGTTGGGCGTCAATCGTACTCTGCAAAAGTGGTCAGCTGAATATAAGTATGCTCTGTATTGGAGAAATTCGAATCACTTAAGAGGTCTCGTAGGTTCTTTGAGTTGTAGCTCTGCCATCGGGGGCAAACCACCACTGGACAGAGTCTGTCCTACTCGGGTGTCATCCACAATCCGCCAACATAAAAATCTCTGCCTGTCAAATCTGGGTGGGAAAGATGGGTTGGAAAAAAGGGGAGTCAAAGGGCTAAGTCTGTCGTTTAAGCGGAGGGTTTTCGTCACTAGGTGCCATACCTTCAAGGTGTTTCTGGTCATGTCTGTCAAAGGTACTAGGTCTCTGGAGTCTTTAGGGGAAATCCAAAGCAGGTGTTTCAGCGAATCCCCAAACCCTCTTGCTCCACCCCTACCCATTTCTTGGAGGATGCATGATAATGCCAATCTAGAGCTCTAACAAGAGAGGAAGCCACAAAGTACGCTCGTATGTTGGGTAGTCCAACCCCTCCTCTGGTCTTGGGCAAGGATAGGATATTCATTCGCAATCTGGACCTCTTGCCCCCCAGACAAATCTAAGGATCATGGATTGCATTTTGGAGAGGAAGCCTCTATCCAATAGAACAGGAACTGTCTGAAAAGTATATAAGAGTCGGGGCAAGACATCCATCTTGACTACGTTTATTCTCCCGAACCAGGATAGCTTTAATTGTCTATAGGAGGTAAATGCCGATTCCGCGTTAGTCACAAGGGGTTGATAATTTAAATTGAATATTTGTTTAAGATCTTTTGGTATAAGGACTCCCAAGTACTTAATGGCTTCTACTTTCCATTTAAATGGAAACTGTTTAGATAGATGAGAAACCAATTCTCCAGGCAAAGAAATATTGAGTGCCTCGGTTTTGGAGCAATTCACTTTAAAGTTGCTCAATTGTCCGAACCGTTCAAACTCCATTAAGACCGAAGGGATGGAGACCAGGGGCTAGGAGATGTAAAGTAGCAGGTCATCTGCAAATAAGGCTAATTTGTGATGACTCTGTCCCAGCTTGACCCCATGGACGCATTCATTGGACCTAAGTGCAAAATATTTAACTATTATAGTGTCAATTCAAAAATCACCAAGAACACAATCAGTCATTTTTTCACAATTGCCCGTCAATAGTTTGAATTTGATATAAAGAAACATAGTCTTGTAACATCTCAAATGAAAGCTGTTACCGTTCTGAGTAAAATGATGCCTCTCCCACTTCATTATCTTATTTCTAGCCTGAGATAAAAAAATGTAAAGTCATACCAGGCCAAAATTCACCCTTTTTTTAAACTTTAAAAATCTGTAAAAAATTAACTGATGAAGAAAAAGATTCTAAACTTTTAATTTGTAATTAACTAAAGTAGTACTTCATAAAGGAAAAAAAAAAAAAAAAATCTAAAGACGTCAGGTAAAAAAAAATATTCATATTTAGATCACTTGATATGGAATGACCCATTGACGCTATTACTAGTAAAATATGTTAAAATATGATCCCATTGCGATCCCAACTTGAAATTTGGTACAGATGTGGCTAAGAGCAAAGCAGACACATGGGCAGTTTTTTAAATATTTAAAGCGCGCCGATTTTTCGGAAATGCGTTTTAAAGTTTTGCGCTTGCGATCACATGGGTAAAATATTAACAAAGATCCTCTTGTGACATATCTGATGAAAGCCTGGACAGTTCTGAGTAGATTGGTGTTTATTTTGTTTCTCTATCTTATTTCTAGCCCGAGATATGATAGAAAATGTAAAGCCATACCAGGCCAAAATTCGCACTTTTTTAAAACTTTAAAAATCTGTAAAAAATTAACTGATAAAGAAAAAATTCAAAACTTTTTTTTTGTAATTAGATAAAGTTGTTCTTCATATAGAAAAAATTTTTTAAAAATCTGAGGACGTCAGGGAAAAAAAATATTCATTTTTGGATCACTTGACATGGAATGACCCTTTAGCACTTACACTTTTGCTGTGTGTGATTCTACTTTTAGTTTTAATTTTTTGCAAATATTGATATGTTTTTGCACATTCACTGTAGCACTTTCACGTTGCTGTGAGAGATTTTATTTTTTATTTATGTATTTTTGCAATGAATTGTTCATCAACGGGCCCAGTGAGTCCCAATGGCGGTACCAGCCACCTGGCTTTATTTACCCAGCTCTACACTACCCCGGAATACAGGCACCCTCCGGATGTGTCTTGCCACACGTCCGGACCTGCCTGGCCGGGGCTCTTTCCCACCGCATGTGATCCAAAATAGAAGCATCCATGGATCACATACATCCTTTCACACGCTCACAGCCCATCATATACTTATCCATGGACTGTGGCTCCTCTGCGTTCAGAACAGGGATTGAGCAACCTGAGTCACGGGTATGCCATGCATCCCCCCAAGGGCTCTTTCCTGGACATATCTCGCCACATGTCCAGACCAGCGCCCCCGGTTCAACCACGGTTTCCCCACTCTAGGAGCCCTTCTAACCCCTGCTTCTGACCACCAGTACATACACTTCAACGGGTCCCTTCACTGACTGTTTTAGTCGAACCCAATGGCAGCTATGCCCGCCTGCCACAATTCATATGTGTGTCTGCCTCCCGTATGGCCACATATACTTCAATGGGTCCCTTCACTGACTACTTAGTCGGACCCCATGGCGGCTATGCCCACCTGGCACAATTCATGCATCTACCTCCAGTAGGGTTACATACACTCGCTAGGTCTTTTACAAAAGCCATAGAATACACATACACTTCAATGGGTCCCTTCACTGACTATTTAGTCGGACCGAATGGAGACTATGCCCGCCTGGCATATTTTACGCACAGAGTACACAGTTCATATGGGAACTGCCATCTTACCGGGCACGGATCCGGGTCTCGCTACCTGAGTCACGGGTAGACCAAGCATCCTCAATGGCTTCTTCCCGGATGTATCTTGCCACACGTCCGGATCAGCGTCCACCTGGTTCAGCCACGGCTTCCCCAGTCGAGGAGTTGTCACGACCCCGGTTCTGGCCACCGGTATGGAGCTAGCACGCTCCCTTCATGTCCGCACACCACAGAGCCCTGCACTGCTCTGCTCTCACTCAGACTGGATCTCAGGATCTCAATGTCTCATCTGGTGCTCTCTGGCTGATGAATGTCTTGCTAATGATGATCTCTCAATCAGCTGGCAGGCTCTTTATCGTGCCTGCCACTCCCACACTGACACATCTACCTGGGCTGCTATTACTCAGGACACACCCACCTGGGCTGCTACCAATTAGGACACACGGTTCCCATACAGCCACTCCTCAGGCTCATCTATGTGTCAGATCTACAGCATTCACTCTCAGATTTAACTCATTATGTTCCTGGTAGGTTCACACAGCATCATCACAGTAAAGACCGGCTAGTGTAGACAGGATCATACCTTGATCCTCCATGTGATGCGCCCCGGCCATGGGGACCACAACCAAATACATCCTAATGACCCTGATCAAAAGTTCACATACCCTGGTGATTTTGGCATGATAACATGCACACAAATGGAGTTGAATGGCTAATAAAGGTAACATCCTCACCTGTGACCTGTTTTCTTGTAATCAGTGTGTATGCATAAAAGATGAGTGAGTTTCTGGGGTCCAGACAGACTCTTGCAACTTTCATCCAGCCACTGACGGTTCTGGATTGTGAGTAATGGGGAGGGAAAGCAAAGGCATTGTCAACGAATCTATGGGAAAAGATAGTTGAACTGTATAAAACAGGAAAGGGAAACAAAAATATATCGAAGGAATTGATAATGCCAGTAAGCAGTGTTCAAACTGTGATTAACAAAAGGAAAATCGGGGCTCTGTAAAAACCAAACCACGATCAGGTAGATCAACAAAAACTTTGGCCATAATTGCCAGGAAAATTGCTTGGGATGAAAAGAAAAACCCACAAATACCATCAGCTGAAATACAAAACTCACTGAAAACTAGCCGTGTTGCTGTTTCAAGATGCACAATAAGGAAGCACTTAAAGAAAGATCGGCTGCATGGTCGAGTCACCAGAGGAGGGGATGTGTGAGCTACAAAGACACAGGAAACTTGGTCATAGATTGAAGGAAAGATGAATACAGCATGTTATCAGCAAATTTGCACTCATCAACCCAGAACCTGCGCATGGGACGTACTTGGATGTTCCAACATGACTACGATCCAAAACACAAGGCCAAGTCAACCTGTCATTGGCTATAGCAGAAAAAAGTAAGTATTCTGGAGTGGCCATCTCAGTCTCCTAACCTCAATATCATTGAGCCACTTTGGGGACAACTCGAGCATGCAGAGTTCATGCAAGAAAGCCCAGGAATTTACAGGAACTGGAGGCTTTTTTTTTGCCAGAAAGAATGGGGAGCTTTACCACCTGAGAAAATAAAGAGCCTCATCCACAACTACCACAAAAGAGTTCAAGGTGTCATTGATGTTAGAGGGGGCAATACACGGTATTTAGAACTGGGGTATGTGAACTTTTGATCAGGGTAATTTCGATGTTTTTGGTTGTCTTTATGATTTAAAAAGAGAAAACACAATAGTATGACTATAAATGGCTTCACCCAACCACTAATCATGAGTGGAAAAAAAAGTTTTGTGTTATCATTCATATGCTCTGAAAAAGGGTCAAGAAAGCAAAAAATCTGCCGGGGTATGTAAACTTTTGAGCACAACTGTATATTTTATGTATTTTTGTATACAAACTTTTATATACTATTTGATTTTTTTATTTTGATGTTTGTCTATTTTTCATTGTTTATTATTTACTAGCTATAGTACCCGGCTATGCCTGGGTTAATAAATAACTGATGTTAGCTATAACAAAATAGAATTTGAATATGTCATATTAATGACCTGTAAGAAAATAGAAGCTGAGCTGTGATTGATTGCTATAGGCAGCCTAATAAATCTCCAGCCAACAGTAAACCCTCCCCCTGGCCGGGCAGTATATGTTACCTCACACATACACATAATAGACAGCTCATGTGACTGACATCTGCCTTATTTCCCTATATGGCACATGTGTTGCACATTAGCTGTTTTTAATCAGATATTTATGTTTGGAAATTAAAGATAGCACACGTATGAGGCGAGTTGTGTGAGGTGATTTGTTCACATCTGTGTCTGTGTGGTGTGTGTGTCCCTGGGGTGTGTGTATGGGTGTGTCCCTGTGGGGTGTGTGTGTCCCTGTGGGGTGAGTGCCTATGTCCCTATAGGGTGTGTATGTGTGTGTGTCCCTGTGGGGGGGGTGTCTGTGTGGGGTGTGTGTGTCTCTGCGTTGTGTGTGTGTCCCTGTGGGGTGAGTGCATGTGTCCCTATAGGGTGTGTATGTGTGTGTGTCCCTGTGGTTGGGGTCTGTGTGGTGTGTGTGTGTGTCTCTTTGTGGTGTGTGTCCCTGTGGGGTGAGTGCATGCGTCTCTATAGGGTGTCTATGTGTGTGTGTCCCTGTGGGGGGGACTGTGTGGTGTGTGTGTCTGTGTTGTGTGTGTCTCTTTGTGGTGTGTGTGTGTGTCCCTGTGGGGTGAGTGCATGTGTCGCTATAGGGGGTGTTTGTGTGTCCCCTTGGTGTGTGTGTGTCTCTGTGTTGTGTGTGTCTCTTTGTGATGTGTGTGTGTGTTTGTTCGGGTGCGTGGTGAGTATCCAATGTTGGGGCTGTACCTTAGCGACTATACACTTGCTGTTACTCTTTGTGTGCGTGTGGTGTGTATACATGTCCCTGTGCGTGGTGAATATCTCATGTTGGGGCCCCACCTTAGTGACTATATGCTGGTATGTGCTGTTAGTCTTTGGCGCTATCATTAAGCCCCTCTCATTCACAACTGTCAACTGGTAACTGTCATTTTTTCCCCATTATGTAGATAGGGGCAAAATTGTTTGGTGAACTGGAACGCGCGGGGTTAAAATTTCGCCTCACAACATAGCCTATGACGCTCCCGGGGTCCAGACATGTGACTGTGCAAAATTTTGTGGCTATAGCTGACAGCAGTCGATTTTCCTCCAACACTTTTCCATTCACTTTTTCCCCATTATGTAGATAGGAGCAAAATTGTTTGGTGAACCGGAACGCGCAAGGTTAAAATTTCGCCTCACAACATAGCCTATGACGCTCTCGGGGTCCAGACGTGTGACTGTGCAAAATTTTGTGGCTGTAGTTGCGACGGTGTAGATGCCAATCCCGGATATACACACACACATACACACACACACATTCAGCTTTATATATTAGATTTTGTATATTTCAATTAGTAATTATATATATTTATACATATTTTTCTGGATTATCCTCTAGTATTCATTATTATTTATTCATATTACTTCTTATATAGCAATGCACATTTATATTAAGCAATGATGTATCTGGGGGGGGGGGCCTGGTGGGGCATTTGCCCCAGGTGCAGCAGGCAGGGGTGCGCCATCACGGTCAGGCCTTCTCCTGCAGCGCTCGAGGTGTCTCCCGGTGCCTCCATTTGCCACCCCTGCCATCCCATCCCACACAGTGGAAGCTGGTTGTTCTCTGACCCGCTGTCAAGCTAACAGCAAGAGCAGAGTATTTTCTGCGCCGGCTCCCTGCAATCTATTGTGCAGGTGTCTATCAGATGCATGTACAATGAAAGCCCTGATTCCCGACACTTCTGGATCAGGGCAATTTCGTCAGTGTGACCAGGTCAGCTGATCACAATGGTGACATCACTCGGAAGAGGCAGTCGAATGGTGTAAAGAGCTCCATACAGGAGCTTTAGATCCCAAAGATAAATGTAATTAGGGAAGGAGGAGGGGGTGGGGGTTACACAAAGAGCAAACAGGAGAGAGGGGGTGACAAAGAGCAAATGGGAGAGGGTTTAGGTGTGTAAGGAGCAAACAGGGGGAGGTAGGGAGTGTATAAGGATCAAATGCAGGGAGAGATGGAGTGTATATAGAGCAAAGAGGGTGGGAGAGGGTGGGCGTGTATAAAGAGCAATTGGTGGAGGGGGTGTTTAAGAAGCAAACCGGGGAGAGGATGGGGGTTTACGAGGAGCAAACGTGGGATGTATAAGGAGCAAAAGGGGGAGAGTGTGGGAGTGTATGAGTAGCAAACTGGGAGAGGGTGGGAAGTGTATGTGAAGACAGCATGGGGAGCAAAGGGGGATTTGAAATCACAGAATATGGAACAAGGAAGTCCATTTGTAGAAATAAAGAAAAATGGCACTCATCAAATTTTGCCTTATAAAATCCTCTTTATTTGATCTTTTTAAAATTACATGCGGTGGCTGAGGACTAGAGCATCAGGATGACAGCTGTTTCGTGTCAGGGAGGATCTCTAGAAGTGTCGAGAAGATTAAATAAAGAGGATTTTATGAGGCAAGATCTGGTGAGTGCCATTTTCCTTTATGTCTTCAAATGGACATGCCTTAACCTGGAATGAGCACCACCAGTACGCCTGTTTTTTGACACACAGCACTATAAAATACCATGTCTGTATGCCCAGAATAGCTTTTTCCTAAAACAGATTAGTGCAGAACTTGTGTCTTCTTTTTTTTTATGTGTATGGAACAAGGGAACAAGGGGGTGATAGGTATGGACTCAGTATGTGGAGGAGCATATGGAAAGCAAGGGGGTAAATATGTGGATCCAGTATAAAGTGTGAGGGAAAATGACTGTAGCACAGTATATGGAGTGAAGGGATATGGGCATGGACACAGTACGAGGAGTGAAAAGGATGGCTGCGGCACAGTATGCGGAGTGAGGGGTGATGGCTGTGGCACAGTATGTGGAATGAGGGGGGATCAGTATGGACACCGTATGAGGAGTGAGGGGGATAGTTGTGGCTCAGTTTATGGAGTTGGGGGGATCGGTGTAGACACAGTATGAGGAGTGAGGGAAATGACTTATGTACAGTATGCAGAGTAAGAGGGAGATGGGTGTAAACACAGTATGTGGAGTGAGGGGGGATGGCTGTAGGGAATGAGTAAAATGTAAGGGGGCACAGAATAGAGAGATAGTAGTGTGGGGTTGTATTGGAAGGGGCAGCATGCGTGGACAGTGTGAGGCCACAGCCTGGAGAGGACAGTATGTCGAGGAGGGGGAGTGTGATGAAGGAGAACAGTATAAAGAGTGGGCAGTATAGCAGGATACAGTGTAGAGGACAGTGTGGAAAGGAGAGGGCAGTGTGGAGGGCATGTGACATAAGAAGGATATACAGTGCCTACAAGTAGTATTCAACCCCCTGCAGATTTAGCTGGTTTGATAAGATGTCAATAAGTTAGAGCCTTCAAACTGCAAATGAGAGTAGGATTTATTAACAGAAGCATAAATCTTAAAAACCAAAAAGTTATGTTGCTCAGTTGAATTTTTATAAATTTTAAACATAAAAGTGTGGGTCAATTATTATTCAACCCCTATGTTTAATATTTTGTGGAATAACCCTTGTTTGCAATTACAGCTAATAATCGTCTTTTATAAGACCTGATCAGGCCGGCACAGGTCTCTGGAGTTATCTTGGCCCACTCCTCCATGCAGATCTTCTCCAAGTTATCTAGGTTCTTTGGGTGTCTCATGTGGACTTTAATCTTGAGCTCCTTCCACAAGTTTTCAATTGGGTTGAGGTCAGGAGACTGACTAGGCCACTCCAACACCTTGATTTTTTCCCTCTTGAACCAGGCCTTGGTTTTCTTGGCTGTGTGCTTTGGGTCGTTGTCTTGTTGGAAGATGAAATTACGATCCATCTTAAGATCCTTGATGGAGGAGCGGAGGTTCTTGGCCAAAATCTCCAGGTAGGCCGTGCTATCCATCTTCCCATGGATGCGGACCAGATGGCCAGGCCCCTTGGCTGAGAAACAGCCCCACAGCATGATGCTGCCACCACCATGCTTGACTGTAGGGATGGTATTCTTGGGGTCGTATGCAGTGCCATCCAGTCTCCAAACATCACGTGTGTGGTTGGCACCAAAGATCTCGATCTTGGTCTCATCAGACCATAGAACCTTGAACCAGTCTGTCTCAGAGTCCTCCAAGTGATCATGAGCAAACTGTAGACGAGCCTTGACATGACGCTTTGAAAGTAAAGGAACCTTACGGGCTCGTCTGGAACGGAGACCATTGCGGTGGAGTATGTTACTTATGGTATTGACTGAAACCAATGTCCCCACTGCCATGAGATCTTCCCGGAGCTCCTTCCTTGTTGTCCTTGGGTTAGCCTTGACTCTTCGGACAAGCCTGGCGTCGGCACGGGAGGAAACTTTCAAAGGCTGTCCAGGCCGTGGAAGGCTAACAGTAGTTTCGTAAGCCTTCCACTTCCGGATGATGCTCCCAACAGTGGAGACAGGTAGGCCCAACTCCTTGGAAAGGGTTTTGTACCCCTTGCCAGCCTTTTGACCCTCCACGATCTTGTCTCTGATGGCCTTGGAATGCTCCTTTGTCTTTCCCATGTTGACCATGTATGAGTGCTGTTCACAAGTTTGGGGAGGGTCTTAAATAGTCAGAAAAGGCTGGCAAAAGAGATAATTAATCCACGCATGTGAAGCTCATTGTTATGTGTGCCTGAACTACTTCTTAATACTTTAGGGGGACCAAACAGAATTCTGGTGGTTTGAGGGGTTGAATAATAAATGACCCTCTGAATTAACTTTTAACGCTTTAAAAAAAAAAAAATTTTTTTTGTGGCACTGAATGTCCCACTTCCAGGCTGATCTACAGTCCAAATGTCACAATGACAAGTTAATTCCGCGTGTGTCAACCAGCTAAATCTGCAGGGGGTTGAATACTACTTGTAGGCATCTAATTAGGTATCTAATATATAAAAGCACAAGCGATTTGTGACGTCAGTTCCGTCACTTTGCACACACTTCCGTAACTTTGTCCCAAGGTACACCTGCTCAGGGTGGACCAAGATGGCCGCCCTAAGCGGGACGACCGTGGCGAGCCAGCCAGTCGTCTCCCGGGTGGCGAGCCGTTGCCCGGAGCTCAGCCGCGGCTACCTCCGGCACGGAGGTCCGCGGCGAGCCCGCCGGGAGACGATCACCGTTAACCGGTCGTCTCCCGGCTGGCGGCCCGCTACGCGCTGCCGGAGAGGCCGCCAGGTACCCGGAAGCCGACCTCGGCTCCCGGCTACCTCGCGCCGGCGGAGCGAGCCGAGCATCTCCATGCCGGGCATATCCGCGGCTTAGCTCCGGGGAGCCGCGAGCCAGCCGGGATTTGCCCGGTACCGCCGCCGCCATTCAGCGCGCCGACCAATCAGAATAGCGGCGCGCTGTATGGCGCGATACTTCAAATACACTTTACTCAGTGTATTTCAAATATGGCGGCATAGCGCCCGCCGCTATTCTGATTGGTCGGCGCGCTGAAGGCACAGACCAATCAGAATAGCGGCGGGCGCAATGCCGTCATATTTGAAATATACTGTAGTCAAGTGTATTTGAAGTATGGCGCCATACAGCGTGCCGCTATTCTGATTGGTCGGCGCGCTGAACGCGGCGACCAATCAGAATAGCGGGGCGCTGTATGGCGCCATACTTCAAATACACTGTACTCAGTGTATTTCAAATATAGCGGCATAGCGAACCGCTATTCTGATTGGTCGGCGCCTTCAGCGCGCCGACCAATCAGAATAGCGGTGGGCGCTATGCCGCCATATTTGAAATACACTAAGTGCCTCAGCCCCCGGCCACTCCTGCCTCTGCCTGCGGCCGCTCCTGCCTCTGCCCGCGGCCGCTCTTGCCTCTGCCCACGGCCGCTCCAGCCTCTGCCCGTGGCCGCTCCAGCCTCTGCCCGTCCTCTCCCGCCTCTGCCCGTCCTCTCCCGCCTCTGGCCGCCTCTGCCCGCCTTTCCCGCCTCTGGCCGCCTCTGCCCGTCCTCTGCTCACCTCTGCCCGTCCTCTGCCCGTGTCTGCCCGTCCTCTGCCCGCCTCACCCGTCCTCAGCCATCCTCACCCCTCCAGCCTCCGCTTTCCTCACCCCTCCAGCCTCCGCTTTCCTCACCCCTCCAGCCTCTGCTTTCCTCACCCCTCCAGCCACCGCACTCAGTGCTAACCACTGAGCCACCGCACTCAGTGCTAACCACTGAGCCACCGCACTCAGTGCTAACCACTGAGCCACCCACTCACTGCTAACCACTGAGCCACTGCACTCACTGCTAACCACTGAGCCACCGCACTCACTGCTAACCACTGAGTCACCGCACTCACTGCTAACCACTGAGCCACCGCACTCACTGCTAACCACTGAGCCACCGCACTCACTGCTAACCACTGAGCCACCGCACTCAGTGCTAACCACTGACACGCACACAGTGCACCACTGAGCCACCCACCAGTGCTAACCACTGAGCCACCGCACTCAGTGCTAACCACTGAGCCACCGCACTCAGTGCTAACCACTGAGCCACCGCACTCAGTGCTAACCACTGAGCCACCGCACTCAGTGCTAACCACTGAGCCACCGCACTCAGTGCTAACCACTGAGCCACCGCGCAGTGCTAACCACTGAGCCACCGCGCAGTGCTAACCACTGAGCCACTGCGCAGTGCTAACCACTGAGCCACTGCGCAGTGCTAACCACTGAGCCACCGTATACTCTGCTACCCACTTAGCCACCTGTATACACACAATTAATTTCACCGCACTCCCCTAACTATTAGTAAATAAACTATATATGGATTCTAGACTACCCGATTCTTTAGAATCGGGCCGCTATCTAGTAAATCATATTTTGTGAAGGAAACAGTGAGGAGGAGCAATTATTTATTCAGAGGCTCATTGTAGGGCAGATATTTTTACTTAGGAGAATTTTGATCATTCTGCTATTTTTAAGAGTATCGTGTCGGGATGTGCTGAAGAAGACCGGAGAAGATGGAAATCTGCAGAGACGAGCTGTGGATGTGAAAAGTCATCATGCTGTCTGGACAAGATGAAGAAAAGAAAAAGACGACCCAGATGAGAGACAAGGTCATCTATATGGTACCTGGATATAAATTATTTTTTGTGATACTGAATAATTCTCATCAGGGCTGTGGTTCATGTATGATCTGAAGATGACTGGTAACAACAACTCCCAGGATCCCCTTACCATTGTTAAGGATGAAGTAGGAGTTGTATATTAATGCAACACAAATGTGTTACAGGTCTGAGCAGAGATTACAACTGTTTTACCATGGTGGTTCTGATGATGAATTGTATTACTGATAACGGTTATGATTTCTGTACTGATGGGGGTTCTATTTATGTAGAACATCTGGTGGGCATGGTGATGTATTTCTGTAAAGATGAGGGTTTTGACATAGTTTTTCTTTACTGATGAAGGTCATACGGATGTATTTCTTTACTGATGGGGGTTATATGGATGTGTATCTGCACTGATGAGGGTTTTGGTGATTTTTGTACCTCTGGTGGGTCTAGGGATGTATGTCTGTACCTATGGTGATTCTGATAATGTATCCCTGTACTGATAAGAGTTTTGATGCTGAGTTTCTGTATTGATGGGGGTTCTATTAATGTATGTACCTCTGGTGACTCTGGTGATGTATTTCTGTACCTCTGGTGGGTCTGGTAATTTAGTTTTGTGATGTTATTGATTCTGTGCCTGTACACATGTAGCAATCCATAACTTGTAATATTATGTGAGACATGGCTTTGTTAATAAAGTGTTGTGCCATCTGACAATTTAAGCATTACTATGTTTTTATTTGTTAGGAACATTAAAGCGGTTGTCCCAAGTTTCTGATGAGTCTGCAGTTACTCTTTGTGACTGCAGATTTCGAAATTCTCACAGTGTGCACACTGCACGCTGTCAGGATTTTCTTGTGGCGGTGGTAAGAGTAGGAGGTCAGAAAACCACAAGTATGCGATTTACAGACATGCAGTCATGTGCCGAATAGACATGCGATCAATAGTAATGGCGGTCTGATTAGGAGCGCTCTAAAGAACAAGCAGACATGTAAGATGTTTTCATAAATGTCAACCTTTTATTAACTTCTTAGCTCCCCTCACAGCTCCACTACACGTTTCAACTGCATACAACCAGTCTTCATCAGGTGGTGTCACCACCTGATGAAGACTGTTTGTATGCAGTTGAAACGTGTAGTGGAGCTGTGAGGGGAGCTAAGAAGTTAATAAAAGGTTGACATTTATGAAAACATCTTACATGTCTGCTTGTTCCTTAGAGCGCTCCTAATCACACCGCCATTACTATTTTTTGCATGAAAACTACTCCCTTTTTGAGGGACTGGCGACTGGAGCAGCTCAGGAACAGCACAAACAATCTGCCTTGAACAGGAGAGAGGAGAGCGGAGAGGCATTGCATATACCGCCGGCGGCGGAGGCTGTTAAACCAGGTTGTGCAGGAATTGCACAACCCGATAAGGTGAGTGGCCACCTACCCACGCCACATACACGTTTTTAATAAGGGGATCCTACACATTTGCACCCCTTTTCCTTTTTGTTTTACATGAATAGACATGCGAGGCCTCGATTAATGAAAATGAATTGAGTTAGGCTGGAAATGTCTAGTCAGAATGTGGTCAGAAGTACAGGGTGAGTCATTTATAAGGATGCACCTAAATACAATGGGAATGGTTGGTGATATCAACTTCCTGTTTGTGGCACATTAGTATATGGGAGGGGGAAAACCAGATGGGTGGGGACCATGGCAGCCATTTTGAAGTCAGCCATTTTGGATCCAACTTTATTTTTTTCCATGGGAAGAGGGTCATGTGACACATCAAACGTATTGAGAATTTTATAAAAAAAAACAATGGTGTGCTTGGTTTTAACGTAACTTTAATCTTTCATGAGTTATTTACAAGTTTATGACCACTTATAAAATGTATTTAAAGTGCTGCCCATTGTGCTGGATTATCAATGCAACCCTCTTCTCCAATTCTTGACACACTGATAGCAACACCGCAGAAGAAATGCTAGCACAGGCTTCCAGTATCCATTGTTTCAGATGCTGCACATCTCGTATCTTCACAGCATAGACAATTGCCTTCTGATGAGTGATGAGGCAAACTTTTTTTGTGAATGATCAAGTTAACAAACAAAACCACCGCTATTGGTCTGACACTAACCCACAGTCGATAGATCCCTCCAAGACTGTTGGAACACAAAAATTGATGGTATAGTGTGGTATATGGGGTACAACCCCCCAGATGAGTACTACCATCACTCTTGCCCTCAAAATTAATTACATTTTGTCTTCGGAGACTGTAGGGTCTGCGAGACATTACAATCAAGCCATAATCTTTGCTACACAAGGACTGATCATTGGCTCACCTCAGTGTTATCCCCAGCCCTGATTGGACCCATCATGCATGTGCACGTTCGGTCCAATCAGAGTGCATAGAGGCGGTATGACCGGGCTGTAATCATTCCTTTCTTTCTCATCCCGTTCATGGAGAGAGGAGAGAGCAGTCTCTGTGCCAGATCGCTGCCCATTCCTATAGGTATTGGTGGTGTCACAAGGAGTGGAGGTGTTTGCACTTCAGGTCAGTGCCAACATCCCCCTCGTGCCTGGTCTGTTCGTGTCCCTCAGATGCTGGACTTCCGTTCACCATCAGCTTGTCTTATCCTGTATCCTGTTTCCAACCCTCCGCTCTGACGGGGTAGTGGGTGCACAAAATGTGAGATGTGACCGGTCTTTTATTCAGTATAGTAAGAATAAGGATGTGATAAAACTCTATTTTTTTTTTATAAAACTTGGAGAATAAATAGCAGGAATACAACAATGGGCATTGAATGAGCACAAAATATCAGAGGAGCTTGTTGCTCTGAAATATAAGACATGAGAATAGTAAGATTCCATCTTATTTTGCTCAGCAGGTTCAGTTCCTTAGCAAGTCAAATTGTATATTGTAATCAGTTTTATATCATTGTAACTATGGGTTGAACTATGGGTTCATTGTAACTATGGGTTGAACTAGATGGACTTAAAGTCTTCCTTCAACCTTAAAAACTATGTTACTATGTTACTATGTAATAAAAAGTGTGGTGTATATTACTTATAGGTTTCTTAGATATGATTATAATTCTTGCCTATAACATGTATTTTATAACTTTGAACATGAAAAACATTTGAGGGGGTGTTTCCACCGGAACTCTCATCATGATGGGTTGAATTATGATGCCATGAGTCCTGTATACTTGATAGCCCTGATGACGTGGAAGATACTGCTATGAAACGCGTTGGAAAAATTAAGTAGATCTGAGTGACACCGGACTGACGTTCTTTTGGTCTGCGCGGACATAAGAAGCAAGGCCTTTTCTTTTCTCAATTAAAACAAACATGATATAGACATAGCCCAAAATAACTGCAACAGTAACTTCAGCAAAAGTTAGTCCTACAAAGTAATGATTTAATGGGGACTGAATACAAATTCACGTCACAATTTTTCATATGTATTTTTCTTAAATATTTAGAACACCATCTATCGCTTCTTTTACACTTCAAAGAAACTTTGCTATATTTAAGCTTGTGTATATACCATGAAAAATTGTGGAAAAGTTCACAGGATTTGAATATTTTTTCAAGGCACTGTACATGAGTAGAAGTTGTACATTTTATAAAGGTCTATAGTTGGCAGTGGATCTCAAGTCCTTAAAATATAAAATCAATGAACATATTGCTATACAAACTCTTTTTCTAATATATGGAGAAGAGTTTATTTCATACTTAAATGGATTTTCCCATAAACAAAGTTAATTTTATTTCAAGATCTAATTAATTAAAATTAAGTTTCACATTTGGTTTTGATTAAAATTTTTCCTGTGCTGAGTTAGGCTAGGGTCACACATGTAGCAGGAATTAGAAATCCTGATCCGGTTTTGAGCTGTCAAAAAGCTCAAAACCAGATCAGGAACTGCTCCCCATAGGAGCCCATAAGGGTACTTTTACACGCCGCAATCGCTGGAGACAATATTGGCGGCGATATCTCTCGCTGGAATGACCGCCGCCAAATTGCCTCCTTATTGCGGCGTGTAAATAGGGAATTTGGCGGCAATAACCAGGTGACATTGGTTTTTCGATTTTACAGCACTGCTCTAAAATCGAAACCAGGCGACATTTGTCTTATTGCCGCCAAATTCTCTATTTATATGCCGCAATAAGGAGGCAATTTGGCGCTACATGCAATCCGGTTACCGCTTGTGGATATGCAGCCTGCAGTAAAAATCATGCAGGCTGCAGTTTTCACAGCGGTTAGGAAACCGCAGCGGGGATTGCTATAATGGTCTCCTATGGGAGCTCATGCGGCTGACGCACGGTACATGTGAATGCATGCAGCAGCTGTATGCTTTGTTTACAGGGATGAACAAAGTGTTAAATGTTAATAGCTGTGGGCAACTGTCTCTAGGGGGTGTTAATGTAGTCAGTATAGTATTGCTGGCTATTGTCAGCTTTGTGAATTTTGTGAATGAATGCGGCGGCTCCTCACAGTAGACGAGATACTGTCTATTGTGGTGCGCTACCCATAGACCTAATGTTACAACTTTCAGGACCAAGGACAGGGGTTCATACACTACATACATTACGTACAGTATCTCCTCTACTGTGAGAAGCCGCCGCATTCATTCATAAAATTCACAAAGCCAACAATAGCCGGTAATACTATACTGACTACAGTAACCGCTCTCATGCCCACCTGAGTGGACAGCATGTCTCTAGGGGGGTGCGCACCCCCTAGAGACATGTTATCCTCCGCTATTATTAAGATTAACCCTTTGTTCATCCCTGCGGCAGCAGGGATGAACAAAGCATGCGATAACCGGATTGCTCCGGATTACACATCCGGAGCAATCCGATTACCGTTTCCGGTTTTCAGGATACATTTTTGTCAAAAAATGTGTCTGAAGGCAATTGCGGTTACCGCATCCGGATCTGGATGCGGGAACCGCAATTACCTTAACAAGTGTGACCCCGGCCTTAAAACATACTGTAAATACATTTATTAAAGACAGAGACCAATTACAAAGTATCTAAATGCCATCTCTAAAATCTAGTTGGTGCCACATTTGTGATGTCAGAGTTGGCGTTTTGCTTTGAGGATGCTCTTCATTCTCCCAGCTGACTTGGCTTGTATATGCAGATAAAATGGAGCCTCTGGACACAGTTTAGTTGATCCCAAAACTTTTGACCTAAGGAGAAATATTAAAGTATATGTAAAAGATTTTGTAGATTTTTATTTAATTTTATTTTTCTCTATCTTGATACTTTCTGTTAGACTTGTTATATCTGAAGATTTATATTATTGTAGATATCAATGTCCACATATGACCTGACTCAAATAGAGCAGTTATTGGCATATACGTGCATATTTAGGCTGAGGCTATGTGATGACTTTGGCTGCGACACAAAACACAGGACCAAAGACTGCTAGGTGTTGCTTCTACATCACTAACGAGCCACAAATAATCTGATGCGGTTGGACTTTTTTTGAAACATGCTGTTCTCAGTCACAGTACTCTCAGTGTGGCAACATGAGCCCATTGACTTATACTGTGCTGCAATATTTGGCCATGAGACTTGTGCAGTGGCCAAAGTTGCTGTGTAGCCCAAGTCTATTGCTGATGACATATAGTGTCTGCACAATATTCAAATAATTGAATTGATGACTATAGGTAGAGTTGATTACTTTTCTAACCCAATATGCCGGCTTTATGAAAAGGAAGTTGTGCTTTTATTTTGAGACTTTGTATTACCTAATATCCCTGGGTTTTAAGGTAAAGAAAAACTTAGATGTAAAAAGTCATTAGCTCAATGTTTTAAAAATCCACGGGGAGTTGGGTTTAATCAAAACTAGTGGGTGTGGCACAGCAGTAAATAGAAGTAAAAGTGAAGGAATTCCAGCATATCCATTCAGGTAATGAAGAGTTAAAAATGCTACTTAAATTTTTCCATGGAGTTGTTTGTCTCACTTTTTACTCGTGTGTATATAAAAAACTATTTTTAACTTTTCATCACCTGGATAGACGTGCTGGAATTCCTTCACTCTTGCTAATGAAAATTTAATAGTCATTCCCTGGGTTAATTTAAGGTAAAACATGTTTGTACCATTAATAACAAATTCAGTGAAGGGCGTACTGGACCTCATAAGTAAAGGGTGCTACGTAAAGTCTAATTGAAAACAACGAAAAACCGTATAATGCACCTAAATAACAGGTATAGGAAATTGTTTGGTTGCAGGTAAAAATCATCAGTTTATTACATTAAAAAACAAGCAGACAATAACCAGAACCAGTAAGTACATAAAAGGAGGGTGCAGACAAGTTAAGAGACAGAAAACACTCTATGCCTCAAAGTTCAACATACCACCAGGGATAAAATCAGCAGCCGAAGTACAATGTACAGCACAGGTAACACGGGTTTCACAATTACAATCTATACAAACAAGTCAATAAATCATAATATCGTCACATTATAAAGAGAGTGTAATGAGTACCCAAATAAATCTTACATAGTGCTGCAGCTAAAGTGCATCTATGCCCTAGGACGGTGGATGGAGAGGCACAGAGTGTCAGACACTCTGTGCCTCTCCATCCACCGTCCTAGGGCATAGATGCACTTTAGCTGCAGCACTATGTAAGATTTATTTGGGTACTCATTACACTCTCTTTATAATGTGACGATATTATGATTTATTGACTTGTTTGTATAGATTGTAATTGTGAAACCCGTGTTACCTGTGCTGTACATTGTACTTCGGCTGCTGATTTTATCCTGGTGGTATGTTGAACTTTGAGGCATAGAGTGTTTTCTGTCTCTTAACTTGTCTGCACCCTCCTTTTATGTACTTACTGGTTCTGGTTATTGTCTGCTTGTTTTTTAATGTAATAAACTGATGATTTTTACCTGCAACCAAACAATTTCCTATACCTGTTATTTAGGTGCATTATACGGTTTTTCGTTGTTTTCAATGTTTGTACCATGTTAGCCAGTAGATAGAAAAATGTTGGAATCTGGGAGTCCTCAGTGATTGATACCTTTTAATGGCTAACTGAAAAGATGGTAAACGTAGCAAGCTTTCGGGACACTGGCCCCTTCGTCAGGCTTACAATGACACAAATTCTGAAGACACATACATAAGCAAAAAAAAAGCAGGGTTAAGATCCCGTCACACACAACGACGCTCCAGCGATCCCGACAGCGATAACAACATGCCGGGATCGCTGGAGCGTCGTTACCTGGTCGCTGGGGAGCTGTCAAACAGGCAGATCTCCCCAGCGATCAGGGACCTGGGAGACACCTCCCACATCGCTGGAAGCAATGTTACCGGCATCCTCCCTGCTTAGTGCTGCCTGTAAGCATGCAGGAAGCTGGTAACTATGATGAACAGCGGGTATCCAGGCAGCGCACGCTGCCTGGATACCCGGTGTTTATCATAGTTACTAGCTTCCTCCCTGCTTACAGGCTGAGCTAAGCAGAGAGGACGCTGGTAACTATGATAAACACCGGGTATCCCGCGTCCTCCCGCTTAGCGCTGGTAACCATGATAAACACCGCGCGCTGCCTAGATACCCGGTGTTTACCATGGTTACCAGCCTGTGAGGTCACTGATCGCTGGTCTCTCACTGTCACACGCAGCGATGCGTGCTGACCAGCGGGAGACCAACGATCAAAAAATGACCCAGAGCACTTTGCAGCGATCAGCGACCTCACAGCAGGGGCCTGATCGCTGCTAGATGTCACACATAGCGACATCGCTGTAGAGATCGTTGTAACGTCACAGTTACCATGATCTCGCTAAAGATCTCGTTATGTGTGACTGGGGCCTTAGATGCTGTAGTAAATATGACAGGTGACATAAAGCAGAGTCAGGCTAGGGAGGGGTAGAGGAGCTGGGAAAATAAAGTCAAAATTCTAAGATAAGAGGAATAGATTGTATTATTGTTCTATAATTAGTGGCCTGTGGAGACTTGAATATTCTTCAGTGAGTTGTAGAAAGCTATCAATCAAAGAGAGAGAGTTCACATAAGAAGTGTCAAAAGTTCATTTTCCTCTAACTTGAGGGGCGCCACACTATGGAATTAATAGTGCTATATAAATGAATAAATATTATTATTATTTTTACTTATTCACCTCCAAAGGTCAGGCTCAAGCACTTATTCACACCAAAAAATCTCATGATATTGCCTCCTGGAAACTTCAGAAACTTGAATGGTGATCCATCAGCCCAAACATTTGTTCCCTAAGGAGCATTAATATATATTATAAAACATGACGGTCATGTAATGCTGGTTTAAAATCAAAATTAAAATCAAAAGTTCAATTAAACATTTCCAGAGATTTGTTTCTATGTGTCTGAACTTCTTCTCCTGCATTAGGTTGACCAATCATAATCAGGCAGCATCTTGCCGAAGGAAAAGAACATGGACCTCCTCGCTTCACTGATTTCTGCTGCTTCAGGCTGGAGGCACACGGTGCGAGGGACTCGCACGAGTGCCATGCGAGGGATACTCGCATTGCACTGGGACTAGTGTTGCCCTATCAGGCAGGGCACACTGGTGCGAGTCCCCCGCACCTAACTCGCACTGCGAGTCGGAAGCGAGTGCAGTCGCAGCATGCTGCGACTGCACGCGATTCTGACGCGCGTGAGGGCAATGCAAGTGTTTGGGGGCAAGAAAATCTCGCCCCCATACAGCACACTGTGCTAGTGTGCAGCTAAAAACGCTTTAAACGTTTTAAACTCGCTGGCTGTCAAAGCCGGCAAGTTTAAAATGACCGCTTTGTGGGTACAGTAAGCTATCATCTTGTACCACTGTGACAGCAGCGGTACAAGATACTAAGACAATGATGATTGTAGTTCAATAATGTATTCTGGGGTTATTTTACTGATTAACCCCATCAGCATCCTCTGCACCGCATGTGTGCGCCGAGGATGCTGAGGCTCTAAACCCAGTGTAAAGGGGTTAATATGCAGCTGGTGTAGTGACACCATGTATGTGGAGAGTGTCGTCACTCTCTGCAGACATGGTGTTATTACACCATGTGTGTGAAGGGGTTAATTTTTATGTATAATGGGTTAAAAGAACTGTCGGGTTTATAACTTCAGAGAAAAAGCCGGCTCTGTTACTGTCTATGGGGAGCTGTCCCCTCTCATGGTGCTGAAGCCACAGCTCCCCATAGACAGTAACATAAGCCGGCTTTTTCTCTGAAGTTATAAACCCGACAGTTCTTTTAAACCATTATACATAAAAATTAACCCCTTCACACACATGGTGTAATGACACCATGTCTGCAGAGAGTGAGGACACTCTCCACATGCATGGTGTCACTACACCAGCCGCATATTAACCCCTTCAGCACTGGGTTTAGAGCCTCAGCATCCTCTGCGCACACATGCAGTGCAGAGGATGCTGTTGGGGTTAATCAGTAAAATAACCCCAGAATACATTATTTAACTACAATCATGATTGTCTTAGCTAAACATCTTGTACAGCTGCTGTCACAGCAGTACAAGATGATAGCTTACTGTACCCACAAAGCGGGAAATTTAAACTCTGTGGCTTTGACAGCCGCAGAGTTTCTATTCCCGACAAATGCTGCCCACGGTCCTTCAGGACTGTGGACAGCATCACAATCATGCAGCACTCACGCACTCACACCTCACAATCACAGCACACTAACATACATACAGCCAGCCACCCTCATCACACGCACCACACTCGCACCACACACACCCACAAACACGCACAGCACGGGGCGTTTTGATGCATGATAGTGTGCCTCCACCCTCAGTGTAAAAATCCAAAGAGACCTGAGTTATGGATCATTACAAACACCAAATCTCAGTCGGTGATCATGGCAGTCGGTGTGAGGGAAGGGTAATAACTGACATTAATGTTAGATGAGATCTGGAAGTGTTTGTAATAACGCATAAATCTGCAGCTACTGTGTAGAGATATAGATGTGCTGGGTTATATAAGGAACAAATAGAGAACAAAACATTATACAGTGATTAAGGCTAGGGTCACACTTAGGGGCCTGCATCCAGTAACTGGATGCATTAGGGTACCTTCTCACTCCACAATCACGGGAGACATTTTTGGAGGCGATATTTCTCGCTAGAAGTATCGCCTGCCAAATTGCCTCATTATTGCGGCGTGTAAATAGGGAATTTGGCGGCGATAAAACCAAAGTGCTCTAAAACCAGGCAATCGAGGAGAGGCGACATATCGCCGCCAAATTCCCTATTTACTCACCGCAATAAGGAGGCAATTGGGTGGAAATGTGGCAGCGATATTTTCAGGTCGCAATATCGCTGCTAACATTTCTCGCTGCGGTTGCGGCGTGTAAAGGTACCCTTACTGGATCCAGTTTTCCCCCTTGTCTGTTTGGAGGCATTTTTACCTATATGTACCATCAGGTACTGGATCAGGTTCCCATAGGGTCCCATGTTAAAAAACTGATCAAGTTTTGCTAAAAATCCAAAAAATATTGCAGACCCTATTAAAACCTGACTTCTCAAAAACTGGATGCAGTAGACAGATTGCACTTGGGAAAACAATTGTTAACATTGGAGTCTATGGGTCGGGTACCTGATCAGGTTTTCAGGATGAAAAACTGGATCCAGTAACTGGATTCCAAACGCAAGTGTAACCCTAGCCTAAGTGATCTCTCCAAGCCAAAAAAATAACCATAATGTAACCAGTGCTTGGGTTACAATACCAAACAAACACTTCTGTATGCCCATAAACACTGGTGATTAGCAAGATTGGGAACAAAGCATACAAGGTGAGTGATTGTGATTCAATTGCTCAGCTATTGTGGGGCCCACTCGGAGCAATGACCACTCTTTAAGAGGACCTGTCAGCCCCCCCCCCCCCATGGATTAGAATCTAAGACCAGCACTGAATGCAGCATGTCTGCTGCATTCAGGCAGGGGTCCCCCATGGCACTGTGGGGCTGCTACCCCATATATCTAATATAATAATTCCCTAAGCCAGCTTCCGTCCGTTTCTGCTCGAAATGACGTCAGATCCGGGCTGAAGCTGGCTGTACACCCACTAAGGGTGTAACAAGATGGCCGACCGTTAGCGAGAGCGGGACTAATACAGCCCCACTCTTGCTATCGGTACTTTCGGTGGCCCCACACACACTCCAGCACAGCGGGGGAGCTCTGATACATTGCAGCCCTGGGCACAAAACATCTGCCAGGAGTCTGTGCGGTTTCCTGCAATTGTGATCCCGATACGCACTGTTCTACCTGACACCCATAGACGGCCGCTGTGCTCCGCCCACAGCACGTGGAGCTCCTCGGCATCACGTGTATTCTTTACCGCACAGATGACTTCCGGTCCACGAGCTCCAGACTGTTCTGTGGAGATGGAATGGGGTGCAGACACTGCGGACTCCGGAGAAGATGGCTTCACACTGGAGGAGGTATATCATGTCAGGCCGGCTAATGGAAAGACGAGTCATTGATGCGGGCAGGTTCAGCCCTCCAGCCTCCGCTCTCCTCAGCCCTCCAGCCTCCGCTCTCCTCAGCCCTCCAGCCTCCGCTGTCCTCAACCCTCCAGCTTCCGCTCTCCTCAGCCCTCCAGCTTCCGCTCTCCTCAGCCCTTCAGCCTCCGCTCTCCTCAGCCTTCCAGCCTCCGCTCTCCTCAAATATATATGTTTGTATATAATATACATGTGTGTTTATAAATATATACAGTATATATGTGTGTGTGTTTGTGTGGATATGCAAATAATGTGTGTATATACCTCTACATCTATATAGATTTGTGTGTGTTTGTGCGTTTGTCTATATACAATGTACAGTATGTGTATATATGTGTGTATGTAATATCATTTGTGAATGTGAATGATGTGTGTGTATGTATATATATATTTCTTCGTCTTTATAGATTTGCATATGTGTACATAAAATGTGTGTGTATCTACTATATATTTGCCGTAGGCACTTCCGTGTCAGACCCCGAAAAAGACCGTGGCTTTGTCACTCCGTGACGTCACCACGAGCGAAGCATTGCCCGCGTAGCGGGCAATGCGAGTCGTTGGCCTGCGCGAGCAATGGCCGCGAGGCCATTGCGAGTCGCTGGCTGAGTGCGAGCAATGGCCGCGAAGCGGCCATTGCGAGTCGCTGGCCGAAAATCGAACCAGAGGCTCGGCCACAAACTTAGCGATTTACCGCTCATGTAGCGCGAGCAATGGCCGCGAGGCCATTGCGAGTTGCTACCTGAGCCGCGATTCTGAGCGGACCAGAATGAAAACTGTGTCTTTACAAATGACACAGTTTCCATTCAGGTCCGCTCAAAAGAAACTGTGCCCCCCAATATGTCCTCACACCCCCCCAAAATGTCCTCACACCCCCCAAAAAAGTCCTCACCCCCCCAAAAAAAGTCCTCACACCCCCCCAAAAAGTCCTCACCCCCCCCAAAATGTCCTCACACCCCCCCAAAATGTCCTCACCCCCCCAAAAAAGTCCTCACACCCCCCCAAAAAGTCCTCACACACCCCCAAAATGTCCTCACATCACACCCCCCAAAAAAGTCCTCACACCCCCCAAAAAAGTCCTCACACCCCCAACCCAAAAAGTCCTCACACACCCCCACACAATGTCACTCACACCCCCCCAAAAAGTCCTCCACACCCCCCCAAAAAGTCCTCACACCCCCCCCAAAATGTCCTCACACCCCCCCAAAGCTCACACCCCCAAAATGTCCTCACAACACCCCCAAAATGTCCTCACACACACCCCCAAAGTCCTCACACCCCCAAAATGTCCTCACACAACCCCCCCAAAATGTCCTCACAATCACCCCCCAAAAATGTCCTCACACCCCCCCAAATGTCCTCACACCCCCCCAAAAATAAGTCCTCAACCACCCCCCCCCCCCAAAATGTCCTCACCCCCCCCCCAAAATGTCCTCACACCCCCCACAAAATGTCCTCACCACCCCCCCCCAAAATGTCCTCACACCCCCACCCCCCCAAAATGTCCTCACACCCCCCCACAAATGTCCTCCACCCCAAACCCCCCCAAAATATGTCCCACACCCCCAAACCCCCCCAATATGTCCTCACACCCCCCCACCCAATATGTCCTCTCCCCCCCAAACCCCCCAATATGTCCTCACACACCCCCCCAAATGTCCTCACACCCCCCCCAAATATGTCCTCACACCCCCCCAATCCCATAGTCCTCACACCCCCCCAAAATGTCCTCACACCCCCCAAAATGTCCTCACACCCCCCAAATGTCCACACACCCCCCCCCAAAATGTCCAACACCCCCCCCAAATGTCCCACAGCCCCCCCACAATGTCCAAACAGCCCCCCCCCCACAATGTCCAAACAGCCCCCCCCCACAATGTCCACACAGCCCCCCCCACAATGTCCACACAGCCCCCCCCCCACAATGTCCACACAGCCCCCCCCCCACAATGTCCACACAGCCCCCCCACAATGTCCACACAGCCCCCCCCCACAATGTCCAACAGCCCCCCCCCAATGTCCACACAGCCTCCCCCACAATGTCAACACAGCCCCCCCACCATGTCCAAACAGCCCCCCCACAATGTCCACACAGCCCCCCCCTAAAATATCCAAACAGCCCCCCACAATGTCCAAACAGCCCCCCCCACAATGTCCAAACAGCCCCCCCCACATGTCCAAACAGCCCCCCCCACCATGTCCAAACAGCCCCCCCCACTATGTCCAAACAGCCCCCCCCAGTCCACACAGCCACACAACAGCCCCCCCACAATGTCCAACACAGCCCCCCCCACAAATGTCCAAACAGCCCCCCCACAATGTCCAAACAGCCCCCCCCACAATTCCCACAGCCCCCCCCACAATGTCCGCACAGCCCCCCCCACAATGTCCGCACAGCCCCCCACAATGTCCGCACAGCCCCGACGCGTCGATCTTACCTGTCTTCATGACATCTGATTCGTCAGTCCATCTTCCATCCGACCCAGGCGTCCTCTTCCTTCAGCCCGGGCCACGAGTCTTCCATCCGGCCCAGGCGTCCTCTTCCTTCAGCCCGGGCCACGAGTCTTCCATCCGGCCCAGGCATCCTCTTCCTCCGGCCTCGGGGGTCTTCTTTCTTCCTTCAGCGAGCTCCAGGTCCTGGATATTCGGTCCGCTCCGCTGACTGACGATTAAAGATGGCCGCCGCGAGTTTCTGGAAGCCCCGCCCACGGATCCAAAATGCACCAATCACATTCACATATACAGCAACCAATCACATTCAAGGCTCATTCATACATTTTTATCAATGGGAAAAATCAATTCTACTATTTTACTACGGCCAATCACATTCCAGCTTCATTCAGACATCTTTCTCAATGCTAAAAATTCTCTCACTTACTATCACATTAATATACAATCATACACATCACAATAATTACACTATAAAATAAAAATGCTAATAATAATGATATTAATGCTATTAATACTGCTATTAATGCTACTAATAATGCTATTCATGATATTAATAATGTTATTAATGCTATTAATGCTATTAATAATGCTATTAATGCTAATAATAATGCTATTAATGCTAATAATACTGCTAATAATGCTATTAATACTGCTATTAATGCTACCAATAATGTTATTAATGCTATTAATAATGTTATTAATGCTATTATTAATGCTATTAATGCTAATAATAATGCTGTTAATGCTAATAATAATGCTAATAATGCTATTAATACTGCTATTAATGCTACTACTAATGCTATTAATCATGTTATTAATGCTATTATTAATGCTATTAATGCTAATAATGCTATTAATGCTAATAATTATGCTATTAATGCTAATAATGCTAATAATAATGCTATTTGTGCTATTATTAATGCTATTAAGGCTAATAATCATGCTATTTATGCTATTCAAAATGCTATTAATGCTAATAATATTGCTATTAATGCTCTTTATGCTAATACTAATGCTATTAATGCAATTATCTATGCTATTAATTCTATTATTTATGCTATTAATGCTATTAATAATGCTATTAATGCTAATATTAATGCTATTAAGGCTAATAATCATGCTATTAATGCTATTCTTAATGCTATTAATGCTAATAATATTGCTATTAATTTTATTAATGCATTATTTATGCTATTAATGCTATTAATTATGCTATTAATGCTATTATAATGCTATTAATGCTATTAATAATGCTATTCTTGCAATAATAATCTATTAATGCTATTAATAATGCTATTAATGCTATTAATTGCTAATATTAATGCTATTAATGGTAATTATATTAATGCATATTATGCTATTACTGCTAATAAAAATTCTATAAATGCTACTAATATATCATATAATACAATAATTATTAATAATAATGCTAATAATAATGCTATTAATGATATTATAATACTATTAAGCTAATAATCATGCTATTAATGCTATTAATAATGTATTAGTGCTAATAATAATGCTATTAATGCTAATAATTATGCATTAATGTAAATTAATGCTAATTAATGCTAATAATAATGCTAATAATGCTATTATTAATGCTATTAGGCTATAATCATGCTATTCCATGCTATTAATAATGCTATTAATGTTATTAATGCTAATATTAATGCTATTAATTCTATAATAATGCTATTAATGCTATAATAATGCTATAATGCTAATAATATGCTTATGTACTGCTAATATATTATCATGTCTATTAATGCTAATAATTAATGCTATTAATGCTAAATATTAAATGCTAATAATGCTAATTCAATAATCATATTAATGCTATTAATAATGCTATTAAGGCTAATAATCATGCTATTTATGCTATTCAAAATGCTATTAATGCTAATAATATTGCTATTAATGCTCTTTATGCTAATACTAATGCTATTAATGCAATTATCTATGCTATTAATTCTATTATTTATGCTATTAATGCTATTAATAATGCTATTAATGCTAATATTAATGCTATTAAGGCTAATAATCATGCTGTTAATACTATTCTTAATGCTATTAATGCTAATAATATTGCTATTAATTTTATTAATGCTATTATTTATGCTATTAATGCTATTATTTATGCTATTAATGCTATTAATAATGCTATTCTTGCAATTAATAATGCTATTAATGCTATTAATAATGCTATTAATGCTATTAATTATGCTATTAATATGCTATTAATGCTAATATTAATGCTATTAATTGTAATATTAATGCTATTAATGCTATTACTGCTAATAATAATTCTATAAATGCTACTAATTATGCTATTAATGCTAATATTAATGCTAATAATGCTAATAATAATGCTATTAATGATATTATTAATACTATTAAGGCTAATAATCATGCTATTAATGCTATTAATAATGCTATTAATGCTATTATTAATGCTAATACTGCTATTAATAATGCAATTAGTGTTAATAATAATGCTATTAATGCTAATAATTATGCTATTAATGGTAATAATAATGCTAATAATGCTAATAATAATGCTAATAATGCTATTATTAATGCTATTAAGGCTAATAATCATGCTATTCATGCTATTAATAATGCTATTAATGTTATTAATGCTAATATTAATGCTATTAATTCTATTATTAATGCTATTAATAATGCTATTAATGCTAATAATAATGCTATTACTGCTAATAATAATGCTATTAATGCTAATAATTATGCTATTAATGCTAATATTAATGCTAATAATGCTAATAATAATAATCCTATTAATGCTATTAATAATGCTATTAAGGCTAATAATCATGCTATTTATGCTATTCAAAATGCTATTAATGCTAATAATATTGCTATTAATGCTCTTTATGCTAATACTAATGCTACTAATGCGATTATTTATGCTATTAATTCTATTATTTATGCTATTAATGCTATTAATAATGCTATTAATGTTATTAATAATGTTATTAATGCTATTAATGCTAATATTAATGCTATTAATGCTATTAAGGCTAATAATCATGCTATTAATGCTATTAATAATGCTATTAATGCTATTTTTAATTCTATTAATGCTATTAATAATGTTATTAATGCTAATAATGCTATTACTCCTCATAATAATGCTATTAACGCTATTATTAATGCTATTTATGGTAATAATGCCATTAATACTAATAATAATACTATTATTAGTACTATTATTGCTATTAATAATGCTATTAATGCTAATAATAATGCTGTTAATGCTAATAATTATGCTATTAATGGTAATAATAATGCTATTAATGCAAATAATATTGCTATTAATGCTATTATTAATGCTATTAATGCTAATACTAATGCTATTAATGCTATTATTTATGCTATTAATGCTATCATTTATGCTATTAATGCTATTATTAATGCTATTAATGCACATACTAATGCTATTAATGCTATTCATAATGCTATTACTCCTATTAATACTGCTCTTAATGCTATTAATACTGCTATTAATGCTATTAATACTGTTATTAATGCTCATAATACTGCTAATAATGCTATTAATACTGCTATTACTGCTAATAATAATGCTATTGCTAATATTATTGCTATTGATGATGCGATTATTATTTAAAAATCTTTAAAAAAACAATAAACATATTCTAGACACCCGATGCATTTGTATCAGGCTAACAGCTATAACTACTATAATCAAATTAATGCACGTTCTAGAATCCCGATGCATTTGCATCGGGCTCACAGCTAGTGTAATATAATTTGAGTGTATGAAAATATACGGGTGTAGGTGTGTTTGTATATTTTGTGTAAATATAATCTACACATTCAAACACCGATACACACACATGTACTTTATGTGTGTGTAAATATCTGTATGTATCTGTGTGTGAATGTATATACAGTATACATGTGTGTGTATCTATGTATATATATATATATATATAATATTTAATAGCCAAAGGCACTTCTGTCACTTTGTCCGGAGCTACGTGACGTCACCGGACGTGACGGAGATAACCCTACACCCGTTCAGGGTGAGCCAAGATGGCGGCCGTAAGCGGGAGCGGGACTCATACAGCCCGCTACGCTTACGGCCGCCCCTACAGTGCCCCAAAACACACACACCATCCGAACAACATCACACACACCCAGACACACACACCCGGACACACACACACACACACACTGTCATGTCCTTTCGCCGCTCCGCATTTACTCATCAATAAGCACACACACACCGCTATACTGAACAACATCACAACATCACACACACACATACACACACACCCGCACACACTGCCGCTACTCACAGCTCCAGCGCCAGCACCGCTGCTCCAGCCCCGCTCCTCCTCCTCTCACCACCCGTGCACCCGCTCCCGAATACCACCTCCCAGGGGCAATTGCCCCCCAGGCCGGCCTATGTGCCCCCCAATTTGGGCCGGTGGGTGGATGAAAGGGCCGCCGTCCGCCGCGCCCGGATGACCCGGAAGTAGCGGGCGGTGACCGTAACCGGATGCACCCGCTGGGTGCGCGATGCAGAAGTAGCGGGCGGCTGAGAGGAGGAGGAGGAGCGGCTGCAGCAGTGGTGCTGGCGGGACCCAACTAGGCTGGATGAGCGTTGCGGGCGGCTGCGGTGAGTAGCGGTTTCACAGTCACCACTGTGGTCCGCCACTGTCGTCCTCCTCTGGGTCCTCCACTTTCGTCCTCCTCTGGGTCCTCCACTGTCGTCCTCCTCTAGGTCATCCAACTTTCAGCCTCCGCTATTGCAGCAGCTAATCAGATAAGACTGTATACCACACACCTAATAATTAAGACTTGTGACTGTGAAAGTGTAATATAATCTAAAAATTATATTTTTTCCTGCCTACATTTCACCATTTTTATCCCAGCAATAGTCACTGCCTACATTATACCATCTATTTGCACCAACATATACTGCCTATATTTAACCAGCTGTTTGCCACCAACAGATACTGTCTATATTTAATCAGCTGTTTGCCAGCAATATATACTGCTTACATTTAACCATTTCTATCCCAGCAACAGTTACTGCCTACATTTAACCATCTATTTGCCTGCAACAGATACTGCGTATATTTAACCACCTGTTTGCCAGCAACAGATATTGCCTAAATTTAACCATCTGTCTGCCAGCAAGAGTAGATATCATGTATTAATTGCATTATTGTTACCTCTTCATAAATAAACTACATATGGATTCTAGACTACCCGATTCTTTAGAATCGGACCGACATCTAGTAGGCTTATAAAAACTTAGTTATTTTCCATGGAGGCGGGCCCTTGTGCTTGTGGCAGCTCGTCCACGGGGCATTTTACGCCCCCTCCACCTCTGTGCCGCCCATGTCCTCATTCCCTTCATGTCCTCCTTGCTCTGCACGTCCTTGTGGTGTTGATGCAAGCGCAGAGCAAGGTTGAGGTGCATGCCCCGCCTCCCGCTATGACATCCTTTCATTTCCCCCTGCCCTGCTCCATAGCACAACACGGAGCAGGGCGGGGAAATGATAGGACATCATAGCAGGAGGCGGGGCATGCACCTCAACCTCGCCCTGTGCTTGCTTCAACACCACAAGGACGCGCAGAGCGAGGAGGACATGAAGGGAACGAGGACATGGGTGACACAGAAGCGCAGGTGGCGTGAAATGCCCCCGTGGACGAGCTGCCTGAAGCACAAGGGCCCACCTCCATGTAAAATAACTAAGTTTTTATAAGCCTATACATCGGAGCAGCAGCCCCACAGAGCCATGGGGGACCCCTTGCCTGAATGCAGCAGACATGCTGCATTCAGTGCTGGGCTTTGATTCTAATCCATGGGGTGACAGGTCCTCTTTAACTATGTGAACCAATACACTTAAACTCTGTGGTAGAGAAGGAAGCATGATCTCTGTTCCTGCCATTCTGCTTTGTAGACTGCAGTTTGCTTTTGGCTTACTGCATATGGAATGGCAGAGGCATGTGTCTGGGGCCAAGGGCTTGGGGTACTCGGATCTCGGGCATAGTGATACGGGGATGTCACTGGTGGTCGGTGCCCGAGTCCATGCCCTTGAGCAGACAATAAAAAGGGGAAAAAATAATAAAATAAAGTCAATTGTGACACCACCTGTAGGTCGGGTGATGGCCCAGGCGCTGCTGGGACCTCCGGGGTGATGGGCGGCAGCAAGATGTTGTAGTTCTCTACAGGAAGAGCGGGCTCCACGGGGCTGTAAGGAGTATGACGGTGGAGTAGAGCAGCGCAGTCATTGCAGTGCTGGACTGGAATGGGGTAGCACAGTCCCTGTGGCACAATGCAAGGTAAATCACAGTTCATTAGTAAGGAACACAGACACGTTGCTCACTATGAACGGGTACTTTACCCTGTAAGCCTGCAGATTACTGGAGTAAACAGTTCCTTCAGCCAGGGTAGTGGACCGGGTGGTCTTGGCAGTGAGTAATGTCCCTCTGAAGGTCCACAGATGTTCCTTCCCTATCACTTTCTCTGTCCTTTTCTGTGGTGCCCTGCACAATCCCACTTCTTAAACCAGGCCCGTCGGGTGATATGGGAACCCTTTATCTCTCCAAAGGGGACCCAACCCTGTTTAGTGCTTCTGGTGGAGACTGTGCTTGGTTTAGGGCGGTTGGTTCGTGCTCTTAAGAAGACATCGACCACGCCGGTAATTTGTGGTTCTGGGATGGACCTCTGATCCACGTCAGAGCCGATACCCCGCTTCGGACTGGGCCAGGGTGATTCAATTACCCTGTATCTGCCCCTTTCTCTTCTGGGTCACCAAGTTGAGGTGCCCTCCCTCTGAGCTCCTTCTCCTTCTTTTTCCTCTCACGTTCATTTCTCACTGCTCACTGTGCTTTTTCCGCTCTTCCACACTCCTCCCACCGGGACTGGATCAACACAAACATCAGGTTAACCCTTTAGTCCATTGCTCTGAGTGTGTGAATGCAGATTGTAGAGCTTCAGGTTTCTATTACCCCCTACCAGGACAAAGCATACTGCACCTTCTGTTAGGGGTGCAGAACCCTTTTGTAGCCTGCTGACTAGCGAGGCACTACACATGTACAGGATCTTAGAGTCCTGGCGCAGGAGGTGTGATGATTTCATTGCATTGCTTAGCTAGCACCAAGATATTGACTATGTCTACAGACTTGCCAGGATCCAGGGATTATATATATTTTTTATGATGCATTATACTTTTTTGTGTTGATACTCAGGATTCATAGTTTACTAGATGGGTTTCGGATGCTATTGCATTAGGAGGGTGGTGATTTCCTGATGGTGCAGGCTCTGTGGCGCTGTCCCTCCCCCTGTGCCCTCTCTGCCTAGTAAGCTGTCTTTCTCCCTCATGTGCTGACAAGATGGCCGTCGGGGGTGATGGACGCATGTAAGGAGGCTCCAGGCACTTGGACACAATCCACCGCATCCAAGCTCGCCTGTCCTCCCTACACACTACCAGCCCCATCGCCGTCACCCCTGAGCACCCCACCGACCATCTGGGCCACACACTCCATTCTGTGGCTGGCTGTGCCCTGCGGCTCTCCACTCAGGCCTGCGACCCCAGCCGCACTGGCAACAAGGTGCCTCCTTCGGCACCACTGCCTCCCCGCTCTTCTCACCCAGGACCCGCTCCAGCAGGGCCACCTCCAGCAGCATCCTGAAAGTGCTGCGTGCTGCAGCTGAAGCCAGAGGTCTATGATCCAGCACATCGGTGGCTCTCCCATCACAGTGTGCGCCCCCAGCGGTGACTCCCGGCGGGTGCAGAAGGTGAGCGCTCTGCGCTGCAGAAGTCACCCCCGGCGGGCGCATCAGGTGAGCGCCCCGTGCTGCAGCTGTGACCCCCGGCGGGCGCATAAGGTGAGCGCCCCGCGCTGCAGCTGTGACCCCCGGCGGGCGCATAAGGTGAGCGCCCCACGCTGCAGCTGTGACCCCCGGCAGGCGCATAAGGTGAGCGCCCCGCACTGCAGCAATCCTAATCACCAAACAAGCACGCCCGCCACGTAAGCTCTCCTGCTCCCACCTGCTAACCCTCTGCCTAAACCTCCTCCTTGCCGGTGACATCTCCCCCAATCCTGGCCCCCCCACCACATCCCCACAACCACCTTCATCCCACACCCACGACCCATCGCCAACCCTTGCAACCTCACCACTAACCCTCACTAACCCTCACAACCCCACCAACCTTAGACCTATTCGCCCAACCCCTGATCCCCCCACTGTTCTACCCGGCGCACTCTGGAATGCCCACTCAGTGTGCAATAAACTCTTTATCTCCAAAAAACTATTATTCCTTGGCATCACCAAGACCTAGCTTACTCCCTCCGACACGGCCTTCCCCGCTGCACTATCGTACGGTGGCCTCAGCCTGTCCCACACCCCCGGTCCCTCTGGCAAACATGGCGGTGCTGTCGGCATACTCTTGTCCAACTCCTGCACCTACAGCCCTATTCCTCCGCCCCCCTCTGTCACTGTCCCCTCCTTCGAAGCCCACTCGGTCTGAATCTTTTCCCCCTGCAACCTCCAGCTAGCTATCATCTACCGCCCCCCTGGACCTATCACCTCCTTCCTTGACCACTTCACCACCTGGCTACTTCACTTATTCTCCGCTGACATCCCCACCATCATCATGGGCGACTTCAATATCCCCATTGACACTCCCCACCCAGCCGCCTCCAACCTTCTTTCCCTGACCACTTCCCTAGGGCTCTCCCAATGGTCCTCCTGTCCCACCCACGAACAAGGCCACACGCTTGACCTCATCTTTACCCACCTTTGCTCCCTCTCCAACCTCACAACCTCGGAACTCCCCCTATCTGACCACCATCTCTTGACCTTCTCCGCCGTCTCCTCCCCTGCCATGCTACCCCCTCCCCGCAAACTTGATCACCCTCGCAGAAACCTAAGAGATCTTGATCTTCCTTTATTCTCCGAATCCCTCCTCCCTCTCACCGACATACCCTCCACTGGTGACATAGACACTGCCACCACCCTATACATCACCACAATAACGAACGCCCTCGACCTAGCCGCCCCCCTCACATTCCACGCTCCACGCACTAACAGGCAACCCTGGCATACGACCCTCACTAAAAACCTAAGACGGGCGTCCAGGGTCGCCGAGAGGAGATGGAAAAAGTCCTACACCTCCGAGCACTTTGCTCTGTTCAAACAATTCCTCACTGACTTCAAGACGGCACTTGCTACTGCCAAGCAAGCCTTCTTCTCATCCCTAATAACCTCTCTGTCCCGCAACCCCAAACAGCTCTTCAAAACTTTCAACTCCTTACTCCGCCCGCCCGCTCCTCCCCCCTCTCCCCTCATCTCCACTGAAGACTTTGCGACCTTCTTCAAGGAGAAGATCGACAAGATCAGAAACACGTTTGGCCCACTTTCACCACAACTCCACCTCTCATCTACACTGCCCTCCTCCTCCATTAGCCACTTCCCCCCCATAACTGAAGACCAACTCTCCTCCCTCCTGTCGAAATCACACCTCACCATCAGTGCCCATGACCCGCTCCCATCCCACCTCATTCCCAACCACACCTCCATTTTCATCCCAGCCCTCACCCACCTCTTCAACCTATCACTTACCACTGGCACCTTCCCCTCGGCCTTCAAACATGCCCTAATCACGCCCATCCTTAAAAAACCCTCCCTCGACCCTACCTCTGTCTCCAACTATCGCCCCATATCTCTTCTCCCATTCGCCTCTAAGCTACTCGAACAGCACGTCCACTCTGAACTGTCCCTCACCTCTCCTCCTGCTCCCACTTCGACCGCCTACAGTCCGGCTTTCGACCCCACCACTCCGCCGAAACAGCCATGACCAAAGTCACCAATTACCTACTTGCCGCCAAGAACAAACGCCACTACACCATCCTCCTCCTCCTCGACCAGTCCACCGCCTTCGACACGGTTGACCACTCCCTTCTTCTCCGGATCCTGGAATCCCTCGGCATCACCCACCTTGCCCTCTCTTGGATCTCCTCATACCTAGCAGACCGGACCTTCAGTGTCACCCACTCAAACACCTCCTCCTCGCCCTACCCGCTTTCTGTCGGAGTCCCTCAAGGTTCGGTCCTGGGACCACTACTTTTCTCCATATATACTCTTGGCCTAGGGCAACTCATTGTGTCCCACGGCCTCCAGTACCACCTCTATGCCGACGACACCCAAATCTACTTGTCTGGCCCCGACATCACCTCCATACTCTCTAAAATCCCACAATGCCTTTCCGCCATCTCATCCTTTTTCTCTGCTCGCTTCCTTAAACTCAACATGGACAAAAATGAATTCATAGTCTTCCCCCCTACAAATTCCCCCCCACTTCCCAACCTATCCATCTGCGTCAATGACTGCGCCCTCTCCCCAGTCTCCCAAAACAAGTGCCTCGGGGTAATCCTTGACTCCTCCCTATCCTTCAAGCCCCACATCGAAGCCATCACCACATCCCTCCGGCTCCAGCTTAGAAACATCTCACAGATCCGCTCCTTCCTTACCCACGACACCGCTAAAATACTTATTCATGCCCTTATCATCTCCCGCCTTGACTACTGCAACCTCCTTCTCACTGGCCTCCCAGCCAACGCCCTCACACCTCTCCAATCTATCCTCAATTCCGCTGCCCGACTAATCCATCTGTCCTCCCGCTACTCCCCTGCCTCCCCTCTCTGCCAAGCCCTTCACTGGCTCCCTGCCTCCAAGAGATCCCAGTTCAAAACACTAACCATAGCATACAAAGCGATTCACAACCTGTCCCCACCATACATCTCCGCCCTGGTCTCCCGATACCTACCCTCACGCAACCTCCGTTCCTCCCAAGAACTCCTCCTCTGCTCCCCCCTCATCTCCTCTTCGCACAACCGCGTTCAGGACTTCGCCTGGGCATCTGCCATACTTTGGAACTCCCTGCCCCAACACGTCAGACACTCTCCGACCCTGAGAAGCTTCAAGTGTCACCTGAAGATTCACCTATTCCGTCAAGCCTACAACCTGCCATGAGACCTAGGCAACCGCCCTATAACTGACACTCCCCCAGCCTACTGTATCCCCACCCGCCTCTCATAGACTGTGAGCCCTTGTGGACAGGGTCCCCACCTGTACCTGTATGTCCTGATTGTCTAGAGTTATTGTAATTGTGCTTGTCTCCCCTATCCTCATGTAAAGCGCCATGGAACCTAATGGCGCTATATAAATAAATAATAATAATAATAATGTGCTTTCTTCTCCCCCTGTTCACTCTCCTTTGACCTATCTGTCCCCTCTGTGCTGTCTTCCCTCCTGTGTGCTGTCTTCACTTCTCTGTTCTCTCTTCCCCTATATGGTCTCTCCCACTAGTGCTGTCTCTGCATCCTGTGAGCTCTCTCTCCCCCGAGTGCTCTCTCTCCCCACTGTGCGCTGTCTCTGTCCCCCTTGTGCGTTCTCCCTGCTGTGTGCTGTCTCTCTCCCACCTGTAGTGTACAAAGATGGTGGCGGCATAAGTGTGTGTGCGTGTGCCAGGTTATGCTATCTTTGCATACCCAGGTTTCCAATGACAGCAGCCACCATCTTTGGACACTTGGGTATACAAAGATGGCAGTAAGTAAGTGCGCATGCGTACTTCCTTAGGCAGAGATTACCTGTGTCAGTGGTAACAGTTGCGGGCAGCGGTTCCTGGTGTCTGTTTTGGTTGTTTGTGGCTAGGGCATTGATGTGACCAGGGCTAGGGGTACTCAGGCACCGGGGGCTGATGACTTGAATGGGGAGTCACGGGTGGACGGCAACCCCGTTCCGTGCCCTGGATATCATTTGAGTAGATGGTGGTGGGGGAGAAGGGAGTAGTTACAGGGGATCGTGACGCCACCTGTAGTTCCCGGTAATAAGGTACCGGCGCTGCAAGCTGGCCGCTGAGGAGATGGTGGGTGCAGCAGAGTGTGGAACAGCTCCCTACAGGTGGAGATATTACCTCAGGGCAGCAGGGATGTAGTGTGGATGAGGGGAGTTAATGTAGGTGGTTGGTATTGCAGTTCTTACCCCTCTGCTGAGCTGCTGATGGTGCTGAGCCCTCCAGGCACCGCAAAAAGGATAACTGAGTCCAATTCAACTTTACTCCACTTTAATGGGTACCGGCAGATGGTGATGGTATACGGTACAGTCTGGTTTACCGGGGGTCTGTCACCAGTTCCAGGTTCCCTGTTATGGAGTCTCTAGATGTTCTTCCTTCTATGGCTTTCTGGGTCTCAGTTGCTCTTTTTAACTCTACCACCCTCGCAGACCTCTCCCGCCAGTCCCTTAATCTCCCACGGTGGGGCACGGGTGTCCTTTTCTGGTTCTAAGAGGAGGCCAGATCCTCCCCCGCCACCGGAACTCGGGCCGTGCTCCTGTGACCTTGGATCTAGTTTTTGGTCCTGAGGGGCGAGCTACCTTATGGTGCTGTCAGCTACCCCTTTAGTGATGGTCTGCAGCTCGTCGGTCTGCGGCCACAGATAAATGTCTGACTGCTATGGCTACCCGTACTGCCGTATGTGATCATAATAGCGGAAAACTGTATAAATGTTCAGGCGCTAAATCAAAGAAACAGTACATTACTGCACAGAGCACTCATTGCCAATTTACACGTCCCAACATCGGGCCGATGTTGGATACAACGGCGCGGGAGTGCACTTTTTCTGGGCAGATTTCCAAAATCGCATAGAAGATGTTACACAGCACGATATCGGCAGGCGACGCAACAGCGATGTGTACGCCCCCTTGTACGGCCAACCCAGGAACAACCATTTAACATGGGAGAGAATTGGGGAAGTTGTACTCCACATCGTTGTTGGGCTTTCACACAGCACGATCCGGCCACATCGTCCATCCAATATCGGGCCGTTGGAGAGCACGCTCATTTGATCCCCGATATCGTTTTGGCATCGTTCGTGCATCGTATTGGACATTTACACCATACAACGCACGAACGATATCGGGGCCAACGCACGAACCACGTGACTTTTTATCGAGTTGGACGCCGATATCGGGACGTGTAAAGTGGCCACCAGAGTTAACTGGCAACAAGCCAGAGATCCCACCTCTTCCAAATTTGTAGTGTGGAGGCGAGATACACGGAAATGGTAACTATGACAACCTAGTTCTGAATGCAGCAGGCGTATATAAATCTCCATTGCTGAGCCTTTAGCATCATGTTACCATAGCAATAAACTAAGCAAGATTGCTATATTTACTCTGCACACCGTTGCTTTATACCAGCAGACACGTATATATTATTAATCATTTTGTCGAGATGTATGATAACTATGAAATTGTAACTTGGCATTACTTTTTATTCATTGATTGTGTTCTTAATACACTTATGTAATTAAAGGTGTGACGTGTCAGGAACCTCCCTATTAAGGTGTAGGAACTGACGTCAGACTCTACTGGACCCGTTGAAGCCAGACTAACTGCGAAACGGCGAGCCGTTGTCCGCCGACTCCTCACTCCTCTCCCCCCGCTTTGATCGTCCGATGCCTGGAAATGGCAGGATGAAACAAAGGATCTTGCCAACATAACGGTTAGTGCCGCCTTGCTTTTTTCTTGCTGAATGTTCAAGATATGTATGTATGTGTATAGGTAAAGAATATTTATACCGTGTTAGGCTGTGGTCACAGTTTTTTTAGTGCCTTTTAAAAACGCATGCTTTTTTACATGCGTTTTTCATGTCAGCATGAGTTTTTTAAGGTCTCTGATGGCTCCCTGCGGTTTTGGCTGCGTTTTTGAATCTGCACATAAAAATAGTGCTTGGCTATGTTCACACACAATTTGCGTTTTTTTTAGAACTCTTAAAAGCACTTGCGTTTTTTTAAGAGTGCTAAAAAATGTCCCTTGTGTGTCTGAAAGGATTTGCCACGTTTTTGGACTTAGTCATTTTTTCACCAAAAACGCAGGCAAAAACGCAAGCGTTAACACAGGGTGCATAAATGTGCCTTTTAAAAACGCATGTGTTTCCCATAGGGCCCCCATGTTAAAAAAACGCATGTGCGTTTTTCAAAAATGCATGCGTTTTTTTAACATGGGCCCCTATGGGAAACGCATGCGTTTTTGAATGGCACTAAAAGGTACTAATGTACCATGCGTTTTTGCATGCGTTTCCCATAGGGCCCCATGTTGGAAAAACGCACATGCGTTTTTTTACAGCACCCAAAAACGCTGCATGCAGCGTTTTTTGGACTAGGGGTAAAAAACGCAAATGGAGCTGAAAAACGCAGCTACACTCAAATGTACCCTGCGTTAACGCACCTGCATTTTTTTTAACAGCCCAAAAACGCAGAGATGGTCTAAAAAACGCATGTGTGTGAACAAGGCCCTAGGTACTAAGTGTACATGCGTTTTTGCATGCGTTTTCCATAGGAACCCATGTTATAAAAACGCATGCGTTTTCTACAAAAACGCATGCGCTTTTGGATATGCTCCAAAAACGCATGGGACAGTCACACATGCTTTTTGGCTATTAGGGCATGCGTTTTTTAACATGGGGGCCTATGGGTGCGTTTTTTACATGCGTTTTTGAAAACGCAGGTCTCCAAAAACGCATGTGAAAAATGCAACTGTGACCACAGCCTTAGCCAGTAGATAGAAAAATATTAGAATCTGAGGGTCTATGTTTAACATCTTTTCAGTTAGCAATTAAAAGGTATCAACCACTGGGGATTCTCAGATTCCAATATTTTTGTATGTGTATATGTATTTTTGGGTGTATGTGTGTATATGTATGTGTGTAGGGGGTATATGAGTGTGTATATATGTGTGGGGGGTATATGTGTGTGGAGGTATATGTATGTGTCTATATGTGTGTGTATGTTTGTAAATGTATATGTGTGTGTATATCTATGTGTATGTGAATATATGTGTGTATATGTATTTGTGTGTGTATGAAATATATATATATGTGTATGTGTGTGAGGGTATATGTATGTGTGAGTCTGTGTATGTGTGGGACATATGTGTGTGGGGGAGTATATATGCATGTGTGTGTATGTGTGAGTATATGTATGAATATACAGTTAGGGCCAGAAATATTTGGACAGTGACACAATTTTCGCGAGTTGGGCTCTGCATGCCACCACATTGGATTTGAAATGAAACCTCTACAACAGAATTCAAGTGCAGATTGTAACGTTTAATTTGAAGCGTTGAACAAAAATATCTGATAGAAAATGTAGGAATTGTACACATTTCTTTACAAACACTCCACATTTTAGGAGGTCAAAAGTAATTGGACAAATAAACATAACCCAAACAAAATATTTTTATTTTCAATACTTTGTTGCGAATCCTTTGGAGGCAATCACTGCCTTAAGTCTGGAACCCGTGGACATCACCAAACGCTGGGTTTCCTCCTTCTTAATGCTTTGCCAGGCCTTTACAGCCGCAGCCTTCAGGTCTTGCTTGTTTGTGGGTCTTTCCGTCTTAAGTCTGGATTTCAGCAAGTGAAATGCATGCTCAATTGGGTTAAGATCTGGTGATTGACTTGGCCATTGCAGAATGTTCCACTTTTTTGCACTCATGAACTCCTGGGTAGCTTTGGCTGTATGCTTGGGGTCATTGTCCATCTGTACTATGAAGTGCCATCCAATCAACTTTGCAGCATTTGGCTGAATCTGGGCTGAAAGTATATCCCGGTACACTTCAGAATTCATCCGGCTACTCTTGTCTGCTGTTATGTCATCAATAAACACAAGTGACCCAGTGCCATTGAAAGCCATGCATGCCCATGCCATCACGTTGCCTCCACCATGTTTTACAGAGGATGTGGTGTGCCTTGGATCATGTGCCGTTCCCTTTCTTCTCCAAACTTTTTTCTTCCCATCATTCTGGTACAGGTTGATCTTTGTCTCATCTGTTCATAGAATACTTTTCCAGAACTGAGCTGGCTTCTTGAGGTGTTTTTCAGCAAATTTAACTCTGGCCTGTCTATTTTTGGAATTGATGAATGGTTTGCATCTAGATGTGAACCCTTTGTATTTACTGTCATGGAGTCTTCTCTTTACTGTTGACTTAGAGACAGATACACCTACTTCACTGAGAGTGTTCTGGACTTCAGTTGATGTTGTGAACGGGTTCTTCTTCACCAAATAAAGTATGAGGCGATCATCCACCACTGTTGTCATCCGTGGACGCCCAGGCCTTTTACAGTTCCCAAGCTCACCAGTCAAATCCTTTTTTCTCAGAATGTACCCAACTGTTGATTTTGCTACTCCAAGCATGTCTGCTATCTCTCTGATGGATTTTTTCTTTTTTTTCAGCCTCAGGATGTTCTGCTTCACCTCAAATGAGAGTTCCTTTGACCGCATGTTGTCTGGTCACAGCAACAGCTTCCAAATGCAAAACCACACACCTGGAATCCACCCCTGACCTTTTAACTACTTCATTGATTACAGGTTAACGAGGGAGACGCCTTCAGAGTTAATTGCAGCCCTTAGAGTCCATTGTCCAATTACTTTTGGTCCCTTGAAAAAGAGGAGGCTATGCATTACAGAGCTATGATTCCTAAACCCTTTCTCCGATTTAGATGTGGAAACTCTCATATTGCAGCTGGGAGTGTGCACTTTCAGCCCATATCTATTATATAATTGCCGTAGCGACTTCCGTCGGAGCGGCGCGACTTCTGGTGGCTTTGTTAGCGAGTTCTGGGTGCTTCTCCAGGACTCTGTCCGTGGCCGCGTAGTGGCCACGGCGACTCGCGAAGCAATGCCCGTAAAGCGGGCATTGCGAGTCGTTGCCACGTATGCTAACAAAGCAACTGCAGGGACTCGCAATGCACGCAGCCACAGCATAGGGCGAAGCAATGCCCGCAAAGCGGGCATTGCGAGTCGTTAACACGCACCGCTAACAAAGCCACAGCAGCGACTCGCAATGCCCGCAAAGTAACACACCCACAGCATAGGGCTGTAGTGTACACTGCTATGGTATACTACAGTCCCATGCCCATACGCCTATCCGCCCCTAACCCTAAGCACCAACGACTAGCAATGACCGCTGGCGCTTCAGGCCTGACAGGCGTATGGCCATGGGACTGTAGTATACCATAGCGCTGTACACTACAGCCCCATGCTGTAAGCCACCCCTCACTGCGCCGCACCTAAGCCCCTACCCCCTAAGCCCCGCCGCACCTAAGCCACTACCCCCTAAGCCCCGCCGCACCTAAGCCCCTACCCCCTAAGTCCGCCGCACCTAAGCCCATACCCCTAAGCCCCGCCGCACCTAAGCCCCTACCCCTTAACTCCGCCGCCCCTAAGCCCCTACCCCCTAAGCCCCGCCGCACCTAAGCCCCTACCCCCTAAGCCCCGCCGCACCTAAGCCCCTACCCCCTAAGCCCCGCCGCACCTAAGCCACTACCCCCTAAGCCCCGCCGCACCTAAGCCCCTACCCCCTAAGTCCGCCGCACCTAAGCCCTACCCCCTAAGCCCCGCCGCACCTAAGCCCCTACCCCCTAAGCCCCGCCGCACCTAAGCCACTACCCCCTAAGCCCTGCCGCACCTAAGCCCCTACCCCCTAAGTCCGCCGCACCTAAGCCCATACCCCCTAAGCCCCGCCGCACCTAAGCCCCTACCCCTTAACTCCGCCGCACCAAGCCCCTACCCCCTAAGTCCGCCGCACCTAAGCCGCCACTCCCTAAGCCCCGCCGCACCTAAGCCCCTACCCCCTAAGTCCGCCGCACCTAACCCGACCCCTAAGCCCGCCCACCTAAGCCCACCCCTAGCCGCCACCTAAGCCCCTACCCCCTAAGCCCCGCCGCACCTAAGCCCCTACCCCCTAAGCCCCGCCGCACCTAAGCCCCTACCCCTAAGTCCCGCCGCACCTAAGCCCCTACCCCTAAGTCCGCCGCACCTAAGCCCCTACCCCCTAAGCCCCGCCGCACCTAAGCCCCTACCCCTTAACTCCGCCGCACATAAGCCCCTACCCCCTAAGCCCCTACCACCTAAGCCCCTACCACCTAAGCCACTACCCCCTAAGCCCCGCCACACCTAAGCCCCTACCCCCTAAGCCCCGCCGCACCTAAGCCCCTATCCCCTAAGCCCCGCCGCACCTAAGCCCGCCGCACCTAAGCCCCTACCCCCTAAGCCCCGACGCACCTAAGCCCCTATCCCCTAAGCCCCGCCGCACCTAAGCCCCTACCCTTAACTCCGCCGCACATAAGCCCCTACCCCCTAAGCCCCTACCACCTAAGCCCCTACCCCTAAGCCCCGCCGCACCTAAGCCCCTACCCCCTAAGCCCCGCCGCACCTAACCCCCTACCCCCTAAGCCCCGCCGCACCCTTCTCTAACGACGCCGTCGATCACTTACATGTCTTCTTATTCATCTGATCGTCCGTCCGATCCACAACTCCTCCGTCCGGCCAGGCATCTTCTTCGTCCGGCCCCGGGGGTCTTCTCTCTTCTTTCCGCCATCTCCGGCTCTTCCTCCGGCCCCGGGGGTCTTCTGTCTTCTTTCCGCCATCTTCCGGCTCCGACGTCCTCTTCACTTCTCATTGCGATACAATGGACGAAAAATCCTCCATTCTATCTCTATGAGATGTGACGCGCTCTTCTGATTGGTCGCTGTCTACTGCCGTCAGCCAATCAGAAGACCGCCTCACTTTCCATTTACATACATTAGCGGTGTGTCGGCGATTTTATGGCCGGGCCCCTGGTTCTATTTTCCGGCCATAAAATCGCGGACACACCGCTAATCTATGTCTATGGGAAGCGAGGAGCTGTTCTGATTGGTCGCTGTGTGCTGACGCCGACCAATCACAATAGCGCCTCATTTCTCAATGTATCTCTATGGGAAGGCGCCGTCCAATCAGAATCGCGGCGCCATGTTTAAAAATGCCATTGAGATACATTAGCGGTGTGTCGGCGATTTTATGGCCGGGCCCCTGATTCTATTTTCGGCCAGGCGACTCGGCTCTGAGGCGTCGTTCGACGTGGCCGGAAACTCGCATTCAGCGGTTCGCGGACATTGCTAGCGCCTTACCAACGACTCGCAATCATTGCGAGTCGTTGGTGATACGCTAGCTATTGCCGCGAAGCGCTGATTGCGAGTTTCCGGCCCCGTCGAACAATGCCTCAGAGCCGAGTCGCCTGCCCGAAAATAGAACCAGGGGCCTGGCCATAAAATATCTTCATTTCTCTATGTATCGGAAGGCGTCCTCCAATCACAATCAAGCCGCGATTTTTGAAAATACACAGCGACCAATCACATTCATGGCGCCATCTTTCTGAGGTTGCCGCCCACCAATGAGATAAGGCCGCTTATTTATAGCGCGAAATTTGAATCTTCAACCTCTTTGAATCCTCTTTGTGGGAGAACGAGAACCTACCGCTGGACTATCTGTTGGATTATATTTCTGCCAAGAAATCCATCCTTCGTGAGGGTCTTTCTGAGAGAACGACAAGCTACCGCTGGACCATCTGTTGGACTACATTTCAGCCGAGATATCCATCCTTCGTGCGGGACATCGGGAAGCAAGCGCCGGATCGGGATCTGCGATTGATCAGCTAAGATATCCTTTGGCAAATCTACCTTTTCACATCAGAAGCTATATTCCTGATGCTGACTTTTATTTTCACCTCTTTTTCTATCTTTTATTTTCACCACTTTTACTATTTTGCCCCATGCAGCGCCAACCGGCGCTGCATGGAGCCTGCGCCACAGTTCGGACACTTCGCCGCTGCAAGCGCCGACTTTTGCGCTGCAAGCGCAAACTTCGGCGCTTCTAGCGGCCTCCGCGGTCTATGAGACCGCTGTGCCCGAACACGCATGCAGGCGCCGCCGATACAACTTGCCGGTCTTCACGGTGCCCGCCGAACAATCGCATTCTCAGCGCCTCTTCCCATAGAGTTGCATTGAGAATTGAGGGACGATTGTGATTGGCCGCTGTGTATTTTCAAAAATGGCGCCGCGATTCTCATTGGAGGGCGTTTTCCCATAGACATGCATTGAGAAATGAGGCGCGATTGTGATTGGTTGTTTGACTTGGCGCTTTGATTCCCATTGGTCGGCGCACAGCGGGGAAATCGGCATTTTCCTTGCCGAGCGCCTGGTGCGATTTTCGGACACGCCGTTCGGGACCCTGGAAGTCTGTAGCTCCGCCCCGCTCAGTTGTGATTGGACAGCGGCATCTTCACACAGTAGCGCCGACCAACCGGATTTACGGCGCCATGTTTATGAAGTTTCCGCTGCCCAATCACATTGCGGCTGGCGTCTGCCGGCTTTTTATGAATGAACTTTTCGCGTCCGCCATCTTAGAGCGCGAAGTTTGAATTTGTGAACAATGTAAAAGTTAAAAAGCTGTTTTTACAGTACAATCTCACATCAGAGTATATATTCCTAATGCCTATGCTTATATTAACTCCTTCTTTATACTAATTTAATATCAGCTACATTTCACCATAGTGCCCTCTTTTTTTCATACTATATTAACCCCTTCTATTCTAATATTAACCCCTTCTATTCTAATATTGCTCTACTTGCTATCTCTGTAAGTGCAGTACTAAGGTCATTTTCACATTAACCCCTTATATTTTATTTGTCCTCCACTTCATATCTCACTATCTTCTGTACTAAGGTCATTTCTACATTAACCTCTTCTACGGCTTTTGTATTTTAGTTTCCACCATGACTATTTTATAGGGTTTAAACTGCTACATTAACCCCTTCCATTCTGTTTGCTATTCAATAACTGTGTCACTATGTGCTGTACATCAGAGTTTTTAGAAGTTTGCGGCAAATGCGGTGAAAAAACGCATCTGCCGCGATTGACGCATAACCCTTGCACTTGCGGCGCGGTTGCGGTACTCCCCATATAAACTATAGGGGGACTTGCGTCAGGTGCGGTTTTGCACTTGCTCCACGTGTGGCCGGGAAAAATAACGCACTTTCCGTACCTGCCAAAAGTCCCCCTATAGTTTCTATGGGGATTAATGCAACTGCGCCGCAAGTCCAAGGGTTATGCGGCAATCGCGGCAGATGCGGTTTTTTCACCGCATTTGCCGCAAACGTCTAAAAACGCTGATGTACAGCACATAGTGACACAGTTATTGAATAGCAAACAGAATGGAAGGGGTTAATGTAGCAGTTTAAACCCTATAAAATAGTCATGGTGGAAACTAAAATACAAAAGCCATATAAGAGGTTAATGTAGAAATGGCCTTAGTACAGAAGATAGTGAGATAGCAAGTGGAGGACAAATAGAATATAAGGGGTTAATGTGAAAATGGCCTTAGTACTGCACTTACTGAGATAGCAAGTGGAACAGTAATAGAATATAAGGGGTTAATAAAGTATGAAAAAAAGAGGGCACTATGGTGAAATGTAGCTAATATTACATTTGTATAAAGAAGGGGTTAATATAAGCTTAGGCATTAGGAACATATACTCTGATGTGAGATTGTACTGTGAAAACAGCTTTTTAACTTACATTTTAAAAATTCGCACCGCGATTGTGATTGGAGGGCGACTTCCCATAGACATATATTGAGAAATGAGGCGCCATTGTGATTGGTTTTTGTACATGGCGCTTTTATTCCGATTGGTCGGCGCACAGCGAGGAAAACGGCACTTTCCTTGCCGAGCGCCTGCTGCGATTTTCGGACACGCCGTTAGGGAGGCTGGAAGTCTGTAGCTCCGCCCCGCTGAGTTGTGATTGGATAGCGGCATCTTCACACAGTAGCGCCGACCAACCGGATTCACGGCGCCATGTGTATGAAGTTTCCGCTGCCCAATCACATTGCGGCTGGCGTCTGCCGGCATTTTATGAATGAAGATTTCGCGTACGCCATCTTAGAGCGCGAAATTTGAATTTGTGAACTATGTAAGTGTTACAACGCTGTTTTCACAGTACAATCTCACATCAGAGTATATGTTCCTAATCCCTAGCCTTATATTAACCCCTTCTTTATACTAATTTAATATCAGCTACATTTCACCATAGTCCCCTCTTTTTTTCATACTTTATTAACCCCTTCTATTCTCTTTGTCCTCCACTTGCTATCTCACTATCTGCTGTACTAAGGCCATTTCTACATTAACCCCTTCTATTCTATTACTGCTCCACTTCCTATCTCACTATGTGTTGTACTAAGCCCATTTTTACATTAACCTCTTCTATGCCTTTTGTATTTTAGTTTCCACCATAACTACTTTATAGGGTTTAAACTCATACATTAACCCCTTCTATTCTGTTTGCTATTCAATAACTGTGTAACTATCTGCAGTACATCAGCGTTTTTTTAACTTCCCGCCAGATGCGGTGAAAAAACCGCATCTGGCGCGATTGCCGCTTAAACGTTGCATTTGCGGTGCGGTTGCGGTAATCCTCATATAAACTATAGGGGGACTTGCGGCAGGTGCGGCAAGTGCGTTTTTTTTTCCGCAAACACTTGCCGCAAGTTTCCCTATCGTTTCTATGGGGTATACCGCAACCGCGCCGCAAGTGCAATGGTAATGTGGCTATCGCGGCAGATGCGTTTTTTTCACACCATCGACTGCAATTTGATCAAAAGAGCTGATGTGAAAGGGCCCTAAGGCAATTTCTACGTTAACCCCTTCCATTCTATTTCTGCCCCACTTGCTATCTCACTATGTGCTCTACTAAGGCTATCTCAACATTAACCACTTCTATGCCATTTGCCATTTTGTTTTCCTACACTATTGTTTGATAGGGTTCAAACTGCTACGTTAACCCCCTACTTTCTGTTTGCTATTCACTAAATGTGTCACTATGTGCTGTACTCATGACTTTTTATAATTAACATCTTCTATACCATTTCTTATTTAATTTTTCATCCACACTGTTTTATAGGATGTAAGTGGTACATTAACCCCTTCTATTTTCTTGCCTATTCACTGCCGATGTCACTATGTGGTCTACTACTGCCATTTTATTACTAAATACTTTAATACTATTCTTATTTTTATTGATCGTTCAGTATTTTGTATGCGTGCCAGTGGTACATTAACCCCTTACAGGCTCTTTGATAATTTTTGTGGAGTTAGGAGTCAGTCATCACACTGTTACGAGTACGTTAAATCATTATATGTCAATTTGTAATATTTTTCTTCGTAATTACTCTGTAGCACTACTACCTGTCTTATATTTAACAGTTTGGTGGTAATGCTACCTGGCCAGTTCACATCAGCGTCTATTTGAGATCGCGCCAGATGTGGTGACAGAATAGCATCAGCTCTGTTTGCTGCATTGCCATCACATAACTCCTGCACTTCTGGTGTCGTTTCGCTAATCGCCATAGTAAGTATAGGGGAACTTGCGGCAGGTCCCACCATGAAAAAAAGCGCGCTCACCCTCCGTTTTTTTTCCCTACAGTACCTGCCACAACTGCTAAACCCCAATTGCTGCACCTGCTGCAAATAACTGTATACTGACTACTATGGCGATTATAATGACTATGAGGATTAATGCAACAGCCCGCAAGTCCTGCAGTTATGCTGTGGCTATGCGCCACATGCGGCAAATGCAGTTTTTTCTACGTTTATGATGCTATTTGAAATTAACGCTCATGTCAAAGTCCCTGTCATCCCAGTAGGACATTAACTACTTTTAGATACCAAATATTTTACACTCTATTAGTGACTGGGTCCCTTTCACACGTGCATTGTATATGCAGATTTACATACTTCCATAACATCTGCTAATATTTAAATTTTTTACGGAACTTCCCTATACCCGTCACTAGGGCTGCAGTTGCGTAACGTTATATACATCCCCGGATTTACGTTGCTTTTTACATTGACCTGCCTGTTTCAACATCTACTACGAAAGTTGCCTTATTTCTTTTTTCACCCTGCTTAGTCACATTCTGCTATTTCATACTTGACGTTAATGCCGCTGTTTCCCCAACTAAAGCACGAAAAATAAAAACCACTACTTCTGCTATAATCCCAAAACCTTAAGTTCTAGGTACAAATTAACCCTACCTCTGCCATTTTTCAACACCTTATGCAACAACAACCTTGCTGGTGGTTATGCAGAAATTGACGTCATCTCGGTTCTTTTAACGGTTTTCTTACAATGTTGAAAATTTGCTTTGATAACGCGCATCGCAAAGGCCCCTTACATCCATTTGTTTTGCCTTCAAGGCAGTTTTTAAGGACTTTTAACACACTCATTTCCATTCACTACTCCATACAGTAAACATCATTAAATCTTTCTTTCATACTTTAAAGAAGTCTATCATTTCATTATAACAGGTTTTTGAAATACACACTGTAGTTTTATTGTTTTTGTCTTTTTACACAGTTATTATTAATTGTTTCCTTAACTAACACACTCTAGCTCTTTTTGGATTTCAAACACTGCTTATTCTTACTAAGATGAGCTCTCCAACACAAAATATCGCTCTTGCCAAGGAGGCTGCATCTACACCTAAGAAGAAGCGTGCAGACGAAACTTTGGAAGAGAGACGTCTTCGGTTAGATCGTGATAAGGCTGCTAAAGCTAAACGCATTGCAGAGGAGAGTTTGGAAGAGAAACGTGTTCGTTTAGATCTGCGTAAGGCTGTTAAGGCGAAACGTACTGCAAAGGAGACTTCAGAAGAGAGGCGTCTTCGCTTAGATAGTGATAAGGCTGCTAAGGCGAAACGCCTTGCTGAAGAGACCTTAGAAATGAGACGTATTCGCTTAGATCGTGTTAAGGCTGCTTACGCCAAACGTATTGCAAATGAGACTTCTGCAGAGAGACGTATTCGGTTACATAGGGTTAAGGCTGCTAAACTCAAACGGTTTGCTAAACTCTCTTCTCCACTGAGACGTTTTCGGTTGGATGCTGCGAAGACTGCTTTACATACACGTATTTCGCAAGTGTCTTCTGAAAAAACAAGCCAACGAATGGAAACAAGAGCCATGACTGCGCGTTCCACATGCAAACAAACAAAAATTCCAGTCACTGAAGAACCGTCTGACACAGATGCTACTCCAGCCTCTTCGTGTACTGACATTCTACCAAGTGAACTGCCTTTAACACCTTCCATTACCTCAATGGAAATCAAAAAAGGAAAGGTTCGCAAGGTGTCTGTGTGTATGCGCAAGAAGGGTGTGGAGGAGAGTTCTGAAGAAAGACGACTTCCCTTGGACAAGGAAAAGGCTGCTTTGAAAACACCGGTTTCAATAAAGTCTTTAGAAGGAAGGACAGAACGATTAGGCAAAAAATCAATGCCTCTGCCTCAACGACGCAAACAGAAAAAGTTAATGCCTGTAGGAGATCCATCTGATCCTCAGACTGCTGCCACCTCTTCGTCTGATCCTCAGACTGCTGCCACCTCTTTGTCTGATCCTCATACTGCTGCCATCTCTTCTTCTAGTATCTTAACTACAACTGAACAGCCTTTACTGCATCGCAAGGCCACATCAAAATGAAAACACTGTGCTGAGGAGACGCCATACAGCAAACAGTGTAAAATTTTGAGGCTTAAAAGGAAAAGACAGATGCGTCAAGATACAGATTCTCCTACGTCTAGACAAGTCCGCTTGACCAATTTGGCTACATTACGTCGTGAAGAACGCCAAACTTCTTCTTCCACTTCTATATTGCAAGAGGCAGAACGGAATATATATTCCACTTCTTCATTTATGGAATGTTTGGAATCTACATCCCTTCCACGTCTCATCTATGTAGGATTACACAATAAACTTCTACGTTTATTATCTTCACCTCTCCTACATCAAATGGGATTTATTGATCAGGATCATGTTATTGGAGAACATTTCTGTGGTTTCATGAATGTAATATGTGAACATTGTGAGGCTCGCCATTTTACTGCTGAACGACCATCAGATCAACAGTTTACTCTTTGTTGCCACAAGGGAAAAGTAAAGGTACCATTACCTCAATACCCGCATGTCTTCCAACGCCTGCTGAAAGGAGAGAGTGAGTACAGTCAAAATTTGATGGAGAATATCAGGAGCATTATTAGTTCTTTTGCTTTTGCCTCCATGGGTGCCGATGTTTCTCTACCTCCTGGACATGGCCGATACTGCTTCCGTATTCATGGGCAAATTTATCATCGCACTGGAACACTCCATCCTGCTCAAGATCAAACTCCAGCATATGCACAATTGTACATTTTAGATACTCTAAGCGCTACAGACCAACGGCTACAGTGTCCAGAAAATGTTAAATGTCATCCAACTTTAATGAGTATCATTGCTCTTCAATTGGATAATATTAATCCCTTTGTTTCAGCATACAAAATGCTACGTCACGTTGAATTAGAAGAAGAACAGAAGGCAGTAGAACATGGCACTGTCATGCCAAATATTATCATGGCTATTAAACAAGACAGAGACCAAGACCCGAGACGCTATAACAATCCTACTGCCAATGAAGTTGCTGTGGTCTTTGAAAATGCTGATGGAGAGCCACCATTCAATAGAGACATTTTAATTCATTTGAAACCTGATCCAAATAACCCCTTGGCCCCAAAAACACAGCAAGTCAGTATTCTACACAGCAATTTAGATGCATTACTCTATCCTTTATTTTTCCCTCATGGAGAACAAGGCTGGCATGAGGGACTCAAGCATCAAGGGAAAAGTCAACGCAGGGTTACACAGCTCCAGTATTACTGCTATTTGCTGTCTGTACTGAATCAGTTCAATCCTGTCCTGAATGGTGGCAAACTAACACAGCAGTACTTAGTGGATGCGTATGTGAAAATCGAGGCTAATCGCTTAAATTTTATCCGTCATCATCAAAAGGATTTAAAAGTAGAGGATTATTGCGTACTCCAGGAACATCTCCTGAAACAATCTGTTGAGAAAGGTATTCCCATTGGCAAGACGGTCATTTTACCATCTTCCTTTGAAGGCAGTCCAAGAAACATGCAGCAACGCTATCAGGATGCCATGGCTATTGTGACTAAATTTGGATGACCGGATCTTTTTGTAACCATGACCTGTAATCCTAAATGGAGGGAGATTACAAACAATTTAGAGCCATGGCAGCGTGTCGAACATAGACCTGATTTAGTCGCCCGTGTCTTCAGAATTAAACTGGAAGCCCTATTAAAAGAAATTAACACTGGATTATTTGGCAAAGTTTGTGCAATGGTTCATGTTATTGAATTCCAAAAGCGTGGCCTACCACACGCTCACATTTTGATCATTCTGGATAGCAAATCCAAACTAAGAACTGAGGTTGAAGTGGATAATATAGTTTGGGCTGAAATCCCTGATCCAGAAGAATACCCTCTGCTCCATGACATTGTGATGCAACACATGATTCATGGACCCTGTGGACAACACAACCCCAATTCTCCATGTATGGATCTTGGCAAGTGTAAGAAAGGTTTTCCTAAAGATTTCCAACCAAGAACACTCATAGCTAAGGATGCATACCCTACTTATCAAAGAAAGGAAGGATCATCCTTTCAAATCCATTCAAAGATGATTGATAATTCTTGGGTTGTTCCCTATAACCCTTACCTACTATTAACATACAAGTGTCATATTAATGTTGAGGTATGTGCTTCCATTCAAAGTGTAAAATACCTATTCAAATATGTCTACAAAGGACATGATAAAGCCAATCTTGAAATTTGCCAAACCAATATCCACCATGATGAAACACATCAATTCATGGATTCAAGATACGTGAGTGCACCAGAGGCAGCTTGGCGAATATTTGCTTACCCAATGCATAGACAATCGCACTCTATTATTCACCTTGCCGTACATCTCCCACATTCTCAACCACTTTATTTTCATGAGGATGACTCTGTTGACGACATCAGTTACACAATGCACAGAAAATCTACTCTTATGGGCTACTTTGAGCTGAATGAGAGTGACCTGCATGCTCATGATTACTTATACCGCCAAATTCCAGAGCACTATGTTTGGAAAGAAGGTGCATGGGAAGTTAGAAAGCGAGGAGGTTCTTCAGTGATTGGAAGAATGTATACTGTCAGTATGAAAGATCAAGAACGGTACTATTTAAGGTTGTTGTTACTGCATGTCAAAGGAGCAACAAGTTTTGACAACATAAAGACTGTTAATGAAGTCACATACCCAACTTTTAAAGAGGCAGCATTAGCTCTTGGATTGCTCTTCGATGACACTGTTTGGAGAAATACTTTATTGGATGCCTGTGTTCTCAACATGCCTGCACAGCTTCGTGATATGTTCGCATATATATGTATTTTTGGTCCTCCAGCTCATCCATTGGAGTTGTGGAAAGAATTTAAACAAGACTTTATCCAAGACTACTGCCATGCATATCACTCCAACACTGAGGAGTGTCAGAATTGTGAAGGATATGCTATGACTGATGTCCAAACTGTTCTAAAATTTCATGGCAAAACTTTTACTGATTTTAATCTACCACGACCAAAAAGAAAGCCACACGTTGCCCCACAATACAACAAGGATGATGAGTTAAGAAGAGCTCAGCAAATGAAAGATACTTTAAATGACCAACAACTTTTGGCCTATAATACTATCAATCAAGCTTTACACGATAGAAGTGGACAACCTAAGTGCTTTTTCATTGACGGTCCAGGTGGCAGTGGGAACACATATCTGTATGATTTATTAATTCATGAACTAAGAGGAGAAGGCGAAATTGTCTCACCTGCAGCCAGTACAGGGATGGCAGCTAACTTACTGCAAGGAGGAAGAACTATCCATTCGCTTTATGGAATACCAATTCCAATCAATGAAACTTCCGTTTCAAGGATTAAAAATGATACAGATGCTGCACAACATTTGAAAAGTACCAAACTTTTCATTATTGACGAGTCCACTCTGTTATCTAAATATGCATTGCATGTGATAGATCAACTTTTACGGGATGTCATGACAACAGATATCTCCAAGAAAAATACAACACCTTTTGGAGGGAAAGTCATTGTTCTGGGAGGAGACTTTCGACAGTGTCTGCCTATCATCCCTCATGGTACAAGAACTGACATTATAGAGAGTTGTATTAAATACTCACGACAATGGCAGCTTTTCACTCAATTGCCACTCTTCAACAATATGCGCTCCATTGATCCTGATTATAGCCGTTGGTTACTTCAACTGGGAAATGGTGAATTGTCCAATGATTTCAACCTTGGAGATGATACCATTGAAATCCCACAAGACATGATCTGCACTGGCTCAATCATACTTGCTATATTTGGTGAAAACATTGTGATTGATGTACATAACAATGAAAGCATTCAGATTGCTGCATCACATGCCATTCTTTGCCCTAAAAATGACCATGTGGATATGGTGAACTCTAAGGTCATGGATTGCATTGCTGGTGAATACACTGAATACATTAGTGATGATTCCATTGATCCTGATGAGACTGAAGATCCAGACCAATATCCAGTGGAATTTTTAAATTCACTCACACCAACGGGAATGCCTTCTCATCGCCTCAAATTGAAAATCGGTACCATTGTCATGCTTTTGCGCAACTTCAACAGCAGAAAAGGTCTTTGGAATGGGACTCGCTTGATTGTCATCGCTTTGTTTGACAATCTGATTCAAGCAAAAGTCATTACTGGGTCTGCAGAAGGAAATGTGGTGTTTATTCCAAGGATTGATTTATCTCCATCAGAGACTGGCTTACCTTTCAAGTTAAGACGTCGACAATTTCCTGTGAAGCCTGCTTTTGCCATGACCATCAACAAATCCCAAGGCCAAACGCTGGAGAAAGTGGGGATTTTTTTTTCCCGGAACCCGTTTTTGGACATGGACAGTTATATGTGGCTTTTTCACGAGTGAAAAGTCGATGTAATGTTAAGGTGAAAGTGCTGGATACACCCATTCAAGGAAAGTTGCTGCCTCATTCAGAAAAAGTCTTTACTAAAAATATTGTCTATAAGAATATTTTATTTTAAATTCTTTAGATATATCCATTATTGTATGGAAATGTAATATATAACAATTAAAGCGTTCTAATTCCTGCATCACATGCCATTCTTTGCCGTAAAAATGTCCATGTGGATATGGTGAACTCTAAGAATATGGATTGCATTGCTGGTGAATACACTGAGTACATTAGTGATGATTCCATTAAGACTGAAGATTTTGACCAATATCCAGTGGAATTTTTAAATTCACTCACACCAATGGGAATGCCTTATCATTGCCTCAAATTACAAATTGGTACCATTGTCATGCTTTTGTGCACCTTTAACATCATAAAAGGTCTTTGCAATGGGACTCACTTGATTGTCATCGTTTTTTTGACAATATGATTCAAGCAAAAGTCATTACTGGGTCTGCAGAAGGAAATGTGGTGTTTATTCCAAGGATTGATTTATCTACATCAGACACTGGCTTACCTTTCAAGTTAAGACGTCGACAATTTCCCGTGAAGTCTACTTTTGCCATGACCATCAACAAATCCCAAGGCCATACACTGAAGAAAGTAGGGATTTTTTTGCCAGAACCCGTTTTTGGACATGGACAGTTATATGTGGCTTTTTCACGTGTGAAAAGATGATGCAATAAAAAGGTGAAAGTGTTGGATACACCCATTCAAGTCAAATTGCTGCCCAGTAGTGAAATACTCTTTACTACAAATATTCTCTCTAATAATATTTTATTTTAAATTCTTTAGATACATATTAGATTTAGATACATACTTACTTTCTAATTACCGTATATACTCGTGTATAAGCCGACCCGTGTATAAGCCGACCCCCCTACTTTTGCCCCCAAAATCTGGGAAAAACTATTGACTCGTGTATAAGCCGAGGGTGGACCCAGCACAGGTATACAGCCCCCAGCAGTGTGGTATACAGGCCCCCCGATGGTATACAGGCCTCCCCAGTGGTAGTATACAGCCCCCAACAGTGTGGTATAACAGCAGCCTCCCCAGTGGTATATACAGGCCCCAGCAGTGTTACAGCAGCCTTCCCAGGGTTATATACAGCAGCAGCAGCCCCAGGGTATATACAGCAGCAGCCCCAGGGTATATACAGCAGCAGCCCCATGGTATATACAGCAACAGCCCCATGGTATATACAGCAGCAGCCCCATGGTATATACAGCAACAGCCCCATGGTATATACAGCAGCAGCCCCATGGTATATACAGCAGCAGCCCCATGGTATATACAGCAGCAGCCCCATGGTATATACAGCAGCAGCCCGAGGTATACAGGCCCCCCCAGGCTATATACAGCAGCAGCCCGAGGTATACAGGCCCCCCCAGGCTATATACAGCAGCAGCCCGAGGTATACAGGCCCCCCCAGGGTATATACAGCAGCCCCAGGGTATATACAGCAGCAGCCCCATGGTATATACAGCAGCAGCCCCATGGTATATACAGCAACAGCCCCATGGTATATACAGCAACAGCCCCATGGTATATACAGCAACAGCCCCATGGTATATACAGCAGCAGCCCCATGGTATATACAGCAGCAGCCCCATGGTATATACAGCAGCAGCCCGAGGTATACAGGCCCCCCAGGCTATATACAGCAGCAGCCCGAGGTATACAGGCCCCCCCAGGCTATATACAGCAGCAGCCCGAGGTATACAGGCCCCCCCAGGCTATATACAGCAGCAGCCCGAGGTATACAGGCCCCCCCAGGCTATATACAGCAGCAGCCCGAGGTATACAGGCCCCCCCAGGCTATATACAGCAGCAGCCCGAGGTATACAGGCCCCCCCAGGCTATATACAGCAGCAGCCCGAGGTATACAGGCCCCCCCAGGCTATATACAGCAGCAGCCCGAGGTATACAGGCCCCCCCAGGCTATATACAGCAGCAGCCCGAGGTATACAGGCCCCCCCAGGCTATATACAGCAGCAGCCCGAGGTATACAGGCCCCCCCAGGCTATATACAGCAGCAGCCCGAGGTATACAGGCCCCCCCAGGCTATATACAGCAGCAGCCCGAGGTATACAGGCCCCCCCCAGGCTCGGGAAACCTGTAAAGGAAGATGATTATACTTATCGCTGTCGGCTGCCGTCCCCGCTCTGCATCGCGATCCTCCATCTGCATCGCGCTCCTCCATCTTCCGGCTTCCGACTTCCTGTGTTCTGCGCCGACAATGACGTCATTCTCGGCGCCGACAGGAACCCGGAAGATGGAGGATCGCGATGCAGATGGAGGATCGCGATGCAGAGCGGGGACGGCAGCCGGACAGCGATAAGTATAATCATCTTCCTTTACAGGTTTCCCGAGCCTGGGGGGGGCCTGTATACTGATGGGGGGCCTGTATACCTCTGGGCGGGGGCGCCCGTATAGTGACTCGCGTATAAGCTGAGGGGGGTAACTTTTCAGCCCAATTTGTGGGCTGAAAAACTCGGCTTATACGCGAGTATATACGGTAAATACAAATATTACAATAAATTAGTTTAGCCATAGATGTATAGCAATAGAAAAAAAATATATATATATTATTTCTTATACAAAAAGATATTAAAATTAGTTATTATATATAAAATAGTTATTTAAGAAATATAGTCGTTAGTGTTCATTTTCACTAACAATATAGTATAAAGAAATATTTTAGTTTAAATTCTTTATATGCATATTACATTTAGATACATACTTATTTTCTAATTAAACAAAAATATTCCAATAAAATAGTTTAGCCATAGATGTATAGTACTAAAAAAAAAAAAAAAAAAAAATTACTTTACCCATAGATGTATAGGAATTGACCAAAAAAATAACAAAAAAATAGTTTACAAATAGATGTATAGCAATACAAATAATCCAAAATACCAAACAAATTAGTTTAGTTTTAGATAAAGACATTATAATTACCGTATATACTCGTGTATAAGCCGACCCGTGTATAAGCCGACCCCCCTACTTTTGCCCCCAAAACCTGGGAAAACCTATTGACTCGTGTATAAGCCGAGGGTGGACTCCAGCACAGGTATACAGCCCCCAGCAGTGTGGTATATACAGGCAGCAGCCCCCAGCAGTGTGGTATATACAGGCAGCAGCCCCCAGCAGTGTGGTATATACAGGCAGCAGCCCCCAGCAGTGAGGTATATACAGGCAGCAGCCCCCAGCAGTGAGGTATATACAGGCAGCAGCCCCCAGCAGTGAGGTATATACAGGCAGCAGCCCCCAGCAGTGTGGTATATACAGGCAGCAGCCCCAGCAGTGTGGTATATACAGGCAGCAGCCCCCAGCAGTGTGGTATATACAGGCAGCAGCCCCCAGCAGTGAGGTATATACAGGCAGCAGCCCCCAGCAGTGTGGTATATACAGGCAGCAGCCCCCAGCAGTGTGGTATATACAGGCAGCAGCCCCCAGCAGTGTGGTATATACAGGCAGCAGCCCCCAGCAGTGTGGTATATACAGGCAGCAGCCCCCAGCAGTGTGGTATATACAGGCAGCAGCCCCCAGCAGTGTGGTATATACAGGCAGCAGCCCCCAGCAGTGAGGTATATACAGGCAGCAGCCCCCAGCAGTGTGGTATATACAGGCAGCAGCCCCCAGCAGTGTGGTATATACAGGCAGCAGCCCCCAGCAGTGTGGTATATACAGGCAGCAGCCCCCAGCAGTGAGGTATATACAGGCAGCAGCCCCCAGCAGTGTGGTATATACAGGCAGCAGCCCCCAGCAGTGTGGTATATACAGGCAGCAGCCCCCAGCAGTGTGGTATATACAGGCAGCAGCCCCCAGCAGTGAGGTATATACAGGCAGCAGCCCCCAGAGGTATATACAGGCAGGCCACCAGTGGCACTCGCCCCCCCACAGTGTGCAGAACCCCCCCTCCTGATGCATTATCTTACCATCCAGCCGCGTCTTCATCACCGCCGGTCCTCCCGTCCATCCTCGCGCGCTGTGTTCCCAGTCTCATGTGACCCGGCGGTCGCAGTCGGATGACGTCATCGCGCCGGGTCACATGAGAGCCGAACACAGCGCGAGAGGATGGACGGGAGGACGGTGATGAAGACGCGGCTGGATGGTAACATAATGCATCGGATGGGGGGGCTCTGCACAGTGTTGGGGGGCGAGTGCCATTGGGGGCCTGCTGTATATGGGGGCCTGCTGTATATGGGGGCCTGTAACATCTGGGGGCTGTATGCACGGCTCCCCCTGCCGCTGTGATGGGCGGGGGGAGCCGTGCATATCTAATGAGCGGCCCCATGTGACGGGCCGCTCTGTCAGGAGCCTCCCCCGCCTCCTCCAGCCTCCCCAGCACCCGGACACCTAGGATTACCGTATTGACCCGTGTATAAGCCGAGGGGGTGACTTTTCAGCCCAATTTTTGGGCTGAAAAACTCGGCTTATACACAAGTATATACGGTAGTTATTAGATATTAAATAGGTCTTTAAGAAATATAGTCCTTAGTTTCACTTTTCACTAAAAATATAGTGTATAAAAATATTTTACTTTCAATTATTTACATACATATTCTATTTAGATACATACTTTCTAATTAAACACAAATATTACAATAATTTAATTTAGCTATAGATGTAGAAGAATAGAAATAGACAAAAATACCAAAAATATTACTTTCGTTATAAAGATATTATAAATAGGTTTTAGATATAAAATAGTTATTTAAAATATATAGTAATTACTTTTTTAGCTTTGAAACTTTCTTTTTACATTTCATTGTATCTACTATATAATTGCCGTAGCACGTTTTGTGTGGGACCCCGGCACGCCGTGGATATGTCACACTCTGACGTCACTCTGACGTGCGCGAGCAATGGCCGCGAGGCCATTGCGAGTCGCTGGCCGAAAATAGAACCAGAGGCTCGGCCACAAAGCTAGCGATTTCACGGTCAGGTAGCGACTCGCTAGCCTCAGCGGGAACTCGCTAGCTTTGTGGCCGACCCTCGCGAGTCGCTACCACAGTATATCTCCATATACCTTCTAAGGGGATCATCATCATCATCATCATCATCATCACCATCACCACCACCACCACCACCACCACCATCATCCCCCCAGAGGCCCGGCTACAAAGTTAGCGATTTACCGCTGAGGTAGCGCGAGCAATGGCCGCGAGGCCATTGCGAGTCGCTACCTCAGCTGCCGCAACTCCCCCTATACTTTCAATGGGGATCTATTGCGAGTCGCTGGGTAGTGCAAGCATTGCGAGTCGCTATCACAGATCATCATCATCATCAATCATACTACTACTACTACTACTACTGGCCGCACTGACCCCCCCCCCCTCAATGGCCGCACAGACCCCCCCCCCCCCCAAATGGCCGCACAGCCCGCCCCCCCCCCCCCCTCAATGGCCGCACAGACCCCCCCCCTCCCCCCCCTCAATGGCCGCACAGCCCCCCCCCTCAATGTCCCAAAGTCAGCTGTGACCGCCTGGCCCTTGGACACTGGCTGCCATGCACACATCAGCTGGTAGGCTCCCATCACTTACCCACTGAGGACGGATCACTTCCAGCACCTCTTCACATGCCAGTGCTCTGAACTTCTGAATCGTCCTCTCCTCACTCAGACACCTGGCAGGTTCCAGCCTACTCACTCCCAGCTGCAACCCAGTGAGTCAATCAGCACATCTTCACTCATGTGATTAACCCCCTGTGCACCATTCAGGTTTAGCCCAGCAAAGCACTCCAAAAAGTATTGAACACACCCCAATAAGTATTGAACGCGCCCCAAAAAGTATTGAACGCACCCCAATAAGTATTGAACGCGCCCCAAAAAGTATTGAATGCACCCCAATAAGTATTGAAGGCGCCCCAAAAAGTATTGAACGCGCCCCAAAAAGTATTGAGCACACCCCAATAAGTATTGAACGCGTCACAATAAGTATTGAAGGCGCCCCAAAAAGTATTGAACACACCCCAATAAGTATTGAACGCGCCCCAAAAAGTATTGAACGCGCCCCAAAAAGTATTGAACGCGCCCCAAAAAGTATTGAACACACCCCAATAAGTATTGAACGCGTCACAATAAGTATTGAACGCGCCCCAAAAAGTATTGAACGCGTCCCAATAAGTATTGAACACACCCCAATAAGTATTGAACACACCCCAATAAGTATTGAACGCGCCCCAAAAAGTATTGAACGCACCCCAATAAGTATTGAACGCGCCCCAAAAAGTATTGAACGCGCCACAAAAAGTATTGAACGCGTCCCAATAAGTATTGAACACACCCCAATAAGTATTGAACACACCCCAATAAGTATTGAACGCGCCACAAAAAGTATTGAACGCACCCCAATAAGTATTGAACGCGCCCCAAAAAGTATTGAACGCGCCACAAAAAGTATTGAACGCGTCCCAATAAGTATTGAACACACCCCAATAAGTATTGAAGGCGCCCAAAAAAGTATTGAACGCGCCCCAATAAGTATTGAACGCGCCCCAAAAAGTATTGAACGCGCCCCAAAAAGTATTGAACACACCCCAATAAGTATTGAACGCCCCCCAAAAAGTATTGAACAGGCCCAAAAAGCATTGAACGCGCCCCAAAAAGCATTGAACGCGCCCCAATAAGTATTGAACGCACCCCAAAAAGCATTGAACGCGCCCCAATAAGTATTGGACCCCCCAAAAAGTATTGGACCCCCCAAAAAAAGTATTGGACTCCCCCAAAAAGTAGCTATCTACTATATAATTGCCGTAGGCATTTTTGTGTCGGACCCCGAAAACGCCGTGGCTATGTCACGCTGTGACGTCACCACGCGCGAGCAATGGCCACGCCGCATTGCGAGTCGCTGGCTGAGTGCGAGCACTTGCGGCGCGGTTGCGGTAATCCCCTTAGAAAGTATAGGGGGACTTGCGGCAGGTGTGGCAAGTGCGGTTTTGCCGCACCTGCCGCAAGTCCCCCTATACTTTCTATGGGGATTACCGCAACCGCGCCGCAGATGCGGTTTTTTAAATAAAATAAAATAATTTTAATACAAATAAATTTTCATAAAATAACAAATAATAAATTCATTTAATAATAATAAAAATAGTAAAAAAACAAAACAAAATAAATAATAAAATAAAAAATTCCTATCTACTATATTGGATTATTATTTGAAAATCTAAAAAAAAAAAAATATATACTAGACACCCGATGCATTTGCATCGGGCTCACAGCTAGTATGTATATAAACACACATTTTGTAGTAGATTGTAGATGTGTATCATCTAAATGCTTGCATTTAGTGATAAGAACCTGAAGCTCCAGCAGTATAGCTGCTGCGAGATTTCATTTTCTTTTTACACAGGGTGAGGTTTTTGTGAACAGCTAAGGCTGCCTTCAGATTTGCAGATGCATCTGCAGCGTTTTGAAGATGCATCTGCAAGCATCTGCATGCAGACGGTAGACCCTATTTTTATAATGGGACGCACGGTGTCTGCAGATGCTTGCAGGCAGCCGTGCGCACCCATTTACTCCTATATGTGATCTGTGCGCAGGCGGATGCCTGCATACAAATCACGCACTCCCACCCGCACCAGGGATGCAACATGTCGTGTCCCTGGTGCGGAGGAGAGTCTGTGATCTGTACCCAGGCATCTGCCTGCGCAGAGATCACACATAGGAGTGAATGGGTGTGCTCGGCTGTCTGGAAGCATCTGCAGACACTGTGCGTCCCATTATAAAGATAGGGTTTACCGTCTGCATGCAGATGCATCTGCAAAATGCTGCAGATGCATCTGCAAAATGCTGCAGATGCATCTGCAAGTCTGAAGGCAGCATTAGAGACAGGTGGGACAGCTGTTCACACACATCTCTATCTTGAAGTGTGTTCTGTACATATAAATACATACATACATATCTATTATATAATTGCCGTAGCGACTTCCGTCGGAGCGGCGCAACTTCCGGTGGCTTTGTTAGCGAGCGAGCTGCTTCTCCTGGACTCTCCCCAGGCATTGCGAGTCGTTGCAGTCTTGCGAAGCAATGCCCGCGAAGCGGGCATTGCGAGTCGCTTCGCTAACAAAGCCAGGGCTGGCTAAGAGCATGGCGCTGTAGTGTACACCGCTATGGTATACTACAGTCCCATGGCCATACGCTTTACACCTGACAGGCGTATGGTCATGGGACTGTAGTATACCATAGCGGTGTACACTACAGCCCCATTCTCTTAGCCACCCCCTCAGTGCGCCGCCCCTACCCCTAAGTCGCCACCCGCTAAGCCCCAACCACCTAACCCCCGACCCGCAGCATCCTAACCCCCACCTAACCCCCGACCCGCAGCATCCTAACCCCCCGCCGATACCCCCTAAGCCCCGCCGCCCGGCGCTGTAGTGTACACCGCTATGGTATACTACAGTCCCATGGCCATACGCTTTACACCTGACAGGCGTATGGCCATGGGACTGTAGTATACCATAGCGGTGTACACTACAGCCCCATGCTCTTAGCCACCCCCTCAGTGCGCCGCCCCTACCCCTAAGTCGCCACCCGCTAAGCCCCGACCACCTAACCCCCGACCCGCAGCATCCTAACCCCCCGCCGATACTCCCTAAGCCCCGCCGTCTACCCCCTAAGCCACCGCCGCCCTCAGTGCGCCGCCCCTACCCCTAAGTCGCCACCCGCTAAGCCCCGAACACCTGCGCCGCCCCTACCCCTAAGTCGCCACCCGCTAAGCCCCGACCTCCTAACCCCCGACCCGCAGCATCCTAACCCTTCGCCGATACCCCCTAAGCCCCGCCGTCTACCCCCTAAGCCACCGCCGGCCCTACCCCCTAAGCCCCGCAGCAGCCCCGACCACCTAACCCCCGACCCGCAGCATCCTAAGCCCCCGCCGATACCCCCTAAGCCCCTATCCCCTAAGCCGCGACCACCTAACCCCCGACCCGCCGTTTACCCCCTAAGCCACCGCCGCCCCTAAGGCCCTACCCCCTAAGCCCCGCAGCAGCCCCTAAGCCCCTACCCCCTAAGCCCCGTAGTATCCTAGGCCCCCGCCGATACCCCCTAAGCCCCGCCGCCTATCCCCTAAGCCCCCGCCGTCCCCTAACCTAACGCCGCTGTCACCTAAGGCCCTATACCCGAAGCCCCCGCTGTCCCCTAACTTAACGCCCCCGTTGATCACTTACATCCCTTCAAGTCATCTGATCGTCCGTCCGTCCGATCCTCAACTCCTCCGTCCGGCCAGGCGTCCTCTTCCTCCGGCCCCGGGGGTCTTCTCTCTTATTTCCGCCATCTTCGCCTCTTCGTCCGGCCCCGGGGATCTTCCACCTCCGACGTCCTCTTCCTTCTCATTAAGATAGAATGGAAGAAAAATCCCCCATTCTACCTCAATGAGATCTCAGGCCCTCTTCTGATTGGTCGCGGTATACTGCCCTCAGCCAATCAGAAGAGCCCCTCAAAACTGAGACGCAGTTCTCATTCAGGTCCGACTTTTTTTTCCCATTGACATACATTACCGGTGTGTCGGCGATTTTATGGCCGCCCACCTGGTTCTATTTGTCGGCCCTAAAATCGCGGACACACCGCTAATGCATCTCTATGGGCAGTCAGCCCGATTTCGGATTGAACGCCGACCAATCAGAATTCGAGCTGACTGCCCATAGACATGCATTAGCGGTGTGTCCGCGATTTTAGGGCCGACAAATAGAACCAGGTGGCCGGCCATAAAATCGCCGACACACCGCTAATGTATGTCAATGGGGAAAAAAAAAGGCGGACCTGAATGAGAACTGCGTCTCACTCTGAGTTAAAAAAATAAATAAATTAAATAATAAAAATAATAATTTAAAAATAATTAAAAAATAATAAAAAAATAAATAAAAAATATTAAATAATTAAATAAAAATAATAATAAAAAAAATAAATAACTGCGGACCTGAATGAGAACTGTGTCTCACTCTCACTTAAAAAAATAAATAAATTAAATAATAAAAATAATAATTTAAAAATAATTAAAAAATAATAAAAAAATAAATAAAAAATATTAAATAATTCAATCAAAATAATAATAAAAAAAAAAAAAAAAGTGCGGACCTGAATGAGAACTGTGTCTCACTCTCACTTAAAAAAATAAATAAATTAAATAATAAAAAAAATAATTTAAAAATAATTAAAAAATAATAAAAAAATAATTAAAAAATATTAAATAATTAAATTAAAATAATAATAATAAAAAAAAAAACTGCGGACCTGAATGAGAACTGTGTCTCACTCTCACTTAAAAAAATAAATAAATTAAATAATAAAAAAAATAATTTAAAAATAATAAAAAAATAATAAAAAAATATTAAATAATTAAATTAAAATAATAATAAAAAAAAAAAAACTGCGGACCTGAATGAGAACTGTGTCTCACTCTCACTTAAAAAAATAAATAAATTAAATAATAAAAATAATAATTAAAAATAATTAAAAAATAATAAAAAAATTAATAAAAAATATTAAATAATTCAATAAAAATAATAATAAAAAAATAAAAAAAATGCGGACCTGAATGAGAACTGTGTCTCACTCTCACTTAAAAAAATAAATAAATTTAATAATAAAAAAATAATTTAAAAATAATTAAAAAATAATAAAAAAATAAATACAAAATATTAAATAATTAAATAAAAATAATAATAAAAAAAAAAAAAAATAATAATTAAAAAATAATTAAAAAATAATAAAAAAATAAATAAAAAATAATAAATAATTATATAAAAATAATAATAAAATAAATAAATGCTAATAATAATGCTATTAATGCTATTAATAATGCTATTAATGCTATTAATGCTAATATTTATCTTATTAATGGTATTATTAATGCTATTAATGCTAAAATAGTGCTATTAATGCTATTAATGCTAATAATAATGCTATTAATGCTATTAATAATTTTATTAATGCTATTATTAATGCTAATAATGCTATTATTAATGCTATTAATGCTAATAATAATGCTATTAATGCTATTAATAATGTTATTAATGCTATTATTAATGCTAATAATGCTATTATTAATGCTATTTATGCTAATAATAATGCTATTAATGCTATTAATAATGCTATTAATGCTAATAATGCTAATATTTATCCTATTAATGGTATTATTAATGCTATTAATGCTAATAATAATGCTATTAATGCTATTAATGCTAATAATAATGCTATTAATGCTATTAATAATGTTATTAATGCTATTATTAATGCTAATAATGCTATTATTAATGCTATTAATGCTAATAATAATGCTATTAATGCTATTAATAATGTTATTAATGCTATTATTAATGCTAATAATGCTATTATTAATGCTATTAATGCCAATAATAATGCTATTAATAATGCTATTAATGCTATTAATGCTAATATTTATCCTATTCATGCTATTAATCCTAATAATAATGCTATTAATGCTATTAATAATGCTATTAATGCTATTAATTATGCTATTAATGCTATCAATGCTAATATTTATCCTATTAATGGCATTATTAATGCTATTAATGCTAATAATAATGCTATTAATGCTATTAATAATGTTATTAATGCTATTATTAATGCTAATAATGCTATTATTAATGCTATTTATGCTAATAATAATGCTATTAATGCTATTAATAATGCTATTAATGCTAATATTTATCTTATTAATGGTATTATTAATGCTATTATTGCTAATAATAATGCTATTAATGCTATTAATGCTAATAATAATGCTATTAATGCTATTAATAATGTTATTAATGCTATTATTAATGCTAATTATGCTATTATTAATGCTATTAATGCTAATAATAATGCTATTAATGCTATTAATAATGTTATTAATGCTATTATTAATGCTAATAATGCTATTATTAATGCTATTTATGCTAATAATAATGCTATTAATTTGCTATTAATAATGCTATTAATGCTATTAATGCTAATATTTATCCTATTAATGGTATTATTAATGCTATATTAAGCTAATAATAATGCTATTAATGCTATTTAATGCTAATAATAATGCTATTAATGCTATTATTTTGTTATTAATGCTATTATTAATGCTAATAATGCTATTATTAATGCTATTAATGCTAATAATAATGCTATTAATGCTATTAATAATGCTATTAATGCTATTAATGCTAATATTTATCCTATTAATGGTATTATTAATGCTATTAATGCTAATTAATAATGCTATTAATGCTATTAATTCTGCTATTAATGTAATATATTTATCCTATTAATGCTATTAATGCTAATATTTATCCTATTAATGCTATTAATGCTATTATTAATGCTAATAATGCTATTATTAATGCTATTCATGCTAATAATAATGCTATTAATGCTATTACTAATGTTATGAATGCTATTATTAATGCTAATAATGCTATTATTAATGCTATATTAATGCTAATAATAATGTTATTAATGCTATTAATAATGCTATTAATGCTATTAATTATGCTATTAATGCTAATATTTATCCTACTAATGCTATTAATGCTAATAATAATGCTATTAATGCTATTAATAATGCTATTAATGCTATAATTATCTATTAATGCTATTAATGCTAATATTTAATCCTATTAATGCATTATTAATGCTATTAATGCTAATAATAATGCTATTAATGCTATTAATAATGTTATTAATGCTATTATTAATGCTAATATGCCATTATTAATGCTATTAATGCTAATAATAATGCTATTAATGCTATTAATAATGCTATTAATGCTATTAATTAGGCTATTAATGCTATTAATGCTAATATTTATCCTATTAATGCTATTAATAATGCTATTAATGCTAATAATAATGCTATTAATGCTATTAATAATGTTATTAATGCTATTATTAATGCTAATAATGCTATTATTAATGCTATTAATGCTAATAATAATGCTATTAATGCTATTAATATGTTATTAATGCTATTATTAATGCTAATAATGCTATTAATAATGCTATTAATGCTAATGATAATGCTATTAATGCTATTAATACTGTTATTAATGCTATTATTAATGCTAATAATGCCATTATTAATGCTATTAATGCTAATAATAATGCTATTAATGCTATTAATAATGCTATTAATGCTATTAATTAGGCTATTAATGCTATTAATGCTAATATTTATCCTATTAATGCTATTAATATGCTATTAATGCTAATAATAATGCTATTAATGCTATTAATAATGTTATTAATGCTATTATTAATGCTAATAATGCTATTAATAATGCTATTAATGCTAATAATAATGCTATTAATGCTATTAATACTGTTATTAATGCTCATAATACTGCTAATAATGCTATTAATACTGCTATTACTGCTAATAATAATGCTATGGCTTATATTATTGCTATTGATGATGCGATTATTATTTAAAATCTTTAAAAAAACAATAAACATATTTTAGATACCCGATGCATTTGCATCAGGCTACCAGCTATAACTACTAAATCAAATTAATGCACGTTCTAGAATCCCGATGCATTTGCATCGGGCTCACAGCTAGTAGGTACATATTTAGACACATAGGGAAAGAATAGACATTTTCATTTTAAATCTGACTTATTCTGCTATTTGTGGAATTTATAGTGTGAACAAATCAATTTTGACACTTGCTGTCTAATGGTGACCTACAGCACTCTTACTGTAAGTTGCATGAAATGTTAATGGAATTTGTGCTTTACTTGTAGTAGTTGCGGCACATGTGCTTTCAACAGTTTCAACTGCCAAAATCACAGTTAGCTCTGATTTTTAGTGGTTGCATTTAGTCAACCTGTTAAAGCTGTGCTTGCCGTATTTACTGCAAGCTAATTGCAAGTTCGATATACATAACATGTTACTTGCTGAAAGTGAGCTGTAGGTAGGTCCTTTGGTGCCAAGTGCAGAAATTGTATTTGGTTATTCTACACCTTCTGCAAATAGCCAAAAAATATCTGCTTTAAAAGGAGTCTAACTATTAATTATTAGGGATAGAGTAGAGTAGGTCCCACCAGTTGTAAGGCTACCTTCCCGTGGTTGGTGGGGAAACATGTACTGGCTTAATCATAGATTATTAATATTCATATATAAATTGAATATACGTAATCTGTACAAAACATCAGTGCCAGTATCTGTACGAAAAGCCTTGCCTTAGAATCATGACATGTACTACACTGACATATACCATACAAACATTGGTAGATGATAGATAGATATCATGTCTTATGTACATTATTGTCAAATTTGAATGAATAATGTATATATGCATGCTAGACTCCCGATTATTTACAATTGGGCCGCCATCTATCATGGAATAATTGGATTATTAGTTAAAAATCTAATTTAATAAACTATACACCAGTTCTAGAATCCCGATGCAATCGCATCGGGCTCACAGCTAGTAAAATAATAAAAATTTAATGTTTGTGACGCCACCAACAGTGTCTGGTGAATGCACCAGTGCTGCTTCAGACCTGCAGGGATGATAACAAGGCAGCTAGATGGTGATGCTCCCTGCAGGTGGAGCAGGATCCCTGGGGCAGTGATGTAAAAAGACACCACACGTTGCATTGGCTCCGCACGGGTTTACTGATGACCTCCAAGCAATTTACAGGTACACAGTTACGGGTAGCTGGCCAGGGTAGTTGCCAGTGGATGGGGTGTTCCTTCTGGTTTCTCCCTCTGTCCCCTCTTTCTCTCTCTCTGTACTGCTCCTTACTTCCTCAGCGCGGCCCTGCAAAGATCATCTTGTTCTACACCAGGCCCATGGTCTGAATAGAGTTCACCCTTTCCTAAAGGGCTCACGACCCTGGACGGAGTCCCTGGTGAGGATGTGCTTTGGACTGGGTAGTGACTGTCTGATTGCCCACGGCCCTCCGGGTTGGCGGCTCAGGGCTGAACTCTCCTGCACCGCGCTCAGAGCCGGTTCTCCGTTAATGGACCGGGCTCCTCCCAGACTGGTTATCAGGGCCAGGGCCGCACCATCCATGAGGCGACATGAAGTGTCAGCCTCAGGCGGCGAGCTCTGCTGGTAGACATGGGGCGGCGTCTTCAGGAGCTGGTGGTAGTGCGGCACCCTGCAGATGCCGCTCCTACAGCCCTGGCCGCCGACGCTGCGACCAGGCTTGGCGTATCTGGGGCTGCTGGCGGGGCATCTCCTGCCGCAGCGGCAGCGGCCGCGGTGTCCAAACACCCCCCCTCCAGTGTGGCAGTGTGAGCTGTGTTAGCGGCCGCGGTCTCCAAACCCCCCCCCCCCCCCCCCCCGTGCGGCTGTGTGAGCCGGCTGTGTGAGCCGGCTGTGTGAGCCGGCTGTGTGAGCCGGCTGTGTGAGCGGCTGTGTGAGCGGCTGTGTGAGCCGGCTGTGTGAGCCGGCTTCATGCTTCACTGTGCCTCGCGCTGACAGGACCTGTGATGATGTCAAAGGAGGGGAGGAGTCAGGCGGGTCACATGATCAGCTCCTCAGTATGCAGCCAGGACTCCACCATGGTGCTGGATGAGGTGAAGTTTATGTGTGGGGCTGAGGCTTTACAGTGTAAATTAATGTAGCAGAGCTGTGTATGTATGAGGTATATGGAGTGGAGCTGAGTGTTCAAGGTGTACAGAGTGGAGGTGCGTGTGTATGAGGTGTATGGAGTGAAGCTGTGTATGTACGAGGTGTACAGAGCGAAGCCGAGTGTGTACGAGGTGTACAGAGTGGAGCCGAGTGTGTACGAGGTGTGCAGAGTGGAGCCGTGTGTGTACGAGGTGTACAGAGTGGAGCCGTGTGTACGAGGTGTACGGAGCAGAGCAGAGTGTGTATGAGGTGTACAGAGCAGAGCCGCGTGTGTACGAGGTGTACAGAGCGGAGGCGTGTGTGTACGAGGTGTACGGAGCAGAGCCGAGTGTGTATGAGGTGTACGGAGCAGAGCCGCGTGTGTACGAGGTGTACGGAGCAGAGCCGCGTGTGTACGAGGTGTACGGAGCAGAGCCGAGTGTGTACGAGGTGTACGGAGCAGAGCCGAGTGTGTACGAGGTGTACGGAGCAGAGCCGAGTGTGTACGAGGTGTACGGAGCAGAGCCGCGTGTGTACGAGGTGTACGGAGCAGAGCCGCGTGTGTACGAGGTGTACAGAGCGGAGGCGTGTGTGTACGAGGTGTATAGAGTGAAGCCACGTGTGTACATTGTGGAGCTGAGAGTGTACAAGGTGTACGGAGCGGAGCCGCGTGTGTACGAGACGTACGGAGCAAAGCCGAGTGTGTACAAGGTGTATGGAGCAGAGCCGAGAGTGTACAAGGTGTACGGAGCGGAGCCGCGTGTGTACGAGGCATACGGAGCAGAGCCGTGTGTGTGAGGCTTTCGCAGCGGAGCCCAGTGTGTTCGAGGTGTACGAAGCGGCGCCACGTGTGTACGAAACGGAGCCACGTGTGTACGGTGTGTACAGAGCGAAGTCATATGTGTACGAGGTGTACAGAGCAGGCCACATGTGTACAACGTGTACGGAGCAGAGCCGCTTGTGTACGAGGTGTATGGAGCAGAGCCGCTTGTGTACGAGGTGTACGGAGCAGAGCCGTGTGTGTATGAGGTGTGCAGAGCGGAGGCGTGTGTGTACGAGCGGTATAAGAGTGAAGCCACGTGTGTACATTGTGGAGCTGAGAGTGTACAAGGTGTACGGAGCGGAGCTGCGTGTGTACGAGACGTACGGAGCGAAGCCGAGTGTGTACAAGGTGTACGGAGCGGAGCCGCGTGTGTACGAGGCGTACGGAGCAGAGCCGTGTGTGCGAGGCTTTCGCAGCGGAGCCCAGTGTGTACGAGGTGTACGAAGCGGCGCCACATGTGTACGAAACGGAGCCACGTGTGTACGGTGTGTACAGAGCGAAGTCATATGTGTAAGAGGTGTACAGAGCAGAGCCACATGTGTACAACGTGTACGGAGCAGAGCCGCTTGTGTACGAGGTGTACGGAGCAGAGCCGATTGTGTACGAGGTGTACGGAGCAGAGCCACTTGTGTACGAGGTGTATGGAGCAAAGCCGTTTGTGTACGAGGTGTATGGAGCAGAGCCGCTTGTGTACGAGGTGTATGGAGCAGAGCCGCTTGTGTACGAGGTGTACGGAGCAGAGCCGTGTGTGTACGAGGCGTACGTGGTGTACGGAGCTGAGTGTGTACTAGGTGTACGGAGCGGAGCCATGTGTGTACCAGTGGTGGCCCCCCCGAGCATGCCGCTCCTATAGTCCCGGCCGCCTCTGCCGGCAGCATTCTTCTCCCAAGTCCTTGCCGCCGCTGTCCACCCCTCTGCAGCTCAGCACGGCGGGGAACAATGATGTACGGAGCAGAGCCGAGTGTGTATGAGGTGTACGGAGCAGAGCCGAGTGTGTATGAGGTGCACGGAGCAGAGCCGCGTGTGTACAAGGTGTACAGAGCGGAGGCGTGTGTTTACGAGGTGTACGGAGCAGAGCCGAGTGTGTATGAGGTGTACGGAGCAGAGCCGCGTGTGTACGAGGTGTACAGAGCGGAGGCGTGTGTGTACGAGGTGTATAGAGTGAAGCCACGTGTGTACATTGTGGAGCTGAGAGTGTACAAGGTGTACGGAGCGGAGCTGCGTGTGTACGAGACGTACGGAGCGAAGCCGAGTGTGTACAAGGTGTACGGAGCGGAGCCGCGTGTGTATGAGGTGTACGGAGCAGAGCCGTGTGTGCGAGGCTTTCGCAGCGGAGCCCAGTGTGTACGAGGTGTACGAAGCGGCGCCACGTGTGTACGAAACGGAGCCACGTGTGTACGGTGTGTACAGAGCGAAGTCATATGTGTACGAGGTGTACAGAGCAGAGCCACATGTGTACAACGTGTACGGAGCAGAGCCGCTTGTGTACGAGGTGTATGGAGCAGAGCCGCTTGTGTACGAGGTGTACGGAGCAGAGCCGCTTGTGTATGAGGTGTATGGAGCAGAGCCGCTTGTGTACGAGGTGTATGGAGCAGAGCCGCTTGTGTACGAGGTGTACGGAGCAGAGCCGTGTGTGTACGAGTTGTACTGAGCAGAGCCGCTTGTGTACGAGGCGTACGTGGTGTACGGAGCTGAGTTTGTACTAGGTGTACGGAGCGGAGCCATGTGTGTACCAGTGGTGGCCCCCCCGAGCATGCTGCTCCTATAGTCCCGGCCGCCTCTGCCGGCAGCATTCTTCTCCCAAGTCCTTGCCACCGCTGTCCACCCCTCTGCAGCTCAGCACGGCGGGGAACAATGATGTCATCACTTAGCGCCACTGTGCTGAGACGTGCAGAGCGGCAGAGGAGATGCTGAGGAGAAGAGGTATTTACTTTTTATTTTTTTAATAGTTTTTTTTAGTGAGTACACTGATGGGAAACTATGTAATGTACAATATAATATAGGACAATGGGGGTGCAATATACTATATGGAGAACTATTGTGGCCCATTATATTATATGGAAGACTATGGGGGTGCATTATACTATAAGGAATGCTATAGGGGATGCATTATACTATATGGAGGACTATGAGGGTGCATTATACTATATGGAGGACTATGGGGGTCCAATATGCTGTATGGAGAGCCATGGGAGTGCAGTATGCAATATGGGGGTGCATTATGCTATATGGAGGACTGTGGGGGTTCATTATGCTATATGGAGGACTGTGGGGTGCATTATACTATTTGGAGGACTGTGGAGGTGCATTAATCTATATGGTGGACTGTGGGGGTGATTATTCTTTATGGAGGACTGTGGTGCTGCATTATTCTATATGGAGGACTGTGGGGTGCATTATACTACATGGATGAGTGTGGGGGTGCATTATTTTATATCAAGTACTGTGGGGGTGAATTGTTCTCTATGGAGTTCTGTGGGGGTGCAATATGCTATTTGGAGGACTACGGGGTGCAATATACTATATGGAGGACTGTGGGGGTGCGTTTTTCTATATCGAGTACTGTGGGGGGTGCATTCTATTTTATAGAAGACTATGGGGGTGCATAATATATGGAGGAATGCGGTATACTATGTGGAATACTATGGGGGTGTATTATATTATATGGAGCAAATTATACTATTTGGAAGCCATTATAATATTTGGAGGGCTCTGTGGGAGGCATGATAATACTTGGAGGCTACAAGGGAGCCTTTATACTTTATGAAGGGCTATTTGAGGGCTGTGTTGGGGGCCATTATACTGTACATAGGTCCATTTTACTACATGGAGGGCTGGGCGGCGGTCATAGTTGGGGATCATGCTGTACTGGGGTAGTTGCAGGAGGTGCAGTAGGGTCATCATACTGTGCATGTGGAGGAATGCACTGTGGGGGATCATACAGTGTTTGTGGGGCACTTTTGTTGGCATCACACTTTAGAGGGGCAATGAAAGGGGAATCTAGGGGCTTCAGTAGGAGGAAAATTACTTTGTAAAGGCTGACATATTGTGAGAGATGTACCTATGTGACCCAGCCAAATATTGCTTTTGTTGGGGGGTGCCCAATTAGAACTTCTGCTATGGGGCCCTATGATTTCTATGATGCAGGATGCATTGTCCCTCTGCTGCAGGACTGATTGGCCATAACTTAGGCTGGTTTCAGATTTGCATTTGTGTCTGCATGCGCAGGGCATGCAAACGCAGGGCAAACGCTGCCATACTGATGTGAACGCAGTGGAGATTCTCATCAGTACGGTGCTCGGCCAGCCAATCAGTGATCTCGACGGCGGCCGGGAGGCGGAGATCTGTGGCGGAGATCCTCCACCTCCCAGCCGCCGACGACGAAATTTCAATGTGATCCGCAGCGTTCTCCTGCGCCGCCATGCGGAGGACAGTGCGGATCCATTGAGATCCATGCATTGTTTGTGCACTCGCGGGCACTTGCTGATAAAACAAGCACCTGTGAACGCACAAAAAATGCAACATGTTGCATTTGGAGGGTGGAGGAGGGCGTATAAATTATGCGCATCCAAACGGAACCGTTCCCATGTTAAACATAGGAACGCAGCGTTTGGCTGCGTTCTGTTACGCTTGCGTTCCGAATGCAAATGTGAAACCACCCTTACACACCAGGTCCAGTGCTGCCCCTCGGTACATTCAGGCATCCAGCCATCTTTCTCCTGAGCAGCTGTTGGTCGGTGGTGCTCTTCCCCCTTCCTGCTCCCATATCCTTTGCTCAACCCAATAGGAAGGACCCTGTTATTAATTACATAAAGACAGCCCCGTGTGTGGCGCTTGTGATTGGCTAAGCAATTCGGGAGTAAGTGTGGTCTGTTGGATGGAGAAGAAGCGCCATTTTACCAACTTAGTGCAGTGGCGGCTTGTTGATGCTCAGACTGCAGGTCTTTACCTGTGTTGTGTGGAAGGTGCGGCATGGCGACTTGTCTGAATATTCAGTGCCAGGCAGCGGTCCAGAGTTTTGCAGGCGTGTGCCAGAGGTTGGCAATCAGTTCTGCCTGCAGGACCACGGCTCTGCCAGTAGTCATTATGTGTCTAAATGCTTGTGCCAAGCTGCCATTGCCATTAATGATCCTTGTTCTGGATTCTTCTGTGTGGTTCTTGTATGTGCGTGTGATGGCGCAGACATCTTTGTGTGGAGATCTTTTTTTTCTGTTTCAGTAAACTAAAATGTCCACTATTTTGCTCATTTTTACAGGATAAATATAAATCTGTAGGAACCAGATTTATTTTTATCAATTAAAATTTTTTTCTAGCGGGTGGGGGGGGGGGGGGGCGCCGTTTTGCAGTTCGCCTCAGGCAGCAGAGAGGCTAGGTTCACCCCTGATCAGGGCATATACATTATTATGCTGCACTCAGTCCTGTCTATAAAGGTGCTAACTAAACAATTCTATTTCAAATATAAATAGTTGCACTCGACATACACTTATTTCTAAATAGAGAAAATTGAAAAAGCCCAGAAATACATCATAAGAGAAATAAAGGAGACAAAACGAGGCGCAATAGTGCCCTATCAATGTGACACAGATCTTTGCACACAGATCGCAAGATGGTGCACTCACCTTATCTAGTTGTGTGCACCCCCAACTAGTTTAAATCGCATGTAGTTTAAGAAGCTGCCGCAGGACTTCCACCTCCATGTAGCACGTGTAAGAACATCCAAATCCAGGGATGGTGTATATACAGTCCGCGCTGCTTAAAATAATCACTCCAAAGTCTTGAGTAAAGGACCCCCCTTCTTTATTTTCCACCTACGCGTGGCTATTTTCCAGCTCTAAACATTCATTCTTTTTAGTGACTTCCTCTCCTGGTTTCAATAAAAAATGGCGCTTCAGAGTTAGTCTTCTTATAAATTGATGATTGCCGCTTTTTTCAAAGATGGGATGCACCGCCCATCATTGATGACTTGCTAGTCATCAGTGACGTTCAACTTGATGATACATCCGGTTTTATCTGATATATAAGATGAGCTTGTATGATACATGTAATGCCCTGATGACGATGCTTGGAGTAGCATCGAAACGCGTAGGTGGAAAATAAAGAAGGGGGGTCCTTTACTCAAGACTTTGGAGTGATTATTTTAAGCAGCGCGGACTGTATATACACCATCCCTGGATTCAGGAACACATCAGGCAGCTACATTAGTGTTAGGACCCAGTTAACAGAGATTGCCTCGGAGTGGCAACTGGGTAAATTATCGATTTGGCCATTTCCATAATACCAAGTATCTCTACTTTTTCATTTTCAATTTTTTCTATTTAGAAATAAGTGTATGTCGAGTGCAACTATTTATATTTGAAATAGAAATGTGTTTAGTTAGCACCTTCATAGACAGGACTGAGTACAGCATAATAATGTATATGTATGACATGGGTTCAACACCCGTTTGCTAGCACCTTTCCTCACTCTAGTTGTGGGATATAAGCTATTGCCCTCTGGTATCAGTCTCTAGCACGCCTAAGGGGTTAACCTCTTTTCCCAAGGCACCAATTATATATTCAAAGCACCTGTCTTTAGCTATAAGACTGCAAATCCATTGTTCATCGGTATCAACCGATGAGGTAAAGCCCAGAAATACTTCAGGCAGCTACATTATTGTTAGGACGCAGTTAACAGAGATCGCCTCAGTGTGGCAACTGGGTGAATTATCGATTTGGCCATTTCCATAATACCAAGTGTCTCTACTTTTTCATTTTCAATTTTCTCTATTTAGAAATAAGTGTATGTCGAGTGCAGCTATTTATATTTAACCTCTTAACGACAGCCGTACGTCTCTAGACGTCGGCTGTCATTACCCGGTGTTTGAAGTGAGCTCTGGCGTGGAGCTCACTTCAAACCTCCCACATCTCAGCTGATCTCACTAGCTGAGATGTGGGAGTAACAGCACCAATCGGTCCCACCATCCGATCGGTGCTGTTAACCCCTTAGATCCCGCCCTCAATCTCTGAGAGCGGGATCTAAGGGAGCCGGAGCGGGGAGCGCGCGCTTACCGGGCTCCAGGGAGATCTCGCGATAGTATCGCGGGATCTCCCATGCTGATGTCACAGGCCAGGGTCCTGGCTTGACCCTGGAACCTGTCATGGAGCATTTCCGGGTTGTGGTTGGCAGGGGCTGCCAACCACAACAGGTCCGCGATTCTGACACATACAGAGGAGCTGCAGCTCCTCTGTATGTGTCAGAAGCGATCGGACTGTGCAGCTACATGCCTCTCACAGGGGCTGTGTAAAAGTAAGAATCAATAAGCAAATAAAGTTTTTACAAAGTTGAAAAAAAAAACAAAAAACATAAAAGTTCAAATCACCCCCCTTTTCTCCCATCCACAATAAAAGTATTAAAAAAAAAAAATACACACATTTGGTATCGCCGCGTTCAGAATCGCCCGATCTATCAATATAAATAATCAAATAATGAGATCGGTAAACTGCGTAGCGCAAAAAATGGTTCAAACGCCAAAATTACGTTTTCTTGATCACTGCAACAATGCTAAAAAATGCAATAACGGGCGATTAAAACAGCGCATCCACCCAAGTATGGTATCATTAAAAACATCAGCTCGAGATGCAAAAAATAAGCTGTCACCTAGCCCCAGATCCCGAAAAATGAGGACGCTACGGGTCGCAGAACATGGCGCAAAAAGTGCAATGTTTTTTTTTTCATGCTTTTGAATTTTTTTCCACCACCTAGATACCAATAAAGGTATACATGTTTGGTATCTACAAACTCGTACTGACTCGAGGCATCACACGGTCACATCGGTTTTACCATATAGTGAACACGGCGACTACAAAACCCAAAAAACAAACGTCTTATTGCACTTTTTTTTGCAATTTCACTGCATTTAGAATTTTTTTGCAATTTCCCTGTACACTATATGGTAAAACAAATTATTGCATCTGAAAGTACAACTCGTCCCGCAAAAAACAAGCCATCATATGTCTGTGTCGACAGAAAATTAAAAACGTTATGGCTCTTGGAAGCCGAGGAGCGAAAAAAACGAAAATGAAAAATGACAAATTTCTTCGTCACTAAGGGGTTAAAAAGGTTATCAGGACAGTTTGGCAACGGGTGTTAGCTGACACCCAAGGATTCCCCTTATTGTCCAGGTCACCTCTCTTAGGTACCCTCCCTCTGCATCTCTTACAGGGTCCTCCTCGACTTCCCTCACGAAGTCCAATTCTCTTTTCTTGTACCTGCTCTTCAGTACCCACTTATATTACTTCCCACTGGGACGGATTACCTTGGTTTTGGGTTCAGCCAATTGGTCCCCTGATTCTAAGTGTGTGAATGCATAGGTGAAAGCCACATGCGAACCTCCCTCATCTACTGGCCACCAGGATACCACACACACTGGTCTGGGTGCAGTACCCCTTCGTGGCGCACTGACCAGTGGGGCGCCACATTCCCCCTTTGGTTGAACTCACTCATCCACGAGTGATCCTACCCTTTACCCGATACAGAGTCCAAATTTTATTTGCTTTATGACACAACAATAAACAACATTTTTTAAATGTTGCAAAACATTATAATTTACATTGGCCTAACGGGGCCAGTACAAACATGGAGTCCCAACGGTAATCGTTCCTTGCACTCTCGACAGTGTCTCTATCACCGCTGGGCTGCTTTAAGGCACATTATCACACATAGGAGTCTCTGGCTTAAAGTTTCACAGTCCAGGTTCAACATAACACAAAATTCTCATTAGTGTTCATGAGTCCTATAGGCATCAGTAACTATTTACATGACCGTTGTTTGCTGTTTTAGTCCTTACAGTTTGTGTACCCGCAGGGCGTACCACCCATGGGGCCCTGCATGTCTCTCATAGCTAACCTGGTCATTGCGGTAAAGGTCCTGGTCCGGGTGGCCCCTTGGGAGGTGGAATTCAACGTCCCTGCGTCCCACAAACACTTCCTAACAGAGACCCTGCTCCCGGACAAACCCCCACCCGCTCTAAAAGTTAAAACTAGTAACAGTAACTTCTCATCGGTTCTCTGGGGGTAGCGGTGGCTGGGCTCGGGCCTGCACGTTTTCGAGCTCCCGGGCCCACCACTCCTCACGATGGCGCTGTCGATCCTCCTGGTTGGCAAGGTACTGTTCTCTAACATAATCTGGTTGCACATCGATAGGACCGGGGGTCTGCCTTTGACCTCTGATGTTGGTGGCTTGACCGAACACTGCTCCGGCCGGTGCTGGTAGGCACTCCACCATGTCGTGCGGGGGCCCGTATTCCCTGACTTCCTTTCTGTTGTCATCCGGATCGCCCTCCTCGAGGTCCTCCTCCTCTGAGCCCGACTGGCTGGATGGCTCCACCTAGGACTCTCTCTTGGGCTCCCCAGGGACATCTGGCTCGGCAACTTCCTCCTCCAGGTTCTAAGGCCTGGTTGTGGCTGTCTCCCCCTTGTCATCAGCTAGGACCTCGAGGTCATCTGGCTCTTCGTAAGGTCCGGATGCCCTGATTTCTGCACTTGCAATGGCTGATGCCTCAGCAGGCGGGTCCTCCCTGGTAACCGGGTGCTCAACCGCGGACCGGTCTTTTGCCTTTTGCTCCTGGTTACAGCTCCTGGTTGCTGGACCCTCTTTGCTTTGCCCTGCTAAACAGTTCCAGGGCGACATCGGCACTCCAGCACCTGATGGTCCACTCGACGGCCTCGCTAAGCTAGATAATCAAGTCTTGGAATGTGGTTATCCAAAAGGCCGCCTCCCCCTCATTGGTAAGAAGTGAGACCGCCCCTGGATCCCCAGTTGCTGCACAGGCCTCCTCCTCCACTTCTCTCAACAGGTCGCTCAGTCTTGTGGCTACCATCGTAACCGACCTGTAGACTTGTACCTGTCCTGTGTGGTTTTCTGGCTGCGCCCTTCTTGCTGATTTTTAAAGTCTCTGGCAGGGGTACTTTGATCTTTGGCCCGTCCCCTTGGTTCTTTCATGACAATTGGGGTGGGCAAACAGTTTTGTGCCTATGGCATGGCCCTCCCACGATGAGGGGCCAAGCACAGTGTTGTTCACATTTGTAGGCCTGCCATTTTGGGGCTTTTCAAAAACAGTGGGTAAAAGTTCTTTAGGCCGAGTTTTACAGTATCTAAAGCGTATAGTGGTTATAGTTCAAATCCTGTTCATAAACGCCAAAAGCTGACCCACCTCAGGGCCGTGGGGTACTCGGATCCTGGGCGTTGGTTACGGTTGCTGTCACTGGTGGATGGTGCCCGGATCTGTGGCCCTGGTGGTCGCTGAAAAATGTGGAAAATAAAATAATAATAATGTAATGTTCGTTACGCCACCTATGGTGTCTGGTGAATATACCAGCGCTGCTTCAGACCTCCAGGGATGATGACAGCCAGCTAGATGGTGATGCTCCCCGCATGTGGAGCAGGATCCTTGGGGCAGTGATAAAATAAGACACCACACGTTGCTTTGGCTCCGCACGGGTTTACTGATGACCTCCAAGCAATTTACAGGTACACAGTCACGGGTAGCTGACCTGGGTAGTTTCCAGAGCATGGGGTGTCTTTCTGTGGCTTTCAACGGTGTTCCTTCTGGTTTCTCCCTCTGTCCCCTTATTTTCTCTCTCTGCGCTGCTCCTTACTTCCTCGGCGTGGCCCTGCAAAGAGCCTCTTGTTCTACACCAGACCCATGATCTGAATAGAGTTCACCCTTTTCTAAGGGACTCACGACCCTGGACGGAGTCCCTGGTGGGGATGTGCTTTGGACCGGGTCGTGGCTGTCTGATTGCTCACGGCCCTCCGGGTTGGCGGCTCAGGGCTGAACTCTCCTGCACCGCGCTCAGAGCCGGTTCTCCGTTAATGGACCGGGCTCCTTCCAGACTAGTTATCAAGACGATCTCGCGCCAGGTGTTAGCTGACACCCAAGGATCCCCCTTTTTGTCCAGGTCACCTCTCTTAGGCACCCTCCCTCTGCGTCTCTCGCAGAATCCTGCTTGACTTCCCTCACAAACTCCTGTTCTCTTCTCTTGTTCCCGCTCTTCACTACCCACTTATATAACCTCACTCCGGGACTGGTTACCCTGGTTACGGATTTAGCCAATTGGTCCCCTGATTCTAAGTTTGTGAATGTGTAGGTGAAAGCCACATGCAATCCTCCCTCATCCACTGGTCACTGGGATACCACACACACTGGTCTGGGTGTAGTAACACTTCGTGGCACACCGACCAGTGGGGCGCCACAAGAACACACAAATCACCCTCTCCTTGCTTTTCGTTTTGTACATCAGGTCTCCTATCACTTCAGTGCAGGAGAGAGCACACAAATCACTCTTTCCCCTCTGCTGACAATTCTTTTGTCTTCTGCTTTTACTTCAGTGCAGGTGAGAACACACAAATCAATCTCTCCTCTCTTCTGACAATATTTGTTTCTTCTGCTATGACTTCAATGCAGGACAATCCACACAAATAACTGTCTTATTGCTTCTGACGTTGCTTATCTCATTTGCTATCACTTAAGGGCAGGAGAGAACACACCATTGCCTTCAATCAATCTACAAGGAGTGGCAGTAATGTAACTAAGTGGGTGGAATGGTGCACTGAGACATTTAACCACACAAAAGGTACACTCTGCACCTTCATTTACATATTACAGTAATGTTATTTTGGTGGCAATGAAGGAACAGATCACTAATTTTATTGTTCCTCTACACTCCCTGATAGAAGTTATGTCGCTTATCCATGTTATGTAAATATAAGCTTATAACCTGACGTTAAATTCATCCATTGGTTGTATAAATTACACTTTTGAAAGCTGAAACTCCCAGAAATTTGGTTTAGGTTATAAAAATAAATTGGCATCAATGCTGAAATATTGATAATTTAATGAACACAGAATGGTCAGTTTTTAGCAAGACAAAAGTTTTGTTGCCTGATCATATAATGCACCCAATCCTAGTTTACAACCTCACCTGTGCTCATTAATGATCGGTTAATTAGTGGGTGTGTCTAAAAAGAAATCCAGCACCCCAGACATTCACTTGAACTACAACTTGAGCTCTGACAACATGCCAAAAATCCACTCTGCGACCAAAGCCTTGATTATCAAGAGGCTGAAGACTAGATCCACTGCAGAGGTGGCTTGCACCTTTCAATGTGGCTCAGCGTCAAGTACAAAGAATTAAAAAAAGATTTAAAGAGACTGCTGATGTGTTTGACAAGCCCAAGTCCCACAGACCCCGCAAGACAACTGCTCAGGAGGAACATTTGTTTGTTAGAAAATCCAAAGCAACCCCCTCTTCCACTGCAGCAGAGCTCCAACAGGCCTGGTCATCTCAAGTCCCTGTGTCAACTAGAGCAGTTTGTAGGATTCTGTCTCGAAATGAACTCCATGGTTGAATCAGTGCCCAGAAGCCAGCACTAAACAAAAGGCAAATAAAAACATGTGGCATTTGCAAAGTCCCACAGCCTGCTAAACAGATGGATGCTGGAAAAGTGGCAAAAGGTGGATTTCTCTGATGAATCTTTAGTGAATTACACCACAGCCGCCGCAAATACTGCAGGAGACCTACTGGAGCCCACATGGATCCAAAATACACCCAGAAAAGTCAAATTTAGTGGTAGGAAGATCATGGTCTGGCGTTACATTCTGTATGGGGTGTGCAAAACATTTGCAATGTGGAAGGCAATATCAATAGCCTAAAATGTCAAGAAGTATTAACTACCTCTTATATTCCAAATCATAAAAGGGGATAAATTCTGCAGTAGGATGGTGCTCCAGCTCATACATCCATCTCTACAGCAAAGTTCCTCCAGGCAAAAAAGATCAATGTGCTCAAGGACTGGTCAGCCCAGTCACCAGACATGAATATCATTGAGCATGTTTGGGGTGAGATGAAAGAGGAAGCTTGGAAGACAAAACCAAAGAATCTAGATGAACTCTGGGAGGCATGTAAGACTGCATTCTTTGCTATTCCTGATGACTTACGGTAATTTATGAATTGTATGAATCATTGTTGAACCGCTTGGATGCAGTCCTTCAAGCTCATGGAAGTCACACAAAATATGAAATATGACTCTAATAGCACCACAACTTCATTCACCAATGTAATGCAACATATATTTGTATTTTAAGTTAACTTTTTGTTTGAAAATCACATTACTTTCTGTGGGCGACAAAACTTCTGTCTTGCCAAAATCTAACCATTCTGTGTTCATTAAATGATCAATATTTCAGCATTGATGCCAATTTATTTTCTTAACCTAACCCACATTTCGGAGGGTTTCGGCTTTTAAAAGAGTAATTTATACAACCAATGGATGAATTTAATGTCAGGTTATAAGCTTTTATTTACATAGCATGGATAAACGACATAATGTCTGTCAGGGAGTGTAGTGTTATGCCTACCTCTCCAAAGGAACCAGTAAATAATTGACATTCCACCACCATATGCTAACACAATTTTGTCACCAAAATATGAACTGCTTATTTTCTATAGATGACTGTCACTCACCTTTTCTGTGCTGCCACCAGTCCAGAGCTGGTCACCGTGATATCCTTTCAAACGGGCCAGAGCCATCAGGAATTGATTGTGCTCCTCACCCATTATACTTGTAAGATGAGCACGACTAAAGAGGGATTGGCAATGTTTCTATATAGTATGAAAGAAGGCAAGAAGTGATTGGCACAAAATAAATTGATGATAATATATGATATAAATGCATTATTATTAGAAGTATGCAGTATTTTATTTTTCAGAAAGAATTGTACAGTATTCAGCCAATAACATGCAAAGAATATATGCCAATAAGACCTAACACAAAAACCCAGATTATATCCATGTGACAACACTCACCACCATTAAGCCATATTCTCTACATATCCATAAGAATAAAGGCTGGAGCTTCTGATTAAAATGTAGTGTTCATTGTTCTGCCATTTATGTACAGCAAAGAGGGTATTCATTGTGTTATACCTGTTACAACCCATAGAGATCACCATATACCTATTTATCCTGTTTCCCCATACATAAGAAGAATGTCTCCTTTAAGAGAATGAGTCATATAGAAGGGAACTCCCCCTGCTTTTCTGGATGAAGGAGATGGCAGAGATGTTCCTTAGATGACATGCATCCTATCTCCTTCCCTTCTTTCTACAAACATCTTTCTCTCCTGTTAGAAGATCCCGGTAAGAACAAATGCAGTTACATGCTTTTGTGTAGAATCTATGTGAGCACGTTATAATTCAGCCAATATTACAGAGAGAACTGTGAGATAGGAGATGTGTAGAATACTGTAAAGTCTAGGGTATTGTGCTCTGAGAAACATCATTTGAGTTATTCTCCCCTGTACTGTATATAGAGAGATGTTACCTCTTGTAGTGAAATATGTATCTCGGGGACTGGACACTAGACCAGGAAGGGGTTAAATCCCATGTCCATCCACAAGAGGTCACAACCTGTTTTATATAAGCACACACTAAAATAGCAGTCACACTGACTCTAGTATCTCCAGGGGCCCATGATGGGAAAAGCAGAGAGTGACAAAATTTACACATATTGGGGAGCTTCAAAGAGGAAGATAATAAGAGAGAGAGAAGCCATCTCAAATAGTGAACTTCAAACACACCCACAGATGGAAAGCAAAATCAGGAAACCTAGTCAGAAGACAAAGAACATTTTTAAAGCATAATATATGCATGGCTAAATGAGTGAGTGTCCAATCATAGACCCAGAAGTAGAATGTTAAACTAGAAGGCCGGTCTAGAATCTGACCGCCCCCCAGTCTGAGTCTATATCTGGGCTCACGCAGCTACTGCTCGGTGTCACAGTGATGGGTCAGCGGAAGCTGCTGTGATCATCTTTCCATATACCTCTGCTCTCCCCATTGGGCAACAGAAGCAAAGTTTAGGTTTCTGCAAGTTTCTCCTTTTTATTTCATTGTTTGCATATATGTATGTCATTTTATTATTTCTATTTTTATATCTTTCTCTGTAAGCACTGTACTTTTTACATTAAAGTATAAAACTTTAATAAGCTGAAACCTTGTATGTTCTAAAAGGATTCATAGCCCTAAGAAGTGTGTGATCCTGTTGATTGGCTGACAGTATTACTTCAGGGACTTATCACCCTGTATGTTGATAAGTGGTGGCAGTGTGTGTGAAGCGTGGTGCACGGTGTGAGTCGGGGTGTGATTGATGCTCCCTTTCAGCATAGGACAGATGTCGAATGCTGGATTGAGTGAGAGGAGATAGATTAACCCTTGCAGGCGCAACCCCAAGTCACGTGCTGAGGAGTGGGTACGTGACACCTCTGTATTAGAATAGAGCCTGCTGCAGTGACCTTTGCCCTAGTTAGTGATGTACACTGCATTATGTTGAATTACTGCTGTGTTAATATCTCTAATATACCCAGTACTGACTGATTATTCTGTACCTTTGTATTATAGTTTTTACCAATCAAGTTCACTCCATCACAATAAATTCAGACTACAGAACCTCTACAGTCTGTCTACTGGGAAGTGGACAAGGGTTAGCTGTAAGTGGAAATCCACAGCATCATACGAGGATGAAAGCAGAACAGTAAAAACGGGTCGCTGAACAAAGTGGTACCGACCACCCGCTCCAGTAAAAATGGGCTCTGGCCGCAAGAGGTGGTTGTAAGGACTGTACGGGACCGCTAACGCCCACAATGCACCGCGCACGGGTATCTCAGCAGCCGCCATACAGTCACAAGTAGGAGGAGCGCATCCCCAGTAAAAACGACTAGCCGGTCCAGTAAAATTAATATGCAGGCAATGGAATAAAACGATGTTTGGGTGAGCGCTGGGATATGAAGACAGCTACACTTCAACAAGTATTTTACCTGTAAGTTTATTGTTCAAATCACACTAGGTCCTCTCCCACAACATGTTTCAACGCTCAGGGCGTCTTCCTCAAGTGGATATCAGACCTTACATTTGGTATCCTTATAAATCCTCCATTAACCAATCCCTTGCTTTTAGGTTTAAAATAGCTTTTTTTTTTTTTTTTTTTTTTTTTTTTAACTCTTTCCTATCCAAATGTCTAAATGGCTATATAAGCAGTTCTATTTAATGCACAATACGAGCCCTTCTTATTCTATTGCACAACTGCCCGTTCTTTTGTGACAAAAACATAACTATTCATCCGGGAATACATTAAAAATTCAAGATAGTAAAAACACCACAATATTATTAAACAAAATCCACCTATTAGATACACATAATTATTACACTTAAAAAATTCACATGAAAATTACATATAAAAACTTCATCTAAAAATTTCATATAAAAAAATTACATATAAAAAATACATATACAAATTATTAAAACATCATGAAATCTATACAAACGATCTGATCTGAAAAGATGACTTCTGCAAATGGTAATTATGGGTTTATATATTATTCTCTATTGAGAGATTAAGGCCCTCTGGTGCCAATGTACCCATTTTAAAAATCCAATACATTTCTTTCTTATTTAATTTCTCAATCCTATCATGTACTTCCTCACTTATTTGTTCTAGGATTATTAATTTAAGACTGGTGGGATCCCTTTCATGTATCTGATGATAGTGTCTTGAGATGCTGTGATTTAAATACCCCTTTCTGATATTTGATCTGTGCTTACTCAGCCTAGCCTGCATTGTCTGGATCGTTCTACCTATATATTGGAGTTTGCAGGGACACTCCAACATATATATTACAAATTGTGATCTACAATCCATTCTCTGTTTAATTGGGAACGATTCTTCAGTTGTATTGGATGTGAACTTATTACATCCATGTACAATGCTATTGCAACATTCACATCGTCGTGAGTTGCATTTATAGCACCCATTTTTTATTTTTTCATTGGTCTTTGTTTGTTGTTCTTTACTCCCAATGTTCATATTTTTTATTTTGTTCGGGGCTATTAAGGCCTGGAGGGTTCTCCCTCTTCTAAAAATAATCTCTGGTTTTTCTGTTATAATTTTTGAGAGGATGGGATCCCCCTTTAAAATAAACCAGTATTTACCTAAAATTGTGTAAATTTCCCTATATGATTGGTTGAAAGTTGTTACTAGATTACACCTATAATTTACAATATCATTCTCCCCTTCTTTCATTTTTCTTTCTTTATTTAATTCCATTTGCTTAATTATCTCACTCTGTGTGCGGTTTTTACTTCTATTATAAGCATCCGCTAGGAGTCTGCTCGGGTATCCTCTCTCTCTAAACCTTCTCTTTAGTATAGAGGCTTCTTGTTTGAAATTAGTCTCATTTGTACAGTTTTTTCTGATTCTGAGGTACTGTCCATAAGGTATATTTTTAATCCAGGTGGGCAGGTGGCTACTATTAAACTCCAGATAACTATTTACATCCACATTTTTGAAAAAAGTGGATGTGGTTATCTCTCCCTCCTCATTGATGGTAATCATGAGGTCCAGGAACTGTATATTTTTGACTGAGATATTCATAGTGAAAAAAAGTCCCCAGTTATTTAGGTTTAATGAATTCACAAATTCTGTTGCTTCCTCCCTGGTACCAGTCCAAATAATTATTAAATCATCAATAAAACGTTTAAAAAATTTTATGTGTTTTTTACCCAAACTAGACAGTGCGATGGACCGAGACTCGAACGCCCCCATATATAATCCAGCATAACTGGGGCGAATCTCGTCCCCATCGCACAGCCTTTAATCTGTTTAAACAGTTTATCCTCAAAAGAAAACACATTATTTTCTAAAATAAATTCAATTCCAGCACCAATAAATTCTTTCTGTTTCACCAGGATCTTTTTATCCTGTCTTAAAAAATGATTGATGACCCCTATACCTTTTTGATGCGGGATATTTGAATACAGGGACCTGACATCTAAAGTGATAAGTAGGGAACCTTTTAATTGGGGGAGTTTTGTTATTAAGCTGATCAAATGTGAGGAATCCTTAAGATATGAGTCTAATTTTAAATTATATTGCTGTAAAAATAAATCCACATAATGGGAAAGGTTACTGGTCATGCTCTCAATCCCTGAAATAATTGGGCGCCCTGGTGGATCTGTTTTATTCTTATGGATTTTTGGCAAAAAATAAAAATGGGGAACTTTATATTTACTTACTAGCTGTGAGCCCGATGCAAATGCATCGGGATTCTAGAACGTGCATTAATTTGATTATAGTAGTTATAGCTACTTTTTGGGGGAGTCCAATACTTTTTTTGGGGGGTCCAATACTTTTTGGGGGGGGTCCAATACTTATTGGGGCGCGTTCAATGCTTTTTGGGGTGCGTTCAATACTTATTGGGGCGCGTTCAATGCTTTTTGGGGCGCGTTCAATGCTTTTTGGGGCGTGTTCAATACTTTTTGGGGGGCGTTCAATACTTATTGGGGTGTGTTCAATACTTTTTGGGGCACGTTCAATACTTTTTGGGGCGCGTTCAATACTTATTGGGGTGCGTTCAATACTTTTTTGGGCGCGTTCAATACTTATTGGGGTGTGTTCAATACTTATTGGGACGCGTTCAATACTTTTTGTTGCGCGTTCAATACATTTTGGGGCGCGTTCAATACCTATTGGGGTGCGTTCAATACATTTTGGGGCGCGTTCAATCCTTATTGGGGTGTGTTCAATACTTATTGGGACGCGTTCAATACTTTTTGTGGCGCGTTCAATACTTTTTGGGGCGCGTTCAATACTTATTGGGGTGCGTTCAATACTTTTTGGGGTGCGTTCAATACTTATTGGGGTGTGTTCAATACTTATTGGGGTGTGTTCAATACTTTTTGGGGGGCGTTCAATACTTTATTGGGGTGCGTTCAATATTTTTTGGGGCGCGTTCAATACTTATTGGAGTGTGTTCAATACTTTTTGGGGTGTGTTCAATACTTATTGGGACGCGTTCAATACTTTTTGGGGCGCGTTCAATACTTATTGTGACGCGTTCAATACTTATTGGGGTGTGTTCAATACTTTTTGGGGCGCGTTCAATACTTTTTGGGGCGCGTTCAATACTTATTGGGGTGCGTTCAATACTTTTTGGGGCGCGTTCAATACTTATTGGGGTGTGTTCTATACTTTTTGGAGTGCTTTGCTGGGCTAAACCTGAATGGTGCACAGGGGGTTAATCACATGTCAGGTCTGTGTGTGAGTGAAGATGTGCTGATTGACTCACTGGGTTGCAGCTGGGAGTGAGTAGGCTGGATAGGAACCTGCCAGGTGTCTGAGTGAGGAGAGGTCGATTCAGAAGTTCAGAGCACTGCCATGTGAAGAGGTGCTGGAAGTGATCCGTCCTCAGTGGGTAAGTGATGGGAGCCTGCCAGCTCCATGCTAGTGCACCTGATGTGTGCATGGCAGCCAGTGTCCAAGGGCCAGGCGGTCACAGCTGACTTTGGGACATTGAGGGGGGGGGCTGTGCGGCCATTGAGGGGGGAGGGGGGGTCTGTGCGGCCATTGAGGGGGAGGGGGGGTCTGTGTGGCCATTGAGGGGGGGGGGTCTGTGCGGCCATTGAGGGGGAGGGGGGGTCTGTGCGGCCATTGAGGGGGGGGGTCTGTGCGGCCATTGAGGGGGAGAGGGGGTCTGTGCGGACATTGAGGGGGGGGCTGTGCGGCCATTGAGGGGGGAGGGGGGGGTCTGTGCGGCCATTGAGGGGGGGGTCTGTGCAGCCATTGAGGGGGAGGGGGTGTCTGTGCGGACATTGAGGGGGGGGCTGTGCGGCCATTGAGGGGGGAGGGGGGGGGTCTGTGCGGCCATTGAGGGGGGGGTCTGTGCGGCCATTGAGGGGGGGGTCTGTGCGGCCATTGAGGGGGAGGGGGTGTCTGTGCGGCCATTGAGGGGGAGGGGGTGGTCTGTGCGGCCATTGAGGGGGAGGGGGGGGTCTGTGCGGCCATTGAGGGGGGGGGGGTCTGTGCGGGGATCATCATCATCATCATCATCATCATCATCATCCTCCTCCTCCTCCTCCTCCTCCTCCCCGTAGAAGGTATAGGGAGACATGCTGTGGTAGCGACTCGCAATGGCCTCGCGGCCATTGCTCGCGCTACACAGCGACTCTCAATGGATCCCCATTGAAAGTATAGAGACACGTGCGGTTGCTGAGGTAGGACTCGCAATGGCCTCGCGGCCATTGCTCGCGCTACCTCAGCGGTAAATCGCTAAGTTTGTAGCCGGGCCTCTGGTTCTATTTTCGGCCAGCGACTCGCAATGGCCGCTTCGCGGCCATTGCTCGCGCGTGGTGACGTCACAGCGTGACATAGCCACGGCGATTTCGGGGGCCGACACGATTTTGCCTACGGCAATTATAGAGTAGATATTCAGAAATCTAAATTCTTTTTTGTTTAAAATTCCTTCCGCCCTAGCTTCTATTATCAGAAGTTTATATTTTATAAATAATTCCTCCAATGGGCTTTTATCCAGTTTTATGTAGAACTAGCTGTGAGCCCGATGCAAATGCATCGGGATTCTAGAGCGTGCATTAATTTGATTATAGTAGTTATAGCTGTTAGCCTGATGCAAATGCATCGGGTATCTAAAATATGTTTATTGTTTTTTTAAAGTTTTTTAAATAATAATCGCATCATCAATAGCAATAATATAAGCCATAGCATTATTATTAGCAGTAATAGCAGTATTAATAGCATTATTAGCAGTATTATGAGCATTAATAACAGTATTAATAGCATTAATAGCATTATTATTAGCATTAATAGCATTATTAATAGCATTATTAGCATTAATAATAGCATTAATAACATTATTAATAGCATTGATAGCATTATTATTAGCATTAATAGCATTAATAATAGCATTATTAGCATTAATAATAGCATTAATAACATTATTAATAGCATTAATAGCATTATTATTAGCATTAATAGCATTAATAATAACATTATTAGCATTAATAATAGCATTAATAACAGTATTAATAGCATTAATAGCATTATTAATAGAATTAATAGCATTATTATTAGCATTAATAGCAATTAATAGCATAATTAATAGCATTAATAGCATTAATAGCATTATTATTAGCATTAATAGAATTATTATTAGCATTAATAGCATTAATAGGATAAATATTAGCATTAATAGCATTAATAGCATAATTATAGCATTAATAGCATTATTAATAGCATTAATAGCATTATTATTAGCATTAATAGCATTAATAATAGCATTATTAGTGTATTAATAATAGCATTAATAACATTATTAATAGCATTAATAGCATTATTAATAGCATTAATAGCATTATTATTAGCATTAATAGGATTAATAATAGCATTATTAGCATTAATAATAGCATTAATAACATTATTAATAGCATTAATAGCATTATTTATTAGCATTAATAGCATTAATAGCATTATTATTAGCATTAATAGCATTAATAATACCATTAATAGGATAAATATTAGCATTATTAGCATTAATAGCATAAATAAGAGCATTAATAGCATTATTAATAGCATTAATTAGCATTATTATTAGCATATAATAGCATTATTAGCATTAATATATAGCATTAATAGCATTAATAGCATTATTATTAAAATTAATAGAATTAATAATAGCATTATTAGCATAAATAATAGCATTAATAACATTATTAATAGCATTAATAGCATTATTATTAGCATTAATAGCATTAATTAGTATTATTAATAGCATGAATAGCATTATTAATAGCATTAATAGATTATTATTAGCATTAATAGCATTATTAGCATTATTAGCTTATTAATAGCATTAATAACATTTTATTAATAGCATTAATTAGCATCATTATTAGCAATTAATAGCATTAATAATAGCATTATTTAGCATTATTAATAGCATGAATAACATTATTAATAGCATAAATAGCATTATTATTAGCATAAATAGCATTAATAATAGGATTATTAGCATTAATATATAGCATTAATAACATTATTAATAGCATTAATAGCATTATTATTAGCATTAATAGAATTAATAATAGCATTATTAGCATTAATAATAGCATTAATAGCATTATTAATAGCATTAATAGCATTTATTATTAGCATTAATAGCATTATTATTAGCATTAATAGCATTAATAATACCATTAATAGGATAATATATTAGCATTAATAGCATTTAATAGCATAAATTAATAGGATTAATAGCATTAATAGCATAATAATAGGATTAATAGCATTATTAATAGCATTAATAGCATTATTAATAGCATTAATAGCATAATTATTAGCATAAATAGCATTAATAATAGCATTATTAGCATTAATAATAGCATTAATAACATTATTAATAGCATTAATAGCATTATTATTAGCATTAATAGCATTTAATAGCATTATTATTAGCATTAATAGCATTAATAATACCATTAATAGGATAATATATTGACATTAATAGCATTAATAATAGCATTATTAGCATTATAATAGCATTAATAACATTATTAATAGCATTAATAGCATTATTATTAGCATTAATAGAATTAATAATAGCATTATTAGCATTAATAATAGCATTAATAACATTATTAATAGCATTAATAGCATTATTATTAGCATTAATAGCATTAATAATAGCATTATTAGCATTATAAATAGCATTAATAACATTATTAATAGCATTAATAGCATTATTATTAGCATAAATAGCATTAATAATAGGATTATTAGCATTATTAATAGCATTAATAACATTATTAATAGCATTATTATTAAAATTAATAGAATTAATAATAGCATTATTAGCATTAATAATAGCATTAATAACATTATTAATAGCATTAATAGCATTATTATTAGCATTAATAGCATTAATAGTATTATTAATAGCATGAATAGCATTATTAATAGCATTAATAGGATATATTATTAGCATTAATAGCATTAATAATAGCATTATTAGCATTATTAATAGCATTAATAACATTATTAATAACATTAATAGCATTTATTATTAGCATTAATAGCATTAATAATAGCATTATTAGCATTATTAATAGCATTAATAACATTATTAATAGCATTAATATCATTATTATTAGCATAAATAGCATTAATAATAGGATTATTAGCATTAATAATAGCATTAATAACATTATTAATAGCATTAATAGCATTATTATTAGCATTAATAGAATTAATAATAGGATTATTAGCATTAATAATAGCATTAATAACATAATTATTAGCATTAATAGCATTATTATTAGCAGTAATATTATTATTAGCATTTTTTTTTTAAATTATTATTTATTATTTGTTATTTATTTTTTAATTATGTTTTATTTATTTTTTTATTTTTATATTTTTTAATTATTTTTGTATTATTAAATTTATTATTTAGGCTGAGAGGCAGTTGTCATTCAGGTGCGCTAAAGGGCTGATCTTATTAGCATATATTTTATTTTTTTATTATTATTTTTATTGAATTTTTTATTATTTTTAATTAATTTTTTTATTATTTTTTAATTCTTTTTTAATTATTTTTTTTATTATTTAATTTATTATTTAGGCTGAGAGGCAGTTCTCATTCAGGTCCGCAAAGGGCTGATCTTATTAGCATATATTTTATTTTTATATTATTATTTTTATTGAATTTTTTATTATTTTTAATTATTTTTTTTTATTATTTTTTTAATTCTTTTTTAATTATTTTTTTTATTATTTAATTTATTATTTAGGCTGAGAGGCAGTTCTCATTCAGGTCCGCAAAGGGCTGATCTTATTAGCATATATTTTATTTTTTTATTATTATTTTTATTGAATTTTTTATTATTTTTAATTTATTTTTTTATTATTTTTTAATTCTTTTTTAATTATTTTTTTTATTATTTAATTTATTATTTAGGCTGAGAGGCAGTTCTCATTCAGGTCCGCAAAGGGCTGATCTTATTAGCATATATTTTATTTTTTTATTATTATTTTTATTGAATTTTTTATTATTTTTAATTTTTTTTTTTTATTATTTTTTAATTCTTTTTTAATTATTTTTTTTATTATTTAATTTATTATTTAGGCTGAGACGCAGTTCTCATTCAGGTCCGCAAAGGGCTGATCTTATTAGCATATATTTTATTTTTTTATTATTATTTTTATTGAATTTTTTATTATTTTTAATTATTTTTTTTTATTATTTTTTAATTCTTTTTTAATTATTTTTTTTATTATTTAATTTATTATTTAGGCTGAGACGCAGTTCTCATTCAGGTCCGCAAAGGGCTGATCTTATTAGCATATATTTTTATTTTTTTATTATTATTTTTATTGAATTTTTTATTATTTTTAATTATTTTTTTTTATTATTTTTTAATTCTTTTTTAATTATTTTTTTTATTATTTAATTTATTATTTAGGCTGAGACGCAGTTCTCATTCAGGTCCGCAAAGGGCTGATCTTATTAGCATATATTTTATTTTTTTATTATTATTTTTATTGAATTTTTTATTATTTTTAATTATTTTTTTTTATTATTTTTTAATTCTTTTTTAATTATTTTTTTTATTATTTAATTTATTATTTAGGCTGAGACGCAGTTCTCATTCAGGTCCGCCTTTGTTTTTTCCCATTGAAATGCATTAGCGGTGTGTCGGCGATTTTATGGCCGACCACCTGGTTCTATTTGTCGGCCCTAAAATCGCGGACACACCGCTAATGCATCTCTATGGGCAGTCAGCCCGATTTCGGATTGAACGGCGACCAATCAGAATTCGAGCTGACTTGCCCATAGACATGCATTAGCGGGGTGTCCGCGATTTTAGGGCCGACAAATAGAACCAGGTGGCCGGCCATAAAATCGCCGACACACCGCTAATGTATGTCAATGGGAAAAAAGACGGACCTGAATGAGAACTGAATGACGGGCTCTTCTGATTGGCTGAGGTCAGCGACCAATCAGAAGAGCCCTTCACATTTCATTGAGATACAATGGCGGATTGATCGTCCATTGTATCTTAATGTTAGTTGAAGAGGACGTCGGAGCTGGAAGTTGGCGGAAAGAAGACAGAAGATCCCCGGGGACGGACGAAGAGGCGGAAAGAAGAGAGAAGACCCCCGGGACCGGAGGAAGAGGACGCCTGGCCGGACGGACGATCAGATGACTTGAAGGCATGTAAGTGATCGACGGGGACGTTAGGGGACGGGTAGGGCCTTAGGTGTTAGGGAAAGCGGCGAGGCTTAGAGGGTAGGGGCTTAGGAGGTAGGGGCTTAGGGCGGCAGGGGTTTAGGTGCGGCTTAGGGGGTAGGGGTAGGGGATTAGGTGCATCTTAGGGGTTAGGGGCTTGCGGCGGCAGGGGTTTAGGTGCGGATGCGGGGTAGTGGCTTAGGGGGGTAGGGGGTTAGGTGCGGCTTAGGGGGTAGGGGCTTAGGGCGGCAGGGGTTTAGGTGCGGCTTAGGGGGTAGGGGTAGGGGATTAGGTGCAGCTTAGGGGTTAGGGGCTTGCGGCGGCAGGGGTTTAGGTGCGGATGCGGGGTAGTGGCTTAGGGGGGTAGGGGGTTAGGTGCGGCTTAGGGGGTAGGGGCTTAGGGCGGCAGGGGTTTAGGTGCGGCTTAGGGGGTAGGGGTAGGGGATTAGGTGCAGCTTAGGGGTTAGGGGCTTGCGGCGGCAGGGGTTTAGGTGCGGATGCGGGGTAGTGGCTTAGGGGGGTAGGGGGTTAGGTGCGGCTTAGGGGGTAGGGGCTTAGGGCGGCAGGGGTTTAGGTGCGGCTTAGGGGGTAGGGGTAGGGGATTAGGTGCAGCTTAGGGGTTAGGGGCTTGCGGCGGCAGGGGTTTAGGTGCGGATGCGGGGTAGTGGCTTAGGGGGGTAGGGGGTTAGGTGCGGCTTAGGGGGTAGAGGTAGGGGATTAGGTGCGGCTTAAGGGGTAGGGGCTTAGGGCGGCAGGGGTTTAGGTGCGGTTTAGGGGGTAGGGGTAGGGGATTATGTGCAGCTTAGGGGTTAGGTGCGGCTTAGGGGTTAGGGGCTTGCGGCGGCAGGGGTTTATTTGCGGATGCGGGGTAGTGGCTTACGGCGGCAGGGAGTAGGGGGTTAGGTGCGGCTTAGGGGGTAGGGGCTTAGGGCGGCAGGGGTTTAGGTGCGGTGTAGGGGGTAGGGGTAGGGGATTAGGTGCGGCTTAGGGGTTAGGGGCTTGCGGCGGCAGGGGTTTAGGTGCGGATGCGGGCTAGTGGCTTACGGCGGCAGGGGGTAGGGGCTTGCGGCAGAGGGTAGTGGGTGCGGCGGGGTAGTGCGGCAGGGGGTAGGGGCTTCGGCGGCGGGGTAGTGGCTTAGGGGTTAGGGCGGCAGGGGGTCGTGGCTTCCGGCAGAGGGTAGTGGGTGCGGCGGGGTAGTGCGGCAGGGGGTAGGGGCTAGGGGCTTCGGCGGCGGGTAGTGGCTTAGGGGTTAGGGCGGCAGGGGGTAGTGGCTTCCGGCAGAGGGTAGTGGGTGCGGCGGGGTAGTGCGGCAGGGGGTAGGGGCTTCGGCGTCGGGGTAGTGGCTTAGGGGTTAGGGCGGCAGTGGGTAGGGGCTTGGGGTTGTGTGGCTTGGTTAGTGTACGCGTAGTGGCTTAGAGCGGCAGGGGTCTGTAGTGTACAGCGCGATGGTATACTACAGTCCCATGGCGCTTATGGTCATGGGACTGTAGTATACTATAGCGGTGTACACTACAGGAGTATGGGCTTCGGCTTCGGTGGCTTGGTTAGCGGTGTAGCGACTCGCAATGCCCGCTTCGCGGGCATTGCTTCGCTAGGCTGCAACGACTCGCAATGCCCGCTTTGCGGGCATTGCTTCGTGAGTCGCCTTGGCCGCTACGCGGCCACGGGGAGAGTCCAGGAGGAGCAGCTCGGACTCGCTAACCAAGCCACCGGAAGCAGCGCCGCTCCGACGGAAGTCGCTACGGCAATTATATAATAGATTCTTTGTCCTCCAACATCCTAATACTCCTATTTATATACCATTCCCGATCCATTATGACCGTCCCTCCCCCTTTGTCAGCTTTTTTAATTATTATATTTTTATTTTCCCTTATTTTATTTAGAGCCAATCTTTCCCTAAAAGTTAAATTATCCTTCTGTTTACTGTTTTCAAAACTGCGTATTTCTTTAAGTGCCAATTGTTGGAAAGTCTCAAGGTGAGGTCCTTTAAAATATGTAGGGTAGAAATTACTTCTTATTTTGGGATCTATATGTGAATATTTATCCTCCTTTAGTATATCTAATTCTATATTCTCTTTTTCTTTTATTTTGGCACAATTCCTTCCTTTTATTTTTTCCATTTGGAAATATCTTTTTACTGTTAATTTCCTGATATACTCATTGAAATCCCTGTATAGGGTCAATTGATCTAATCTTGCCTTTGGGCAGAAGGAAAGGCCCCTTTCCAATAATTTTATCTCATCCTCCGTTAATTCTGTTTGTGATATGTTGAAAATCCCTCTTTCTGAGCTATCTAATCTACCTTCGTTTTCTTCTTTTTTATTTTCTCTACTTCTGGGGATAGATGCACGGTTTCTACCTCTCCCTCCTCTGCACCCTCTGCTTCTCTCTTTCTTTTTACCTTTCTGCCGTTTACTTGAAAAAAATGGGTGATTTTTTTATTATTTTTATTACTATTATTAATTGATCTAGGATCTAATTCCCCCTTTTCTTTATTCTTATTTGTATTTTCATTTATTTCTCCCACTATTTTTGTGTTTTGTATGATGTTATTAATCTCTGTGTCGTCCCTATTTTCCGTGCCCTCTATATAAAATTCCCATAAATCATTTTTACCTAATAATTGTGTACCCTCTTCCAATGACGAATTCAGTGCCTTTTCTATATTCACCCCTATTGTTTCAAGTGGATTTGGTAACTTTTGATATAGTGTGTCATCTAAATCTAATATTTGATTTTGTGTTGACTGCTGTGTGGTTGTATGTAATGTGAATAAATCAAATGAATTATTATTTGTGCTATTAATTTCCCCTATTTTTTGTTTATTTTCCTGGATCAATTCAATAAAGTCTATTAATGGTATTTGGTCACTGACTGGAGTAGGCTCTTCTTGCCTATTACTATTGATTATACTACCTGATTTGTTTTTACTTCTTCTCCTTCTTCTTTTCTGTGAGTTGGATAATGATTCTTCCTGCTTTTCTAAACTATTGTTTACTAGGGATTTTCAACATATCACAAACAGAATTAACGGAGGATGAGATAAAATTATTGGAAAGGGGCCTTTCCTTCTGCCCAAAGGCAAGATTAGATCAATTGACCCTATACAGGGATTTCAATGAGTATATCAGGAAATTAACAGTAAAAAGATATTTCCAAATAGAAAAAATAAAAGGAAGGAATTGTGCCAAAATAAAAGAAAAAGAGAATATAGAATTAGATATACTAAAGGAGGATAAATATTCACATATAGATCCCAAAATAAGAAGTAATTTCTACCCTACATATTTTAAAGGACCTCACCTTGAGACTTTCCAACAATTGGCACTTAAAGAAATACGCAGTTTTGAAAACAGTAAACAGAAGGATAATTTAACTTTTAGGGAAAGATTGGCTCTAAATAAAATAAGGGAAAATAAAAATATAATAATTAAAAAAGCTGACAAAGGGGGAGGGACGGTCATAATGGATCGGGAATGGTATATAAATAGGAGTATTAGGATGTTGGAGGACAAAGAATTCTACATAAAACTGGATAAAAGCCCATTGGAGGAATTATTTATAAAATATAAACTTCTGATAATAGAAGCTAGGGCGGAAGGAATTTTAAACAAAAAAGAATTTAGATTTCTGAATATAAATAAATATAAAGTTCCCCATTTTTATTTTTTGCCAAAAATCCATAAGAATAAAACAGATCCACCAGGGCGCCCAATTATTTCAGGGATTGAGAGCATGACCAGTAACCTTTCCCATTATGTGGATTTATTTTTACAGCAATATAATTTAAAATTAGACTCATATCTTAAGGATTCCTCACATTTGATCAGCTTAATAACAAAACTCCCCCAATTAAAAGGTTCCCTACTTATCACTTTAGATGTCAGGTCCCTGTATTCAAATATCCCGCATCAAAAAGGTATAGGGGTCATCAATCATTTTTTAAGACAGGATAAAAAGATCCTGGTGAAACAGAAAGAATTTATTGGTGCTGGAATTGAATTTATTTTAGAAAATAATGTGTTTTCTTTTGAGGATAAACTGTTTAAACAGATTAAAGGCTGTGCGATGGGGACGAGATTCGCCCCCAGTTATGCTGGATTATATATGGGGGCGTTCGAGTCTCGGTCCATCGCACTGTCTAGTTAGGGTAAAAAACACATAAAATTTTTTAAACGTTTTATTGATGATTTAATAATTATTTGGACTGGTACCAGGGAGGAAGCAACAGAATTTGTGAATTCATTAAACCTAAATAACTGGGGACTTTTTTTCACTATGAATATCTCAGACAAAAATATACAGTTCCTGGACCTCATGATTACCATCAATGAGGAGGGAGAGATAACCACATCCACTTTTTTCAAAAATGTGGATGTAAATAGTTATCTGGAGTTTAATAGTAGCCACCTGCCCACCTGGATTAAAAATATACCTTATGGACAGTACCTCAGAATCAGAAAAAACTGTACAAATGAGACTAATTTCAAACAAGAAGCCTCTATACTAAAGAGAAGATTTAGAGAGAGAGGATACCCGAGCAGACTCCTAGCGGATGCTTATAATAGAAGTAAAAACCGCACACAGAGTGAGATAATTAAGCAAATGGAATTAAATAAAGAAAGAAAAATGAAAGAAGGGGAGAATGATATTGTAAATTATAGGTGTAATCTAGTAACAACTTTCAACCAATCATATAGGGAAATTTACACAATTTTAGGTAAATACTGGTTTATTTTAAAGGGGGATCCCATCCTCTCAAAAATTATAACAGAAAAACCAGAGATTATTTTTAGAAGAGGGAGAACCCTCCAGGCCTTAATAGCCCCGAACAAAATAAAAAATATGAACATTGGGAGTAAAGAACAACAAACAAAGACCAATGAAAAAATAAAAAATGGGTGCTATAAATGCAACTCACGACGATGTGAATGTTGCAATAGCATTGTACATGGATGTAATAAGTTCACATCCAATACAACTGAAGAATCGTTCCCAATTAAACAGAGAATGGATTGTAGATCACAATTTGTAATATATATGTTGGAGTGTCCCTGCAAACTCCAATATATAGGTAGAACGATCCAGACAATGCAGGCTAGGCTGAGTAAGCACAGATCAAATATCAGAAAGGGGTATTTAAATCACAGCATCTCAAGACACTATCATCAGATACATGAAAGGGATCCCACCAGTCTTAAATTAATAATCCTAGAACAAATAAGTGAGGAAGTACATGATAGGATTGAGAAATTAAATAAGAAAGAAATGTATTGGATTTTTAAAATGGGTACATTGGCACCAGAGGGCCTTAATCTCTCAATAGAGAATAATATATAAACCCATAATTACCATTTGCAGAAGTCATCTTTTCAGATCAGATCGTTTGTATAGATTTCATGATGTTTTAATAATTTGTATATGTATTTTTTATATGTAATTTTTTTATATGAAATTTTTAGATGAAGTTTTTATATGTAATTTTCATGTGAATTTTTTAAGTGTAATAATTATGTGTATCTAATAGGTGGATTTTGTTTAATAATATTGTGGTGTTTTTACTATCTTGAATTTTTAATGTATTCCCGGATGAATAGTTATGTTTTTGTCACAAAAGAACGGGCAGTTGTGCAATAGAATAAGAAGGGCTCGTATTGTGCATTAAATAGAACTGCTTATATAGCCATTTAGACATTTGGATAGGAAAGAGTTAAAAAAAAAAAAAAAAGCTATTTTAAACCTAAAAGCAAGGGATTGGTTAATGGAGGATTTATAAGGATACCAAATGTAAGGTCTGATATCCACTTGAGGAAGACGCCCTGAGTGTTGAAACATGTTGTGGGAGAGGACCTAGTGTGATTTGAACAATAAACTTACAGGTAAAATACTTGTTGAAGTGTAGCTGTCTTCATATCCCAGCGCTCACCCAAACATCGTTTTATTCCATTGCCTGCATATCCATATCCCTATGGGGAGAGCGGTGGAGCAGCTCCGGAGGAGAAGACAAATATAACAGAGGAGAGGAAAACACGTGACGGATCACGTGCAATTACACAGGCGGACACCGAGGAAAAAGAGAAAGAAATCCACACCGTCCAGAGAGAGACCCCGTGCACTCACTACGTGAGCCCCCCTGTTGTGCAGACAGCACAACAGGAAAAGGTGAGTGTAACGGTGACTTAACAGAGGGTGGATATAAAACATAAAGCAGCGTGGCGCAACCAATTTCTATATCTCATTACAGTAAAATTAATAGACGGTCGCAGGCTGTAGTTGATCAGACTGTACGGGACAGCTACCACCCATACTGCACCGCATACGAGTATAACAGCAGCCACCATACAGCCACAGTAACGAGAGTGCCGCCCGTCAGAAAGCGCAACATCATTCCTGCTATGTGAAGCTTTCTCACGAATAGACTCAGCAGTCTGCAGCTAAGCACAATGTCTCGAAGCAACACATCCTCACTCAAAACGAGGTCACGAGCAAGCTCTAGCAAGTCGTCAATAGCAGAGCTTGCTTCTGTCGCTTGTGCCAAAGCTGAGGCAGCCAAAACGAGGTCCTCCTTCACCGCACAAGAGTTGCAACTAAAGCTGAGACAAGCAGAGCATGAAGCAGCAAAGGTTCTCCTGCAAGCAGAGCTACATACAGAGCAAGTGGCAGAGAGTGCGCGTCTGCGAGCATCTCTAGAAAAACTCGCCACAGACAAAGAAACAGCAGCTACAATAGCTAAAGCAGAGTACCTTGAAGCTGCAGAGAACCCCGGTCTCGGATCAGACCTAGACCAACAGGATCCACAGCGCGTCGCAGAGTACGGCCATCAGCATTCTGAAATAGATGACAGCCCTGACGCACTACATCGACCAGTCTATGCCGATTACCAACAATCCAAACCTGAACTACGCTACTACGAACGAGAAGGCGTCCAGCACGGAGATGTTGGCCACAGCTACAGTTCCAACGGGCAGAAGGTACAGCTCCCGTCCCACTTTAAAGAGACACCTTCCTCTTCAGAGAAGTACTATACTTACTATCCAAAGCCAGGGGCACCCAGCAGGTATAATCATACACCTCACACTAGACATGACTACGACACACCGGCTCATACCAGCACTGACCAAGCCACCATGGACTTTGCAAAGTTCTTTACTCACCGAGAAATGATTATAAAAGGACTTGTAAAGTTCAATGACAAAGCCAAAAACTATAGGTCATGGCGAGCCTCATTCCAGAATGCCATTCAGGGTCTGGACCTTTCTAGTCATGAGGAGTTAGATCTCCTTTTAAAGTGGCTCAGAAGTGAAATGGTCTGTTATGGTTAATATTTTAATAATATTCATAAGTTGCTTGCTTCTGACCAAATAGATATAGACCAAGTACCGGTGTGAAAGTATGACACAAGACGCACAGAGTCAGATGTACACTCTCCTTGGTCCTTCTAAAGTGCAATCCCAAGTGCCCTTTATTTGAAGAGGCACTGACTTATAAAACCTCATTAAGGGGCTCGGTCAGCCCTACTCAGATGTATTGGCTAGTGGGTTGGATAATGGGTTAGTCCATGGGCGGATCTATGAGGTCAACCAGATAGGTTGGTCCATCAGGTCATCAGGATAGGTTGATCCATGAAGTCATCCGATGATGTGTCATTCTGTGATTGGTGATTCTTCCTCTGGACTCCAACTTCTTCCAGGAACAGGATGTAGTCATAAATCCAGTCAATCAAAAGAGAAGAATCTGGGCACTAGAGGGCTGGATTTAATTTTAGGCTGATCTCAGCTCCCTGTAGTTAGATGTTGCACATGTCTGAGCAGAGCTTTAATCAAATATTTATAAGAAAAGACGGCACTCACCATTGATAGAAGGTTTCTTTTAATCCATTTCTTTCTTAGAATGTGTGGGTTACATACGTTTAAGAGGTGGGGAGGGAGGTGCGGGTAGGACGACGGGCGCATGTTTTGCCTGGTTAGGCTTCCACGGGTGATTGGACCTGTGGAAGCCTAACCAGGCGAAACGTGCGCCCGTCGTCCTCCCCGCACCTCCCTCCCCACCACTTAAATGTATGTAACCCACACTTTCTAAGAAAGAAATGGATTAAAAGAAACCTATCAATGGTGAGTGCCATAAATCCAGTCACCATCTTGCACAGCATGGCATGGTGTGCTAAAACAGGAAATGGCAGCCATGTAAACCAAAGCTTATGCAATGTAAAACACACTCTATGGATCATTTCTCTCCAACCCTTATATCTTAAGATTAATTATTTGATCCTATGCCTCTCCTCAACAGGTCGAGCACGCCAATAGACATTAATACAAAGCATCCACACTAGAGATGAGCCACCACCCTAGTGTTCAAATTCAATTCGATTCGTTGAATTGGGGGGGTGTTCGTCGAACACCGTCAAACACCATTGAACACAATGGCAGGCAAACACATAGAAAATACATAGAAAACACATTCTAAGGTGTCCCAAAAGCAGGGCCGCACCGTCCATTGGAAAGTGTGAGCCCTTAAGCTCAGGCGGCAAGTAGGCAGGGGGAGCGGCTGTGCAGAAGGGGGCGCCAGCACAACACAGCAGCTTCCTGTGTGATGGGCGCTGCCGGCTGCGGTAGGAGACAGCCTCTCCCCCTGCTGCCACTAGAGATAGCCCTGCGGCGGTAGCTGCTAGAACCCCTCCCCGGTCTTCACCTGCGGCGGGAGCTGATAGCACCCCCCCCCACTCTTCACCTGCGGCAGGAACTGATGGCACCCCCCACACCCGCTCCTCAATTAGAGCTCAGGCGGCAGGGGGGCTTTATGCACCCCTGCCAAAAGGTGACAAACTATTCAGAATTAAACAAAGAAGACAAAGAGGAGCAGATTGTGCCCTATCATTTATGACAAGTAAAAGGTGGCCTCACAAGTTGCTTGCTCACCTGGTCAGGTTGTGATCACCCACAACCGGCTTGTATGCCTGAGTTACAGCTGCTGCAGGACCCACATCGCCACGTGCACCGTGGAAAACGATTCAGAAAACCAAACAGGAGTGGTGTCTCCGGTCCGCGCTGCTGCCCGAAATGATGCGAAAGAAGGCAATGCTTGTATTTGCTGCTCTTCTATTCGACCTTTCACCAACACATTTCGGTGCAAGCCTTGCACCTTCCTCAGGGCTACATTCCATATACCACAGATAATTGCTTTATATACATTTTACAACGGATGTTGATTCCAAAAAAACACATCAACGTCATCTGTGACGTTAGAGGGGAGGACCCCTGTGACGCAGATTGTGCAAACATGTAACAAAACCTTATTATTATTATTATTATAGGCATTTACAATTCATTACTACATTACTCTAATATTAAATTACAATAATATACCGGTACATTTAAAGCTAAAATTTATAATTAGGTCTCATTAGTTCAAAAATTTTGCTGTTAGATAGTTAATCTGGTTTAGAACCTGATATCAGACTGATTTAGATCGTATGTGAATTATAGCCGGTGCCAAATGTAGACTCCCCACTAAGGTCGATCTATCTGTTACAGATGATAGTAACAGATGGGTAGCCTGTTGCTGCATATAGATTCCATTTCAAGATCCATCTATTCTGATGCAGATAAATAGAACACTTCTCTATGCCCAGAGAAAGCAAGGGCGTAACTACAATAGGTGCAGGGGCTGCGATTGCACCCGGGCCCTGCAGCCTAGGGGGGCCCCAAAAGTCCCTTTGGCCCATAGTAAAAGACTAATATTATTAAAGATTTGCAATAATTGGGGGCCCCTGGGCCTGAAGTTACGCCACTGAGAGAAAGGGTTAATCTCTACAATTAACGGGAATTTTGCACTTCATTAAGGAAGCGGAGAAACTCCAGTGCCAAGTTTGCGATTATGACTTTGAGGAGCTGCTTAAATGTGGCACTGGAGTTTCTCTACTTCCTTAATGAAGTGCAAATTTGCATATATCTGAGAGGAGGGAAGTGGCTACAATACATAGTAACATAGTAACAGTTTTTAAGGTTGAAAGAAGACTTTAAGTCCATCTAGTTCAACCCATAGCCTAACATGTTGATCCAGAGGAAGGCAAAAAAAAACCATAAGGCAACACTAAGCTCCACATTGGGGGAAAAAATTCCTTCCTGACTCCAGATATGGAAATCAGACTAATTCCCTGGATCAACGCCCTGTCAAAGGAACTAGTATATATAACTGTCATATTATAGTTTTCAAGACAGGCATCCAGGCCCTTCTTAAATGTTAGTAGTGAGTCACTCATTACAACAGCATGTGGCAGAGAGTTCCATAGTCTCACTGCTCTTACAGTAAAGAATCCGCGTCTGTTATTATGATTAAACCTTCTTTCCTCCAGACGTAGAGGATGTCCCCTTGTCCTAGTCTCAGGCCTAAGAGTAAAAAGATCATTAAAAAGGTCTCTGTACTGCATTTATACATTATTATAAGATCACCCCTAAGCCTTCGTTTTTCCAAGCTAAATATCCCCAAGTTTAATAACCTGTCTTGGTATTGCAGACCCTTCAGTCCTCTAATAACCTTGGTCGCTCTTCTCTGCACCCGCTCTAGTTCAGCTATCTCTTTCTTATACACCGGAGACCAGAATTGTACACAGTATTCTAAGTGTGGTCGCACTAGTGACTTGTATAGAGGTAAAATTATGTTCTCCTCATGAGCATCTATGCCTCTTTTAATGCATCCCATTATTTTATTTGCCTTTGCAGCAGCTGCTTGACACTGGCCACTAAATGTGAGTTTGTAATCTACCCATACACCCAGGTCTTTTTCAGTGATAGTTTTGCCCAGTGTTTTCAATTAAGCACATAATTATACCTTTTGGTTCCTCTGCCCAAGTGCATGACCTTACATTTATCCCCATTAAGGCTCATTTGCCATTTATCAGCCCAAGCTTCTAGTTTACATAAATCCTCCTGTAATATAAAATTGTCCTCCTCTGTATTGATTACCCTGCAGAGTTTAGTGTCATCTGCAAATATTGAGATTCTACTCTGTATGCCCCTACAAGGTCATTAATAAATATATTAAAAAGAAGCGGGCCCAATCTCCTCACCTACTTAGCTGTCTCCATAAGGTAGATAGCAAGTTCCCAGACAATTAACGGGAGCACTTAAAACTAACTTGTAAATATAGGATATCATGATACAAGGGAGCTATACATACTGGGGATGAGTTTGCCCATATCATCATAATATAAGAATGAAGATTATAGGAAGATTAAAAGAAGGAAACTTTTCCATTGATAACTAGCATGATAACTGCAGCGCTATACAAACAAATGGGACATGACTGCAACCTAGTGGCAGTTTTAATTTTATCGGGTACCACACCAGTGGATGAAGAGAATAGGTTGTCATAGGAATAACATCCAGAGAAAGACAGTTTCTAAGATTAATTCCTTCTAGCTGAGTTCCAAAAAATGTATTGTGGAAGAATAATGATCAATCAACTATAAACTCTCGTGAGTAATAGAGGCCATTTATAATAAAAAGTGACCTTTGAATATCTTGAGATTATAATCAATCCATAGCTTCTAATGAAATTGAATTGAGGAATTTCTTGGAGAAATATTTGTATTTTAAACAAACATATATAGACAGTTGTAAAATTACTGGCAGTGATAGGCATGTATATGTACTGAACCGGAAAATCCAGGGGAAATAACTATAAATCTTGGCTGGCCATTAGAAATGCTATGCTCCACAGGGCCATTTGTGATTCAGGAGCTCTCCAAATTGATACAATTTTTTTTTTTTTAAATAAAAGTGAGCAATTGAAATCATATTAATAATAATAACATATACCGTATATACTCGCGTATAAGCCAACTTTTTCAGCCCAAAATTTGGGCTGAAAAGTCCCCCCTCGGCTTATACGCGAGTATATGTATATATATACAGCCGCAGCCCCGGAGGTATACAGGCCCCCCCCCATCAAGCTCCAGGGCCCCCCCCTTGAGCGGCGTCCTGTAAAGGAATATCATACTTACCAGTCTCCTGTCGCGCCGTCCGCAGCTGCCGACACGCGATCCCGGGCTTCATTCAGTGAGGTGTACTGAGAAGACCTGTGGTGACGTCAGAGGGGGGGCGTTCCCGGGGCGTTCCCAGCGCTGATTGGCTGTTCGCGGTCATGTGATATGTATCACATGACCGCGAGTGCCCGGGAACGCCCCTCTGACATCACCACAGGTCCTGTCAGAAGAGACCTCACTTGGAACTGGGGATCGCACAGCGGCAGAAGGCGTCGGACAGGTGAAGTATTCATTCTTTTTTATTTTTCAGACCTCAAGGGGGGGCCCTGGAGCTTGATGGGGGGGGCCTGTATACCTCCGGGGCTGCGGCTGTATACAGCCCTGGGGCTGCGGCTGTATACAGCCCTGGGGCTGCGGCTGTATACAGCCCTGGGGCTGCGGCTGTATACAGCCCTGGGGCTGCGTCTGTATACAGCCCTGGGGCTGCGGCTGTATACAGCCCTGGGGCTGCTGCTGTATACAGCCCTGGGGCTGCTGCTGTATACAGCCCTGGGGCTTCTGCTGTATACAGCCCTGGGGCTTCTGCTGTATACAGCCCTGGGGCTTCTGCTGTATACAGCCCTGGGGCTTCTGCTGTATACAGCCCTGGGGCTTCTGCTGTATACAGCCCTGGGGCTGCTGCTGTATACAGCACTGGGGCTGCTGTATACTACCTAAGGGCTGCTGTATACTACCACTGGGGCTGCTGTATACACCACTAGGGCTGCTGTGTATACCTCTGGGGCTGCATATACCTCTGGGGCTGCATATACCTCTGGGGCTGCATATGGGGCTGCATATACCTCTGGGGCTGCATATACCCCTGGGGCTGCATATACATATGGGGCTGCATATACATATGGGGCTGCATATACATATGGGGCTACATATGGGGCTGCATATACCTCTGGGGCTGCATATACCTCTGGGGCTGCATATGGGGCTGCATATACCTCTGGGGCTGCATATGGGGCTGCATATACCTCTGGGGCTGCATATGGGGCTGCATATACCTCTGGGGCTGCATATGGGGCTGCATATACATATGGGGCTGCATATACATATGGGGCTACATATACATATGGGGCTGCATATACATATGGGGCTGCATATACCTCTGGGGCTGCATATGGGGCTGCATATACCTCTGGGGCTGCATATACCTCTGGGGCTGCATATGGGGCTGCATATACCTCTGGGGCTGCATATGGGGCTGCATATACCTCTGGGGTTGCATATACCTCTGGGGCTGTATATACCTCTGGGGCTGCTGTATACTACCACTGGGGCTGCTGCTGTATACTACCACTGGGGAGGCTGCTGTATACCTCACTGCTGGGGGTTGTATACCTGTGCTGGAGTCCACCCTCGGCTTATACGCGAGTCAATAAGTTTTCCCAGTTTTTGGGGGCAAAAGTAGGGGGGTCGGCTTATACACGGGTCGGCTTATACACGAGTATATACGGTAATAATAAAAAATGATTTTTTTATATATATATGTATAGTGTCATTTAATATTAGAGTAATGTACTGTAGTAATGAGTAGTAAATGCCTATAATAATAATGAGGTTTTGTTACATGTTTTGCACAATCTGCGTCACAGGAGTCCTCCCCTCTGACGTCACAGATGACATTTATGTGTTTTTTTGGAATCAACATCCGTTATAAAATGTATATAAAGCAATTATCTGTGGTATATGGAATGTAGCCCTGAGGAAGGTGCAAGGCTTGCACCGAAACGCATTGGTGAGAGGTCGAATAAAGGAGCAGCACATACAAGCATTGTCTTCTTTCGCATCATTTCGGGCAGCAGCGCGGACTGGAGACACCACTCCTGTTTGGTTTTCTGAAACTACTCAGAAGACAGAACACATGGAAAAGTGACAAGTACATATAATAATGGGAAAAGAAAAGAGCTGGATGAGTAAAAGGAAGAGGAGACACAAATATAGGCATGTCATGCCCTTCTGAAATCATGTCAACCACATTTAGGGGACTCCAACAAGAGTCTCCAATTGTTTCCAAAAATTTGGGCACAGACACCACTAAATTGGCATCAATTGCCCCACAGTTGCAAACTTTAAATGGTTACTGTCATGAATCACAATGAAAAATCCACAAGCCTTTAGTCTCCCCAGGATGACACAGGGGCAAAAAAGTCCTTGCGGATCCATGACTTGTTCATCTTGATGAACGTAAGTCTGTCCACCTTCTGGCTGGACACAAGTGTGCACTTATCTGTCAGCACACCACCAGCAGCGCTAAAGACACGTTCAAAGAGAACGCTGGCTGCGGGGCACGACAGGATCTCCAAGGCGTCAGTGGCGAGCTCAGGCCATTTTTCCAGCTTGGAAGACCAAAATGAGCAAGGCTCCAGTTCCCCAGTCATGGCATCGATATTGACTTGGAGATACTGCTGTGAGATTCACTCTGTCTACCACTGGTGTTTTATGGAAAAGCCAATCTAATATTGTGTAACAGCTTCTGCTGATACTCCAGCATGCGTGTATCCCTTTCTATTGCAGGAATTTTTTGACCAAATTTTTCTTGTGCCGGGGATCTAAGAATGTGGCAACCCAGTAGTTGGCATTACTTCTAATTCGGACAATCCAAGGGTCGTGTTGCAGGTAGTACAGCAAGAAGGCGCTCATGTGTCTTGCGCATTCAGGAGGACCAAGTCCTTGTTGTGTTGGTGGCGAAGAGGTGAGAATCATGCTTCCTTCCTTTGCCCTTTTCCCCCAACTTCGCACAACAGAAATATGATCAAGGTCTCCCTCATCTGCTGAGTCTTCCATGCCCATCGCCAGTTCATCCTCCATTTCTTCCTGGGCTCCTGCACCTTCCTCAACAGTTTGGCTGCTACCGTGCACCCTCGTTAATCCCTCTCCCCCACCCTCCCATGCCTGCCAACTTAGTGCTGCCGACCGTGGCGACCTTGGTGATCTTGTTATCCCTTCCTCATAGGACTACTCCTGTACTTCCTCCACCTCCTCTTGTTCGACCACCTGACTCTGAATACTGTTTAGAGTGTGCTCCAGCATGTAGATGACCGGAATAGTCATGCTGATAATGGCATCGTCAGCGCTAAACATCTTCGATGCAATTTCAAAACTGTGCAGAAGGGTGCATAGGTCCTTGATCTGAGACCACTCCAGCAGCATGATCTGCCCCACCCCTGGATCTCATTGGCCCAGGCAATACATCTTAATGTACTGCACCAGGGCTCGGCAGTGCTGCCAGTCGCGGCAACATGTGCAGAGTGGAATTCCAGCGTGTCGGCACATCGCATTTCAGCCGGTGAAACGGCAGGCCGAAAGATTTCTGGAGCAATGTAAGACATTGAGCTGCGGGATGCGAACGCTGGAAGTGAGCACACAGCGACCGTGCCCTCTTCAGAAGCCCATCTAGGCCGGGATAGTGTGTCAAAAATTGCTGGACAACCAGGTTCAACACGTGTAAACGTGAGATAAATGCGCATAGGGTCTTATCCTTTTTACAAAGGGTTATAGCGGTGTATATTAGGAACTGTTCACCTGGTTCGGTTGTGTCACCCACAACCGGTATAATCGCCTGTAAGATGGCTTGTAGAATGGCTGCTGCAGGGCCACACCTTCACGATGACCGTGGAAACAGGAATGCTGTAATGGGACAAAATGCCAGAATGCCCGCGCTGCCACCAAGAATCACCAGGAAACAGAGTTAACTGGGCAGATTTTTCTTTATTTACACCTACCCGTTTCAGAGCCTCTATCCGAGCTCCTTCCTCAGGGAACATCAAGAGCACAATGGAAACAATCTTATTTAAACACAAAAAAGCGCCAAAAATCAGTGACAACCCCTGTGCTGTGGCGTCAGCAACAGGGTGGATCAGAGTGTGACATCACAATGTTTGTAAACAATACTTCGTAGAACTGTCAGAATTCACAATAAGTTTCATACAGTTGTTCACAAAGTAGGTTTGCTATTTCTTTTCAAGGCAGTGAGATCGCTTATTAGAGTTCCCAAATAAAAGAATGAATGAAGAAAAGAGAAGAAAAAGGGAAAAAGAAAAAAGAAAAAAAGAGGGAGTGAGCTGTGTTTGAACCCACAAGTGAAAAATATATATATACATTGTTCTGACTTAGAGTGTAGTATATTTAGCTAGATGTGCTATATAGTCTGGTGGAAAACTCCATCAAATTGTATGTTTGCAAAGAGAGAAATTTCATTATAAAGGTGTTAATAAATGCGAGGAAAGATCTAATAAAGAATATATATATATATATATATATATATATATATATATATATATGATGAGGGGTTCTATGGAATAATCTCTTGTGTGGTTATATAAATGGATCTAGTGGAAGAAATATATATATAAATGTAAGGATCTCATAAATAATCTATATATATAAAAATATAAAAAAAAATTTACTTGTCAGGACTAAGAAAAAAGTAGTGGACTGTTTAAAAGCTCTAAAAATTCATTTTAGTTGCTTTCTACAAAAACTAAAAACTAAGAATGATCAAAAATGTGCCCAAAGGGAATGTAGGAAAAATATATATATATTTTTAGTAAAAACTGCCTTGTTAAAATATCTTATTTAAAAATAACCTTTAATTATGTTAAAAAATAGTAAAAAATAGATTTAAAATAAGGAATATAAAAGTACACAAAAATGTGTATTGTAATATGATTAAAAATGGTATATAAATTCATCTAAAGAATGTGTGATTTTATATATATTTGAAGTAGAGGTGATATCCCTAAGCAGTAGATGGCACCAGAGGGTTATCTGAGTTTAAATAGTGCTCGCGTGCCTTCATTCTAAAACTGAATACAAAGTTGCAAGTTATAACAATGATTGACAGAAGAAGTGAGGGTGGCGTGTGCCTCCAATTAAACCCCAGAATTCCACTAGGAGGACATCTGAGAGTCAGAACCGCATAGGTTCTGTTCCTCATCACTACATCTATTATATAAAAGCCGAAGGCCACTTCCGGAAAACCCGAAGGGTACTTCCGTGATGGTCTAAGGTCAGGGCTGGTGACGTCAGCCAGTGCAGAGTAGCCGGGCGCAGCCCGGCTACAGGCACCGGCACAGGAACGTTCTGACCTCGGAAGTTCCGTGTGCCCTACAGCCTCTCCCCTCCACCCTCTGCCCTCCAGCCACTAACCTACATACCAGGGGGCAGGGGGGGGCCCATTGCCCGCCACCTCGGGGGGCCACACAACCTCTGGGGGTACCCGTGCTCCCAAACGCCCGCCGCGCGCCTGGAGAGGAGGGAGGGCGGGACTTCCTGTCCTGCATCTCTGCCCGCCCCTCCTCTCCTCCTACACCAGACGCGCGGCCCGCGGTGAGTCTGCAGCCCCACACGGTCCTCTGCCCCCTCCAGCCTGTGCCCCCTCAGTCCCCTCTGCCCCATTCCAGCCTGTGCCCCCTCTGCCCCCTCCAGCCTGTGCCCCCTCAGTCCCCTCTGCCCCCTCCAGCTTGTGCCCCCTCAGTCCCCTCTGCCCCCTCCAGCCTGTGCCCTCTCAGTCCCCTCTGCCCCCTCCAGCCTGTGCCCCCTCAGTCCCCTCTGCCCCCTCCAGCCTGTGCCCCCTCAGTCCCCTCTGCCCCCTCCAGCCTGTGCCCCCTCAGTCCCCCCTGCCCCCTCCAGCCTGTGCCCCCTCAGGCCCCTCTGCCCCCTCAGTCCCCTCTGCCCCCTCCAACCTGTGCCCCCTCAGTCCCCTCTGCCTCCTCCAGCCTGTGCCCCCTCAGTCCCCTCTGCCCCCTCCAGCCTGTGCCCCCTCAGTCACCTCTGCCCCCTCCAGCCTGTGCCCCCTCAGTCCCCTCTGCCCCTCCAGCCTGTGCCCCTCAGTCCCCTCTGCCCCCTCCAGCGCACTCACTGCTAACCACTGCGCCACCGCACTCACTGCTACCCACTCAGCCACCGCACTCACTGCTACCCACTGAGCCACCGCACTCACTGCTACCCACTGAGCCACCGCACTCACTGCTACCCACTGAGCCACCGCACTCACTGCTACCCACTGAGCCACCGCACTCACTGCTACCCACTGAGCCACCGCACTCACTGCTTCCCACTGAGCCACCGCACTCACTGCTACCCACTGAGCCACCGCACTCACTGCTACCCACTGAGCCACCGCACTCACTGCTACCCACTGAGCCACCGCACTCACTGCTACCCACTGAGCCACCGCACTCACTGCTACCCACTCAGCCACCGCACTCACTGCTACCCACTCAGCCACCGCACTCACTGATACCCACTGAGCCACCGCACTCACTGCTACCCACTGAGCCACCGCACTCACTGCTACCCACTGAGCCACCGCACTCACTGCTTCCCACTGAGCCACCGCACTCACTGCTACCCACTGAGCCACCGCACTCACTGCTACCCACTGAGCCACAGCACTCACTGCTTCCCACTGAGCCACCGCACTCACTGCTACCCACTGAGCCACCGCACTCACTGCTAACCACTGAGCCACCGCACTCACTGCTACCCACTGAGCCACCGCACTCACTGCTACCCACTGAGCCACCGCACTCACTGCTACCCACTGAGCCACCGCACTCACTGCTACCCACTGAGCCACCGCACTCACTGCTACCCACTGAGCCACCGCACTCACTGCTATCCACTGAGCCACTGCACTCACTGCTACCCACTGAGCCACCGCACTCACTGCTACCCACTGAGCCACCGCACTCACTGCTACCCACTGAGCCACCGCACTCACTGCTACCCACTGAGCCACCGCACTCACTGCTACCCACTGAGCCACCGCACTCACTGCTACCCACTCAGCCACCGCACTCACTGCTACCCACTGATCCACCGCACTCACTGCTACCCACTGAGCCACCGCACTCACTGCTACCCACTGAGCCACCGCACTCACTGCTAACCACTGAGCCACCGCACTCACTGCTAACCACTGAGCCACCGTATACTCTGCTACCCACTGAGCCACCTGTATGCACACAATTAATTTCACCGCACTCCCCTAACTATTAGTAAATAAACTATATATAGATTCTAGACTACCCGATTCTTTAGAATCGGGCCGCCATCTAGTAGAGTATAATTCTATTGATCTTGTTAATAAAAGGAGGAAGGGAAAGTGTAGTGAGATCTTTTATTGTAGTAAATTAATTATGAGCGTGGCAGGAGTGTGCCTGAGATTAAATCTTCATTACAATGTTGCTACTTTGTCTATTAGTACTTGTGTCTTCAATCTATATGTTGAAAACTAAGGCCGGCTTCAGACTGTGTTTGAGATCCGATCCGTAGCTGTCCGCTTGAAGCAGACAGCCGTGGACCGGATCTGCACACAGGACTGGGGGGCTATTATGCCCTTCGATCCTGGGTGCTGCCGCACGCAGCTATCGCCGCTGACAGGTCAGGACCGCGGCGCCCGCGGTCCCCACCTATCAGCAGCAGGAACTGCGTGCGGCTGCACCCAGGATCGAAGGGCATAATAGCCCCCAGTCCTGTGTGCAGATCCGGTCCACGGCTGTCTGCTTCAAGCGGACAGCTACGGATCAGATCTCAAACACAGTCTGAAGCCGGCCTAAGTTGTGAAGGTAGAATGGGTGAAGAAAAAGTGTTTAGTGAGTGGGGAGCAATTATAAAACTCTATCAGGGTAAATAGGGAAGGAGAAGAAGATTATGTAATAGTGAAATAGTGAGATAAAAACTATATATATAGTGAGATAAAAATTATATATATAGTGAAATAAAAATTGGGAACTTCAGAATATATATAGAAATATAAAGATAAAAAGTATAAAATATACAGATGTGCATAGACTTATAAGTATTTAAAAAATATATAATAATAATAATAATAATAAATATAAATATAGCAGTACTTTAGTAAAAACATCTACTTATATAATCGGGAGTTTGGAATTCGGGCGTTGTAGCCGAATCCCAGACTCCTTTGCGGCACTGCGAGCGATGACGCGTAGCGTCATCGCGAGCAGTCTCCGCTGTCCCTCGCTGCTCTATCACCGAGGGGGGCCTCGGTGACGCCATGCAGCTGCAGTACCGCTCTCCTTGCGGCGACATGTAATTTCCAAGATGGCGTCGAAAATCTTGCGAGATTTCGGCGCCATCTTGGATATTACATGTCGCCGCAGCCAGGGACTATCCCACCGCTACCCGCCTGCTCCATCGCCCTCTACCCGCTCCATTGCACGACCCCACAGCTCCATTGCGCGACCCCACAGCTAGATTGCGGACCCCACAGCTCCATTGCGGCCCCCACAGCTCCATTGCGGCCTCCACTGCTCCATTACTTCCCCATTACCCCCCACCGCTCCATTACTTCCCCCAACCCCTCCATTACCCATCCCCGTCCCCGTCTCACCCTCCGCTCCCCGGTTATCCGCGGTCATGTAACAGGCTCTTCAGCCCGCCCATCACATGACCGCTCATTACTTCCTGGCTTTTGAACACCGGCTGCGGCTCAGACAGGATGGCAGGGGGGATCCATCCTGCCCTGACCACTGCCCCTCCATACTGCGCTCATCACCACCCACTGCCCCTCCATCCTGCGCTGACCACTGCCCCTCCATACTGCGCTCACCACCCACTGCCCCTCCATCCTGCCATGACCACTGGCCCTCCATCCTAACCTGACCACTGGCCCTCCATCCTGCCCTGACCACCGAGCCTCCATCCTGCACTGACCACCGAGCCTCCATCCTGCACTGACCACCGAGCCTCCATCCTGCACTGACCACCGAGCCTCCATCCTGCGCTGATCACTGAGCCTCCATCCTGCGCTGACCACTGAGCCTCCATCCTGCGCTGACCACTGAGCCTTCATCCTGTGCTGACCACTGAACCTCCATCCTGCGCTGACCACTGAGCCTCCATCCTGCGCTTGATCACTGAGTCCTCCATCCTGCGCTGACCACTGAGCCTCGATCGTCTGCTGACCACTGAGCCTCCATCCTGCACTGACCACTGAGCCTCCATCCTGCACTGACCACTGAGCCCTCCATCCTGCACTGACCACTGAGCCTCCAACGTCTGCTGACCACTCCATCCTGCGCTGACCACCGAGCCTCCATCCTGCGCTGACCAACTAGCCTCCATCCTGCCCTCACCACCGAGCCTCCATCCTGCGCTGACTAATGAGCCCTCCATCCTGCGCTGACCACTCAGCCCCCATTGTCTGCTGACCACTCCATCCTGCGCTGAACACTGACTCTACATCCTGCCCTGACCACCCACTGCCCCTCCATCCTGCGCTGACCACTGAGCCTCCATCTTGTGCTGACCACCCACTGACCCTCCATCCTGCGTTGACCACTGAGCCTCCATCCTGCGCTAACCACCCACTGGCCCTCCATCCTGCGCTGACCAATGAGCCTCCATCCTGCACTGACCACCCACTGGCCCTCCATCCTGCACTGACCACTGACCCTCCATCCTGCGCTGACCTCTGAGCCTCCATCCTGCGCTGACCACCCACTGGCTCTCCATCCTGTGCTGACCACTGAGCCTCCATCCTGCGCTGACCACCCACTGCCCATCCATCCTGCGCTGACCAATGAGCCGACATCCTGCGCTGACCACCCACTCGCCCTCCATCCTGCGCTCACCACTGAGCCTCAATCCTGCGCTGACCACTGAGCCTCCATCCTGCGCTGACCACCCACTGGCCCTCCATCCTGCGCTGACCACTCAGCCTCCATCTGTGCTGACCACTCTGCCTCCATCCTGTGCTGACCACTCTGCCTCCATCCTGCGCTGACCACTCTGCCTCCATCCTGCGCTGACCACTCTGCCTCCATCCTGCACTCACCACTATGCCTCCATCCTGCGCTGACCACTGAGCCTCGATCATCTGCTGACCACTGAGCCTCCATCCTGCGCTGACCACTGAGCCTCCATCCTGTGCTGACCACTGAGCCCTCCATCCTGCACTGACCACTGAGCCTCCATCGTCTGCTGACCACTCCATCCTGAGCTGACCACTGAGCCTCCATCCTGCCCTCACCACCGAGCCTCCATCCTGCGCTGACTAATGAGCCCTCCATCCTGCGCTGACCACTCAGCCTCCATTGTCTGCTGACCACATCATCCTGCGCTGAACACTGACTCTACATCCTGCCCTGAACACCCACTGCCCCTCCATCCTGCGCTGACCACTGAGCCTCCATCTTGTGCTGACCACCCACTGACCATCCATCCTGCGCTAACCACCCACTGGCCCTCCATCCTGCGCTGACCAATGAGCCTCCATCCTGCACTGACCACCCACTGGCCCTCCATCCTGCACTGACCACTGACCCTCCATCCTGCGCTGACCACTGAGCCTCCATCCTGCGCTGACCACCCACTGGCCCTCCGTCCTGCGCTGACCAATGAGCCGACATCCTGCGCTGACCACCCACTCGCCCTCCATCCTGTGCTCACCACTGAGCCTCAATCCTGCGCTGACCACTCAGCCTCCATCTGTGCTGACCACTCTGCCTCCATCCTGTGCTGACCACTCTGCCTCCATCCTGCACTGACCACTCTGCCTCCATCCTGCACTCACCACTCTGCCTCCATCCTGCGCTGACCACTCCATCCTGTACTGACCACCGAGCCGCCATCCTGTGCTGACCATCCAGCCTACATCCTGCGCTGACCACTCTGCCCCCATCCTGCGCTGACCACTCTGCCCCCATCCTGCGCTGACCACTCCATCTTGTACTGACCACCGAGCCGCCATCCTGTGCTGACCATCCAGCCTACATCCTGCTCTGACCACTCTGCCCCCATCCTGCGCTGACCACTCTGCCCCCATCCTGCGCTGACCACTCTGCCCCCATCTTGCGCTCACCAATCTGCCCCCATCTTGCGCTGACCACTCTGCCCCCATCTTGCGCTGACCACTCTGCCTCCATCTTGCGCTGACCACTCTGCCTCCATCTTGCGCTGACCACTCTGCCTCCATCTTGCGCTGACCACTCTGTCTCCGTGCTGCGCTAACCACTGAGCCACCGCACAGTGCTAACCACTGAGCCACCCCACTCTGCAAACCACTGAGTCACTGCACTGTGCAAACCACTAAGCCATCACACTATGCAAACCACTGAGCCACCAAATACACTGCTAACCATGAGCCACCATACTGTGCTAACCACTGAGCCACCATACTGTGCTAACCACTGAGCCACCGTATACAGTGCTAACCACTAAGCCACCGTATACATTGCCAACCACTGAGCCCTCATACTGTGCTAACCAGAGCCACCATATACACTGCTAACCACTGAGCCACCATACTGTGCTAACCACTGAGCCACCATGTACATTGCCAACCACTGAGCCACCATAAAGTGCTAACCACTGAGTCACCTTATACACCGCTAACCACTCAGCCACCATACTGCGCTAATCACTGAGCCACCATATACAGTGCTAACCACTCAGCCACCATAGTGCGCCAATCACTGAGTCACCGTGTACAGTGCTAACCACTGAGCCACCATATACAGTGCTAACCACGAAGCTTCCGTACAGAGTTAACCACTCTGCCTCCTTATAGTGCTAACCACTGAGCCACCATACTCTGCTAAACACTGAGCCACCGTACAGTGCTAACCACTAAGTGACTATATACTGTGCAAACCACTGAGCCATCATACTTTGCTAAACACTGAGCCACTGCGCAGTGCTAACCATTGAGCCACCATACAGTGCTAACCATTGAGCCACCATACAGTGCTAACCACTGAGCCACCGTACAGTGCTAACCACTGAGCCACCATACAGTTCCAACCACTGAGCCACCATACAGTGCTAACCACTGAGCCACCATACAGTGCTAACCACTGAGCCACCATGTACAGTGCTAACCACTGAGCCATCATATACACCGCTAACCACTGAGCCACCATACTGTGCTAACCACTGAGCCACCATATACAGTGCTAATCACTGAGTAACCATATACAGTGCTAACCATTCAGCCACATTACTGTTCTCATTATTGAGCCACAATATACAGTGCCAACCACTGACCCACTATACAGTGCTAACCACTGAGGCTCCGTATACAGTGCTAACTACTGAGCCAGCGTATACTCTGCTAACCAATGAGCCGCCGTAAAGTCTGCTAAGCACTGAGCCCCCATATACCCTGCTAACCCATGAGCCCCGTATACTCTGCTAAGCACTCTGCTGCAAGCAGGAGGGGGCAGGGGAACAGTGCTTGGGTGCGGCAAGGAGGGGCCCCCCTCCTGCCCGCACCCGCCCGCTCTTCCTGCCCTTCTCCTGCCCGCACCTGGCCGCTCTTCACCAGCCCCCTCCTGCCCGCACCCGGACGCTCTTCCCTGGCCCCCTCCTGCCTGCTGTCCCCCGGCCCCCTCCTGGATTTCGCCATAGCTGCACACTCACACTGCTGCACACCGGTACTGCTGTAGGTATCTATATATATAATCACCAATGTTGTACCGCTATTCTGGCATGCACCGCGGCGATGGCGCACAGTGCTTTCGCAAGCCGCTATTCACAGACTCAGACCTGCGAGTAGTGGCGCGCTTGCGCGCCACCGCGAGCCGCAGCCACGTCCCCAACAGTTACATCGCCATTCACAGCCCCACGAGCGCTGGCGCGCTCGCGCGCCACAGCGACCCCCAGTCACACCAGGCACAGTTGCAATGCCATTCACACTGCACGACCGCACTAACCATCTGTCACTGCGCATGCGCTTTCACGAAATATACCTCACTGCAAGGACACGCCCCTATTTCCTCCACTCTAGAAGTACGCAGCTCTCATAGAAGAAGTTGGTGGTGACAGCCATTACGTCACATCACCTCTCCACCCACCTTGATGCCCATTAAGGTCGCCATCACACCCACAAAGCTGCTACCCACAGAACTACCTGTACTCTGCTACCCACGCAGCTGGCTGTATACTCTGCTACTCACAGAGCTGCCTGTATATACTCTGCTACCCACGCAGCTGACTGTATAGTCTGCTACCCACAGAGCTACCTGTATATACTCTGCTACCAACGCAGCTGCCTGTATACTCTGCGACCCACAGAGACACCTGTATATACTCTGCTACCCACGCAGCCGGGTGTATACTGTGCTACCCACAGAGCTGCCTGTATATACTCTGCTACCCACGGAGCCGCCTGTATACACGCTGATACCCACGCAGCTGGCTGTATACTCTGCTACCCACAGAGCCGCCTGTATACTTTGCTACCCACAGAGCCGCCTCTATACTTTGCTACCCACAGAGCCGCCTGTATAATCTGCTACAATCGCACCCGTCTGTATACTCTGCTACCCACAGACCCGCCTGTATACTCTGCTACCCACTGACCCGCCTGTATACACACAATTCAATTCACCGCACTCCCGATGCAATTGCATCGTGCCTCTTTACTAGTGATTATATATTTACAGGACCATAAGAACAGGCCTATCTGAAGTGAGCCAACAAAAGGAGAGAAATCTATAAACGTATATTAAAATCAGGGTATTTAAGAGATAATTTCTGAGATAATATTTAATCCTCTGGGAGCCAGTGTGTTCATCTTTTAAATCCAGTATTTCTCTCTCCTATTGAGAGCACCCAATCTATTAGCCGTGTTTTCAGGAATATGATCTATGGCTGTAACTTTCAGTCCCCCATGATTTCTATTGTGGTGTACATCAAAATGATTAGACACCCCAAGCTGTTTGAAACCATTTTTAATATTGGATATATGCTTATTAATCCTATTTTGGAGCTCCTGTATTGTACGGCCAATATACTGTAGGTTACAAGGACATTCTAATAAGTATATGACAAATTTCGTGTTGTAATTTATTTTATGGGATATCTGAAATCTTTCACCAGTGGAATTGGAGATGAATTCTTTAGTTGGTGTCATCATTTTGCAACATAAACAACGCTTCTTACCACAGCGATTGGTACCTTTGATTGTTTGATCTGAGTTTATTTGTTGTTTGTAGGAAGGTGTTCTCAATCTACTGGGGGCAACAATACTTTTAATTGTGGGGGCTCTTCTGAAGGTTATTCCTGGACGATCTGGCAATATTTTTCCCAATATCGGGTCATTCAACAATATAGGCCAGTGTTTGTTCAAAATATTTTTGATCTCTCAAGGTCTTTTATTAAAAGTAGTTATAAGATTAAAATTAAAAGGGGTATCTTCTATCTTTACGTTTTTTCTTTCTGTTTCAAGAGGGAATCCTGTGAAATTTTGCTGCTCTCTTTAAATGCATTTTCTATCAGTTTAGTGGGATATTCACATATCCTCAATCTCTTTTTTTAGGACTTCTGATTGTTCAATAAAATTATCTTTATGAGAACAATTCTTTCTGATCCTTTTAAATTGGTTAACAGGGATGTTCCTCAGCCATTTATTGTAGTGTCCACTTGTGAAGTGGACATAACTATTTCGGTCCACTTGTTTAACAAAGGTTTTTGTTAAAACATCATCATTTTCTCGATAGATTGTTAGATCCAGGAAGTCAATAGTAGTCCTATGTGAATGGGGTTCAAATTTAAGACCCCACGAGTTATCATACAGGACATGCAAGAAATCATCAGAGTCACTCAAATCATCATCGCATATGATAAATATATCATCAATGAATCTTTTAAATAACAATAGTCCCTTGTTATGTGGATTGTCATATACATGAATGTTCTCAAAGATACCCATAAACAAATTTGCATATCCACATGCCACCTTTGACCCCATCGCAGTCCCTTTCACTTGATGATAAAACTGTCCCAAGAAAGTAAAAAAAATGTTCTTTAAAATGAAATTGAGACCATCCTTGATAAAATTCCTCTGTTTCAAGGGGATCCTACTGTCATATTGTAGCACATTTTCAACACACATAATTCCAATCTCATGATCAATGTTCGTGTAGAGAGACACCACGTCCAAAGTTATAAATTTATAAGATTCCTTCCATCTAATTTCTTTTAAAATGTTGATCAATTGAGTTGAATCTTTTATGTAGCTGTCAAGTAGTGTGACATGATCCTGTAATATTCTGTCAATGTAACTTGCCAGATTGCTGCTTAAAGAGCCAATACCGGAAATAATGGGTCTTCCTGGTGGGTTTCTTAAGTTTTTATGTATTTAAGGCAGGTGATATAGGAAGGGAACTGTTGGACTCCTATTAGTCAAATACATCTTCTCTTTTTCATTTATAGTGCCCTCCGTGAATAAATTTTTGATGAACATATTAAAAGACTTAGTGAGTGCTGGATAGAAGTCAGTATCAATCTTCTTATAGTATGTGGTATCTGACAGTATATTCATCGCCTCATTGCCATAGACATTATAATTCTGAATCACTATGCCTCCTCCTTTATCTGCACATCTTATCACTATATCCCTATTTTTTGTAAGTTTGTCAAAGCCTTTCTTTCTTCCTTTGTCATGTTATCACTTGATCTGGTTCTGGTCTTATTAAGAGAACCAAAATCATTCAATACCATTTCTTGGAAGGTCTCAACATGATGTCCCTTGCTTGTTAATGGATAAAAATTGCTCCCAATTTTAATTTTAGGATGGAAGGATATATCATTATCATTCTCATTAATGTTTATAGGGTCATTTGCTTGTGTGGCAAAGTGTCTTTTTAGTGTTAAATTACGTACATATTTAAGTATGTCAACAAATAGGTCTAGGTCATCAGGATTATTAGATGGGCAAAATGATAGTCCTTTGTTAAGCAACCATTTTTCTGTCTCATTCAGAGTATAATCAGATAAATTGATAATGTTATTTTCACTAGTCATTATAGGGCAAATGTGACTCTCCCTTTCTTCTTGTTTTTTTCTGTTTTTTCTTTTCCCTCTGGACCCTCTTCTAATTTTCTTTTCCCTAGTACCGGGCCGAAAAAGGACGTTATTGTATTTTGCTGGTTTGCTGAGTTTAAAAAAGGGACCAAACCAGTGTTGTTGGTATTGGTGTTATCAATTATGACTACTTTATTTTTACATGATTCTCCAGGTGTTGTAAGTGTAGTCAAAAGGGCTGCTGAGCTGGTCGTTTTTCTACTATCTGTAGATGTTGAAAGTAAACTGGTTGTAGCTTTCTTAGTATCATGTAAGACAATGGGCCGTAGGGGTCTTTCCCTATTGATCCTAGTGATCTGTTCTTTGATCTTATTTAAATGGTCTTTCTCTGATACTATATTCACTATTGGTGTTGAGTTCTCAATAACTTTCCCTTCTTTTGTTCTTTCATGTACAATCGCTTTAATTGTCACTGTGTTATTTGATCTCACTATATTTGTATTGGTACTCTCATTTAATTCTGCCATTGTACTATTGGTGTTGCTGATTCAGTGGCAGAAGTTAGTGATTCATCATCACAGGTGTCAGAGGACCCCAGCTCATTAGTTGTAATCTCTAAATCATCTCCCGTTAGATTTTTTTCTTCCTCAGTCATCTCACTTAAATTCCCTTCATTAATGATCATAATGTCAGGATTCATTGCCACATTTGTTACTTGCTCCTCACTCTCATCGTGTTGATTCTCATTAGTGATAATCTCATTATTATCAAAGATTTTATATTTTATGGTTTTGTTCTCTTTATGTATATTACTTGTCCCATGTATAGTTGTAGGTTTGCTATCATTTATAGGTTTATTGAGGGTCTTATCAAATCTACAATTGGAAAACATTCTGGTAGAGTAACTGATGGTATATTCAGGGGCTCCTGAGTCTGAAAAAGATCTATGTCTCAGCTATGCCTGTTTTTTCTTATTCTGTGTGTAGCTGTTCCTTTCTTCCTGAATCTCCTCATTTGTTTTATCTGTGTTAAAATAGTCCTTTCTGTCTCTATTGAGTTTTTTTGATTTCCTCAATATTGTTTCATGTTCTATTTGAGTAATATTCGTACAAATATTGGAGTATATTCTTTTATAGTCTGGATGGACCTCAAATTTGGAAAGTCTTTTTGTCATTTCTTGTATACTTTCTGTAGCCTTGTCCACTAAATCATTTCTTTTCAGATAAAGCATAGTCAGCAGATTGTGCATACACAAATGCAAATAATCATCCCATCTTTTAGTAAAGTCAGTATCATCAGGATATGGAGATTTTAGAACCAGTCTCAAACCTCTGGGACAGATTTCCTCCTCTATGTATAGAGATAGGAACCTAGCATCTACTCCATATTTAATTTCATTTTTCAAATGGTCCTCTAACTGATGTAAATATTCTTTCATGATTTTTGCATCCTCTTCAGAAAATTCATTCCCCATGAGCTCAGTTGTGGTAGGGGTAAAGTTACTGCTTCCAATTGTCTGTAAAATCAGTCTTTCCCGCAAGGAAAACCTGTGTTGTAGATAGTCCATAATGATATGTAGAAACACGACCCTTGCAGCAAATATCGAAACCTTCCAAAGATGCTTGTCCCACTAGCACTTTGAAAGTGATGAAATCAACCTGTAAACGTGAGATAAATGCGCGTAGGGTCTTATCCTTTTTACAAAGGGTTATAGCGGTGTATATCAGTAACTGCTCACCTGGTTCGGTTGTGTCACCCACAACCGGTATAATCGCCTGTAAGATGGCTTGTAGAATGGCTGCTGCAGGGCCGCACCTTCACGATGACAGTGGAAACAGGAATGCTGTAATGGGACAAAATGCCGGAATGCCCGCGCTGCCACCAAGAATCACCAGGAAACAAAGAGTTAACTGAGCAGATTTTTCTTTTATTATATCCTACGCGTTTCAGAGCCTCTATCCGAGCTCCTTCCTCAGGGAACATCAAGAGCACAATGGAAACAATCTTATTTAAACACAAAAAGCGCCAAAAATCAGTGACAGCCCCTGTGATGTGGCGTCAGCAACAGGGTGGATCAGAGTGTGACATCACAATGTTTGTAAACAATACATCGTAGAACTGTCAGAATTCACAATAAGTTTCATACAGTTGTTCACAAAGTAGGTTTGCTATTTCTTTTCAAGGCAGTGAGATCACTTACTAAATTTCCCAAATAGAAGAATGAATTAAGAAAAAAGAAGAAACAGAAAAAAGAAAAAAAGAGGGAGTGAGCTGTGTTTGAACCCACAAGTGAAAAATATTTATATACGTTGTTCTGACTTAGAGTGTAGTATATTTAGCTAGATGTGCTATATAGTCTGGTGGAAAACTCCATCAAATTGTATGTTTGCAAAGAGAGAAATTTCATTGTAAAGGTGTTAATAAATGTGAGGTTCAACACGTGAGCCATACAAGGCACGTGTGTCACATTGCTCCGGCGAAGAGCCGCACTCAGGTTTGCAGCATTGTCGCATACGGCCTTCCCTGGCTGCAGGTTGAGTGAAGACAACCATTGCTAAAACTCGGTCTCCAGAGCTGACCACAACTCCTCAGCTGTGTGACTCACATTTCCCAGACATTTCAAGGTAAACACATCCTAATGGCGTTGAGCCCTGCTGCCAGCATAGTAAGGAGGTGAGCTGGATTCCTTGTGCGCAGTTACAACGCGGGTGGCATTACCAGACAGGCTTTGGGTGCAGGTGGAGAACCGAGACGAGGTTGAGGAGGCAGAAGCAGTGGGGGAACTGCTATGTACCGAGGATTGACGCACAACTCATGGGGACAGCAAGACTTGTATAGCAGACCCTTCTCCAGCTCTCACCATAGTTACAGAATGCCCAGTCAGCGACATGTAACGTCCCTGTCCATGCTTAATGGTCTATGTGTCTGTGGTGAAATTGTACCCTGTCACACACACAGTTTCTCAAGGAAGCAGTGATGTTGTCTGCGACATGCTGGTGTAGCGCAGGCACACCTTTCTTGGAGAAGTAGTGGTGACTGGGCATCTGGTACTGGGGCACTGCCACAGACATAAGGTCTCTTAAATCATCTGTGTCCACCAATAAAAGAAAGGGAAGGGGAACAAGAGGCGCAATAGTGCCCTATCACTTAAGACACTGAAAATCAAGGTGGTGTATAGGGAATTCACTCACCTATGTCAGTTGTGAAACCCACAACTGGTAAGCAGGCGTATAGTAGCAATGTCCTGATGGCTGCTGCTGGACTTCCACCGACCACTCACACGTGGAATCATATGCAGAAGTAGGGAAGAGTAGGTGTACAACAGTCCGCGCTGCCAGATCCACTTACTTCAAGGAACACACGGTTAAGTGATGTTCAAACAGGTTTCTTTATTGCTTCCGACACGTTTCGGTGCCCTCCTGGCACCTTCCTCAGGGATACCCCTAAACCCGATATAACCCTGATACCCGAAACGCGTCGGAAGCAATAAAGAAACCTGTTTGAACATCACTAAACCGTGTGTTCCTTGAAGTAAGTGGATCTGGCAGCGCGGACTGTTGTACACCTACTCTTCCCTACTTCTGCATCTGTGTCCACCAGGCAGAAAGGCAGCATTTCTGTAGCCAACAGCTTGCAGATGGTGAAATTCAACAGCTTAGCTTTGTCATGGCTAGGAGGATATGGTCTTTTACTTTTCCCCATCTGAGGGACGGAGGGATGGCTGCTGTGCTAAGACGGGGTTGAGTAGGGTGTCCCCGGCAAACTGCTGGTCTGTGAGGAAGGTGCAGGGAGAGATATAATGTTGCCTTCATCCAAAGGTGGTGCTCTCGATGTCTGAGAGAGCTCAACACCAGCAGCATTTTCCACTTCAAAAACAAGTGACGACTTGGCAATCACACTTCCTGTTGCGGGTAAAGAGGTGGAAGGTCTGCGTCCAAAAGCATGTGTGACAGCTGTCCCCACAGTCACAGAGGATGAAGAGCACATGGATGCGCTTGATGGGGCAGATGGTGGTTGGCTCGCCCCGCTAGCCCGCATTGTAGCACAGTGAGCTTCCCACTACGACTTGTGCTTCATATCCATGTGATGGTTCATGCATGAAGTACTCAAACTATTGAGTTTTTGGCCTCTATTCAGAGATTGGTGACAAATCTTACAGATCACATGAGTTGGGTGATCCTTGGCGATGTCAAAAAAGGCCCAGGCTAGGCAAGGCCCATGCGACTTGCAGAGCCACCATGACTTCTGCTCAGAGGCAGAGTTGTGGCTGCGGATGCTATTGTTGATGTGCTTCCAGAACTCCGTCTCTGCCCAGGAAGGTGCAACCGAACCTCGTCGTCACTATCATCCTCCTCCACCTCCTCTGCTGACCTCATCGACTGGCTGACTGTGGGTTGACAGAAAGTGGGATCTTCAACCTCATCATCACCCTGTGTGTTCTCACACCCCTCGTCCTCAGAGACAACCTCTTCTTGCCCTGACCGAAAAGTTAAGTTGTCGGTTTAATCAGGTATCTGAGTCTCATCAGCATCTTCCTCATTGTCTCCACCAAGAGGAGTTACAGTTTAGGAATGAGGGTCTACATTATGCTCAGAACCTTCTTCATCTGGGCCTGGATCCAACTCACAAAGCTTCTGGGCATCAGTGCAGATCATTTCCTCATCTGTTTTTCGGACGAAGTACCCTTGTGTCCGCGCTGCTGCCAGGAAGATATAGACACACCAACGACACTGGACGTCTGGGTACTGGTGATATGGATTTATTTTCCGACGTGTTTCGGAGCCATGTACCGAGCTCCTTCCTCAGGGAACATGAACATGATGGCAGCAGCGCGGACACAAAGGTACTTCGTCCGAAAAACTTGTGATTAAAGCACCGTATCTTGTGGAAGTACAGTCCCTGCAGCAGCTGCACTTTTTAGAGATTACGCTGGTTGTGTGCTACACAACCGCACCAGGTGAGCAATTCTAATATTACCATTTTATACCTGTCTATAAAGGATAAAACCCTATTTGCGCATTCTCAACCCTTTAGATAATTTCCTCATCTGGACTCACTGCATCTTTGGAGCAGACCTCTGATTCCCAGCCTATAGTGTGACTGAACAGCTCTGCAGACTGAACCATCTCTGTTACCCCATACTCAGTAGGGCGGCTGGAGAATTGGCAGCTGGGAGGAAGCAAGTGCGATTGGGGTGACACTTCAGATGACTGGAGGGTTTGGGATGTTTAAGTTGAGGTGGAGGAGAGACCTCTTAATGGAGCACTTGAGATCCATTCAAGCACCTTCTGTTTGTGCGCCTCATCTACAATAGGTATTGATGGTCGCGTCCGTAAGAAAGGGATCATATCAGATTATCAACAGAAAGAAGTAGACATCTTACTTTGGCTGGAAGATGGTCTTTCTTCAGCAGATGTTACTGTTGCTTTACCACCCACCCCACAAACACATACTTTTTTGCCCTTTCCACCATGCCAATTCCCTTTTCCACCAGCAGCAGGCCTTTTGCCACTCATTTTGTATGTGAACAAATTGGCAACTCTGCAGTTATTGGGAAAAAAAATTAGGATGGAAATCAAGCAGAGTTGAGTGGCCAAACAGTGGTACTAGGCTCAAACTATTATGTGGGCTAGGTGCAGTTAAAAATTAGTCTGAACTAGATAGGCGGTGTAGCTTAGATCACAAGTGGGCTACACCACTGTCTAACTGACACTGCTACTAGCCCAAAAAATTGCCTGGACTAACTGCAGTAAAAAATTGGCTACTGGATAGACAGGCGGTGTAGCTTACTTTACAGCTGGGCTACACCGCTGACTACCAGACACTGCTACTAGCCCAATAAAATTGCCTGGACTAGCTGCAGTAAAAAAATTGGCTACTGGATAGACAGGCGGTGTAGCTTACTTTACAACTGGGCTACACCGCTGACTACCAGACACTGTTACTAGCCCAATAAAATTGCCTGGACTAGCTGCAGTAAAAAATTGGCTACTGAAGACAGGTGGTGTAGCTTTCTTCACACCAGTGCTACACTACCTGCCCTAAAGGATTGCCTGAGATAGATTAGGCCAGATGCTATGAAAAACACTTGCACAGCACTGGCACACACCTGCCTGGCAAAAACTAATAGGAACGGCTCTAACCTAGCCCTCAAAAGGTCTGATATTATAACTAGTCCCTACTTCTATAAAGTAGCCCTGAAAAGGGCTGATATTTACAACTAATCCCTACTCCCTACTTGTCTGAAGTAGCCCTCAAAAGGACTGAGATTCTCACTAGTCCCTACTCCCTAAACCTATCTGTCTATCTAACTTGAGATTCGCTCACTTACTATCTAAATTAACACTTTATAGCGCCCACAGCAGCAGTAGCAGTGCCTGACTGACACACAACTGCAGCAATGAGGAAATGGTGGTGATGGGGAAAATGGCTGGGTCTTATAGGGCAAGGACATGTGACATACACAGCCAATGACAGATGTCCTTGCTTGTGTGCAAAAAATGTACTTAGCTGTGTGTGTGTGTGTGTGTGTGTGTGATTGGCTGACAGCGTGCACCGCCCCACTGTATATGCAGTTAGGAGAAAAAAATGGAGACTGGCATTATTTCTGCAGCCCTGATCTAAACCCGGCCCCTTCCCCCGCACACTATACACTGAAACTGGATATTAACATTCATTAACAGGATTACTGTGAAAATCCAGTTACGCTTTTGGTGAATGAACCATTATCGAACATAACCTTGAACTGCCGAATTTGAAGCTAATTGGTTCATCGAATGACTCGAACACTGCCCAAAACAGCTCGAATTTGAGATTGGCGAACATTTCGAATCGAACACTGCTCATCTCTAGTCCACACACAGGTCTACGCAAAGTGTCGGAAAGACTTGATGAACTATATGGGTCCATAGAAGTCATAGAGAAAGTTTTATACAAAAGAATTGACGATTTCCCTAAGATACGGCCTAAAGGTTATCAAACGCTTAGAGAGTTGATTGATTTGTTGATAGAGTTACAGGTTGCCCAGGAGGAGGGAGATTTGCCCGGATTGGCATTCTTAGACACTGCCAGGGGCATCAAAAACCTCCTTACAATCTACAAGAAAAGTCGGTCACTTATGGTTCACGGCATAAGCAAACTCATAATGTGCCTTTCCCTCCTTTCACTGTATTGTAGATTTCGTCACCCAACAAGTTCAAATCAGAAATTACCCTAGTTTTGATTTCACTCTGTCATGTTTCACTGCCCACGGTGTCAATATTGGTAGGACACCTGTGGCAGTCCACAAAACTAATATTGTTTCCACAGGTCCTCCTCACAATACGAGTAAGCCCCCTCCAGAAGAGACCAAACCTCAGGATGTCAGCAAGCAGTGTCCCCTACACAGGAAACCACATCCTCTACTAAAATGCAGAGCCTTCAGGGAGAAGTCTTTAGAGGATCGGAAAGGTTTCCTCAAGGAAAACAACATCTGCTTCAAATGTTGTGCCACAACCTCTCACCTTGCCAGGAACTGTGAAGCTAACTTGAAATGTGCAGAATGCAGCAGCATGGATCACAATACAGCCTTGCACCCCTCGAGTATTGTTGCAGCCAGAGGAGCACGATGGGAAGCAGAAGAACACTAACGAAGACATCCCGGTGGTCACCTTTCACTGTACGGAGATCTATAAAAGACTCATAGGAGGAAGGTGTTGTTCAAAAATCTGCATTGTCCGAGTCTACCCAGCAGGCCGCAGGGACAAAACGATGAAGATATATGCAATCCTAGATGACCAGAGCAACAGGTCTCTAGTCAAGTCCATCTTCTTCAACAACATCAGCATTGTAGGCCCCGGTTCTCCTTACTCCTTGAGGATGTGTTCAGGTACTGTTGAGATGGCGAGGAGGAAAATGACCAGATACAAAATGGAGTCCATAGATGGCCAGAACTGCCTATCAGTACCGACTATCCTGGAGTGCAACCAGATTCCTGACAACAGGTCCGAGATACCTTCACGGGAAGTAGCAGCACATCACCCCCACATGAAGCGTATAGCTCATCTGATACCTGAGTTGGACCCAGAAGCTCCAATAGCTTTACTACTGGGAAGAGATATACTACAAGTCCACAAGACTAGGGAGCATATCAATGGCTTCCAGAATGCTCCATACGCACAGAGACTCGACCTTGGATGGGTCATAGTAGGAGAAGTCTGTCTAGGAGGAACACACAAGTTGGCCTCAGTCAACAGTATGCTCACCAGCACACTAGAAAATTGTGATACCAATGTGATAAGAATGGTGTGTGGATGTGGATAGAATAGGTACAGGTAATCATAATTAATATAGTGACCACAGGCCTCATCATTCATTTCATATAAATGCATCAGTATTTGGTTGACATACAAACAGGGGGACTTCCTCTTTTTCACGTTATGTCGTTATGATGAAATCATGAGCTGAGCTGAAATTAAACCACATCCTCACCCAAGGAAACAGATGGGGGTATTGCACAGGAAAGAAGTGAATATCTTGTGGTTGATGGTCATGGATGGATCATGCCATCAGCGCATGATCAGAGATATTTTAAAAGGTATAAATTGAAGGAAGTCACATTCAGTAGGGGGAGGAGAACCTTTCCAGAGTCCAACATGTATGGATGTCTCTGTGAAGCATGCCGTGGTCCCTTCTCGCTGATCGTGACTTCCCCGATGATGAACGGGAAGCAGCTACAATACACGGTAACAGTATTGATGCTTATTCGCTATAATTAAGTCTAGGTATAATTGATATACTCTGTGTGAAGCCTGTATTCAATTGATGACAATTCATGCGCTACTTTGTAAACAAATAAATGTAATCTTGCTATAAAGAATACCATTATTCATGCCTGATTTGTAAGTCAGTGAGCGCTACGTAAGTACGGGCTTTGCCCCGATCCAGGTAAATTTAGCAAGACAAAAATGGACGTTCATCTCTCTTCCAGCCATGTCAGAATAGTCTGTTGGTAAAGGAGTTACCGAGCAGCACTCCTCTGTCTTGCCCTTTCTCAGTTCCTTCCAACAAAGACCACGCCTGTGAAGGCGAACAAGACCACATAAGATGTACAGTTTTCCACAGGACAAAGGAGGACAACAAGGCAGCTATGTCCATAGAAGACAGGATGTTCTTGGACATCATGGATAGAGAAATAGTCAAAGACACGTCGAATAGTTGGGTCGCACCTCTACCATTCTGACCTCAGAGAAGACGCCTATCCAACAACAGGGAACTGGTCTACAGTCAATTCATCTCCCTCAGACTCAAGCTTCAGAATTCGCCTAAGACAAAGGAACATTTCTTTACCTTCATGGGGAAGATATTCCAGAACAACCACGCAGAGATTGCACCTGCACTTCGACACTCAGAGGAATGTTGGTACTTACTGTGGCGCACACACGCCTAGGGGACTGCTTGGCCGCTCATTAGGCTCATGAAACCTCCTAGACAACTGCTGGGCCACAGAAAACTGTGCAAACAGCCGGGTCTCAAAATAAAACAAAGTCCAACGGTTTATTAACAATCCTCATAAACCGCATAAGGTATTCAGGGCATCCATGGACAGGACAGGTACACTATGTCAGGTTGTCTCCACTGACCGGGACGACACCTGGTTAGTCCATAACAGCAACCACTGACCTTTAGTCCATCAACTGGATCTCTGGCTACGGCTCTTAGCTGGGGGGATGACTCCTCTGTAGGTTCACCGACTCTAATCCGGTCCGGGCTCAGACCGGGTTCAAACTGCCTGAGTCCAGGGGGATCCAGGCTCCCTAAGGCTTCCTCAGCTATACTGGATGCTGGGAAAATGCCACCCTTATTCCCCAGGCCCCTTCCTCTCCTGTGGTCAAGGACCTTTCCTGACCTCACAGCCCATGTGACTGAGAGAAAGTCTGCTTATCTGTGTTCCGTCACACCCACAGGAGGATCCAGGTTAGACAGCCACTCCCCTGGCTTCCAACCTGCAGCCCCAACACATCTAATGCCGTACCAGAGCCCTGGGACCACAAGTCCCAGCACCAACATCTGTAGGGCAGTCAACCGCTGCACCACATTACCCATCTTCGGAGTGTACCATCCTAAGAAGCCAGGTCAGATAAGAGTGGTATTCGACTCAAGTGCCAAATGCGAAGGCATCTCGTTAAATGATGTCTTACTGTCAGGCCCAGACCTCAACAACAGACTCCTAGAAGTACTACTCTGTTTCCGCAAGGACACAGTGGCATTTATGGCTGACATCCAACAGATGTTCAACTGTTTTCTCGTCAAAGAGGAACACAGAAACTACTTCTGTGTACCACGAGAACGACCTTGCTAAAGACATCACAGAGTACAGGATGAGGGTACACATCCTCGGGAACAGCCCTTCCCCGGCAGTCGCTATCTACGGTCTCCGAAATTCTGCCAAAGAGGGCAAAGAAGAGTATGGGTCAGATGTCAAATACTTTCTAGAAAAAGATTTCTACGTAGACGACTATCTAAAGTCTACGCCAACAAGTGAGGTTGCAATCAGTCTCCTAAAAAGGGCTCAAAAAATGCTTGCTCGGTCTAACCTAAGGTTACACAAGATTTCCTCCAACAGTCAAGAGTTGATGGAAGCCGTTCCCTCTCAAGACTATTCCAGTGATCTAAAAGACTTAGACCTCAGCATCGACTCCCTTCCCATGCAGCGGAGCTTAGGATTGCTATGGGATTTGAAGAGAGATACCTTCACTTTTCAGATCAGCAAAGACGAGAAACCTTTCACGCTCAGAGGAGTTCTCTCTTTTCTGAATAGTCTATACGACCCCTTGGGGTTCGTGGCTCCAGTAACCATCCAAGGCAATATTATGTTAAGAGACTTACGCAAGGTACGTCTGATTGGGACAATCCACTTCCAGCAGATAAAGCAGACCAGTGAGCAGAGAGGAAGAAGTCCCTCAAAGCCTTGACTGACCTTGGTGTGAAGCAACCATAAGCTCCTATGCCATCAACAGAAGTCAAAACATAAAGACTCTGTGTCTTCTGTGACGCATCAGTCAAAGCGATCGCAGCAGTAGCATTGGATGTAAATGAACAGAGCCACATCGGATTTGTTATGAGCCGGGCAAAACTGGCGCCACTCTGTGAACACAAGATACCCAGATTGGAACTCTGTGCTGCTGTCCTCCCAGTGGAGTTGGCTGAACTTATCTGAGATGGGTTGCATCTGGAGATCAAAGATGCAGAGTTCTACAATGATAGCAAGGTGGTACTGGGATACATCTGCAATGAAACGCGACGCTTCTATGTCTACGTTACCAACCGGGTGCTGAGGATAAGAAGATCCACCTGCCCTAATCAGTGGCACTATATACCTACACACCACAATCCTGCAGACCATGTGACTAGATCCGTTGCACCAAGTCATCTTAAGAATACTACATGGTTTACAGGCCCTGCCTCCTTATATCGATCAACACCTTACATCAACAGGTCTGAAACATTCCAACTAGTGGATCCAGATACTGGCGAAGAGCTCTGTCCTCAAGTGTCTGCTCTTTATACAGTGATTTCAAACCATCACCTTGAGTCTCATCATTTCAGCAGGTTCTCAACCTGGAAGTCACTTGTTTGAGCCATCACTTGTCTGCTTCATGTGGCTCAGTGCTACAAGTCTGCACTACCTGCAAGTCAGAGACCTTGTAAAGGTTGGCATCACTGCAAGCATGCGTTTACCACTTCCAACCTAGAAAGAGTCAAGCTTACAATACTTTGTGTTGTACAAGGAGAAACCTACAGCAGAGAAATAGACAACCTCAACAAGGGACAATCTGTTACTAGAGACAGCATGTTGAGGAAGCTCGACCCGGTTGTCGACCAAGATGAGCTGGTGAGAATTGGTGGCTGCCTTCAAGAAGCTGAGGTGGGAGTTTGAGAAAGGTCGTTGGTTTACTGAAGGGAATCTACGAGCAGCTGGACTATGGATAGTCGGAGCAAAGAGAAGCGTCAGCATACTCATCTTTAACTGTGCTACGTGTCGCAAACTCTGTGGCAGGTTTCAAAATCCGGAGATGGCCAATCTTCCACCCGATAGACCTAGTACTAACCCCCCTTCACCAACGTCAAACTAAATGTGTTCGGTCCTTGGTCCGTGGCTACACGACATACTAGGAATATCCATGCTGAAGCCAAATGTTGGGGAGTTCTATTTAACTATTAATATAAAGGGGAATGCTCAGCTCACACTAAGATAGATGGGTGCTCAGAGATAACAGAATAATCAATAAAAATGGGAACTCTGGCACACCTTAATAATTTTATCAGTCCACAAAAAGTTGCTGTGAATGCTCTATTTTTATTTAATGATTTTGCCACAAGAAATCAGGTTGTTTTGTCAAAAAACGTTTTCGGCCCCCCAAGGCCTTTTTCAATTTACATTACTACAAAATAATAAAAAAGTTTTTCAGTTACATCATAGATATCACATGAAAATCATTACATGCAAATACATACTTCATGTATTATACAAATCAAACATTACAGTAAACAATTTCTTCACAAACTGTAATCCATTGGAACAAAAATTATTTGCACGTATCCATGCATACAAGATCTATAGGGACAACTGTATGATGAGACAAAATGTGATGAAAGAACTATACAAAAACAACATTATTGATGTAAAGAAAATACATTGTGTCAAAATTATAGTGCTTGACTGATTGTTGTGTCAGTAAAGGCTTACGAAACTAGAGAAAATGATAAGAAAATTAAATCACAAAACAAGTTTTGTGAAAGCTAAATATTCTCAAAATTTTTTTTTATTATTGGTATGGTAACCAAATGAGAGCACTCCATGTAGTATTACCTCATAACACCTAGTGCTACGTATGCCTATTGAACAAGGAACAGAAATCAATATTAGGGTGCCTTCACACTTGCGTTTGTGTCTGCATGCAGAGGCCATGCAGACACAAATGCAGGCAAAAGCAGCCCATAATAATGTGAACGCAGCGGAGAATCTCTGCATGCGTTCACATTACTATCCTGCCCCGGCAGCCAATCAACTGTCTCTGGGGGCGGCCTGGGTGGCAAAATTTTTCCGGCAGCCCTTAGATGAGGACCGGGGGGAGGGGGGGTTGGGGTTGTCGGAGTGCTTTCAGAAATTCTCAGCGGCCCATCTCAGTCCCTCTCGAGCCAGGCCCGTATTTGAAGTTCCTGCGCCCTAGGCACTGTCAGCGGTGCGCCCCCCCCCATCGCGCCACGCCCCCCTGCAGACAGAGGAGTAGCTAAAGGGAGCCTAGAGGTTCCCATTATGGTTGGAGTAGATGGTTGCTAGTTGACCGCCACCATGTCACATCAGCAAGGAGGTGGCAGTCATGTTTTGGGTCGTAATCATGTGGAGAGAGCTAGTTTGCCCCATAGGGTCCATGAAGGCGTGAAAAGGACCACGGCAAAGTATATATACTTTTAGACTGACCACTTTTTCTTTGTACAAAATCATCCCCATGCATGACAATGCACCATCTCTTGGTACAGAGCATAGCCCTAAGTAATTGGTTGCTATGGACATAAAAGTAGAGAAAACCATGGTGTGGTTACCAGTCTCCCTGATCTCAGCCCTATTGAGAAACTTGGAAGTACCATTAAGCAAAAAAATCTAAGATGCTGTAAGACCTTAACCATCAAACCAGCAGCTCTGGGAGTCAATTCTGACATCCTGCAAACAAATGCAATCTTAAAACATCCAAAACCTGACAAGTTCAACAAATGCAATATTTGTGAAGGTGATATCAAAGAAAGGCGATATACAATATGAGACATACTGGTAGGATGTTTACATTGTGAGCCCCTATGGGGACAGTGTTGATGATGTATGTAAAGTGCTGTGGAGTTCATAGTGTAATGTAAATGTAAAAAAATATTTCTTCATATGTCGTCACAATACCGGGATCTGAGGATCTTCTATTTCGAGGTCAGGAGCTCTCTGATGCCATGTCGCTGCCTGTCTCGCTGTCTTCCTCTTTTGACACTGCAGTGCGGTGGACAAGAGAGCATTAACTGGTTAATAACAAGAAGTATGGTGTGTACTAACTGAGCCATAAACCCCCCCATACCATGTCCAGCAGACATTGTAGGATTACTATATGGATTTTATTATTAGGGCACGGACACACTGGGGTGAAACTCGGATGAGTGCAATGTGTGATTTTATCGCAGTGCAGTCAGTTAATCAACGTCTGAAACACATTGGCGAGTGTCGGACGCTTTTTTCTCATCCAGATTCTGGATGGGAAAAAAGTCACAACATGCTGCGACAGTCTGCGATTCATGTGCGAGACTCGCCAATGCAAGTCTATGAGTCCGACAAAATCATGGACCGCACACTGACAGCACACGGGCCATCCGAGAGGCATCTGTTTTTTTCACTGATACATTATCATTCTTCAGCTGAGACAACTGTAAAATGCTCCTGTAAATAGCAGTAATAGCTGCTGAGAAACAAAACAGATTGCACATGGATGTGATCTAAGAAAACTGTCGGACACTCGCACAGCATTTGGATGTCCCAGTGGCCAGCCACACAGACAGCCCGCCACAGCCACACACAGAGCCACAACCACACAAAAACAGTCAGCCACATAAACAGCCAGCCACATAGACAGCTACACAGACGCAGAGAGCCACACATAGAGACACAGCCACATAGACAGCCACACACAAAGCCACAGCCAGCCACACACAGAGCCACAGCCAGCAACATAGACAGCCATAGCCAGCCACACACAAGCACACACAGACACAGCCAGCCAAACAGAGACACAGCCAGCTACACACACACAATATCAGCCACATACATACAGCCACACACATACAGCCACACACATAGCTAGCTACACACATAGCTAGCCACACAAACACAGCCACACACAGCCAAAGCCAGCCAGCCACACATACAGCCACACACATACAGCCAGCCACATAGACAGCCACACACGCAGCCAAAGCCAGGCAGCCACACACAGGTGCAGCTACCCACACACACAGACACAGCCAGCCACACACACAGCGAGCAATATAGACAGCTATAGCCAGCCACACACAGACATACAGCCACACACACACAGTCAGCCACACACAGCCAAGCAGCCCCAGCCACACAACACAGTCAGCCACACACAGCCAAACAGCCCCAGCCACACACAGCCACAGCCATGCAGCCACAGCCAACCCCAGCCAGCCACAACCACGCAGCCCCAGCCACGCAGCCCCAGCCACACACAGACATAGGCACACACAGCCAGCCACATAAAGACACAGTCAGATACACAGACAGCCACATGCAGCCACACAGCCCTAGCCACACATAGACTCAGTCGGCCACACAGACACATTTTGCCACACACAGCCAGCCACGCAGCCTCAGCCACACAGACACAGTCAGCCACAGACAGCCCTAGCAACATAGACACATAGTCAGCCACAGCCACGCAGCCCCAGCCACAAAGCCCCAGCCACACAGCCCCAGCCACAAAGCCCCAGCCACACACAACCAGCCACAAAGCCCCAGCCACACACAATTAGCCACAAAGCCCCAGCCACACACAGCCAGCCACAAAGCCCCAGCCACACACAACCAGCCACAAAGCCACAGCCACACAGCCCCAGCCACACACAGCCAGCCACAAAGCGCCAGCCACACACAACCAGCCACAAAGCCCCAGCCACACACAACCAGCCACAAAGCCCCAGCCACACACAGCCAGCCAAAAAGCCCCAGCCACACACAGCCAGCCACAAAGCCCCAGCCACACAAAGCCCAGCCACACACAGCCAGCCACAGAGGCCCAGACACACAGAGGCCCAGACACACAGAGGCCCAGCCACACAGAGACCCAGCCACACAGAGACCCAGCCACACAGAGACCCAAACACACAGAGACCCAGACACACAGAGACCCTGCCACATACAAATAGTCAGCCACACAGACACAGCCCCAGCCATACACAGACACATAGACAGAAAGACACACACACACACTACCCACCAAAATCAGGGCTAGAGAAGCACAGCACACATCGCTCACCTCTCCCCTTTGCTTGTCTGCCATTCAGCTCCTCTGTAGCAGGGCCGTCTGCTGGCAGTGAGGGGCCGGCCCAGCACACAGTGTTATTAGCTGCAGCGTCGGCCTCATAATTGAAAGCACTGGAGGCCATTAACAACTGCTGGGGGAGCATACAGGCAGGAACCGGCCAGCTTGTAATGTTGCCCGCCACCTCTCCCTATAAGCGCTTTGCCGCGCTGCGCTCTGGGGGGCTGCAGGATCTGGTGCTGCCTCAGCCTTAAAGGTACATCACCCTGCTCCAGCCGCAGGGTGAATTAGCTCGGTAACCCTTTATGCAAATTTACTTGTGTATATATCCTGCACTAAGAATAGCTGCGGCTACCAGTGAATCAACTTTGCGGGTGGGGTCGGCCCTGAACTGTTGCTAAGTGACCAGCCCAGGGGGCACTTGCCCCCCTGCCACCTGGGCCAGTCCACCCCTGGTCAGATCAGCTGTATCTCCCCGCTGACACCGGCGGGAGATCAGCGGCAGCAATGCATGATCTCCCGGTGGCCAGGAGAGATTTCAATGAGATCCGCAGCGTTCTCCTACGGTGTCATGCGGAGGACACTGCGGATCCATGCATGGTTGTGCGCTTGCGGGCACTTGCTGATAAAACAAGCGCCCGTGACCGCACAAAAAATGCAACAAGCTGCGTTCGGAGGGTGCACAAATTGTGCGCATCTGAACGCAAACGCAACCAAACGCAGTCAAACGCAGGCACATGCATTCCCATGTTAAACATAGGAACGCAATGCACAAGCGTTTGGCTGCGTTCGGTACGCAGCATTCACAAACGCTAGTGTGAACGCAGCCTTAGTACTTCAAGATTGGCTGACAGACACTGTAATGCCACAGCCATGTTGGTTGTGGCATTAGTGATTGGCTAGCCGCATAGCGCCATCAGGTCTTTATAAGACCTGACTGCGCTGTGCTCGTCATTTTGCTCCACAGACAATCAGTGTAGAGAGAGCTGCTGTTGATTGAGGGACAGATTTGTGGCCTTTCAGCTAGTGTAGGCACAGGGCTGCCAGTCAAATTACCACAACAAAACAAAAAAAAGAACAGCGCCTCTCAAGCTGGTGTGTTATCAAGTTGCTTCAAAGTTTATTCCGTCCATCACCAGGCACAACGTAGACCTTTTTCAAGTGCATACTCAACCTACAAACACAGTGTCTCTTATATCCTAAAACTCCTCCCCCATCCTTAGAACACCAATCATGTGCAAGTCTATAGTAAACATGGTTAAAAATCCCCCATATACACTATACAAAGAACAGCTTACTCAATTCCCCATTGGTACAACAATTAACCTGACCAACAGTGCCATAAACTTACTCATCACCAACATCCACAGGTAAAAAACCGATGTATTGTATACAGTTTCTTTGTACATAACACCGCACAGCCAATTACAGTGATGCATCATCAGTCGTCATGGAAACCTAGTAGTTCCACCCCGACTCCTCCAATGAGCGCTCCTCGATAGTTCCAGGCATCTAGTGTCTACTGCGCATGCGTCAGCATCTCTTGCTGATAGGTGGAGGCGCTTGTCAATCAAGTGACGCGCTTCCTGTCATGGAGCGTCCTCGGCGATAGGCTTCAAGTGTTTGTCAATCAGACGACACACATCCTGTCTGGAACGTCCTCCCTGATAGGTTCAGGGGCCTATCCATCACCTGCATATAATGCCTTATTCCCTACACAGCGCGTCCCCATTAGAGGCAATACATACAGCAACATAACAAATAGCAATGGATCTCAGATGTTCAAAAATTCACTATCATTAACTGTGAATAAGACAGGATTAAAAATACATATATAAAAACATATTCATATCAGGATCTTATCTTTATAGTCGCAATAGGTACACTAATATAAATGATGCACCAGCAGCAACATGTTTCAATTACAATACAGATATATAAAGGGGAACCATACAAAACATCTGACGTGCTATCTACTGACCCCATATGTATTGCACGTATTCCCACTGAGGAATATTTACCCTTAGACACGAGGTATGGTGGACGTGCCACAAATCCACAACATGAAGACTCCTTAGTAAACTCTATTAATGTGTCAATATATACACCATTTTTATAGTGTATCAATAAAGACCTCATTCTCGTGGTATTGAACCTATTATCAGGCTGTTTACATCTATAGGCTAACAGCCCTTCTATCAATCAAAATGGACTAATCGTGCTTATCAACAAGAAACGGCGAATCAATACAGCTCTGATAATCATAGTATCCAAGGGGATCAGTGTTCCTCCAATCTACAGTAAAACACAGGAGAAAGATAAAAACAGAAATTAAAAACACAAGGATAAGAAGGCTATCAAGGACTCATCCGGTATCCCTTAATAGACAACCCCGTTGGTCACTATCTATCATTGTGAATCCCAATTCCGGATAGATATTATTGAGGGAATCAAAGAAGGCATCCAATTCATCCTTAGTACCATCCCAAGCAAAGAAAATGTCGTCGATGTAACGCCGCCAGCCTCTGACATGGCGCCAAGATGGAGAATTGTACCAGAATCTATCTATCCGGAATTGGGATTCACAATGACATGTTCACTGGAGAATGTGCAGTTTTTAGACACATTGGTGTACAAGGAACAGGGTCTGTTGAAAACAGATCTATTTATAAAGAGTACAGACAGGAACAGTACACTACACTTTTCCAGTGAACATCCGAGAAGGATGGATGAGTCACTCCCATGGAGCCAGATGTTGAGGGTTCGGAGGATTGTGTCGGATGACACGAGGATTGACGCTAGGTTACAGGCGATGGTGGAAAGATTTTTGAAGAGGGGGTACCCTAAACGAACCTTATGGAGTACCAGACTAAAGCACTAACCATTGGACAGGAGGATTTGTTGTGTCCGAAACCTAAGGTTAATCAACCCAAAAGGGTCCCGCTAGTAACTACATACTGTGGTGTTAGTAGAAGGATCATGGAAATTGTGAAGAAACATTGGCCATTATTGGCAAAGGGTCACACAAATGTGGATGAATTCAAAATGTTTCCACTATTTTCTATAAAAAGGGCTGTAGTCTTAAAGATGATTTGGTTCATACTGACATCTGGAGCTCTAAACGGGCGATTCAGACGACATTCGCCCAACCCAGTCTTGGTAATTTTTCTTGTCTGGGTTGTGCCTGTTGTGGAAATATGCTAAAAGGACGGAGTTTCAGTCATCCCCATTCAGGCAAGAAATAGGACATAAGGAGAAGGTACACATGCAACAGCAGTTTTGTGGTATACACTATCTGCTGCCCATGTGGTCTGCTCTATGTGGGTGAGACCACGATGGAGGTCAAAGCTCGTATAGGAAAATACAAAAGTACAATACGAACAGGGATGACTAAGGTCCCGGTACCTAGGCATTTCCATGATATGGGCCATACGGTTAATCAACTAAGGTTTAGGGTTATCGATGATTAGGGATGGGCGAATCTACTCGCTAGGACTCGTTACTCGGCGAGTAGTAAGGGACTCGCAGGACTCGGTAGTCTGCGAGTTTCCCAGTGATTACTCGCACGAGTCCAATGCAAATCAATATCAATCCTAGTTTTGTCAGAAACGCTGACAACACTAGGATTGCCATTGTTTGCATTAGACTCGGCTACTGTGCCAGTGATAGCAGCAGATAACTGCTGTTACATTGCGAGCCGAGTCCAGCTGTCTTCTCTGTGCAGCTCCAGGGTCCTAGAACCTGCCTGCTCACAGACATGATGTAGCAGTGCTGAGATTGTTCTCAGTCTGCTCATTCCCTGTGCATAGACATCTATATTTATGCACAGGGGATGTAGCAGAGAGGACATCGCGTTTTGGACTACGTCGGACAGAAGAGGATTTTTTTAATTAAAGATGAAGTCCCTAATGGCTTTTTTTTTATTTCAAATAAAAAATTTTCTCTGTGTTGTGTTTTTTTTAACCCTTTATTGGAGATTCTTAGTGGCTGGGTCAAACGTGGCCTGACATTAAGAATCTCAGGCTTAATACCAGCTTGTATAACAAAGCTGGTATTAACCCCTTTATTACCCAGCGTGCCACTGCCACCAGGGCCGCTGGAAGAGCGGGGTTCAGCGCCAGAGGATGGCGCTTCAATGAACGCGCCATCTTCTGGGGCGGCTGCGGGCTGCAATTTGCAGCGGGGGGTGCCCAGAAAGCTTGGGCATCCCTGCGCTGTGGAATTCCAGCCCCCAGCTGCTTAGCTGTACCTGGCTAGACATAGAAATTGCGCGGAGCCCCACGCATTTTTTTTATTATTTAATGAATTTCAGAGTCAGAGTCTCAGAGTCGGAGTCTCAGAGTCGGAGTCGCCTCAGAGTCAGAGTCGCCTCAGAGTCGGAGTCGCCTCGGAGTCGGAGTCGCCTCGGAGTCGGAGTCGTCTCGGAGTCGGAGTCTCCTCAGAGTCGGAGTCTCAGAGTCGGAGTCGCCTCAGAGTCGGAGTCGCCTCAGAGTCGGAGTCGCCTCGGAGTCGGAGTCGTCTCGGAGTCGGAGTCATCTCGGAGTCGGAGTCGTCTTGGAGTTGAGTCGGAGTCGGAGTCGTCTCGGAGTCGGAGTTGTCTCGGAGTTGGAGTCGTCTCGGAGTCGGAGTCGTCTCGGAGTCGAGTCGGAGTCGGAGTCGTCTCGGAGTCGGAGTCGTCTCGGAGTCGAGTCGGAGTCGGAGTCGTCTCGGAGTCGTCTCGGAGTCGGAGTCGTCTCGGAGTCGGAGTCGTCTCGGAGTCGGAGAGTCGTCTCGGAGTCGGAGTCGTCTCGGAGTCGGAGTCGTCTCGGAGTCGGAGTCGAGTCGGAGTCGGAGTCGTCTCGGAGTCGGAGTCGTCTCGGAGTCGGAGTCGTCTCGGAGTCGGAGTCGTCTCGGAGTCGAGTCGGAGTCGTCTCGGAGTCGGAGTCGTCTCGGAGTCGGAGTCGTCTCGGAGTCGGAGTCGAGTCGGAGTCGGAGTCGTCTCGGAGTCGGAGTCGTTTCGGAGTCGGAGTCGTCTCGGAGTCGGAGTCGTCTCGGAGTCGGAGTCGTCTCGGAGTCGAGTCGGAGTCGTCTCGGAGTCGGAGTCATCTCGGAGTCGGAGTCGTCTCGGAGTCGGAGTCGTCTCGGAGTCGGAGTCGAGTCGGAGTCGTCTCGGAGTCGGAGTCGTCTCGGAGTCGAGTCGGAGTCGGAGTCGTCTCGGAGTCGGAGTCGTCTCGGAGTCGGAGTCAAAAAAATACGTGGGGCTCTGCGCAATTTCTATGTCTAGCCAGGTACAGCTAAGCAGCTGGGGGCTGGAATCCGCAGCGCAGGGATGCCCAAGCTTTCTGGGCACCCCCCGCTGCAAATTGCAGCCCGCAGCCGCCCCAGAAGATGGCGCGTTCATTGAAGCGCCATCCTCTGGCGCTGAACCCCGCTCTTCCAGCGGCCCTGGTGACGGTGGCACGCTGGGTAATAGAGGTTAGGGCCAGCTTTGTATTATCAGCTGGCCCTAAGCCCGAAATTTATGGCGGTCACGCCAATATTAGACATGACCGCCATGAATTTCTATTAAATTGTTTTAAAAAAAAACACAACACAGAGAAATTTTTTTATTAGAAATTAAAAAAAAAGCCATTAGAGACTCCATCTTTAATTAAAAAAATCCTCTTCCGTCCGACGCAGTCCAAAACGCGATGTCCTCTCTGCTCATCCCTGCGCATAGATATAGATGTATATGCACAGGGAATGAGCAGACTGAGAACAATCTCAGCTCTGCTACATCATCTCTGTGCACAGACATTCATGTCTGTACACAGGGAATGAGCAGACTGAGAACAATCTCAGCTCTGCTACATCAGGCAGCAGGCGGGCTCTAGGACCCTGGAGCCAGCACACAAAGAAGACAGGACTCTTATCTGTGCGAGTTTCCCAGCCAGCGATTACAGTTGCAAAGTAAACTAGTCCAATGCAAATAAATGACAAAACTAGGATTGCTTCAGGCTGAAGCTTCCGAGACACATCTGCGATTTGTAAATCTCACACTACTCGCTATTACTCGCTTCCCCATTCATTAACATTGGACTCGCTAGACTCGCAACGAGTAGCGAGTCCTGTGCTCGGACTCGCTAGAGTCAAGCGATTCCGAGTAATTTAGGATTCGCCCATCACTATCGATGATGTCCCTCTGCTTAGAAGAGGGGGTGACCGGGTGACTCTATTAAAGAAAAAGGAGCTTAGGTGGATTTTCGAACTTGATACCTTGTCACCTAGGGGTATGAATATAGATTATGACCAACGGGGTTGTTTATTTAGGGATACCGGATGAGTCCATGATAGCCTTCTTATCCTTGTGTTTTTAATTTCTGTTTTTATCTTTCTCCTATGTTTTACTGTAGATTGGAGGAACACTGATCCCCTTGGATACTATGATTATCAGAGCTGTATTGATTCGCCGTTTCTTGTTGATAAGCATTGTATGGATAAGGGCTAAAGACCGACTACAAGGAGTGATATAACTTAGGTGCTATGTATTAGAATTATTGTTGTGATTTTGACTTATGGGTTTCACAGGTATATATGACACGTTGGTATGATGGGCGATTAGTCCATTTTTATTGATAGAAGGACTGTTAGCCTATAGATGTAAACAGCCTGATAATAGGTTCAATACCACGAGAATGAGGTCTTTATTGATACACTATAAAAATGGTGTATATATTGACACATTAATAGAGTTTACTAAGGAGTCTTCATGTTGTGGATTTGTGGCACGTCCACCATAACTCGTGTCTAAGGGTAAATATACCTCAGTGGGAATACGTGCAATACATATGGGGTCAGTAGATAGCACATGTCAGATGTTTTGTATAGTTCCCCTTTATATATCTGTATTGTAATTGAAACATGATGCTGGTAGTGCATCATTTATATTAGTGCACCTATTGTGACTATAAAGATAAGATCCTGATATGAATATGTTTTTATATATGTATTCTTAATCCTGTCTTATTCACAGTTAATGATAGTGAATTTTGGAATATCTGAGATCCATTGCTATTTGTTATGTTGCTGTATGTATTGCCTCTAACGTGGACGCGCTGTGTAGGGAATAAGGCATTATATGCAGGTGATGGACAGGCCCCTGAACCTATCAGGGAGACCGTTCCAGACAGGATGTGTGTCGTCTGATTGACAAACACTTGAAGCCTATCGCCGAGGACGCTCCATGACAGGAAGCGCGTCACTTGATTGACAAGCGCCTCCACCTATCAGCAAGAGATGCTGACGCATGCGCAGTAGACACTAGATGCCTGGAACTATCGAGGAGCGCTCATTGGAGGAGTCGGGGTGGAACTACTAGGTTTCCATGACGACTGATGATGCATCGCTGTGATTGGCTGTGCGGCGTTATGTACAAAGAAACTGTATACAATACATCGGTTTTTTACCTGTGGATGTTGGCGATGAGTAAGTTTATGGCACTGTTGGTCAGGTTAATTGTTGTACCAATGGGGAATTGAGTAATCTGTTCTTTGTATAGTGTATATGGGGGATTTTTAACCATGTTTACTATAGACTTGCACATGATTGGTGTTCTAAGGATGGGGGAGGTGTTTTAGGATATAAGAGACACTGTGTTTGTAGGTTGAGTATGCACTTGAAAAAGGTCTGCGTACCGAAACGTTGTGCCTGGTGATGGACGGAATAAACTTTGAAGCAACTTGATAACACACCAGCTTGAGAGGCGCTGTTCTTTCTTTTGTTTGGCTTATGGATATCCAGGTGGGTCTCCCTGGTTGATTACGAGCATCTCGCTGCCTGGAGTTCACTGAACTCCTCTTTCATGAGGTGCTGTGGATAATCCCTTTATGTGCTAATTACTACAACAGTCCTTCTGAGGACTAATAGAGCTGTATACAGGCAGGCAGGGAGGCAGGATATATAGCAAACTTCGTTGTGCCAGTATACCAGCCTGCATCACATCTGGGGCTGGTGTACAGACTCATCCATCCCAAAACAGTGCTTTTAGGGTTAAATTTAGCTCTCTATAGGCAGGAGTAAGTTGTAGCGTAAATTAGGATACGCCAAAAGACTCGCTATTCTCATCAGCGTTTGTGTCTGACCAGTCCACCTGCAGGGCCTTAATCTGTAATCTCAGTGTCCAGCTAAAAACCAACTCTTGTCTGCATTCATCTAACATTTGCGTGCACCAGGAGTGGGTTGTAGCGTAAATTAGGATACGCCAAAAGACTCGGTATTCTCGTCAGCATTTGTATCTGACCAGTTCACCTGCAGTGCCTTAATCTCTAATCTCAGTGTCCAGCTAAAAACATAATCTTGTCTGCATTCATTTAGCATCTTAGTGCAGCTGGAGTAAGTTTTAGCGTAAATTAGGATACGACAAAAGACTCGCTATTCTCGTCAGCGTTTGTGTCTGACCAGTCCACCTGCAGAGACTTAATCTGTAATCTCACGGTCCAGCTAAAAACCAAATCTTGTCTGCATTCATTTAACATTTGTGGGAGCCAGGAGTGGGTTGTAGCGTAAATTAGGATACACCAAAAGACTCGGTATTCTCGTCAGCATTTGTGTCTGACCAGTCCACCTGCAGGGCCTTAATCTGTAATCTCAGTGTCCAGCTAAAAACCAAATCTTGTCTGCATTCATTTAACATTTTAGTGCTGCTGGAGTAGGTTTTAGCGTAAATTAGGATACGCCAAAAGACTCGCTATTCTCGTCAGCGTTTGTGTCTGACCAGTCCACCTGCAGGGCCTTAATCTGTAATCTCAGTGTCCAGCTAAAAATCAACACTTGTCTGCATTCATTTAACATTTGTGTGCGCCAGGAGTAGGTTGTAGCGTAAATTAGGATACGCCAAAAGACTCGGTATTCTCCTCTGCGTTTGTGTCTGACCAGTCCACCGACAGGGCCTCAATCTCTAATCTCAGTGTCCAGCTAAAAACCTAATCTTGTCTGCATTCATTTAGCATCTTAGTGCAGCTGGAATAAGTTTTAGCGTAAATTAGGATATGCCAAAAGACTCGCTATTCTCGTCAGTGTTTGTGTCTGACCAGTCCACCTGCAGAGCCTTAATCTATATTCTCAGTGTCCAGCTAAAAACCAACACTTGTCTGCATTCATTTAACATTTGTGTGCACCAGGAGTGGGTTGTAGTGTAAATTAGGATACGCCAAAAGACTCGGTATTCTCGTCAGCTTTTGTGTCTGACCAGTCCAACTGCAGGGCCTTAATCTCTAATCTCTGTGTCCAGCTAAAAACCTAATCTTGTCTGCATTCATGTAGCATTTTAGTGCAGCTGGAGTAGGTTTTAGCGTAAATTAGGATACGCCAAAAGACTCGCTATTCTCGTCAGCGTTTGTGTCTCACCAGTCCACCTGCAGGGCCTTAATCTGTAATCTCAGTGTCCAGCTAAAAACCAACACTTGTCTGCATTCATTTAACATTTGTCGGAGCCAGGAGTGGGTTGTAGCATAAATTAGGATACACCAAAAGACTCGGTATTCTCGTCAGCGTTTGTGTCTGACCAGTCCAACTGCAGGGCCTTAATCTGTAATCTCAGTGTGCAGCTAAAAACCAAATCTTGTCTGCATTCATTTAGCATTTTAGTGCAGCTGGAGTAGCTTTTAGCGTAAATTAGGATACGCCAAAAGACTCGCTATTCTCGTCAGCGTTTGTGTCTGACCAGTCCACCTGCAGGGCCTTAATCTGTAATCTCAGTGTCCAGCTAAAAACCAAATCTTTGAAGACCCTCTTATGTCCAGTAAAGGAAAGTATCTTTAATCAATCTCTGTCTCCTTCTTTGAGCGCCCCAAAACCGCTTATTTACACTTATACACATTAGCTTAAATTAGGATGCGCCAAAAGACTCGCTATTCTCGTCAGCATTTGTGTCTGACCAGTCCACCTGCAGGGCCTTAATCTGTAATCTCAGTGTCCAGCTAAAAACCAAATCTAGTCTGCATTCATTTAGCATTTTAGTGCAGCTGGAGTAGGTTTTAGCGTCAATTAGGATACACTAAAAGACTCGCTATTCTCGTCAGCGTTTGTATCTGACCGTTCCAGCTACCGGGATTAAACAGGTGCAATCTGTAATTTCAGTGTGCAGCTAAAAACCATCTTTTGGACGCCTTCATTTAGCTGTATACAGGCAGCACAACATTGAAAATGCACAAGGCCGATGGCAAGGGACAAAGAACTGGACGTGACGGTGGTGCAGGCAGAGGCCGAGGCCGTGTGCAAGCTCGAATTGAGCCACGACAAATGCCCACATCATCTCACTCGACCTTCCTGTCCCAATTTCTAGGGGACCACAGCAGCACACCACTATTAAACCAATACTAGTGTCAACAGGTTGTTAGTTGGATAGCGGATAATGCTTCCAGTGAGTTTGGCACCACCACAAATACCCTGTCTTCCACACAGTGAAGTGTCAGTAGCCGTGAGACTGGACCGCACATTCCACACCCTGATCCTCCTTCCCCCCACCATGCCGAGTGCCCGGCTCCGGACATAGCTGATCCCACACTTGGACACTCTGAAGAGCTGTTCACTTTTCAATTCGTAGATTCTGGCCTCTTACCAGCTCCAGTTGAAGTGGGTCATGAGGAGATCGTATGTACCGATGCACAAATATTTGAGCAGCCACGGTCTCACGAAGGCAACGGTGGGAACGTGTCTCATCAAGAGGTGGACGATGATGAGACACAATTGCCAGAAAGTCAGGAGGAGGACCAGGGTGCGGAAGTGGAAGACGACGTAGTGGATGATCCAGTAACTGACCCAACCTGGCAGGAGGACATGCAGAGCGAGGACAGCAGTGCACAGGGGGAGTTAGGCGTAGCATCACAACAGGCCGTGAGAAGCAGGGTGGTGTCTGCAGGCAGAAGGCAGGCAACCGTTCCCCGGAACAACAACACGACAGAAGTTGCCAGTACAACTGTTAGGTCTTCCCGAGTCTGGCTGTTTTTTAAGGTGTCTGCAGATAATTCAAAAAAGCCCATTTGCAACACCTGCCATGCCAGCATCAGCAAGGTTAGCAAAAGTAGCAGCCTGACCACCACCAGAATTATCAGGCGCATGGCAGCAAAGCACCTGACCTTGTGGGATGTACAGCAGAGTCCAGGAGCAGTGTCTGCGGGTGACACCGCTGCGTCTTCCACTGTTGTGCGTGCAAGACAATCCCCTATCCATACTGCAGGCGAAGATGCCTCCTGTCCTTCACTTGTACTTGCACAAGCAGAAATAGCACCATCATCAGCCACGTCCTTGTCCCAGCGCAGCGTTCAGTTATCCATTCCACAATCTTTGGAACACAGGCGCCCCACATGCCACAGTTCTAAAGGCACACATTTCGCGACTGCTTGCGCTGGAAATGTTGACTTTTAGGCTGGTGGAGACGGAAGCATTCCGCAACCTGATGGCGGCGGCTGTCCCATGTTACTTGGTCCCCAGCCGCCACTATTTTTGCTGGTGTGCCGTCCCCGCTTTACATAGGCACGTTTCCCAAAACATCATGTGTACCCTTAACAACGCAGTTTCAGGCAAAATCCACCTAACCACGGACACGTGGACAAGTGCTTTTGGGCAGGGCCGGTACATCTCACTGACGGCACACTGGGTTAATATTCTGGAAGCCAGGACCCAGTCTGAGCTTGGGACGGAACACGTCCTTCTGACACCAAGGATTGCAGGCCCTAACTCAGTCAGGGTTTCACCCACAGTGTACAGCTCTGGAAAGTCCTGCTCCTCAGCCTCCTCCTCTTCCTCCACTTCACCCTCCACACCAGTCCCAAGCTGGAAGCACTGCAGCACTGCCTCAGCTAAGCGGCAACAGGCTGTCCTGAAGTTAATATGCATAAGTGACAAACCCCACAATGCTGAAGAGTTGTAGACAGCTCTGAAACAGCAGGCAGATCACTGGCTCACACCGCTGAACCTACAGCCAGGCATGGTCGTGTGTGAAAATGGTCCGGAACCTTGTGGCAGCTCTGAGGTGAGGCAAGCTGACACATGTTCCATGCGTGGCCCATGTGTTGAACCTCGTGGTTCAGCAGTTTCTGAAATCCTACCCGGAGCTGTCGGATCTGCTCATCAAAGTACGCCACCTGTTTGCCCATTTTAGAAAGTCACCTACTGCTTCTGCCGACCTTGCCATCTTTCAGCGGCGTATGCAGCTTCCGGCTCACAGACTGCTGTGTGATGTCCCCACGTGTTGGAATACCACACTGCACATGTTGGACAGGATTTGTGAGCAGAAGAGGGCAGTTGTTGAGTACCAGCATCAACTAGGCCGTCGGTATACGGTTCAAACTCCACATAAGACCTCAGGAGTGGATATGGATGTCCGACATATGTACCGTTCTCCAAAACTTTGAGGACTCCACCAAGATGGTGAGCGGCGATGACGCCATCATTAGCGTCACCATCCCGCCTCTCTGTCTTCTAAAGCGCTCTCTGCTCAAAATCAAAGACGATGCATTGCAGGCGGAGCACGATGAGTTGCAGCAAGAAACCTTACTGGGTGATTACACACAGCCCAGCCTCATTTCATCCCAACGTGCATTGGAGGACTATGACGAGGAGGAGGATGAAGAAATAGAGCTAGTTTCATGCGGAATTGACGGTAATACATGCACAACCGTCAGACCGTTGGTTCAGTGTTGATGGCCAGAGGACAGGGGAGAGAAAGAGGAGGAGGATGAGGCGAGCATGGACAGTCATGCTGTTGGTGAGGACCCTGAAGTCTTGCCTGTTAACAGTCTGGCGCACATGGCTGACTTTATGTTACGCTGCCTGTCTCGTGACCCTCCCGTTATCAACATCTTGGCGGACACTCATTACTGGTTGGTGACACTTTTAGACCCATGCTACAAGGAGAACTTTATTTCTCTTATTCCCAAGTTGGAGAGGTCTACAAAAATGCTGCATTACCAGAAGGCCATAGTCGTGGAATTAGTCAAAAAATTCCCTTCTGAAAACGCTAGCGGCAGAGGTCACGATTCGGTAGACAACCAAGGCGGCCGGCCGAGAGAGGCACAAGTCCAATCCAGCAGAGATAGGGGAACACTCTCAAAGATCTGGGACACTTTTCTCAGCACCTCCCGTACCACAGGCCCTGAGGTGCAGGGTAGTGTCACAAGGACTGCAAAGTTTGCCAAGATGCTGAGGGAGTACCTTATCGATCGTACTAAAGTGCTCCTAGACTCCTCTGTGCCTTTTACTTATTGGGTATCCAAGCTGGACACGTGGCAGGAATTGGCTCTCTACGCCTTGGAAGTCCTGGCCTGCCCTGCCGCTAGCGTTTTGTCAGAGCGTGCCTTTAGTGCCGCAGGTGGAATCATTGCAAATAAACGCACCCGCCTGTCAACTGAAAATGGTGACTCTGATCAAGATGAATAAGGGTTGGACTGGGCCTGACTTCACCACACCACCACCAAATGATAGCGGAATTTAAATTTTGTGCCGGTAGATTGCCATGCACCTTCGCACACCCACACATCGGTACACACTTCATATCTTTGGCTACTTGCTGTACTGCTCCTCGTTCTCCTCATCCGCCACCATCATATGATCAGTGCGACCGTGGTTCATAATGCCACGAAAACATAATGTTTGTACATCATATTTATGATGATGATGATGACCCTAACCGTTCAAAAGTTAGGCAGTAGTTTCATGTATACCGTCCAGGGGTAAATGTTTTAGTCCATGCTTACAGAATGGGCATTACAAGTACAGGAGATCCGCTCCTTTGTAATGGGAACAATATTTAGAGGCTCTCCTCCATGTTTCTTTCCAGGGGCATTGGGGTGCCTCCCAACTTTTGGCTTCCCTGCCTAGGGCAATACTACAAAAGACCAACTTCCTTATAATGGGCACAATATTAAAAGAGGCCTTCATGCACGCCTCTATCCAGGGGCATTGGGGTGCCTCCCAACTTTTGGCTTCCCTGCCTAGGGCAATCCTACAAAAGACCCACTTCCTTATAATGGGAACAATATTAAAAGAGGCACTCATGCACACCTCTATCCAAGGGCATCAGAGTGCCTCCTAACTTTTGGCAGCCCTGCCTAGGGCAATCCTACAAAAGACCCACTTCCTTATGATGAGCACAATATTTAAAGAGGCCCTCATGCACACCTCTATCCAGGGGCATTGGGGTGCCTCCCAACTTTTGGCTTCCCTACCTAGGGCAATACTACAAACCATACAGTGCTAACCACTGAGCCACCATACAGTGCTAACCACTGAGCCACCATACAGTGCTAACCACTGAGCCACCATACAGTGCTAACCACTGAACCACCATACAGTGCTAACCACTGAACCACCATACAGTGCTAACCACTGAGCCACCATACAGTGCTAGCCACTGAGACACCATGCAGTGCTAACCACTGAGCCAACACACAGTGTTAACCACTGAGCCACCATGCAGTGCTAACCACTGAACCACCATACAGTGCTACCCATTGAGCCACCATACAGTGCTAACCACTGAACCACCCTACAGTCCTAACCACTGAGCCACCATTCCGTGCTAACCACTGAACCACCTAAACACTGAGCCACCATTTAAATCACGCACCAAGAGCGCTGATTGGTGGCCGTGGTCGGCGGCGACCAATCAGTGAAGTGGTGCAGGCTTGGCTTGAGATTTGAATCCTGCGCCGCTGATTGGCTGACCGCGGCGACCAATCAGCGAAGCGCGACTTAAATCACGCGCCGCTTTGCTGATTGGTTGCTGTGGATCTTGGCAACCAATCAGAGACGCAGCGCGCGGCTTGGCAGGAGATTTGAAATCCGTGCCCCTGATTGGCTGAGCGGTGCAGGATTCAAATCTCCCGTCAATGGCGCGAGCTGCCCAGCCGACCACGGTGACCAATCAGTGCTGTTTGCGCGTGATGCGCTTTGGCGGGGGATTTGAATCCGGCTGCCATATCGAAACTTGGGTGTTACAATATGGCAGTCGGGGCACTTCCACTGCAAGCAGTCGGGAGATGACTGTCTCGCGCCGCTCATTTCCGGGCTGCGTCGCCGCTGACTTTCGTGCGGCAGGTGATGAGCCGTGGCTACCGTCGGAAGATTGAAGTCTGTGTCACTTACTTTTGGCACTTGTCACTATCCCACAATGGTGCCGCGGTACATTGTGGGATAGCGACATAAGCACCGGAAGTCTGTGACACATATTATTGGTGATTATATATTAGACTAGATGGTGGCCCGAAAGCATCGGATATTCTAGAATATATATGTAGTTTATTTATAAAGATTTAAAAATAATGCAATGAATACATGGGATTTTCCCCAGTCAGCTATGCGGCTTCATTCAATATACCTGCACGCAGGGGCGGAACTGCCGTTGTGCAGCTGGTGCAGCTGCACCAGGGCCCCGACCTGCTAGGGGACCCCTTCAAGCCTGGAGGGGGGCCCCCAGCTGACCCCCGCAAGCCGCCGTCAGAGGAGAGAAGGGCCAGGTAAGGGAAGCAGAGAGCTTCCTGTTTCCCTTGCCTGATCCCGCCCCTCCTCTCCTCTGCTCCTCCGGCTCCTAGGACAGCTACAAGCATCCGGCGCGGCTCACCAGGTAGGAAAGCACCGTGCCTGCGGCTCCCAGCAGCACATCCCCCTCCCCCCGGGCCGTGCCGACGGCCAGTAGCACCCCCCGCCCTCCCCGACAGCCAGTAGCAACCCTCCCCCCGCTCCTGCACCAGGGCCCCCAGGGGTTACGGTCCACCCCTGCCTGCACGTGTGACACGTGACCAGCAATCAGTAAGGTACCGTCACACTTGGCGACGCTCCAGCGATCCCGACAAACGATGTGACCTGGTGGGGGTCGCTGGAGCGTCAGTATGTGGTCGCTGGTGAGATTGTCACACTGAGCGAGATTGCTGGCGCCGGTCATCTCCAGGCTGCGTCGCCGCTGACCTCCGTGTAGCAGGAGATGACCCGCGGCTACCGTCGGGAGATCAGCGGCACTACCAACGGTAGCGGTGGCGTGCGTGGTTCAAATCCTGCGCCAATTCTTGGCTGTACTGCACCTGTTGCTGCTTGGTCGCAGCCGGCCGGCCGCGACCAGTGAGCGATGCGGGATTTCCGTTACAGACAGAATTATACAGTAGTATACTGAATATATATTAGATACTGATGAAAGCATTCTCGATGTATGGAGTAAACAATTTCTCTTAGTTGATATTAGAGATTGATTGGCAATTATAGGAAACACATAGGGTACCGTTACACGTCGCAACATTGCATGCAATTTCACTTGCAATTTGCTGTTTGCAGTGAAATCATGGACACATTGTTTAATTTGTACACGGCAACAAAATAGAACAATGTGTCCATGATTTCACTGCAACCAGCAAATTGCAAATGAAATTGCATGCAATGTTGTGACGTGTAACGGTACCCATATTGTCCTTGCATTTTTTTCATGATTGCATATTTGATTATTGATGTATATTTGCTTATTATGGTAGAATGCATTGTGGATCTCACATCTATTAAAATGTGAACAAAAGAAAGTCACCAATCAATAGAGCCTCATTTCAAAGCTTCAAATATAAACATAACAATCCATAGGCAGAGAAGTACAGTATATATTGAGTAGTGTATGTAAAGAGTACCATTTGTTGCATTCAAATTCACCTGGTCTAATGGCCACGTTACACACACAGATATATTGGTCACAGATCTCTGGTTGCAGTGAAATCATGGACAGATTGTTCCATTGTACACAGCCACAAAATGTAACAATGTGTCCATGATTTCACTGCAACCAGAGATCTGTGACCAATATATCTGTGTGTGTAACGTGGCCTTAAGGCTATGATTCTCACTTAGGGTATAAAGGTACCTTCTGGGTACCTTTATACGCCACAACCACGGGAGACATTTTTGACGGCGATATGTCACCCTGGAATTATCGCCGCCAAATGCCTCCAAATTGTGGCGTGTAATGTGGAAATTTGGCGGCGATATGTCGCCTCGCTCCGGTCGCCTGATTTCAGAGCAGTGCTCTGAAATCGGAACCAGGCGACATTTGGTTTATCGCCGCCAAATTCCCAAATTACACACCGCAATTTGGAGGCAATTTGGCGGCGATAATTCCGGGGCGATATATCGCCGTCAAAAATGTCTTCCGTGGTTGTGGCGTATAAAGGTAACTTCACACACAGCAATATTGCTAGGCAATTTCACTGGCAATTTGCTGGTTGCAGTGAAATCATGGACACATTGTTCTATTGTGTTGCTGTGTACAAATGGAACAATGTGTCCATAATTTCACTGCAACCAGCAAATCGCCAGTGAAATTGCCTAGCAATATTGTTGTGTGTGAAGGTACCTTATGGGGCTGTCACATTCGTCAATGTTGTCAGCGATCTCATCGCTGGCGACATTGAAGGCTGATCGCTGGTGAGCTGTCACACGGGCAAACTCACCAGCGACCAGTGGACCAGCGACATTGTGGAAATGATTTAAATATCGTTTCCACGATGTCTTGCTCCCACTGCCAGGCTGCGGTAAGCGGGAGCAGGCTGGTAACCAAGGTATACATCGGGAATCTAGGCAGAGCGCGCTGCCTAGATACCTGCTGTTTACCTTGGAGACCAGCTCCCAGCGCTTGCAGAGAGGCGCTGGGAGCTGGCTTCGGTCGTCTCCCGGTGTCACATGCAGCGATGCAGGTTCTAAAACCTGGCGACCATCAACCAGCGATTTATCGCTGGTTGATGTGCCCTGTCATACACATCAATATCGCTGCAACGTCATGTGCAGCAGCGATATTGCATGCGATATTGACGTGTGACACATCCCCATTAAGAGGTCCTGGGTTAAAACCTCAGACAAGCCTTTGCCCTCCTAGGAAGTGAACCTGTGTATGTTTTTTGTACACCAAAAGACTGCCATCCGGCCCCATAGCATACTATGGGGCCGAAATCCTGTCCGGGGCTGCCAGGTTCACCCCAACAGCCCCGGATCGGATTGTGCCATGGTGTGAAGCCGGCCTAAGTGTACAAATTCTTTTTTTCACCTTTAACATTACACTATGAGCTCAAACATGGATGGTTAGACTAGTATTATGAAGCTACAGCTACAGACAGTGATAGCTGGGGGGCATAAACGACCTGACAGCCCCACATTGGAAGTTGCCGACGATGAACATACTGCCCTGTGCCAGCATTGGATTTAGGACGTTGTGCCATGAGGTGGTTTGATTTGACAACATATATGTCTTTATAAAAAGGCAAAGCACTGCACTGCCTTCTTAATACACTGGACTATAATTTCTTTATAAAACTGTACAGTGTCAGGATTTTTTATTTAGAAACAATTAAAAGTATCACATAATTAAAAAATACTATGTATATGTGGCGCCCCACTGGTCGGGACACCACGTAGGGGTACTGCACCCACATAAGAGTGTGCAGTATTCCTGTGACTAGGGAATTGGGATGCCGCATAAGGGACCCAGAGTTAGTCAGAGGAGTTAGTGAGTTAGAGAACTCCGCTGGGGAGTGAGGAGTGGAGAACGGTGGAGAAGCCGTCAGGACAGAAGGAGATCCTAAGAACACCAGGGATCTGTCCCGAAACTCTGACCCGGCTCTGAGCACGGTGTGGGAGTCTATCCCTGAGCCGTCGAACCGGATGACCGAGCTTCTATAGGAAGTTGCGGCCGAACACCCAGTGCATCTATAAAAAGGACCCGTATAGGGTCCCCAGGTTTCAGTGAGGAGTCCTGCAGAGAGGATCCGTGGGAGCTGGCTTGAGGCTCTGCACGTGGGAGTGCTCAAGGAGACAGGGAAGAGCGCAGTGAGGGACCGGATAGGAATGGCAAGCATACCACCGAGGGTCCTGAGTGAAGCATCCTGGTTCCCCAGTGACTACCCAGGCCAAAGAGACCCGAAAATACTGTGTCATTTGTTAACTAGAGATGAGCGATGTTCGATTCGAAATGTTTGCCAATCTCAAATTTGACCTGTTTTGGGCGGTGTTCAAGTCATTCGTCGAATTAGAACAATTAGCTTCAAATTAGGCAGTTCTAGGTTATGTTCGATAACGCTTCGGTCACCTAAAGCGTACCTGGCTTTTCACACTAATACTGATCTTCAATCTTAATATCTATTTTCAGTGTATAGTGTGCGGGAAGGGGGGGAAGGGCAGGGTTCAGATCAGTGCTGCTGAAGTGATGGAGCTCTTTTTTTTTTTTTCTCCAGACCGCATGTAGTGAGGCAGTGCAGGCTTTGAGCCAATCACAGTGAAACACAGTAAAGGGCATGTTTTGCACAAGCAAGGTCCGGCATCATTGGCTGTGTATGTCACATGTCCTTGCCCTATAAGACCCAGCCATTTTCTTCATCACTACCATTTGCTCATTGCTGTAGCTGTGTGTCAGACAGCACCGCTGCTGCTGTGGGTGCCATACAGTCAAAACTCAGAATTCTACTATCCCATTCAGCTACAGAGCTAATACATAGTTAGATAGATGGTGCGAATTTGAGCAGAATCAGCTCTTGTAAGAGCTGCATCATAGGAGTAGGGAGTAGGGACTAGGGACAAGGTCTGTAACAGCCCTTTTTCAGATCTACTCCATAGAAGGAGGGACTAGTTTTAATTACAGCCCTTTGGGCTAGGTTAGAGCAGTCCCTATTAGTTTTTGCCAGGCAGGTGTTTGCAAGAGTGCTGCACAAGTCCTTTTCACACCATCTGGCCACATCTAGCTCAGGAAATCCTTTAGGGCAGGTAGTGTAGCACTGCTGTTAAGAAAGCTACACCACCTGTCTTAAGTAGGCATTTTTTTGCTGCTGCTAGTCTCAGCAATTTGTTCGGACCAGTAGCAGTGCAATTTACATAGTAGTGTAGCCCACTTGTGAAAAGCTACACCGCCAGTGTACTTCCTTACTAATTTTTAACTGCATCTTGGCCACATCTGACTTCTGGTCAAGTCGCAGCGTGCCAAAACCTATTACTGTACGCCACTTGTAATACAATCTACTACATCGCCAGTGTATTTCCTACTAATTTTTAACTGCACCTTGGCCACATCTGACTTCTGGTCAAGTCGCAGCATGAAAAAAACTATTACTGTACGCCACTTGAAATACAATCTACTACACCGCCAGTGTACTTCCTACTAATTTTCAACTGCACCTTGGCCACATATGACTTCTGGTCAAGTCGCAGCATGACAAAAACTATTAGTGTAGGCCACTTGTAATACAATCTACTACACCGCCAGTGTACTTCCTACTAATTTTCAACTGCACCTTGGCCACATATGACTTCTGGTCAAGTCGCAGAGTGCCAAAAACTATTAACATAACTCCTTTATTTCCTCCTACGCGTTTCGGCGCGCCTCCTGGCACTTTCCTCAGGGATACCAACACCTCACCAACCTCTCTTATTTATATCACATCTCATATCAATGATAAGTGGGAGTGAACATCAATAATGATGTCAAAATCGTCATCCAAGGGAGGAGGGTCACAGATTTTGGTGCAAAAACAACACATTAAAAACATACAATAAAAAGTTAATCACATAGTATACATACACATTATAAAAAACAAGTTTAAGAAAATTGTGCAAAAAGCAGCAAAAATCCAGGCAGAACCACTGAAGAAAACTATGTATAATATCTATTCAGAAAATAATGATAGTCATTCTATTCTCCTCTCTGGGGATAGAACCTGCCAAACTCCCTGGATATTTGAGCAAGCATCCATATCTTTAACAAGCGCCACTTGTTCTGTTATATATTGAGCAGATCAGTAAATCAAATGATTAAGCTTTGGATTACATAGGATAAAAAAATGCCATCACTCTCTCTAAGACACTTGCACGATCACAACTAAAACAACAAAGAGAAAAAATCTTCTGTTTACAGACATTTCCATACAGTCCAAATTTATGGAACATCAGGACTAAAAATTGTAATGAAAAAAAAATTAAAACATATATTTAATTCATTAAATTAAAAAATTTTAAAGATAAGAGCACATAAAAAAGGTAAAAAGGAGGATCCTAAAAGATAAAATCGTTGAAATATTCTTTTCATCAAATACAAAGATAAATAAATGTTTACAATATTAAAACAAACCATTTACCCTTTTTAACATGCTTTACTCAAGAATATTGGTAAGGGTGTCAGTGTTTTTCTCTGAATTCACTATGGAGTGACAGCCTAAGCTCTTATGCTGTCATGAAGATTCCCTTGGTTCTATCCCCTGAGCGGGAGGAATTAATACAAAATAAACTAAGGAAAGTGTAACATAATTGAAGCACACTTATTTAGAGAAACCCTGATGAAGTTTGTACGATCTATTTGTGGTAATAAGTTATTCTGTCCACAAGATGGCATCATCAGGATGTTGTTGTCAAGACAACAGGCTGAGTACCAAGTTTTTACGAGTATATATTTCCGCCAGCAGGGGCGTTCAAGAAGAGTTGACAACAAGTGAATGTGCCGGTTTAGGTCACTGTTTAGTGCAGAATGGGGCAAATGAAGACCTGTGGATAAGTGTAAGTGTATACCTCCAAAGTTAGAGTTCACATGTGCACTGTAACAAAGGATAAGTGTTGAATCAAAAGTGTAAGTGTTACCAGTGAGAGTGTTTCTTTCTACTCATGGGTGAAAACGTAGTGTATGTTTGAATCAAGCTCTGAGGATTGACTGTGCAGTCAGCCATATGTTAGTTTTAGTTACTTTGTGGATGTGAAGTCAATTCTGTGTTATAAATGTAAGCGGAAAAAGATAATATACCAAGGGAAAAAAATAAAAAATGTAAAAGAAACTCCCAAAAGTAGTAAAGATAACACCGCTAATGCAACCACAGAGATCAGGAGTGAAATGGGGAATAATAATAAGAATAAGTTTATCACTGCAGCACAAATACACAGTGACCCAGAGTCTAATAAACAAACAGGATCTAAAACCAGCGATGAGGAACATTTAAACAAAATTAAGGAACTCATCAATAAAATAAATAGAGAGAAACCACTTAGTCCTATTAAAGTATATAGTACCAATGAAACAATTAGTAAAAAGAATATCCCTGCACCTAACACAATAAGAGAGCCAGAGAAGAATGACACACAAACGGACTTAATTGAAATAGAAAAAATCATTCCAGCCAAAAAGAGTAATCTTTGACAATTCTAAATACAACAATAATGGCATTGTTCCTTTTTTGGCCGCAGCCAAACCTCTGGCCCAAGATATAACAAAATTCTTCAGCCCAGCTATGGGCAAAAGAAAAAAAGAGGAAACCGAGGACAGGGAAAGAAAAAAAGTGAAAATAAGCTTCAGAGACTAAGGAATAATGATAACACTGCCGATAATATAATAAACCTTTCCAGTCATATACTTTCCAGAGAGGAAAAGAATCTATTGAACAAAGGACTCTTGTTTTGTCCAACTAACGATCCTGATGATTTTGATCTATACATTGATGTACACCACCAATTCATTAGAAGGCTCACCCTAAAACGGCACTTTCTACTCAAACCTGATGAGGAAACATGAGAAACAACTACTCACACACAAAAGAATCCTACACTGAAAGCAAAATCAAACTTTTACCCTATAGAAAGTAGAGGGCACACCCTGGAGACCTTCCAGGACCTACTACTAAAAGATCTGAAAAAAGAAAATTTGATACAGAGGACGAACAAAAACTTTACCAATAACAGAAATAATCTAACTGAAAAAGAGAGAATGGCACTAAGGGATTTGAGAGATAATAAATCAATAATTATACGAGCTGCAGACAAAGGTGGGGCGATTGTGATACAAGATAAACAAGACTATATAAATGAGGCTCTTAGATTATTGGCAGATGGAAAATATTATGAAACTGTTGAAAAAGACCCATATCCCGAGTTGGTTAAGACCTATAACCACAATATCATTAAAGCACACCAAGAAGGTATTATTTCAGCAACTCTCAAGAAATTCCTCATCAAAAAACTACCTCCTACTCCCTTCTTCTACCATCTCCCCAAAATCCATAAAAGTCTAGTAAATCCCCCTGGCTGCCCTATAATAGCAGGGATTGGATCATTAACTAGCAACATAGCTGAATTCATAGACAAAAAATTACACACATATGTGTCAGATTTAGACAGTTACATAAAAGATTCCACCGATATAATAAAAATCCTGAAGGAAATAAAATGGAAGAAATCATATACATTAATGACCATGGACGTAGCATCGCTATATACTAACATAGAGCATAACTTGGGATTACTGTGCATTGAATTCTTTCTCAAAAAAGACCTCCTGATAAAAGATAATATGATTAAGTTTATTCTTGATAATTTGAAGTTCGTCCTAGAAAATAATTTTTTTACATTTAATGGAACATTATACCACCAAAAATTCGGCACTGCTATGGGCTCGAAAACTGCATGTTCATATGCAAATTTGGTAATGGGTCTTTTTGAGGAAATATACATTAAAGGCAACTCACACAGAAGTGGCCTCATATTATATAAAAGGTATATAGATGACCTCTTCTTGATATGGGATAAAGAAAAAGGTGACCTACAGAGTTTTATAGGAGAAATTGAGAAAAATAATTGGGGATATAGTTTTGAGACAACAACTAATGACCAGGATATAAACTTTCTAGATCTAAACATATTTGTGAAACAAGATGCACTTTGTACCAAAACATATTTCAAAGCTACAGACCGTAATTCTTATATTAATTACAAGAGTGGACATTATAAAAAATGGCTGAATAACATCCCACCCAGCCAGTTCAGCAGAATAAGAAAAAATTGCTCTAATATCCAAGACTATGGCTGCCAATCAGAAACATTGGTAAAAAGGTTTACTGAGAGGGGCTATCCCAAAGACCTGATATGTAGATCCCAGAAATATTATGAAGAGACACCGCAGGAAAAACTTTTAACACCAAAAAGTAAGAGGAGTGAGAACATGGGTGAATATAGATGGAATTTCATCACCACATACAATAGATGCCATAAAAAAATTAGAAACAGTATTGAAAAACACTGGCACCTATTAAAAAGTGACCCTGTATTCAGCAAAGTGATCCCTAACAAACCGGGAATCACATTCAGGAGGGCACCAAACATAAAAGGTCTTGGTAGCACCTAGTCGACTGAAACATAGTGGGAATACTAAGGCTGAAGAAGTGACACAGAATGGGTCCAGTAATTGTGGGAGGAAGAGATGCCTTTGCTGCAAAAATATACAGAAAAGGACACATTTCACTTCTTTTTCCAATGGGGAGACTTTTCCAATCAAATATAAAATGAATTGCACTACCAAGTACGTAATATACCTGCTAGAATGTCCATGTCATCTGCAGTATATTGGAAGGACTATTAGACCATTACATGAAAGGTTTAATAAACACCGCTCGAATATTAAGAATGGCTTTAGAGCCCATGGTGTATCTCACCATTGTGATCTCTATCACAATAGAGACCCTGCGGTCATTAGTATTACTCCCATAGATCAGGTACAGCCACACATCCAAAACAGATTTGAGGTTTTAAAAAAAAAGAGAAAAGTTCTGGATGTACAAACTGGATACACTGAAACCCAAGGGATTAAACCTAGTTTCTGAAATAATATGCGAGTAATCAGGTAATCACTACACTAGTTACATTTTTTATTTTTTTCCCTTGGTATATTATTTTTTTTGCACTTACATTTATAACACAGAATTGACTTCACATCCACAAAGTAACTAAAACTAACATATGGCTGACTGCACAGTCAGTCCTCAGAGCTTGATTCAAACATACACTACGTTTTCACCCATGAGTAGAAAGAAACACTCTCACTGGTAACACTTACACTTTTGATTCAACACTTATCCTTTGTTACAGTGCACATGTGAACTCTAACTTTGGAGGTATACACTTACACTTATCCACAGGTCTTCATTTGCCCCATTCTGCACTAAACAGTGACCTAAACCGGCACATTCACTTGTTGTCAACTCTTCTTGAACGCCCCTGCTGGCGGAAATATATACTCGTAAAAACTTGGTACTCAGCCTGTTGTCTTGACAATAACATCCTGATGATGCCATCTTGTGGACAGAATAACTTATTACTATAAATAGATCGTACAAACTGCATCAGGGTATCTCTAAATAAGTGTGCTTCAATTATGTTACACTTTCCTTAGTTTATTTTGTATTAATTCCTCCCGCTCAGGGGATAGAACCAAGGGAATCTTCATGACAGCATAAGAGCTTAGGCTGTCACTCCATAGTGAATTCAGAGAAAAACACTGACACCCTTACCAATATTCTTGAGTAAAGCATGTTAAAAAAGGTAAATGGTTTGTTTTAATATTGTAAACATTTATTTATCTATGTATTTGATGAAAAGAATATTTCAACGATTTTATTTTAGGATCCTCCTTTTTACCTTTTTTATGTGCTCTTATCTTTAAAAATTTTTAATTTAATGAATTAAATATATGTTTTAATTTTTTTTTCATTACAATTTTTACTCCTGATGTTCCATAAATTTGGACTGTATGGAAATGTCTGTAAACAGAAGATTTTTTCTCTTTGTTGTTTTAGTTGTGATCGTGCAAGTGTCTTAGAGAGAGTGATGGCATTTTTTTATCCTATGTAATCCAAAAGCTTAATCATTTGATTTACTGATCTGCTCAATATATAACAGAACAAGTGGCGCTTGTTAAAGATATGGATGCTTGCTCAAATATCCAGGGAGTTTGGCAGGTTCTATCCCCCAGAGAGGAGAATAGAATGACTATCATTATTTTCTGAATAGATATTATACATAGTTTTCTTCAGTGGTTCTGCCTGGATTTTTGCTGCTCTTTTTGCACAATTTTCTTAAACTTGTTTTTTATAATGTGTATGTATACTATGTGATTAACTTTTTATTGTATGTTTTTAATGTGTTGTTTTTGCACCAAAATCTGTGACCCTCCTCCCTTGGATGACGATTTTGACATCATTATTGATGTTCACTCCCACTTATCATTGATAGGAGATGTGATATAAATAGGAGAGGTTGGTGAGGTGTTGGTATCCCTGAGGAAGGTGCCAGGAGGGCGCCGAAACGCATAGGAGGAAATAAAGGAGTTATGTTGAAGTTCCATCTTCATGTGCATTACTTTTGGAGCGGATGATTCTGGCAGCGCGGATTGTGATACACCATTTTTTTCCCTACAACTTGATGTGTTTCCACACTTGTGTGGATGGTGGAAATCCTGCAACAGCCATCTGGTAATAAGCATTGAATACGCCTTCAAGCCAGTTGTGGGTGACACAACTGCCCCAGGTGAGTGAACCCCCTTTTTCACCACTTTATACTCAGTGCCATAGTGATAGGGCACTATTGCGCCTCTTGTTCCCCCTCCTTCTTTTATTTAAAACTATTAAGGCCATGTTACACACACACAGATATCTGTGACCAACATCTGAACAGATCTCTGGTTGCAGTGAAATCATGGACACATTGTTCCATTTTGTGGCTGTGTACAAAATGGAGCAATGTGTCCATGATTTCACTGCAACCAGAGATCTGTTCAGATGTTGGTCACAGATATCTGTGTGTGTAAAGTGGCCTTTAGTGTAGGCCACTTGTAATACAATCTACTACACCGCCAGTGTACTTCCTACTAATTTTCAACTGCACCTTGGCCACATCTGACTTCTGGTCAAGTCGCAGCGTGCCAAAAACTATTAGTGTAGGCCACTTGTAATACAATCTGCTGTGTCGCCCCAGGGTGTGGGGTACTCGGGTATCAGGCGGCAGAAGGGGTTAACTGTGTCACGGCGAATGGCGGCCGCGCCTGATCCCGTATCCCGGGGGACGGTTCTCTTGAAAAGGGGATTTATGTACAGGGGATTATTTACAAGTCTATAGTTGTCGTGACGCCACCTGCAGTGTCTGGTGAAGTAGCACCAGCGCCGCGACAGTCCTCCGGAGGTCGGTGGTATTGCAGCTGAGATGGTGTAGTCCTCCGCAGGTAGGACTGGGACCTCCGGGGCAGTGTAATGAGGAGGGACAGGTTGTAGTGGAGCTGAGATTGTATAGGGAGAGTTAAAACAGTCTATGGAGGATACTGGGAGTGGATAGGAAGGATACACACACGCAGGAAAGTCTCTTTTACCTTTTACTGATGTTTTGCAGGTAAATACGTCCAGGGCACCAACGGGTGACAGGGTTGCACAGTGAGTTCCCACAGCAAGTGGGTATAAGGCCTCCGCTGTTCTATAGTGTTTGTCTGAAGCACAGCCTGCTTGCAGCCTGACTTGCCTCCTCTCTCTTCCTGACTGTAAAGCCTTCCTCTCCTCCTGTGTTGTCTCCGGGATACCTTCTCCTGATCACTGTGGCTCTGCCCTGCTGTGTCTGGTTCCCTCTCTTGACTCACAGGGGGGACAAACCGGGTAGCCGAGGCCTTCACGGTGCAACGGGGTTTTCTGTAGTCCTATAGTGTCCCACAGGTGCGGATCCCCAATATCCGGTGTTTCTCCTGGGAAGAACTCCCTCAAGTTCCTTGCTCCCTTTCAGTTCTCTGCTCCTAGCCCTCAGTCCCACTTAGGCTGGTGGGACGCTGAAGGCCCACTCCGGGTCACTGGCTCGGGCCTGAACGCAGCACCGACCACCAGGACTTCCTTGCAGCTCTTCTAGCGTCTGCACACACTCTGACTAACTCCTCCCCCGACAGCAGTATTTATAGGGGATCTTGCCTAAGGTCAGCAAGTGGGGCTCCCCCTACTGTTTCGGGGAGGAAGGTGTTGTATGTAGTAGATACCTGCAACCCAGCTGTGCATCAGGGAGATCTGTGGTTACCTGCGTGAGCAGGTCGCCACATACTCCCCTAGGTAACATCAGTACTCCTGGACTGAGCAATTTTTGTTTTTGAACAAAGGAATAACAATATAACAATAAACAGGGAACATATTTACATAGTCTGAAAATAGAAAAATTTACAAAAAGACACTGAAAAATATTTGAAAAATGGAAAAACAGGTAAGTCCATAAAGTGCTAGTCCATCCACCGCAGGCTTTTTAAAGTTTGTGGCTATGTTAGGCCATTAACCGTAGTCCATTTGCAATTTTAAAAGTTCAAAGTTCAAAAAGGGGAAAGAGTTCAAAGGGAGAAGTTCAAATAGTCTTTACAGTCTATTTCTGTACGCTACAGGTAATAAACAGAGAAAAAGTCTCTTAAAAGTTCACATTCTGACAATAAACAGGGGTCCCTATGGGTGTCTCAGCTTAGGAGACCTGGTACCTCCCCGCCCCAGGCACTTTCTGTTCCTAACTTAATGTGCTTGGGACTAGGCCCAGTTCCTCCACCCTTCTGTGCACTACTATTTACATCTTCTATTGTACATGTTACTTATTTACATATTTTTCTTAGTGTGCTCTACCTTGTTCCATACCCATTCTCCAAACCTAGACGGGGGTTGACCTTATGTGCATCTCTTTGACCTCCGCACTACAGGTGTCACTGTCTCAGGTGAAGTGTCTAGAGTTGAGTTTGCTGCAGGTGTTTCAGGTAAGCTTCTGCGTTGTCTTAATCTCACGATAGGGCTAGCAGGTGTACCGATTGCAGCATCCTCAGATTCTCTAGTAATGGGTATTTCTTCCTGATTCATGGGTATCTCTTCAGTAGGCTGGTAGAAATTTAGTACTGGCACAATGATAGCTCCATCTTGTTGAGGCCAATCTCCTGGGAATTATCCTAGGATTGTTTGAATTACGTTTTCCTTTGGCTTTTGGAATAGACTTTCTTCTTGAATTGGCTCAGACTCTGAAATGGGCTGATTGGAGAGGTCTTGATCTTCCCAATTTGGAGGGCACTTTTTAATGAGATTTCTGGACACGGTTTGCCTGGTTCTTCCACCGTCTTTGCTGATGACGCAGACTTTATCACTATCATTTCCAGAATTGATAAGGACATAGGATTCACGTTCCCATCGATCATCTAGTTTATGGCGAGTTCTTCTTCTTTTCAGGACCATACTTCCGAGTGGTATTGGTTCTACTGGAGCATGCTTGTTATAGTCCCTTTCATGTTTTGCACGGGATTTATCCAGGTTATTTTCAACAGTTTCTTGAACCTTTTTGTACTGTTCTTGGCTATGGATTTTCCAATTTGCAATGGCATGATCTGCTTCAGGGTCTACTACTCCTAGTTCCAAGTCTACGGGTAATTTTCCTGTACGAGCTCTCATCAGGTAAGCTGGTGTACAGTTCGAAGAGCTGACTGGAATGTGGCTGTACATGTCAACAAAAGCAGGTAGTTTCTCTGGCCATTGATTTCTCTCTTCTAACGGTAGTATTTTCAACATATCAATGAGGATGTGGTTCATCTTTTCACAGATTCCGTTGGTTTGGGGATGATACAGGGTTGTTCTAATTTTCTTGCACCCATACATCTGGCAAAACTCTCGAAAGATCTCCGCTTCGAAAGCTGATCCTTGATCTGTTAAGATATGCTCTGGATATCCCAACAGTCTGCAGAAGACTTTTTGGAAGGTTTTTGCAGTTGTTGCAGCTGTCAGGTCTTTTACAGGGGCAACCATCAAGAAATTTGAGTAATGGTCAACCATGGTCAATGCGTAGGTATAGCCGGATCTACTTGGAGTTAACTTTACATGGTCCAAGGCGACCATTTCCAGGGGTTGCTTGGTTACAATGGGATGAAGTTGAGCTTTCTGACTTTGTACGTCCTTTCTTCTCAGGCTGCAGGATTTACAATTCTTGCACCATTTTTCAATGGATGACCACATGCCGACCCAAAAGAACCTATCCTTCAGTAGCATCTCAAGCTTCTTCCATCCGAAGTGACCAGTTTGATTGTGGTGCACGTTCAGGACCACGGGGACTTCTGATTTTGGCACGATGATCTGCCAAGCCATCTCGTGAGTTCTTGGATTGATGTATCGGCGGCACAACTTATCTTGGTATTGGAACAGTTTACCTCGTTCGTTCCACAGACGTTTGGTGTCAGACGGGGGGTTCTCAGGCAGCTTCACTGACTCTTGGGTTATCAGTTGTTTGATTAGACTGACAGCCGGGTCTTGGTCTTGCGCCTCCCTCCAGTCGAAGTGGGATAACAGGTTTACTGCTCTTGTAGAGGGATCTTGATGGGTCTGCTGGCATTGGGTTACTCTTACATGATGGAAGGCAGGTAACTCCACCTCTTAAAGCTCGTCTTCATCTACACCCTCTTCCGATAAGTGTGGCATCCTGGATAGAGCATCCGCGTTTCCATTCTGGTGCCCAGCCCGGTACTTGATGGTAAATTGGTAGTTGGACAATCTGGCCATCCATCTCTGTTCCATGGCTCCCAACTTTGCGGTTTCCAGGTGGGTGAGCAGATTGTTATCAGTGTATGCTGTGAATTTGCTAGAGGCCAGATAGTGTTTGAACCTCTCTGTGACGGCCCAGACCAAGGCCAGGAATTCCAGTTTGAAGGAACTGTAGTTTTCTGGGTTCCTCTCTATGGGTCGCAGCTTTCGGCTTGCGTAGGCGATCACTCTCTCCTTGCTGTCTTGCTTTTGGGAAAGGACGGCTCAGAGTCCCACATTGCTGGCATCTATATACAGCAGGAATGGCAGGTTGTAGTCCGGGTAAGCAAGGATTTCTTCTCCTGTCAGGGCTTCCTTCATCGTCTGGAACGCTTCCTCTTGTTCCTTACCCCATCTCCACGGAGAATCTTTCGACTTTCCCTTCGCGGGTTGGCCTACTAGGAGGTCTTGCAGGGGAGCAGCCTTCTTGGTGTACTCCTTGATGAACCTCCGATAGTAGCCCACCAAACCCAGGAATTGACGTACTTCCTTGATGGTCTTGGGTTCTGGCCACTCTTTGATTGCGGTCACCTTGTCTGGATCAGGGGCCACGCCTTCGGCACTGACTATGTGTCCCAGGTACTGGACTCTTGGCTTTAACAGGTGGCATTTTGATGGTTTTAGCTTCATCCAGTATTTGGCCAAGGATTCAAACACTTCTCCTAGATGAGTGACATGTTCTGCGTACGTTTTGGAGTACACGATCACGTCATCCAGGTAGAGCAGTACCGTCTCAAAGTTCTTGTGACCCAGGCAGCTTTCCATTAAGCGTTGGAAGGTTCCGGGTGCATTACATAGTCCGAAGGGCATGCTGTTGAACTCACATAGGCCCATAGGTGTTGCGAATGCCGCTTTCTCTCTGTCTTCCTCGGCTACGGACACCTGCCAATACCCACTAGTCAGATCTAAGGTAGAGAAGTAGTTGGCAGACTTCAAAGCAGCTAAGGATTCCTCTATACGAGGTAACGGGTAAGCATCTTTGTGTGTTATGCGGTTTATTTGCCTATAGTCTACACACATCTTCATACTGCCATCCTTTTTCTTGACTAGGACTAATGGAGCTCCCCAGGGACTACAGCTATCTAGTATAACCCCTGCGCCCTTCATGTCCTGTAACATTTCCTTGGCTTTTTGATAATGTGCAGGTGGAATATGCCTATAAAACTCCTTGATTGTTGGATGTGTATACCTGTGGGGATCTGATGTTGTACCCCTTTTATCCTACCAAAATCAAGTGGATGCTTACTAAAGGCTTGTTCGAACTCTTGAACTACCGGTACACACCTTGCTTTTCATACACAGGAGTGGTGTCAGTTCCGACATGGAGCTGCTGGCACCAGTCCTCCAGTGGCCCGATTGTTTGATCAGGTTTTGCCCCTTTTTTGTGGGGTTTGGGTTGCACTGTTTGGATCTCGTTGTTGCTGACTGTGTATAATTTAGCAACGGTGGTATACCTGGGTAATTTAACCTCTTCACTTCCACAATTTAAGATGCGAACAGGTACTCTCCCTTTGTGTACATCAGCAACCCCCCTGGCTGTCAACAGTGTAGGTCTGTGCTCTGTGCTCACGGGCTCGACTAACGCTTGGTAGTCCTGCCCTATCAGACCTATAGCTGCTCCATACCAGATCATCATTTAACTCATTGGGGGTATCACAATAGGTAACGGGTCTGTCACCCGTGCAGTACCAATTTCACCACCTGTAATTGTTACCTGTTGCTGGTGCAGGATGGCTCTGATCTCACGCTGGAGAACCTTCCTCTGACCAGGTCTGGCAGTGTTTGCAATCTGTTGAAGCAAAGACAAAACTCCCATGCAATTGCTAACAACATTAGTACCCAGTATGATATAAGGATCATTTGCATTACTGTCGTCATCGCTGGAGGAGGCCGACATGTTGGAGGCCCCCCTAGTGAATTACAGCCAGTCCGTAAAGAGTTAAACAGTTCGGGAGTGTCCGGACTAGGCCGCGGTGCTCGGGAATGCTCGGCTGAGCGATGGGCGGGTCTCACTTTCGCGCTCAACAGGTTGGCACGCCCCCTTTCTTCCCGATCTTTGGCACAGCAATTGCGGCGTAGTGTAAACAGTCACTCAATACAGTCAATATCACGGCACACAGTACCCAGTAATACCGGGCACGGGATTTTGTTCGTGACGCCAAAAAAAGATGTGTCGCCCCAGGGTGTGGGGTACTCTGGTATCAGGCGGCAGAAGGGGTTAACTGAGTCACGGGGAATGGCGGCCGCGCCTGATCCCGTATCCCGGGGGATGGTTCTCTTGAAAAAGGTATTTATGTACAGGGGATTATTTACAAGTCTATATTTGTTGTGACGCCACCTACAGTGTCTGGTGAAGTAGCACCAGTGCCGCCACAGTCCTCCGGAGATCGGTGGTATTGCTGCTGAGATGGTGTAGTCCTCCGAAGGTAGGACTGGGACCTCCAGGGCAGTGTAATGAGGAGGGACAGGTTGTAGTGGAGCTGAGATTGTATTGTGAGAGTTAAAACAGTCTATGGAGGATACTGGGTGACAGGGTTGCACAGTGAGTCCCCACAGCAAGTGGGTATAAGGCCTCCGCTGTTCTGTAGTGTTTGTCTGAATCACAGCCTGCTTGCAGCCTGACTTGCATCCTCTCTCTTCCTGACTGTTAAAGCCTTCCTCTCCTCCTGTGCGGTCTCCGAGATACCTTCTCCTGATTACTATGGCTCTGCCCTGCTGTGTCTGGCTCCCTCTCTTGACTCACAGGGGGGACAAACCGGGTAGCCGAGGCCTCCACGGTGCAATGGGGTTTTCTGTGGTCCTATAGTGTCCCACAGGTGCGGATCCCCAATATCCGGTGTTTCTCCTGGGAAGAACTCCCTCAAGTTCCTTGCTCCCTTTCAGTTCTCTGCTCCTAGCCCTCAGTCCCACTTAGGCTGGTGGGACGCTGAAGGGCCACTCCGGGTCACTGGCTCGGGCCTGAACGCAGCACCGACCACCAGGACTTCCTTGCAGCTCTTCTAGGGTCTGCACACACTCTGACCAACTCCTTCCCCGGCAGCAGTATTTATAGCTGATCTTGCCTAAGGCTCCCCCTACTATGCCGGGGTGGAAGGTGTTGTATGTAGTAGGTACCTGCTATGGAAACCCAGCTGTGCATCAGGGAGATCTGTGGTTACCTGCGTGAGCAGGGCGCCACACTACTACACCGCCAGTGTACTTCCTACTAATTTTGCACCTTTGCCACATATGACTTCTGGTCAAGTCGCAGAGTGCCAAAAAGTATTAAGGTATCTGTGATCAACATCTGAACATATCTCTAGTTGCAGTGAAATCATGGACACATTGTTCCATTTTGTGTGTGTGTAAAGTGGCCTTTAGTGTAGGCCACTTGTAATACAATCTACTACACCGATGATGTACTTCCTACTAATTTTTAACTGCACCTTTGCCACATCTGACTTCTGGTCAAGTCGGAGCGGGACAAAAACTATTTTTGTAGGCCACTTGTAAAACAATCTACTACACCGCCAGTGTACTTCCTACTAATTTTTAACTGCACCTTGCCCACGTCTCACTTTGGGCCTAGTAGCAGTGTTGGTTCAGTCACCTCTGCTTGATTGACATTCACCTTTTTTTTGTAAAACAACTGTACTGCTCCCAATTTTTTCACATACAAAATGAGTGGCAAAAGGCCTGCTGCTGGTGGAAATGGGAGTAGGCATGGTGGAAAGGGAAAAAAGTTTGTGTCCGTGGGGTAGATGCTAAAGCTACATTAACATCTGCTGAAAAAAGACAATCTAACAGCCAAAGTAAGATGTCTACTTCTTTCTGTGGCCAATCGGATATGATCCCTTTCTTACAGACACGATCATCGATACCACTTGGAAGTGAGGCACAAAAACAGCAGGGGCTTGAATGGATCTCAAGTGCCCCATCAAGTGGCCACTCCTCTAATTCAGCTTCTACATCACAAACCCTCCAGTCATCTGAGGTGTCAGACCAATCACACTTGATTCTTCCAAGCTCCCAAGTAGGGATGGGCGAATCTACTCGCTAGGACTCGTTACTCGGCGAGTAGTAAGGGACTCGCAGGACTCGGTACTCTGCGAGTTTCCCAGTGATTACTCGCACGAGTCCAATGCAAATCAATATCAATCCTAGTTTTGTCAGAAACGCTGACAAAACTAGGATTGCCATTGTTTGCATTAGACTCGGCTACTGTGCCAGTGATAGCAAGGAAACTCTCAAAGTAACTGCTGAGCCGAGTCCAGCTGTCTTCTCTGTGCAGCTCCAGGGTCCTAGAGCCCGCCTGCTGCCTGATGTAGCAGTGCTGAGATTGTAGCAGAGAGGACATCGCGTTTTGGACTACGTCGGACGGAAGAGGATTTTTTTATTTAAAGATGGAGTCCCTAATGGCTTTTTTTTTTATTTCAAATAAAAAAATTTCTCTGTGTTGTGTTTTTTTAACCCTTTATTGGAGATCCTTAGTGGCTGGGTCAAACGTGGCCTGACATTAAGAATCTCGGGCTTAATACCAGCTTGTGTAACAAAGCTGGTATTAACCCCTTTATTACCCAGCGTGCCACCGCCACCAGGGCCGCTGGAAGAGCGGGGTTCAGCGCCAGAGGATGGCGCTTCAATGAACGCGCCATCTTCTGGGGCGGCTGCGGGCTGCAATTTGCAGCGGGGGGTGCCCAGAAAGCTTGGGCATCCCTGCGCTGCGGATTCCAGCCCCCAGCTGCTTAGCTGTACCTGGCTAGACATAGAAATTGCGCGGAGCCCCACGCATTTTTTTTTTTATTATTTAATGAATTTCAGAGTCAGAGTCTCAGAGTCGGAGTCTCCTCAGAGTCGGAGTCTCCTCAGAGTCGGAGTCTCAGAGTCGGAGTCGCCTCAGAGTCGGAGTCGCCTCGGAGTCGGAGTTGCCTCGGAGTCGGAGTCGTCTCGCAGTCGGAGTCGTCTCGGAGTCGGAGTCGGAGTCGTCTCGGAGTCGTCTCAGAGTCGTCTCGGAGTCGGAGTCGGAGTCGTCTCGGAGTCGGAGTCGTCTCGGAGTCGGAGTCGTCTCGGAGTCGAGTCGGAGTCGGAGTCGTCTCGGAGTCGGAGTCGTCTCGGAGTCGGAGTCGTCTCGGAGTCGGAGTCGTCTCGGAGTCGTCTCGGAGTCGAGTCGGAGTCGGAGTCGTCTCGGAGTCGGAGTCGTCTCGGAGTCGAGTCGGATCGGAGTCGTCTCGGAGTCGGAGTCGTCTCGGAGTCGTCTCGGAGTCGAGTCGGAGTCGGAGTCGTCTCGGAGTCGGAGTTGGAGTCGTCTCGGAGTCGGAGTCGTCTCGGAGTCGGAGTCGTCTCGGAGTCGAGTCGGAGTCGGAGTCGTCTCGGAGTCGGAGTCGGAGTCGGAGTCGTCTCGGAGTCGGAGTCGTCTCGGAGTCGAGTTGGAGTCGGAGTCGTCTCGGAGTCGGAGTCGTCTCGGAGTCGGAGTCGTCTCGGAGTCGGAGTCGGAGTCGTCTCGGAGTCGGAGTCGTCTCGGAGTCGGAGTCGTCTCGGAGTCGGAGTCGTCTCGGAGTCGGAGTCGGAGTCGTCTCGGAGTCGGAGTCGTCTCGGAGTCGGAGTCGGAGTCGTCTCGGAGTCGGAGTCGTCTCGGAGTCGGAGTCGTCTCGGAGTCGGAGTCGTCTCAGAGTCGGAGTTGTCTCGGAGTCGAGTCGGAGTCGGAGTCGTCTCGGAGTCGGAGTCGTCTCGGAGTAGAGTCGGAGTCGGAGTCGTCTCGGAGTCGGAGTCAAAAAAATGCGTGGGGCTCCGCGCAATTTCTATGTCTAGCCAGGTACAGCTAAGCAGCTGGGGGCTGGAATCCGCAGCGCAGGGATGCCCAAGCTTTCCGGGCACCCCCCGCTGGAAATTGCAGCCCGCAGCCGCCCTAGAAGATGGCGCGTTCATTGAAGCGCCATCCTCTGGCGCTGAACCCCGCTCTTCCAGCGGCCCTGGTGGCGGTGGCACGCTGGGTAATAGAGGTTAGGGCCAGCTTTGTATTATCAGCTGGCCCTAAGCCCGAAATTTATGGCGGTCACGCCAATATTAGACATGACCGCCATGAATTTCTATTAAATTGTTTTAAAAAAAACACAACACAGAGAAATTTTTTTATTAGAAATAAAAAAAAGCCATTAGGGACTCCATCTTTAATTAAAAAAATCCTCTTCCGTCCGACGCAGTCCAAAACGCGATGTCCTCTCTGCTCATCCCTGTGCATAGATATAGATGTATATGCACAGGGAATGAGCAGACTGAGAACAATCTCAGCACTACTACATCAGGCAGTAGGCAGGCTCTAGGACCTTGGAGATGCACAGAGCAGACAGGACTCTTATCTGTGCGAGTTTCCCAGCGATTACAGTTGCAAAGTAAACGAGTCCAATGCAAATAAATGACAAAACTAGGATTGCTTCAGGCTGAAGCTTCCGAGACACATCTGCGATTTGTAAATCTCACACTACTCGCTATTACTCGCTTCCCCATTCATTAACATTGCACTCGCTCCAATCGAGTCAAGCGATTCCGAGTAATTTAGGATTCGCCCATCACTACTCCCAAGTGTCCAGCCGCCCTACTGAGTCTGGGGTAACAGACATGTTTGAGTGTGCAGAGCTGTTCAGTCACACAATAGCCTGGGAATCAGAGGTCTGCACCAAAGCTGCAGCGAGTCCAGACAAGTTAATGATCTGCCTTGATGCCCAGAAGCTTTGTGAGTCAGACCCAGGCCCAGATGAAGAAGCTTCTGACCTTTATGCAGACCCTCATTCCCTAACAGTTCATACTGTTGGTGGACACCAGGAGGATGATGCTGATGAGACTCAGATACCGGATTTGATTGACAAATTAAGTTATCGGTCAAGGCAGGAAGAGGTTGTCTCTGAGGATGAGGGGTGTAAGAACACAGAGGATGATGATGAGGGTGGAGATCCCACTTGCTTTCAACCCACAGTCAGCCAGTCGATGAGGTCAGCAAAGGAGGTGGAGGAGGATGCTACTGATGATGAGGTTAGGTTGCGCCTTCCTGGACATAGAAGGAGCACTGGAAGCATGCCAATAACTGTATCCGCAGCCACAACTCTGCCTCTGAGTGGAAGTCGTGTTGGCTATGCAGCTCGCATGGGCTGTAAGCCTTGCCTAGCCTGGGCCTTTCTTGACATCTCCAAGGATCTCCCAACTCATGTCATCTGCAAGATTTGTCACCAATCTCTGAGTAGAGGCCAAAAACTCACTAGCTTGAGTACTTCATGTATGAACCGCCACATGGACATGAAGCAGAAGTCGCAGTGGGAAGCTCACTGTGCTAGAATGTGGGCTAGTGGGGTGGGCCTACCACCGTCTGCCCCATCAAGTGCATCCGTGTGCTCTTCATCGTCTGTGACTGTGGGAACAGCTGTCACATATGCTTTTGGACGTACACCTTCCACCTCTTTACCCACAACAGGCAGTGTGATTGGCAGGTCGTCACTTGGTTTTTAAATGGACAATGCTGCTGGTGTTGAGCTCTCTCAGACATCGAGAGCACCACCTTTGGATGAAGGCAACATTACATCTTCGCCTGCACCTCCCTCCCAGACCAGCAGTTTGCCGGGGACACCATACTCAACTGTGTCTCAGCACAGCAGCCAGCCCTCCGTCCCTCAGATGTGGACAAGTAAAAGGCCATTTCCTCCTAGCCATGACAAAGCTAAGCGCTTGAATTTCACCATCTGCAAGCTGTTAGCTTCAGAAATGCCTGTCCTGGTGGACACAGAGGATTTTCGAGACCTTATGTCCATCGCAGTGCCACAGTACCAGATGTCCAGTCGCCACTACTTCTCCAAGAAAGGTGTGCCTGCACCACACCAGCATGTTGCAGTCAACATCACCCCTTTTTTGAGAAACTCTGTGTGTGGCAGGGTGCATTTCACCACAGACACTTGGACCAGTAAGCATAGACAGGGGCATTACATTGTGAAGTAGATAACATCGGTGCTTGTCTTCTTGAAATTCTCTTTATTATTTGAAAATTATAAAATCATTCAACATGCTAGCTGGGCGCTAGACGCCTTTCGGAAGAACAACTTCCTTAATCATTAGCAAATACAAAATACAAAAACGTATGCATATATAAAAAAGACACCTCCACCCACAGCTGAACATAATTTATGATAATAATAAAGAAATTAAAAGTTTAACCCTTTCACATGTTATGGAGTTGAACCTTGCACAAAAGGAGTATTAAGTTGCTTTCTAATACACAACTCATTAATATTCCTAAATATGATACAATATATATTTGGTATCTTTATAAATATCCACCTTTGATGTTTTTATTTTGTTCCTTTTCTTTCCTTATATGATGGAAAACCAATATACTATCATACAGAGAACATTTCAGTGTGTATTAATATATCTATTATATAATTGCGAATGCTGCGAGTGCCCCTTTGTCGTCATGTGGATACGAACGAAGCATTGGCCGCGCAGCGGCCATTGCGAGCCGGCGAGTCGCTATGCCCGCGCAGCGGGCATGGCGAGTCGAAGCATTGGCCGCGAAGCGGCCATTGCGAGTCGCTCTAAGGCGACTCGCTATGCCCGCGCAGCGGGCATGGCGAGTCGCCTTAGCAGCGCGAAGCATTGGCCGCGAAGCGGCCATTGCGAGTCAGAGACTCGCTCTGCTAGAATCCCGATGCATTGTGCATCGGGCACCCATCTAGTTTATGATAATTATCACATATTAATAAATTCTGGCATTACACTCCTGATGTGCATTTGTTGCATTGTTCAAGCATATTTAAAATTTAATCATCCTAGTAACTTTATAGTTTCAAAAAACTCCCCTATATCAATAAAAGGCTATTTACATCCTGGGAAAAAGACGTACAGGATACTAAAGCTAACAAGTTCCAGCGAGACTTACATGATTACAAATCCCATACTGTTTACAAGTGGAAACAGACTGAGGGGGGTAGTAACCAGAATTTAGGGGATACCTCTTTGTCCTCGGTAGCTTCTACCGATGATGAGGGTGAAACATCCAGTAGTAACCAGAGATATCCTGCACGAAAAGGAAAGCAGAAAAAGTTTTTTACAAGAGATATTGGGAAAAGGAGAAGGACTGGAGTGGTGAAACCCTCTACATCTAACCTTCAGGTAATTAACCTATCTGATAGGAATCTCACACAAGATCAGATAGAAGTGCTCAGTCTGGGCTTAACGTTCTCACCTTCCTGACGTTTTGATTGCTTTGCAGCAATAAAGGACTTGCACTTATTCACCCGTAAATTGGTCCTCAAAAGACTACATGAGAAAACAGGGGGCGATAATTTGTTATGGACGACACAAGAATTAGAGGTGATTAAAGCACTAGAAGATATTGGGGAAGAAACTGATAGAGAAAAATCTGAGGGTAAGTTTTATTTTCCTAAAACCAAGAAGTTCCCTGCCTTGAATTTGTACTCTAATATTGACCTTTTTGTCAAGATGGTAACGGAGGAATTCAGGCGAATTCCGAGTGGCAATTTTGGTGGAAACATCTCAGAAGGCCAGAGAAGGGCCATTAAAGAACTTAAACAAATGAGAGATGTACTCATTAAGGCTTCAGACAAAGGCGGGAATATTGTCATCTGGCCGATCAAGTTGTATGAAAAGGAGGCACTGCGCCAATTGGATGATGGATCATGTTACATCTCTTTGACGTTTAACCCTACTTTCTCTTTTCTTAAGGAACTTCAGTCACTGGTGGAGGAAGCATTTCTTTTAGGTACAATCAACAAGGAAGTCCGAGATGGATTGGTCCCTGCATCACCGAAGACAGCCTGCTTATATCTGCTGCCTAAGGTACATAAATGCACACAAAACCCACCCGGGCGCCCTATAGTGTCAGGGAATGGTAGTCTGTGTGAGCAGGCGGGCAGATATTTAGATCATTTCATGAAACCTTTGGTGGAAACACTGCCGGCATATTTGCGTGAAGCCAACGACTTCCTCACTAAAATTGAGGGGGTTGTGTTGGAGGAGGACATGTGGCTTGTGACAATGGATGTAGAGTCCCTCTACACTTCCATACGTCACAAATATGGGATAGAAGCCACAGAGATGTATCTATCCATGTCCGATTTGGACTCCTCCCTTACACGTTTCTTGGTGAGTTTTCTGGAATTTGCTTTGTCTCACAATTTTTTCGTGTTCCGTGGTAAATATTACCTCCAGAAACAGGGTACGACAATGGGGGCGGCTTTTGCCCCCTCATATGCCAACCTGTTCATGGGGGCATGGGAAAGGGAGACATTTGTGATTAACCCTACTGAATTAAGTGACGGAGTAGTGTTGTGGACACGCTTCATCGATGACGTGTTTGTCATCTGGCAGGGCCAAGAACATGATCTGCTGAAATTCCAGGAGGAATTGAATAATAACGCACATAATATCAGACTGACCATGACGTACAGCAAGATGGAAGTCGACTTTCTGGATGTCAAAGTAAACAGAGGTGATGGTGGCCACTTGGTGACTGATTTGTTCAGAAAAAGTACGGCTAGCAACGCTATGTTGCGTGCCACTTCTGCTCACCCGTCCCATTTGATTAGGGGGATCCCAGTGGGACAGTTTCTCCGTGCCAGGAGGATCTGTTCCAATGATAATTTGTTTCACCTACAGGCTGAGGAGCTGACTAACAGATTTTTAGAGCGTGGATATTCTGGAAGGATGGTCCAAAAGGGATATTGGAGAGCAGCCCAGGCTGAGAGAAATACTCTACTGCAACCGAAGGGGAGGAAGAGCCAAGAAAATCAGGTGAGAATAATTACTGGGTTCAGTAATCAATGGCAGAAGATGGAGGGACCTTTAAAGAAATTCTGGCCATTGTTGACTTCTGACCTAGGGTTAAAAAAGCAAATACAGGGACATCCAACAGTAACATACAGAAGATCGCCTAATCTTAGGGACATGTTAGTACACAGTCTATATGAAGGGCCCAAGAGAGAAGGACTGTTTGGTACTAAGGGTCCTAGGTGGGGCTTCTTTCCTTGCGGGAAATGTGTCATGTCCAAATTTGATACGTGCCACGGAATTTTACTCATGTGATGGCCTGAAGAAATTTCTGATCACTCAACATATCAATTGCAATTCCACTGGAGTGGTGTATTATGCTACGTGCCCTTGCAAGTTGGTGTACATTGGCCTTACCTCCAGACAACTAAAAGTGAGGATTAGGGAGCATGTACTAGACATTATAAAAGCGGAAGCGGAAGATGACATCTCCCTTTTGAAGCCAATAGCTAGACATTTCAAGGCGGTCCATGATTGTAATGCGAATTTATTGAAGGCATTCGGTATCGATCAGGTCCATGTAAATATACGTGGGGGCGATCTGAAGAGGTCTCTAGCCCAGTTGGAAGCCAAATGGATAGATAAAGTCGGGAGTGTTCGCCCCCATGGTCTCAATGACGTTTTGAGCTTTGCCCCTTTTTTGTAGATGGTGTGTGGGAGTTTTAATAAAATTGACTTTTATTATCAATTGTGGTTGTATTGTATTTTAATTTCTTTTTTTATCAACAGGAGAAGAGTTGGAGTTCGGAGGATGGAGAGTCTGGGATAAAGATAGCACCTTTATATTGCACCTGCACTTTATATATTATACATGTGTGTGTCCTTTGTGACACAATAATTTTTTGTAATAATTTCAGCACTTTGGGATACTGGTTGTCCCCGTTTATGTTTATTTACTTATGTTTGGTATGAATGTGGTATGGTGTGTCACCGGCCGGTGCAGTATGAATGAGATAACATTAATTTGGTATTGCACTATGCACTTTACACTTGCTTGTGTGTTTCATTATATGATATTGTATTATCTCCTCCACCATTATTATTATATAATTATATACTTTCACTTCTATGTCATTACATCTGTGTTCACATTATATTGGGATTCACATACGCCGATATTCACATGTTCTATATTATAGTTATACAAAATACACAAAAGGTTTGCGCCAAACTGCTTTCATTAAATTGTGGGATCGGTGAATGATCCCCTCTGCTCACCTTCTATTGTTGTGCCTGTCCGCACAACTGGAGTAAGAGTTTAATCTGTCTCCCAGCTGGGCTCTCCTAGTTGGGCTCCAAGCAGCGAGGTGAAAAGTGCACGTATTTCCCGTGTGTCCCGGTGCACGTGACAGCTCGGGGGGAGTGATGGTGTGACGTCTGCCAGGTCCTGTATTCCTAAGCTGCTCTGTATCACGCTTCCCAGCAGGGAAGAAATTTGCAGCTCCAGATAAAACGAGTGATATTGTAAGCGCTAAGGTACATTAACAGGACACGGCTCACATAAGTATTACCTTTCAGCTTTAATGATTCAGCATATGGATCCCTTTAGCCACAACGCGTTTCAGCGCCAATTGCGCCTTTTTCCTATTTTTATGATTCGGACCCTTTCTTTTACTTAAAGAAAGGGTCCGAATCATAAAAATATCTATTTTACGCTTTCCGGCAAGGTCCTATTGCTTCCAGGACCTGTGGTGACGTCACGTTCTCGCGGGAACTCCAGTCACGTGACCGGAGTTCCGCGAGAACGTGACGTCACCACAGGTCCTGGAAGCACCGGACCTTGCCGGAAAGCTTAAAATAGATATTTTTATGATTCGGACCCTTTCTTTAAGTAAAAGAAAGGGTCCGAATCATAAAAATATCTATTTTAAGCTTTCCGGCAAGGTCCGGTGCTTCCAGGACCTGTGGTGACGTCACGTTCTCGCGGAACTCCGGTCATGTGACCGGAGTTCCCGCGAGAACTGACGTCACCACAGGTTCTGGAAGACACAGGACCATACCGGAGGCTTCGGTGGACCGCGGACAGGTGAGCATACATTATTTTTTTATTTTTAACACTTTCTTTCATTTAGGTAATGTTTATTTTGGCTCAAAATGCGGCAGATGCGGTTTTCTGACTGCATCTGCCGCATTTTCGAACCAAAATCGAACATGTTCGATATTCGCCGAATTTGAACCAAATTGTTCGAATTCGGCGAATGACTCGAATAGCGCCAAAATCAACTCGAATTTGAGATTGGCGAACTATTCGAATCGAACATCGCTCATCTCTACTTGTCAACCGTGGGACTGTCACGTCATCATCACTCACACTGTACCAGTAACACCGTATCTGGTGGTGGAACCAGTAATTTTGTGGCCTCGTTTCAAGATTTTTTCAGACCATCATTTTCAAGGCCTGGAGACACGAGAAGTCTGACACATAGTCAACGCCTTGAGCGGATGGTACACAAGTATCTCCAACTTAACATTGATGCAATGACTGTGGAACTGGAGCCTTGTTCATTTTGGGCTTCCCAACTGGAAAAATGGCCTGCGCTCTCCACTCACGCCTTGGAGATGTTGTCGTGCCCCGCAGCCAGTGTTCTCTCAGAACGTGTCTTCAGCGCTGCTGATGGTGTGCTGACAGAAAGGCGCACGTGTCTGTCCACCCAGAATGTGGACAGACTAACATTCATAAAGATGAACAAGGCATGGATCCGCAAGGACTTTTCTACCCCTGTGTCATCCTGGGGAGACTAAAGCCTTGTGGATTTTTGCCTAAAAGTAACCATTTAAAGTTTGCAACTGTGGTGCAATTGATGCCACTTAAGTGGTGTCTGTGCCCAAATTTTTGGAAAAAAGGGAGACTCTTCTTGTAGTCCCCTAAATGTGACACAATACTCATCGTCTGCACGAAGCCTTTCAGATAGTGAGGAAAAACATCACAAAATACTCATCGTCTGAACGTGGCGTTACACATACAGAAGTAAAAATCAAGAAATACTCATCGTCTGAACGTGTCCTTACAGATACTGAAGTAAAAGTCTAGCAATACTCATTGTCTGAACGTGGCCTTACAGAAACCAAAGTAAAAATCAAGCAATACTCATCGTGATCATGATGCCTTACAAATACTGGAGTGAAAAAGGATTTTCGATGGGCTTGACATGCCTATATGTCTCCTTTTACTCGTCCATCCCTTTTCTTTTTGCGTTGTTATATGTACTTGTCACTTTTCCATGTGTTTGTTGTATCTTCTGAGAAGTTTGTCACCTTTTGGACACCTTAGAAGTTGTTTTCTATGTGTTTTCTATGTGTTTGTATGTGTTTGTTTTTTCCTGCCATTGTTTTCAATGATATTCGACAGTGTTTAACGAAAATTCGACGAACATTCAACAAACACACCCCCCAATTCGACAAACCGAATCGAATTCGAACCCTAGGGTGGTGGATCATCTCTAATATTCAGTGACAGGTTCCCTTTGACTTTATCCAGCCTACTAGGCACAAACAGATCTCTGACGTATCTCTCTATTTTTTCTATAGTATTCCACAAAACTAATGGTGGTCCCACCTGTGTGTGGCGGGGCATGACTTTTATGGGAACACTTGCACAAGCTTTGACTTTATCCGGCCTACTAGGCACAAACACAGGTCTCTGACCTACCTCTCTGTGAATTCATGTAGTACTCCACAAAACTAATGGTGGTCCCACCCAGTGTGTGGGCGGCGCATGACTTTATGGGAACACTTGCACAAGCTTTGACTTCATGTGGCCTTCTAGGCCTAAACAGGTCTCTGACGTATCTTTCTGTTTTTTCTATAGTATTCCACAAAAATAATGGTGATCCCACCTGTGTGTGGCGGGGCATGACTTTTATGGGAACGCTTGCACGAGCTTTGAGTTCATGTGGCCTTCTAGGTCTAAACAGGTCTCTGACCTACCTCTCTGTGAATTCATGTAGTACTCCACAAAACTAATGGTGGTCCCATCTGTGTGTGGCGGGGCATAACATTGACGGGAGCGCTTGCATGAGCTTCGAGGGGATCCGGCCCACTAGGCCTATTCAGGTCACTGACCTACCTCTGTAGTTTTTACTGTAATACTCCACAAAATGTTTAGCTGCTGAGCAAGGTTTAACCCTGAAATGCTAGGCCAGGTCCTGTTCCAGACCCTGTGCCATACATGCAAGCTGAGCTATTCAGCAATTTTGGGTCTTGGAGAATTGATGCCATTTTGCTGTAGGTGTTACCCTTTGAAAGGAGTAAGGATTCTTTTTGAAGTCCCCTTGCTATGTTTTTCATGATTTAAGAAGGGTGTGACATGCCCATACCTGTGTCTCATTCTCCTTTTACTCTTCCACCTCTTTATACTTAATGTAGAAAACTTAAGCCACTTAGCCTGTGACTATTTGTACTGTGTTTGAATTATTGTCACTTTTTTGTGGTGTTTGTTGTCCATTCTGAGTAGTTTGGCAGCTTTTTGAGCCCTTTGAAGGTGTTTTCTATGTGTTTTCTGTAGCTTGCCATTGATTTCAATAAGGTTCGCGTTGTTCGTCGAACATTCGACAAACAAATCTCAAATTCGACGAATCAAATCGAATTCGAACATTAGGGTGGTGGCTCATCTCTATTGTTAACCTGCTTTAAAGAACTGCCAGTAAACCCGTACAGCGTGAACAGACTGTGTGGCGTACTTTATCTCCATCTGATGAGCCACCAACAGCAGCAGGGAGAGGACAAGTGATAAGGCCTGGTTTAAACTGTGTCCCTGTGTAAAGACTAAACTATCACATTCAGAACTGTCCCGGGGATCCCACTCCACCTAGGGGGAGCGTAACCATCCTGCTTCTCCACTATCACCCCCGAAGGACTATCCCGCTGCGCCAGTAACATAACCGGAACCGTAGGTGGCGTCACAAACTATTTCTATCATTTTTATTATTTTTATTTACTCTTTTTAGCGTCCACCAGGGCCATGGGACTGGGCACGTGAACTACAATGCCTGGGACCGCGTACCCCACAGCCCTGGGGTCGGTCAGCTTTTGGCATCACGAACAGGATCCCGTGCCCGGTAGAACCGGGTACTGTGCACATTGAATTTTGCTTTGAACCAAACTTTATTGTTGAACCCCAAGATGACGGGGTCAGAGACTTAAGAACATGTGCAGACCCAAGGGACATGCCTTAGCCACTCATTGTGGGAGGGCCCTGCCATAGGTGCGAAAATCCAGACCCGCCCGAGTTGCCAAGGAAAAACCAAGAGGGTGGGCCTGAGATTAAAATACCCCTGCCGAAAGCTGTAAATGGCGGCAGGAAGGGCGAGGCAAAAATGAGAAGTCGACGAAGACACAGTACGAGTGTCGTCCATGGGTCTGTGACAATGGCGGCAAGCAACCAAAGAAACCCAGGCCGCGAGGTGGAGGGAAAAGGCAGCCCTGATACTGCTGAGCAGGGTGCCGCTGCGCTCCTGTCGTGCAAAGCAGAAGACGCGTTTTGGGAAGCTGCCCTAAAAGGCCTCCGCACCCAGCTCAATGAAACCCTGGACTGGGTTTTTAGGCGCTAGAGCGAACACGTCCGCTATGAGTTGTCCCAGTGGGCTGCGCAGAAAGAGTCCAGCAACCCAGAGCTGGAATTAAGGGCAAGAGACCAGGCCATGGGTGAGCCAGAGTTTGCCAGTAGCGACCAGCGGCAGGACCCGCAGCCCGTCTTCGAAGAGGAAGTGATGACTACAGCTGAGCCAGAGGTTCCCTGAGTGCCTGCCCTTGATGAGGTGACCAAAGCTGAGCCAGAAGACCCAAAGGAGCCAGCTGAACTTGAGGAGGACATCCTGGAGGTTCCCGCGGGAGAGTCCTACATGTTGGTGGAGGCCAAGGTTGAGGAGCCATCCATCCAGATTCCATGGAGGAGGAACCCAAGTAGGACGAGACAGGCAGTGACGAGGAAGTCGGGACATCCAGGTCCCGCGCTCTGTGGTGGGATCGCCACCAGCATCGACCGGTTGGGCGGGTAGGTGCCGACTGCAGTACAGCACCGTGCTACAGCTACAGCGCCGGAGCAGCCTGACTATGCCCATTAGAGGTTCCTGGCCAACCAGGCAGAGAGGCAGCACTGTCGCAAGAGATGGTGGGTCCAGGAGCAAGAGAGCCTCCTGGCAAGGAACCAAGCCTGAGGGATGGTTCCAGTTTCCCTAGAAGAATGCAAGACAGGTACAGTGGTGGCATTTCATTTAGACAATGGGTGGGGTTTCATCAGGGAGCCAGGGCTTATGGAGGAGATCTTTGTTAGCAGACAGGATGTTGAAGTGTCTAGCACCAGGGTATGGGGTACTCGAAACGGGGCTATTGCTATCTCTGGGTAGTCACGGGGGTCAAGACCCAGTTCTGTGGCCCTTGGTTAACTTTTAAAAGGGGGTAGTTATATACAAGGGAGAGATTTGTGATGTAACCCATGGTATGTGGCTATTGCAGGCCACCGCTGCTGTAGAACCTCCGGGGTGATAGATGGGCAGCTGGGATGGAGTGGCTCTCCATGGGCAGAGCAGCTTCCCCGGGGCAGTAAAGGTAGTTGGGGTGTTGGGTGCAGGACACAAGGTAGAGGCAGACTCAAGGTTTTGTTGATCACTTTGTCCTTTACTGATGGTAACGGTTATGAGCAGCTGTCCACGGAGTCTTTGATGAGAGCAACTTGGGACCTTTCTCATCCCGCCGGGTCTTTGGCTCCCTCACTGCGCTCTTTGCGTTGGCTCCTGCAGCTGCATCAGCTATGCTGCCGGCCTTGTCTCTTCCTGAGAGGTGCTGGTATGACACGCAACTCGAGTCCTTTCTAACCCTGGTCACGGGTGTATGTTCCTGAACTCTTTCCATTGCTCTTTCCATTGCTGTGTCTCCGGGCACGGTGTGGCTGGGGGACCTGGAATTCCCCTCCTTCCGTTGTTGACTGACGGGAAGGTGTACCCTGCACAGTCTCGGACCCGGTGTCCGTTCTCTGCGCCTTCCTCTGGGGTGAGCACGGTGTCGCTCAGCTCCCCTGGTGTGTTCCTGCGACGCTCCTCAGAACCTAGACTTAGGCCTGGCACCGAGTCAGCGATCCTGGGACCAGCTCTACAGCCTCTAGTCCACCGGGATGTCTTCCTCAGTCCTCCTAGGAACTGAACTATGGGGCACCTGAGATGAGCTTAGCACTGCTATTTTACTCCCAGGCCCTATTCACAGTCCTCCTGGGAACTGCACTGCCTGGCTTCACCCAAACCAGAATTTATAGGGGAGCTCACCCTGAACCTGGGTTTGGTCTTCCCCTTCTGCCTCGGAGGCAGAAGTTGTTGTGTGTGTTGCCTGATGAGAAGACCCGTTTGTTGCTCTCACTGTGACACCACCACCTGGGGGCAGTGATGACACCGTGGCACTTATACCCTGGGGTGCCACAGAAGCACACCTCCCCAAAGGGCCCCAAGACAGAGACTTGTACCGCCATGACAAGGTGAACTATGAGCGGCACCTAGGTCCCAAGGGGTGGTATGCTCTGCGGGTTTATAAAGTGGTAGAGTAATAAGAAGATAAACCTGTAATTCACATAGTTGTATTTGTATGCTGCTTTATGATGACGATGGACAATTTGTGAATTGTTTAATATGTTGAGCCTGGACTGAAGCCGGTAAGTGATTGACTCAGTAAAGTGCGTGCTATTTAAACAGCCTGGTGGTGAGAAGGACACTGCTGAGAGTGAAGGACAATTACCACTGTGACTGTACTTCAAACCCGGCCCTGTTTTGACCGGTATTGTGCTTTTAGATTTTTGATTATTGTTGGACCCGTTGACTTGGTAACGTTAAAGTAAAAGTACCTCCCGTAAGGGAAAAAAACCTCTGCGTAATGTTGTTTGCATGTTAATAAAAATGTAAATTTTACTCTGTAGGTAACGGGTCAGGTCAGTCACGGATGAGTGAGCTTAACCAAGGGGGAATGTGGCGCCCCATTGGTTGGGACGCCACGTAGGGGTACTGCACCCACATAAGAGTGTGTAATATTCCTGTGACTAGGGAATTTGGATGCCACATAAGGGACCCTCATAACACACATCCACACACTCTAGGTAGGGGACCGTGGGTGGACCCGCTGTAGGGAGGACCCAGTCTCATGGGAGGAGTGTTTGAGTGGGAGGAGAGTTAGTCAGAAATTTTAGTGAGTCAGAGAACTCCGTTGGGGAGTGAGGAGTGGAGGACGGCGGAGAAGCTGTCAGGACAGAAGGAGATCCTAAGGGCACCAGGTAGTGTGGTGCACCTGAATCCGGAGCTGGTAGGTCCACCGACCGGAGGGATCTGTCCCGAAACAGAGGACCGGCTCTGAGCACGGTGCAGGAGTCTATCCCCGAGCCGTTAAACTGGAGGCCCGAGCTTCTATAGGACGTCGCGGCCGAACACCTGGCATATACATAAAAAGGCCCCTAATATTATCCCAAGGACTCGGTGAGGAGTCCCGCAGAGAGGATCCGTGGGAACTGGCTTGAGGCTCTGCGCACGGGAGTGCTGAAGGAGACAGGGGAGAGCGCAGTGAGGAACCGGATAGGAATGGCAGGCATACCACCGAGGGTCCTAAGTGAAACATGCTGGTTCCCCAGTGACTACCCAGGCCAGAGAGACCCGAAAAGACTGTGCCATTTGTTAACCTGCTTTAAAGAACTGCCAGTAAACCCGTACAGAGTGAAAAGACTGTGTGGCGTACTTTATTATCTCTACCTGATGAGCCGCCGATCGCAGCAGGGAGAGGACAAGTGACAAGGCCTGGTGTAAACTGTGTCCCTGTCCTAAACTATCACATTCACAACTGCCCCGGGGATCCCGCTCCACCATCACCCCAGAGGACTGTCCCGTAGCGCCGGTAACATTACCAGAACCGTAGGTGGCGTCACAAACTATTTCTATAATTTTTATTATTTTTATTTACTCTTTTTAGCAACCACCAGGGCCCCGGACCGGGCACAGGCCCCAGTGACATTCCCCATGAACTTCAACGTCCGGGACCGGGCACCCGATGGCCCTGGGGGCGGGTCATATATGTGCATAGCAACATGCACCATAGTTTTTAGCAGGTAAAAATGCAGGATAAAATCCAGGGGTTCTTCAGCTTAATTGTTCTATTTCTGTTGATATATAGGGGTTCTTCAATCCTCTCTAGTTGTTGGGCCTATGAGAGAGGGTGCGCATTTAAATTATGTGTCTATTAAATTCCCATACGTAAGATAAGATAAGATAAACTTTATTGATCCCGGAGGAAATTACAGTATTACAGCAGCAGAACAAAGATCAAGAACATTACACACTTTACAAAATAAGTCTATATGGACACCAGATGCGGGTAGACTGGTACATGTACCTCATTCCAAAATGCAAAATGTATTTTAAAAACAATACCTTAAATACTGAATTGCGGTGTTTGCCTTTATATAAACTACATTTTTTCTGCTTCTCTTTCTGCAATTGAATAATAATTATGTCGTATTCTTCTGTTAATGCAAAATGAAAATAAAAATATATTAATAAATAATCAATAGACTGGATTACTTACCGGTAATCTGGTTTTATGGAGTCCACGACAGCACCCACTGCAGAGACGAGATCCGCCCACAGGGACAAGAAACCTACAGATAAAAAGGGGCAGTCCCCCTCACCTCCTCAGTTGTTTTCCAGAGTACGAGAGGAACCGCCAAAATTAAGACACATTCCACAAAAAGAATACTACATGTGCAACCACCACCACTACCGTGACCAACATAAGTGAACGCAAACAGGGGGGGTAAGTGAGTGGGTGCTGTCATGAACTCCATAAAACCAGATTACTGGTAAGTAATCCAGTCTTTTCTCCTCACCACGACAGCACCCACTGGAGAGACTTACTGAGAATCAACTAGGGAGTGACCACCGTGCTGAGGGTAGATCTCCCAAAGACCAAGTCAGAGGTAGAAGACAGGTCCAGTCGATAGTGGTGGTAAAAGGTAGAAGATAAAGACCAGGTTGCTGCCTTACATATTAAATCAATGGAAATATCAGCCCTTTCAGCCCAGGAGGAAGCCACGGCCCGGGTTGAATGGGCCTGAACTCCGTCCGTAGAGTGTTCTCCCTTAGCCGAATAAGCCATGCAGATGGCATCACGAATCCAGCGGTACACTTTGTAATACCAGACCCCTTGCGAGGACCCTGAAAGGACACAAACAAAGCCCTACACTGCCTTCAAGCTTGAGTCCTATTAACGTAGTGAAGGAGTAACCGCCTAACATCCAATGTGTGAAATCTATACTCATCCAGCGTAACGGGGTCTGGAAAAAAAGAGGGAAGGACAATCTCCTGGCTGCAATGAAATGCAGAAACCACTTTTGGAAGGTAGGATGGATCTGGCTTCAAAACCAATCTATCTGGGAAGATAGAAAGAAAGGGAGGGTCGATGGAGAGGACCTGCAAGTCACTAACCCGCCTGGCAGAGGTAAGGGCAACTAACAGAGCAGTTTTAAGGAAAAGGGCTTTCAAGGACGCTAACTTTAATGGTTCAAAAGGGGCACTGGTAAGTGCGTCCAGGACCAGGTTCAAGTCCCAAGAAGGCACACTAGCAATATGAACAGGGGCACTACGTTCACAAGTGGAGATGAAGTGAGAAACCCATCTATCACCAGCCACGTTAAAGCCATATAAGGCCTCCAAAGCTGACACCTGCACCTTCAGTGTACTGACCAAGAGACCCTTCCCTTTCTGCAAAAACTCTAAAATAGCAAAAATGGGGACCTCATTAGAGAAGGGACTGGTGTAAAACTCCAGGAACTTCCTCCATACCCGACTATAAATTTTAGTAGTGGAATCCTTCCTACTCTGCAAAAGAGTCGCAATAAGGCTATCTGAAAACCCCCGCAACTTCAATAACTGCCTCTCAAGATCCACACCCGTCATATGAAGACCCTCTACCTGAGGATGATGGAATGGACCCTGAGACAACAGGTCCGGAACCGATGGCAGTATCCAGGAGTCTGACACGGACATGGCTCTGAGCCACGAAAACCACGGTCTCCTGTGCCAGAAGGGAGCAATAAGTATCACCCGAGCCCCTTCGTCTCTGATCTTCCGGAGGACCAACGGAAGGAGGTTCAGTGGATGAAAGGTGTAGGCCAGATGGAAGTCCCAGGGAGCTTGGAGAGAATCCACAATGTCTGGCTGGTTGGAGACCTGTAGAGAGGTAAACCTGTGGACCTGCTGGTTCGCTTCCAGGAGACCCTATAGTGCGACAATCTTCCGGAAAACCAGCCGACAGAGGACCCATTACCCCTGACGGAGAGTGTGACGACCCAAGAAGTCCGCCCTGGCATTGTCCACTCCTCTGATGTGAATGGCCGTCAGAGATAGGAGAGAGGCTTCAGCCACCTCTAGGATGTTCTCCGCAATAGACATTAGAGTCCAGGATCGTGTTCCGCCTTGATGATTTATATATGCACCAGATGTCATGTTGTCGGACAGAACCCTGACATGCTTCCCCACCAACTGCGGAGGAGAATGAATTAAGGCATGCTGTATAGCTTTCAATTCCCTCATGTTGGAGGAGTCATCTGCTTCAGCCAGTCCCTGCGCTATCTTGGACCGTAAATGGGCTCCCCACCCCTCTTGGCTAGCATCAGTGACCAAAACGCTATTAGGAGTGACCACCCAGGGAACCCCCTTGGAAAGGTTACCAAGGTCCATCCACCAGAACAGGAACCAGACAACCTCCGGAGAAAGGGAGAAACGACTACTAAGAACACCCCTCAAGGAAGATTCTGCACTGAGAACATCCTTTTGGAGACCACGAATGTGGAATTGGGCCCACAGAACTGCCAGGATACAGGACGTCAGTGACCCCAACAGAGACATAGCCGACCGCAGGGACATTTGAGGGTGGTGAACAGCCTCCCCAACCTTTCCCGCCATCAGCTGCTTCTTGTCATCAGGCAGGAGACACTGCTGACTTACAGAACCGAGGAGGAGACCTAGGAAGGACTATCAAGTCAGAGGAAGCAACCTGGACTTGTCCCAATTGAACATCCAGCCGAACTCCTACAAGGAGGAAATTGTGTTAGCCAAGCGAACCTTGCACTGAGCAGCAGATTTCCCCACCACCAAAAACTCATCCAAGTAAGGCACAACCAGCGTATCCTGGTGACGTAAATAAGCCATCACCTCGGCTATTAACTTGGTGAAGACTCGAGGGGCCATGGAAAGACCAAATAGCATTGCTATGAACTGGAAATGATGGGAACGCCCCTCAAAGGTGACCACTACCCTGAGGAACTGCTGGAAGTTGGGATGGACATCGAGATAGTAATAGACGTCTTTTAGATCCAAAACGGTCATGGAGCAGCTGGGAAATAAGAGTTTAATTGTAGATCTTACAGACTCCATCTTAAACTTACGATAGCGTATAAAGGTGTTCAAGTGCTTTAAATTAATAATGGCCAGATACGAACCATCAGACTTAGAAACCAGGAACAAAGGGGAATAGAATCCCCTTCCTTCCTGGTCCCCAGGGACCTCAACTAAGACCCGTTTATCAAGCAGCCTCCTGATCTCGGACTCAAGGGCCTGCTGCTGTAACGGAGAAGGAGGAGAAGTTTGCATAAAGGAGTCCGGAGGAAGATGATCAAACTCTAACTTAAGGCCAGAGGAGACAAGATTCAAGATCCAAAAGCTGGAAGATATGTTACGCCAAACAGAGATGTAATGCCGCAATCGACCTCACACAGGGCAAGGGGGGCTAACGGAACTTGCCTCCCTTCGAAGAGGAACCAAAGAGGGCACCTTTAGGCTTGGCCTCCCTGGTGTCCCACTGCTCCCAGTGTCTATATCGCTTCTTCTGGCCGAAAGATCTGCGTCTGAACGCTCTCCTATAGGACGGAAGAGAGGGATTAGGGAATCCTTTCCTTCTCTCAGCTGCCTTGGAGAGGATGTCATCTAGAGCCCTGCCAAACAGGTACTCACCCTGAAAAGGCAATGCACCCAATCTGGACTTAGCTTGGGGGTCCCCCTTCCAACACTTCATCCAGAGGGTACATCTAGCAGAATTGGACAGGCCCGCTGATCTAGCTGCAAGTCGCAGAGAATCCGCCGACACATCCGCAAGGTATGCAGTACTTCCACGAATCAACGGGACAGAGGACAGTAATTTGTCCCTTGATACCCCTTTGCGTATCTGCTCCTCTAACTGGTCAATCCAGATAAGCATAGACCGGGCCGTACATGTAGCAGCAAAGGCAGGCTAAAAGGCACCCGTGCAGGACTCCCAGGAACGTTTAAGGAACATTTCAGCTTTACGATACAGAGGGTCTGATAAGAGCCCTGAATCCTCCACTGGCAAGGAGGATTGTTTGGAAGTTGATGCCACAGCAGCATCCAATTCGTCATCCTCAAACGGATATCTTCTCTTGGAAGAAGACGGAAGGGACCCCTGTCATTCTTGTTTCTCCCACTCCCGTCTGACGAGGTCTTTAACTGCCAAAATAACCGGGAATGGGCGCCTCTTCCTCTGGGAGAGCCCCGCAAACATGATGTCCTGTGAGGAGCCTTGAATCCCCTTTGTACTACGGATGGATTTAACAAGGTTGTCCATACTGTCCAATGGAAAACATGCTCTGCCCTCGTGTTCAGACGATGATGAAGAGGAAGATGATGACAAATGAATATCACCTGAGGGAGAATCCTGGTCACTGTCACAAGGAGATTCCAGCAGGGAATCTTCCCTTGCAGAGGCAGCCTTATGTTTGCTAGAATGGGAACTACCTTTAAGGGACTGTAATTCCTCCCTAATCATTAGACGAATATGTGAAGAACGAACCGAGGATTCCTCTTGTAAGGTCTTATCAATGCATTGCTGACAGAGACGTTTAGCATAAGAGTCAGGAAGAGGCTGGGAACAAAGAGCACACTGCTTGTGTTTCAATTTCTTTGTTTTCATAGCTTACACAAAAGGGGGAAATCAGCTTAATAGGCAGAGCCCACGCACTCACCCAGTGAAGCTCAGCTCCAGTACCGTTTCAGGAGGTGGAGGCACAGCTTGAGATGATGACGGATGCGCTGTAACCCGATCACCCTTATCCGTGGAGCCTAACCCTGGAGCAGCCACTGCTGCCTTTGCCTTTGCCGTGCTGCACAACCTCACCATGAGGGTGTCCCTCTGAAGCCCCTGGAGAGGACATTGTTCAGACTCCACGAGTGTCTGAGGCCATTAACTTATGACCTGCTCTCCAACTGGCACACCACCCCCGGCTGTGGGCGCAGTTGGTTCTACTGCGCATGCGCGCCCCAGACCCGGAAGTGAACGCGGTGGGCTCACAGGATAGGCGGAGAATGCCGTGCCTCTGGCCGCCGGGCACACCCCATGCCCCCATTCGGGGCCCTCGCAGGCCCAGGAGCACGGCAATGACCAGCCACTCCGGCAGCAAGGTGTTTACCGCACCACGCTCCTACGTCAATCAGGGGGACCTGCCTGCACCGACAACACATAGACCGACTAGATGAGGGGAGAGCCTGTAAGCAGGACTTCCCAACACTGCTTCTGGTGCCCCAGACCCTGCCGTTCTCTAGGACACTGCACAGAGGTTGATTGGACCCAGGTATGAACATGCTGCAGGTTCCCATCAGGGACAGGAAAACAACTGAGGAGGCGAGTGGGCCGGCCCCTTTTTATCTGCAGGTTTCCTGTCCCTGTGGGCGGATCCCCTCTCTCCAGTGGGTGATGTCGTGGCGAGGAGAAAAATCAGTTTTACTGTTTCTTTACCTATTTATTAACAGGTACCTGCATGATTAGTGTATTCAATATCCTTGTTCTGCAACTGCATTTATTTATGAATCAGTTTCCTCCTAAAGAAGTCCTTTCAATGGTTAAGTCTGTTAGAGAACAGTCCTGAGGATAATGAATGGTTAATTAGTATTCAGCTATGTGTAGCGGTAAAATAGCTCTCCTGGTTATAACAAACCTGTATTGTGCTTGCATAGCTGATAATAATTTTGTGGATTGTCTGCTGTTTTTTTCTTTCAGTTATGTGTATTATTTTTTTAATATAAAAAACTGAAACAATCAATATAAAATAATTTTTACATTAATAACGTTTTAATATTGTTAGATCATGTCTATTAAACATTCGCTCCCCTAATTCTAATGGTGCTGTCACACAGCATGATCTGGCCTGCGATGTCGGAAGCGATGCGATGGGTGCACGCTCGCTTCCGACATCGCAGGCCAGCTGTCACACGGTAGGACGTTGCCGGTGACGCCGCAGTGATGGGGGCGGAGCCATCGCTCGCTGGGCTGGGCTCAGCCCAGCGAGCGATCCGCAGCATTTCTGCGGTATAGGCTAGATCGCCGCCAACATCGCTATGGCGGTGTCAGACGGCGCGATCCAGCCTAATCGCTGGTCGCAGGTTGACAGGTTTACGGTCCTCCTCGTAAACCTGTCAACCTGCGACCAGCGATAATTCGGATGCCAATTGGAGCAGGATCGTCCCGTGTGACAGCCCAACTCCGATGTGTACTGCAACGTCACCCATTATCTCCCATGTTAAATGGTCGTTGCTGGGGGGGCGTACACATCGTCGGGACGTTGTATCCCGATATCGGGACGTGTAACCCAATGATGCGATGCAGGGAAAAGCGCGCTCAAAAAGCGCGCTCCCGCGTCGTTGGATACGATATTGGGCCGATATCGGGGCGTGTAAACCCACCTTCAGCGTGTGCATGTGGCCTTAGATGCAATCATTTCTTTTAGGCCACGTGCACACTTTGAGTATTTGATGAGTTTTTTACCTCAGGATTTGTAGACAAAACCAGGAGTGGAACAATCAGAGGAAAAGTCTAATAGAAACACGTCACCACTTCTGTATTTAAGTATCCACTCTTGGTTTTGGCTACAAATCCTGAGGTAAAAAACTAATCAAATACTCAACGTGTGCACATGGCCTTAAGGTACTGTTACACACAGAGATATTTGTGCAGACATTGCTTGCAACTCACTGGTTGCAGTGAAATCATGGACACATTGTTCCATTTTGTACACAGCATTTTGTGTCCAGTGAGTTGCAAGCAATGTCTGCACAGATATCTCTGTGTGTAACGGTACCTTTACCATATAGTGTACAGAAAAATGGGAACAAAAATCCAAGTGCAGTAAAATTGCAAAAAAAGTGCATTTACACGTATGTTTTTTGGGTTCTTATTCGCCATGATCACTATATGGTAAAACTGACGTAACTCTGTGATGCCTCGGGTTTGTACGTGTTTGTAGATACCAAATATGTATACTTTTACTGTCATTTAAGTGGTGAAAAAAAATTCTGAAGTTTGAAAAAAAAAATAGCACTTTTTGCGCCATGTTCTGCGAGCCGTAGCATCCTCATTTTTTGGGATGTGGTGTTGTGTGATGGCTTATTTTTTGCGTCTTGGCAGTGCTTGCCAACCACTGACAGGAAGCGATCCCTGATAGCTTTCGGGCTCACACTCGGGGCTATCAGATGACCACCAGAGATCCCATGATCTTATCGCGAGATCTCCAATCTCGGCGGGGAATGGCGCGATCCCCACTGCGGCAGTTTTGGATCCCACTGTCAGTGAATGACAGCAGGATTCAAAGAGTTAACAACACCGATCAGATTGCGGATCAAATCAGTGCTGGAAGCCCAACATCTCGGCTGAGATGTCAGGTGAATAATGTGAGTTCACCGCCGGAGCTCACATCAAACACCGGGACGTACATGTACATCATGGGTCGGGAAGGGGTTCTATTTTACCGCCACACATAGCTGAATACTAATTAACCATTCATTATCCTCAGGACTTTTCTCTAACATAATTAACCATGGAAAGACTTCTGTAGGAGGAAACTGATTCATAGATGCAGTTGCAGGACAAGGATATTGAATACACTAATCATGCAGGTACCTGTTAAGAAATAAGTAAAGAAACACAGTAAAACTGATTATTGATTATTAATATATTTTTATTTTTATTTTGCATCAACAGAAGAATAAGACAGAATTAATATTCAATTGCAGAATGAGAAGCAAAAAAAGCTAGTTATAAAGGCAAACACTGCAATTCAGTATTTAAGGTATGGTTTTTAAAATACATTTTGGAATATATGAGAATTTAATAGACTCCTACTTTAAATGGATACCCTCTCTGAAGGCCACTTTACACACACCAACTTATCTGTCCAACTTCTGAACAACTTACTGGTTGCAGTAAAATCATGGACACATTGCTCCATTTAGTGGCTGTGTACAAATGGAACTATGTGTCCATGATTTCACTGCAACCAGTAAGTTGTTCAGAAGTTGGACAGATAAGTTGGTGTGTGTAAAGTGGCCATCAGAATACACACGAAACTTACCATATGCCTATATGCAGCAGCACAATTTTTATTATCTACCCTTAACTACGGTAGCTCCGGTGTTATTACAATAGAAACATATAACCTTCACAGGAGCCATATAACTGCGTAGAAGAAGGTCCTTGCGATCTACTTCCATATTGAAAAAACTTTATGGAGATTACAACTAAAGGAATTCTACATATTTCTGGAAGATGCACCTGTAATGGCCACTTTACACGTCCCAACGTCGGTCCGATATTGGATCCAACGCCGCGGGAGCACGCTTTTTCTGGGCAGAATTCCAAGATCGCATAGGAGATGTTACACAGCGCGATATTGGCAGGCAACGCCACTACGATGTGTACGCCCCCTTGTACGGCAGACCCAGGAACGACCATTTAACATGGGACAGGATAGGGGAAGTTGTACTCCACATCGTAGTTGGACTTTTACACAGCACGATCCTGCCATAACGCCCATCCAATATCGGGTCATTGGAGAGCAGCTTCATTTGATCCCCGATATCGGTTTCGCATCGTTCGTGCATCGTATTGGACATTTATACCATACAACGCACGAACGATATCGGGGCCAACGCACGAACCACGTGACTTTTGGTCGGAGTTGGACGCCGATATCGGGACGTGTAAAGTGGACATAAGTCAAAAGGCACTCAACAAACTATTAGGGAAGAGCCGATGGCCGATCTGAGTATTATCAAGTCATATGATGTACCAGGATCAAAGCCACAAGGACATCTAGATGCTAATATTGCTTGTTCAAAAGGAAGATCAAAATCTGCAGAGATATCATAAAGTTCTGAACTTGGAATATATGAACCATGTACCCAGACAAACTCAAAATTATGAAAGCCGAAATGGGCAGAACAGGACTTGATTTACTCAATTAGCAAGCGAAGATGACTTAATCTATTTCAGTCAAATGAACATTGACGCTACTATTCTGGCAATAATAATCAAAGCAGAAATAATGTCACTTTTACTCTCAACTGAAAATTGACCAGTAATGTCCTGAAGTAAAATAAACTCAGTAATAGAGTCATCTCAATATGATTAATAGCCGCTTTATACACACCAACTTCTGTGTCCAACTTCTGAACAGATCTCTGGTTGCAGTGAAATCATGGACACATTGTTTCATTTTGTGGCTGTGTACAAATGGAACAATGTGTCCATGATTTCACTGCAACCAGAGATCTGTTCAGAAGTTGGTCACCCATATCTGTGTGTGTAAAGCGGCCCTAACAAGGAGCACCAACCCATGTCACAGTCTGTTCATCAACAACAGATGCAGAGGAGGAGGATGTTTAACTATTCTATAATCAAATTCAAGAAGAAATTGACAACATACCAAATCAAGACTTACTCATTATCATGGGAGACTTGAAAGTCAATGTTGGCCATGGCAAACATTTAACTGTTGTTGGAGGCTTTGGACTTGGTAAATGACTTCAATGACTTTTGTACAACAACTGAATGATGCCTAAAAGAATCAGATGGATGTTGCCAATCCTTACTGCAAATAAAAGGCCAGAAGTTGATTGTGGACCTGATCATTACCTTTTGACATCAAAGATTAGAGTCAAGTTTCGCAAATGGACTAAACAGGTCATTTCCAAATTTAATTTGATCAACATGCCTGAAGTTTTTGTGGAACGGTCTGCACAATTGATTTATATCACTGGACACGGATGAAAGAAAGCCTAATGAATTATGGACACATATAAAGAATTTTATTACTGAAGAAGCCAGAAAGACAATACACAATAGGCAGAAGAGACCCCTGCAGCCATGGTTAACAGAAGAGACCCTAAAGATCATTGAAGAACAATGAATGGCAAAAGCAAAAGGTAACAATAAGGAAGCAGACAACATCAGTAAAAGACTAAAGAGAGCCATTCAAGCAGACAAAGACCTTTCTTACCAAAAGACATATACAGAGATAGTAAATGAAGATGTGAAAGTCAAGACCAGGAAAATCAGTAAGATATGCTGGGGAATAAAGTAGAATCCAAAGGGTCTTATCTGGTCGTAAATAAGAGGAAGAGATATTAGCTGTGCTCACCTGGTAAGCTCCCGTCACACACAACGACGCACCAGCGATCCCGACAACGATGACGATAGGGATCGTTGGTGCGTCGTTACCTGGTCCCTGGGGAGCTGTAAAACAGGCAGATCTCCCCAGCGACCAGGGACCAGGGAGCCACCTTCACATTGCTGGTAACATGGTAAATACCAGGTATCTAGGCAGCGTGCGCTGCCTGGATGGATACCCGGTGTTTATCATAGTTATCAGGGTCCATCCTGCTTACAGGCAGCGCTAAGCAGGTAGGACGCTGGTAACTATGATAAACACTGGGTATCCAGGCAGCGTGCGCTGCATATATACCCAGTCTTTACCATGGTTACCAGCCTGTGAGATCGCTGATCGCTGGTCTCTCGCTGTCACATGCAGCGATGCATGCTGACCAGCGGGAGACCAACGATCAAAAAATGACCCAGTGCACTTTGTAACGATCAGCAATCTCACAGCAGGAGCCTGGTCACTGCTAAGTGTCACACTTAGCGAGATTGTTAGCGAGATCGATGTTACGTTACAAAACCTGTGACACTACAACGATCTCGCTGATGATCTTGTTATGTGTGACGTGGCTGTAGAAGTGATAGAGCTCATGTAATAGAGCTGCTGCAGAGCAAAGGAGATGAGATGAGAATCAGAAGAAATAAATGGATTTTTAGTGCTGCTCTTCTCATGTACTGCAGATAAATAGAAATCCATGATCCAGAGAGTTATTGAAAGCTGTGGTTTACTCTATGAGTTTCTAAGTATAAAACGGGTTCTTCATAAGGAAAGAGACCACAATTAGGAAGCAGACAAAATCAGTAAAAGACTAAAGAGAGCCATTCAAGCAAAGAACTTTATAACCAAAAGATATGTACAGAGATAGTAAGTGAAAACATGAAGGTCAAGACAGGAAGGCATACTAAAAAATCAAACAGATACAACAAATGTTTCAACCAAAAGTGGGAATGTTAAAAGAGTCCAATGGGAATAAACTAACTGAGCTAGAACAGATCAAGGAAAGATGGAAAGAATACATGGAGCACCTTTACAGGAATAGCTCAGTGATATGGGAAGAAACTGAGAATGTAAATTATAGCAGACCAAACATATTGAAAGACTAAAGGTACCGTCACATGCCGCAATATTGCCTGGAGATCATAAAGGCTATATGTCGCCCTGGAACAATCGCCGTGAAATTGTCTCACAGTAGAGGCGTGTGATTGGGGAATTTCGCGGCGATAAATTGCCCCTCGGCTGTCGCCTGACTTCTGAACAGTGCTCAGTAATCAGCCGCAACGCTTAAGGCAATATTTCTGTGTTGTGGTGTGTGACAGGGCGATAGTGATGGAAACAGCGCTTTCTATGATTTCCCGTAGGCGTGCCTCAAGCATTCTGTAGTTTGCGCCCTGTCCATGATGATTGGTGTTGGCTACTGTGTTCCCATTGGCTGTTAGTTGACACCACGCCATATTTGAAGAGCTGTCCATTCAGCACGACACACATCTTCAGCTACAAAACCGTCCGCAAACTCACTGCAATTACGCGCGCCATTGAATAGCGCAAGCTATGTTGTCCGCGTGTATTAAGGTGCGCTGTGTGGAGTATAGTGCCACACATGACAGCTCAGATGTTGGCCTACACATCGTAAATTGGTGTCATGGGCCCTATGTGTGTGAATTTGATGACGCTGCTGGGTACATTTTACTGGTCCCACTCCTCGGATGTCTACCTTGTTAGCGCCCTTAACTTTGTTTGGCGGCGCCAGTGTGCGTGGTGATGTCATCACGTTTCTGATCGTTCCTCCCTGCCTGCCAGGTGCCTGCCCCTCCCCTGCACATAGGAAAAGAGTCATGGCGGCCGCACAGCGCGCTGCCACACGGGGTCTGGCAGAATTGATGATCCTCATAGACCTGTGTGACTGCCATGACTTCTGATGCCACCAGCGTCACCGCCACCAACGGCTGCGCAAGCAGACCATACTGAGGAGGATCCAGCGGGCCCTGCTCCAGAAAGTGGGTGTGGAGAGGACCCACAAGCAGATCCAAAAAAAACTTGCGGATCTGAAGCACAAGTCCCCAGGGCGGATTGTGGATATTCGTGCCCGGATTGCCAGGCTGCGTGGTGAGTATGTGGCAATGCCAAATACACACATGCCAATCATCCTACTCCAAACACTACACAACCATCATGTGGTATTGTGCCATGGCACATAGTGTGACATAAACCACCATGTGGATCTGCCACCAATTTGCATTTGCATGCTGGTCACACTGCAACATGAAGGTGCAGAATACACTCATATGTTTGGTTAATGCTGACGCCTATAGTGGTCCTTGACCTGTGTGTGGCCGAACATAGGTGTGTAATGACAGCAAAGTTGACCACAACATATTAATGTTAATTTGAAGGCCCACAACATACTTGGCACCACATATGTGCGCACTCTGACACATAGCATTTCAAAACACATTGATCACAATCTGGAAAAGTGACTACAAGCTGACTGCTATGTGTTTGCCCCCATGGTGACACCACCAGATGCTTACTGGTGTTTGGTGTCAAATTCCATCCCCTGCTAATCACAGGGTATTTTACATCCCAAATATGGGCTCACTGGTGTTGTGGTCTTGTTCAAAAACAGATTGGCCCCTAACCATAGTGTTGCTCAAGACCCAAACCTTTCAGGCTACCCTTCACGTCCTAATGACATTGATACACACACAGTACGTGTTTGCCCTATGTTGTGTTCCTTTTGTAAAATCCGTGTCTTGTCAATTTTGATTTTACAGATGAGGAAGACTCCCCGTCAGAGGAGGCTCGACGATCCCCTAGACCACCTGGAACCCCCCCATCACCTGCCCTGGAGGGACAAGGAAATCCCCACACCCCCCGGGACCCCCTCACCTGCCCTGGAGGGACAAGGACGTCCTGCACCCCCCAGGACCCTACCCTCACCTGGCCTGGGGGGACCAGGAAGACCGATCCTCTGGATCCCTAACCCCAGCCCTGGATCAACCCCCCCCCCCAAGCATCTCCAGCTCCCGGGGCCCAACACAGTCACATGGAGCCTGCTGGGGTTGGAATTGGTGGTAAGTGTTGGCAGTAGGCTCCAACCTTTGCAAGATACATGTTGGTGTGTGTCCCCGACTTCAGTATGTGATTCATGATGTTATTTTTTTTTCCCTTTCTTTGTCAAGGTGCAAGACCTTGCGATGCAGGGTGGGCTGTGAGTGCCTCACCATCGCTGGCAGATGGAATCCGGGATGGGGCTATGCCACGTAAGTGAAATGCTGACCAATGGCGTCACCCACCCAGCCACACCTACACGTCACTGACGTGCTCTCATTGGTGGCAAGTAGGGATGGGCAAATATACTCGTTACTACTCGGTACTCGCCGAGTAGTAAGGGATTCGCCCGACTCGTTACTCTGCGAGTAATCGCAGGGATTACTCGCACAGTAACGAGTCTGCCCCCCTTCCCTCCCCCCCGGTCCTAAATTAGGACTGGGCTGGGGAGAGCGAGCGGGGAGCGAAGGAAGGGAGGGGGGAGAAATGCGGCTTACCTCTCTTCTGGCTGTCTGCTGTGTGCTCTGTGCTGGGTTCCGGGTCCTGCGGGCTGCGGCAGCTCCGGGGTCCTAGAGCCCACCTGCTCTCCCTGTGTACAGACATACATGTCTGTGCACAGAGATGTAGCAGTGCTGAGATTGTTCTCAAGCCTGCTATCCCTGTGTACAGACATGTATATCTATGCACAGGGATGTAGCAGAGTGGACATCACGTTTTGGACTATGTCGGACGGAAGAGGATTTTTTTTATTAAATATGGAGTCCCTAATGGCTTTTTTTAATATTTCTAATAAAAAAATTTTCTCTGTGTTGTGTTTTTTTTAAAACAATTTAATAGAAATTCATGGCGGTCATGTCTAATATTGGCGTGACCGCCATAAATTTCGGGCTTAGGGCCAGCTGATAATAAAAAGCTGGCCCTAACACCCTTTATTACCCAGTGAGCCACCCGGCACCAGGGCCACTGGAAGACCGGGGTTCAGCGCCAGAGGATGGCGCTTCAATAAACTCTTCTGGGGCGGCTGCGGGCTGCAATTTGCAGCGGGGGGTGCCCAGAAAGCCTCCCTGCGCTGCACATTCCAGCCCTCAGCTGCCTAGCTGTACCTGGCTGGACATAGAATTTGCGCGGAGCCCCAAGCATTTTTTTAAATTATTTCATGAAATTCATGAAATAATAAAAAAAGGAGGCTCACCTGTATTCTTGTGTCAGGCCAGGTACAAATAGGCACCTGGGGGTTGGGGGCAGCCCGTCGCTGCCTGCTGGATCCGGCTGGTTACAGAAATACGGCGAAGCCCACGTCATTTTTTTTCTGAAAAATCCATAAAACAATATAAATAAAAGGGACTGCATCTTTATTAACCCCTGGACCATGGGCGAGGGGTTAATAAAGATGCAGTCCCTTTTTTAGGATTGTTTTATTGATTTTTCAGAAAAAAAAATGAAGTACCTGGCCAGACACAAGAATATAGGCGAGCCCCCTTTTTTTATTATTTCATGAATTTCATGAAATAATAAAAAAAAAAATGTCCAGCCATGTACTGCTAAGCAGCTGGGGGCTGGAATCCGCAGCGCAGGGAGGCCCAAACTTTCTGGGCACCCCCCTGCTGCAAATTGCAGCCCGCAGCCACCCCAGAAGATGGCGCGTTCATCGAAGCGCCATCTTCTGGCGCTGAACCCCGCTCTTCCAGTGGCCCTGGTGGCGGGTGGCTCACTGGGTAATAAAGGGTTAGGGCCAGCTTTGTATAATCAGGTGGCCCTAAGCCCGAAATTTATGGCGGTCACGCCAATATTAGACATGACCGCCATGAATTTCCAGTAATCAATAGAAAAAAAACACAACACAGAAATTTTTTTTATTAAAAATAAAACAAAAAAGACATTAGGGACTCCATCTTTATTTAAAAAATCCTCTTCCATCCGACGTAGTGGCAAGGATCATTATGTGTGAAACACGACACGGAGGGGCTTAATGATGCTTAGCCGTCGCTAGCCACACATATACATGACGCTACATGAAGCTCCACAGAACCCGCCCATACATGTCGCAAAATGTGGTTCGGAAGCCGACAATAATAGACCATACATGAGAAGAATAATAGCATATCCAACGACTTACTGTCTGTCCAACAGAGTTCTGGTGATGAGACGCTACTAGAACAATGCACATTGAAGTAGGAGCATGGGTGGTGGACCAGCTTGCCACAATTTTATACACAACATGACCAATCACAAAGCAGCCCATCTGCCTAATCAGTAGTCGCAGGTGGCAATGCCCAGGCGGCTACGTCAATTAGATGACGCAGATGCTCTGTGTTTGGATGGTTACCACATAAAAAACACTAACGACAGAGCTACGACACGCTTGCTGCCCAGAGTCATTAAGTAAGTACTGATGTTCAGACATGATTTTTGATATGGCTGTGTATAGCGTTTGATACATCTTTGCATTACTGATCATTCTTGTGTACTGTAGCAGACGCCCAAGTCCTGGTGCATGTAGTTTGTAATGATGTGTTTGATGGAGCTATGGTGTGCCGCTAAATGGATGGATGGCTTTCCTTGACACAAAACACCCTCCTCATTGACAATCCATTTTGCCTTCGCCATACAAGATCATGTACCAAGGAGGCCTCTGTGGTTAGTTTAGTGGAACATATGAAATGTGGCCACATAGTACTGGCCTTTACCAGACAGTACTGAGATGTGGAGTGGCCCATGTGGGTTGGGAATGTCTGCCTGTGAAGATCCGGCCTTATCAACACCACAGGGATGTGTGTTGGACATGATGACTATGCGCATGTCAGCTGCGTGGGATGATAATTTGTCAGTAGCACATGGCTCTGGTACGTTTAGCATGTTTTTTTTTTATTTGTTAATAAGCATCTGTCTGTGTGTTTGAGCTTTGTATTTTCCTAGACCTAGTGGTAGTACATATACATTATGGGCAGCTATATGGGGGTATGGTAATGATGTCACAATTTGGATGATGGAGATATAGTTGTGGAGGAGGCCCATGGGTGTAGTGATAGCAGGTGTTGTTGTGAGGCAGTGTAATGTTGTTTGTGACCGTTCAATGGTACAATATATCTATGTGGGTGGCCATATGAGCAGAGTCTGCTAGCATGTGGGTAACTGACTAGGAGATGTGTAGAGAAGGAGGTAGTGGTGACTTTTGATGCCTGATAATGTGTTCTTTTGATGATAGTCTTTTTTTGTTCCTTTTGCAGGGGTTGGTAGGTGAAATCATCATGGACCCTGATGGAGATGTTATCGTGGCTCTTGACTTGGTGGAAGAGGACTTGTGGCTGGAGGAGAGGGCTGAAAGGTTGCAGGCTCGCAGACCATGGCATTTGTGGGTTCGGGATTGGCTTTGACAATGGGACGACCTGAGTCCCATGCGCCTGCTGCATCAGCTGGAGGATACTAGTCAGCATGATTTCAAGAACTATCTCCGTAAGTCCGAGGACTTTTTCACATTTCTCTTGGAGTGCATAAAGCCATTGATAGCCCAACAGGACACTTTGATGCGTCGAGCTGTGTCACCTGAGGATCGTTTGGCTGTAACTTTGAGGTTCCTGGCAACAGGTCGTTCGAGGACAGACCTGCAATACTCTGCAGCAGTCTCATGGCCACTGCTGAGCCGCCTGATCCCCGAGACGTGTGAGGCCATCGTGAGTTGTCTGCTGCCATCCTACATGCAGTGCTCAACAACCCCCACTGGATGGATGTTGCCACAGGTTTTGTCGATCGATGGAAATTTCCAAACTGCGGGGGTGCATTGGATGGTAAGCACGTGAGGATCACACAACCCCCCAACATGGGTCCTTGCATTTTAATTACAAAGGATATTTTAGCGTGATCCTCACGGCCCTGGTGGATGCTCACTATGAGTTCCTGTACGTGGACGTTGGCATGAATGGCCATGTCTCAGTGGGGGTGTGTTTGCACACTGCTCCTTGGCCCAAGACCTAAGGAGAGGTGCTCTGAACTTGCCCTCAAATGATGAGACAACCGGTCATCTCAACTTTGAGTTTGTGTGGGATAAAGCCTTCCCACTTCAGGCTCACTTACTACGGCCATATCCCCAGAGGATGATTACTTCTGAGCAGCGCATTTTCAATTACCAGCTATCCCGGGCTCGCCATGTGGTGGAAAATGCGTTCGGGATCATGGCCAATAGATTCCATATGTTTCTTTTAATGTTCTTTTTATTGAGCAGTAAAAGGAATACAATCTATGAACCACTCCCTCACACAGGGAAAGGTTTGTAATATGTTTAACTAATAAAAAAAACATCAACAATCATAAGTACCGTATATACTCGTGTATAAGCCGACCCGTGTATAAGCCGACCCCCCTACTTTTGCCCCCAAAATCTGGGAAAACCTATTGACTCGTGTATAAGCCGAGGGTGGACCCCAGCACAGGTATACAGCCCTCAGCAGTGTGGTATACAGGCCCCCGCAGTGGTATACAGGCCTCCCCAGTGGTAGTATACAGCCCCCAGAAGTGTGGTATACAGCAGCCTCTCCAGTGGTACATACAGGCCCCAGCAGTGTTACAGCAGCCTCCCCAGTGGTATATACAGCAGCAGCCCCAGTGGTAGTATACAGCAGCCCCAGAGATATATACAGCAGCCCCAGTGGTAGTATACAGCAGCCCCAGAGGTATATACAGCAGCCCCAGTGGTAGTATACAGAAGCCCCAGAGGTAGTATACAGCAGCCCCAGTAGTAGTATACAGCAGCCTCAGTGGTATATACAGCAGCAGCCCCAGTAGTAGTATACAGAAGCCCCAGTGGTAGTATACAGCAGCCCCAGTGAGTAGTATACAGCAGCCCCAGTAGTAGTATACAGCAGCCCCAGTGGTAGTATACAGCAGCCCCAGAGATATATACAGCAGCCCCAGTGGTAGTATACAGCAGCCCCAGAGGTATATACAGCAGCCCCAGTGGTAGTATACAGAAGCCCAAGAGGTTGTATACAGCAGCCCCAGTAGTAGTATACAGCAGCCCCAGTAGTAGTATACAGAAGCCCCAGTGGTAGTATACAGCAGCCCCAGTAGTAGTATACAGCAGCCCCAGTGGTAGTATACAGAAGCCCCAGAGGTAGTATACAGCAGCCCCAGTAGTAGTATACAGCAGCCTCAGTGGTATATACAGCAGCAGCCCCAGTAGTAGTATACAGAAGCCCCAGTGGTAGTATACAGCAGCCCCAGTAGTAGTATACAGCAGCCCCAGTAGTAGTATACAGCAGCCTCAGTGGTAGTATACAGCAGCAGCCCCAGGGGGTATATACAGCAGCAGCCCCAGGGGGTATATACAGCAGCAGCCCCAGGGGGTATATACAGCAGCAGCCCCAGGGGGTATATACAGCAGCAGCCCCAGGGGGTATATACAGCAGCAGCCCCAGAGGTATACAGACCCCCCCCCATAAGTAGTATACAGGGACCCCAGCTGTATACAGCACCCCCAGCTGTATACAGCCCCCCCATGGTATCCAGGGCCCCCCTTGCTGCACCTGTAAAGGAAGATGTCAGTATACTTATCGCTGCCGCCGCCGCTCCGCTACTCGGTCACCGCGCTGCTCCGGGTCTTCATGCTTCCTGTTCCTTCTCCGGCGCTCGAACAATGATGTCATTTCCTGAGCGCCGGAGAAGGAACAGGAAGCATGAAGACCCGGAGCAGCGCGGTGACCGAGCAGCGGAGCGGCGGCGGCAGCGATAAGTATACTGACATCTTCCTTTACAGGTGCAGCAAGGGGGACCCTGGATACCACGGGGGGGCTGTATACAGCTGGGGCTACCGTATATACCCGTGTATAAGCCGAGGGGGGACTTTTCAGCACATTTTTTGTGCTGAAAAACTCAGCTTATACACGAGTATATATGGTATATTCTTATCACATGACTCACAAACTGCACCCCTCAACTGACTTTTAATTAATAAAGGACCAATAAGAATAATAGTGGGTAAGATATAAACCTAAAAAGTAGAGGGGATGACAAATGGGAGGGGGGGTCACGTTTAGGAGAGAAATTAGGGGAGGCAGGGGAGTGTGTGGGGAATGGGTCCGCGAGAGGCTTCTCTCCACTACTTAAGTCAGTCAGAAGTAGAAATTCTTGTGAATTCCGGGGTCGCTCTGTAATATATCCACGGTGTCCATGTTTTCTCAAAGGAATCATAAGAGCTGAATGAGAGGGCCGCTATTTTTGCTGCATGGTACACTGAGTCAATTTCTCAGATTAATTGAGACTTAGTTGGGATCCGAATCAATTTCCAGTGAGTGGAAACAAGAAGCCTGCAGGCGGCTATAATGTTGGAAGCTAATCTAGAGATGTATGTCTCCTTTGGCCAAATGAAGAGGTTGAGCAGCGCCAAAAGAGGCGTCAGGATCACATCGCGCTGCAAAATCTCTGTAAGCACCTCTGACACCATCTTCCAGTGCTCTTGTATAAGTGGGCATTGCCACCATATGTGCAAATATGTTCCTAAAGCAGAGTCACATCTCCAGCAGGAATCTGGCGTCGAAGAGTGCTATTTATGTAGCAGTACGGGAGTACGATACCATCTCGTTACCACCTTGTAGGAGTTTTCCTGTAATTTCACACAGGGAGGGGGACCGTGAGATCTTCTGTATATTTGTTTAATTTGTTGATCTGAGAACTCAATCTGGAGGTCTCGTTCCCAGAGGCCCAAAAAGTCTCTCTTAATATGTGCGATGTCTAATGTTAATTGTTTGTAGAGCAGGGATAACACTTTGTTGGGTGTTTGCGACTGTGTACATAGTTGCTCAAATAATGTTAAAGGTCTAGTAAAGTTGAAATCCCTCACATGTTTGTGGACGTAAGCTTTCAGTTTGCCATATTAAATAAAAGAGATATCTGGCAGAGATTCAGATTGTTGTATCTCCATATGTGACAGGAGCGCTCCATCTATTAGTAGGTGGTCAATTGGAATGGGATTAGATGCTACTTGACTTAGGTCTGCATGGCAAGTTATTGAGGACCTCACTGGGAGTTGACCAATAAGATCTTGTAGATTTAGTATGGGAGACAATGGGGGCAAAAGTGGGCCGTATTCTTTTTTCCAGATATCCTCAACGGCTTTTGTGAAGGTATTTCTATTTGATTGCTGTTTGCTGTAGAGATCTGGTAGTAATGCTAATGACCTTAGGGGCATATGTGACATGGATTGTTCGATTGAGAGCCACAATTTGTGCGTTGGTCTCCTAATCCAGTCGACAATTTTAGTCAACATAGTTGCTTTATAATATTTGCGTATGTCCGATGCGCCCCTACCTCCCTTATCCCGTGGCAATGCTAGTGTCCGAAACTTAATTCGTGGCTTCTTGTTGTTCCAAATAAAGTTTAAGATAAAAGAGTGGATTTTGTTTAGAATTTGTTCTGGGATGTGAAACGGGAGCATTTGAAACAGGTATAAGAATTTTGGTAGTATTATACTTTTAAGTAAGTTTTTCCTCCCGACCCATGTTCGAAAGGGGGCGCTCCATGATTTGACTGTTTCAATTGCTTTTTCTAGTGTTGGTTCTACATTAAGGGTGAGAAGATCTCTGGCTGTATCTCCTATGTTGATACCTAAATATGTAATATACTTATTTGGCCATGTAAAGGGGTATATGTGTTTATATTTGTTAATGGTGGTTTTGGGAATATTTAAGCTTAAAGCTTCTGATTTTGACAAATTAATTTTATCGTTAGGAAGTCGGCCGTATTTCTCTAGAGTTTGTACAAAGGCAGGGATGCCATTATCTGGTTCAGACAAGATTACCAACAAGTCATCCGCAAATGCGGCCGACTTGTGGTGTATATTGCGTAGTTGAACTCCCTTAATTTCCTTGTTCATCTGAATACTTCTTAGTAGCGGTTCCGTGACTAGATCGAACAGTAGGGGAGACAGAGGGCACCCTTGCCTTTTGTATCAGGAAAGGATCTGAGAGCATATTATTTATTCTCAACTTTGCTGATGGTGAGGCATACATTTTAAATATGGCTTCTATTAAAAGGGGGGGATATGAAAAGCCGCTAGGGTGCTATGGAGGAATGTCCAGTCCACCCTGTCGAAGGCCTTCTCGGCATTTGGATCAACAGGACCATTGGTTTATTGTGAATTTTTGCGTATTGCATTAAGTGCAATATCCTACTCGCATTGTCTCTCCCCTCTCTTCCCCGCACAAATCCCGTCTGCTCTAATGTGATCAGTTGCGGAATCAGGCCCATCAAACGTCTCGCTATTAGGCTAGCATAAATTTTTAAGTCTACATTTAGCAAGGAGATAGGCCTGTAACTCCTGCAAACTGTAGGAACTTTGCCTTCTTTATGCAGAAGCGTGACGTGTGCTTCAAGGGATTGAGAGGGAAGAGAACTACCACATAAAACTGTGTTACACATTTTCAAAAGGTGTGAGTTCACATCTGGATAGAATGTCTTATAATAGAGGAGCGGAAAACCATCTGGCCCTGGCGATTTACCTGTCAGGCTCCCTGACAGGATGGACTGGAGTTCCTCAGGTTCAAAGGGCCTCACTAGCCATGTTTGCTGGTTTATATCATGTTTTGGTAAAGATAGAGAGGATATGAAGGAGTCAATTTTGGACTTTCTTTGTTTTACATGTATTTCAAGTTCATGTGGCCTTAATTGGTATAAATTTCTATAAAATGTCAAAAATTCTGCTACAATTTGTTTATAATTTTGCGTTAAATGGCTTGATTCGGTTTTAACTTTATGTATATAAGTTCTCGACTGTTGCCTCTTGATCAATGATATCCTAAGTTTGGAGGCCTTGTCACCATGTACCAATATGCGGTTTCTCCAGTTAGTACAGTATTTTGCTGTCTTTTTATTGAGCAAATCTTTAAGACACTGTCTACATTCTGCAAGTTTTATCATGGTGGGGTGGGCTAATGTTTTCTGATGCTGAGTCTCTAAGTTTATTATATCTTTGCATAACGTTTCTACTTCTATTTTCCTCTGTTTATTCTGGAATGATGCTAGTGATATTATCACTCCTCTAAGTGTCGCCTTGTGCGCCTCCCAGATTATGGTAGGATCTACATCTGGAGTATTGTTGGATAGGAAATATTCCTTAATAGCTTTTTGTATTTTGGATTTAATATATTTCATGCACAGGAGGGATTCATTAAGCCTCCAGATCCTGGAGTTCGGGAAGGTTCCCCCACACCTTCAGTTTCATAGACACCATTGCATGATCCGAGTACAATGCTGGGAGGATTTCTGTTTCTGTAACTGTTGAAAGCAGTGTCTTAGATATAAATATGTAATCTAACCGGTGGTAGGTGTTATGTGGATGGGAGTAGTACGTATAGGTTTTATCCTGTGGGTGAAAATAGCGTCATATATCTATCAAATCTGCCAAATGAAAAGAGGACCTAACTTGGGCCAAATCCTGTTGTGGAACATTACTTTTCCCAGTTGAAGTATCCATTAGAGGTTCTAGTGCTATGTTTATATCCCCCTATCAAGACCGAGCCGTCTGCAAATAATGAAAGTTTACGTTGGATCCTCTTGATCCAGGGGAGATGTTTTTTTATTAAGGGCGTATAAATTTCCTAGCGTGGCCAGGGTGCCCTCAAGTAAACCTTTTATGAATATATATCGGCCTTCAGGGTCAATCAATTTATCTATGAGAAGGAAGGGAATATTTTTTGCCAACGCTATAGCTACTGCTCTAGCTCTTTTTTGAGGCGTGTATGCGTGATACCATGTATTATAATAATTTTTTTCAAAATTAGGTGTTTTAGTTTCCAGGAAATGAGTCTCTTGTAGGAGTAGAATATCATAGCCCGCTTTCTTAAGGAAATGTAATGTTTGTGACCTAGGAATTGGGAAGTTGAGGCCATGTATGTTGTGTGAAACTACATGGTATAACTTACAGTTAGTGGTCATGGCGGTCGGTTAAATGTGAGTGGTTGTTGTAGTGGGGACCCCCTCGCAGACTTCCAGGACGGGAATAGTCGGGATGGAACAGGAAGGGTAGAAAAAAACAGCAAGAGTATTTTTTCTGAAAGTAAAAAACAAAAAACAGTTAATGCATATAAAGACTTCTTAGAATTTAACCCTTGTATGGGACAAAGAGTCTTAACAGTCAGACTCATCTCTGTCCCATTCATCTCCCACAATGTGTGAGAATCATTACTAGGGAGTGAGAGGGTTTTCCATTATAACTCATAGAGTAGCTAATAGGCTACCTTGCTTTAAACATTTTCAACAAAATATTCAAATATAAAAGAGCCTTTGCTCAAATAAAACCAACTACAAGAACCAGTAAGTATTAAGTGTGTATTGATGAATGAATGAATACGAGGGAGTAAGATCTCCCCCGGGGCACCAAAGCGGTTTAACGGAATAGTTCTTATCCGCTACCATAAAGGTGCTCAGGAATTTTATCCGTTATTCCAGTCAATCGTGTCACAACTTTAGTTTGAAACTAATTATGGTAGAGAAAAAGGAGCACCACTAAATGTCCATAAATTAATAATGGGTGTTCACCATGTCACAACAACATTATTTTAAAACAAGAAAAAGACATGACATATAGAAAGCCAGGAGCACACCAGAAGTTTGAAAAAGTATATACAAGATTTTATTTAACAATTATACGGTCATTAACATATTAAAATCAATTAAAACCAGTGGGAAATCCAAAACATGGACATCTAGGTGTATAAAGGACACTGACAATATGTCAGGTCAAGGTAAAAAAATTCAGAAACATTGGTTACTATAGGAGAAATAACTGCCTCTCTACTCACAGGTATCATCCGCTATCCCAGGTGGGACTGTCCTTGGAATATCTGTACATATGATCTTGACCATCTGTACAGGGGAGTGGGTTTTTGTTACTTCAGTAAATTCTTTAAACTATTCACGCATATTAATAAACAAGAGATACTATAGGCACGCGCCTCATGCTGATTTTACTAACTATAGACACAATGCCCAGGGATTGCTTTTCTCAATTATTTCAACTGGATATTGATATCATCTAGATCGATAGGTGCATATAATAAGTACAAACATCCACTTAGGTATATGGCACCTGATGGTAATTTTCTATTAACACCTACATAACCATCAGTGTGCCTAGGGACATAAACGGCTCATTATGGTGGTAATATCTAATGATGCATATGCTCGCATATAGGTTATTTCTTCTTGAGTCTAACAGGACCCATTTTGGCAGTTATGATTTGGAATGGTGCCTTTTTGCCTTTTTATAGTGCACTTCCATACTTACTAGTATGCCTAAATGTGTCTGCTTCCACATATACATTACTCCTCTAGCTCCTTTAGGATCAATTCCAAACAACTGTGGTTCAGAAATGTGCCTAAAATGAATGCACGTCCATAGCTATCATTATGCCTAAAACTTATAATTATGCTTCCTTTCTTTAATCTGTCTCATGGAATTGTGCCTTTAAATAGTGCACTTCCATAACTCAGCAATGTGTTAACACACTGAATAATCTCCAGTTTGCATCAATATATTGCACTTGAATACAGTGCACTTTTATTTGAATGGCATTTCTATGTATGGCACATGACTCTATTCTTATTCTTACTTGCCCACTATCTCTTAATATTTCATGAGAAATTCCCCTTTATTACAAAGGGTTAAACTTTGTATTTCCTCAACAGTTCTCTTTGCAGATAAACCCCCTCATGATCACTGTGTACATACTCAGACTGCTGGGATCGCTTTGCACAGCGTCCACAGTCTCCTTAGAGATAACATCACGTGACTGTGATGTAGTTCCTGCCTTTCCCACTGGGTTTACATGTATCCTAGCAACGCAGTCACATGACTGCTATGCACCTCCTGTTTCACGGCCATCAGGAACCAGGAAGTAGCTGCACACTTTACCATGCTCTATATAAGATAAATAACAAGCAATGGCGGACATTCCCCTGACGAAGCTGCACATGGAGGCAGCGATACACGTGGGGTAGCGTTCCACATGGACTTCTAGCTCTACACAGGTCTTAATATTGCTTTACTCCTCTCTTCCCCCATATCAGGCTGTATCACTGCTGGGATTCTATATTGAACTGATGCTTGTACAAGCTATGTAATTGATTGCCATGGATCAGCGACCTAATGCAGTTCCACAACCTTAGGGTTCAGAGGCTATTCCCCTTTCTTGTGGGTGTGTGTGGGGGGAGTAATTTTACTGGTTGCTAACCACAATTGATTCCAGATCTGCTGGGATTTTTTGACTGCCCATACCTGACCTTAAACTGTATGATAGGTTTAGATAACACTCTGCTGCCACCTATTGAGCTGTACTGGTGACACTTATAGAATTGGCCATTCTTATTAGCTAGAAAGTGCCTTGCATTTGGGCACAAAGCACCACTCAGACCATTTGATCCTATACCTACCACTGCCAGGCAGATTATGGAGATTACCAGTGCCAGGCACCTGTCACATTTCTGGATATGTATATATACTCATCATTTTGCATAAATATTTGCATCTGTACTTTTTTCTAACCAGAAACGGTATATAATATACTACCCGCTGTCATACGAGCACGTACTAAGACTTCTTGGTTCTAAAAGGGGCTTTTTGTATACTATGTCTTATTTGACTTAACAGATTATTTGAATTTTATAACCCCTCTCATTTTGCACCTTACTCAGGTACAGTATATATGAACTAGATTCAAATACCTGATGTGACTCTATGAACAAGCGTGGCTTGTGTGATATATCTTCTGTATTTGTATAATGAACTGTACATGCATCTGAATTTGTTTATTTGATGTGAATTACTTGTACTGTAATCGTGCGATATATGGTTCTGCATAAAGGCCTAACATGCAACCCCAGGTGCTGTGACCAATTACCTTTTATACGTATGGTGGGGCTATATATTTCTGCCACACAGTGATCTATTGGGTTGCAACCTTAATTAATTTTTTGACCTTGACCTGACTTATATTGTCAGTGTTCTTTATACACCTAGACGTCCATGTTTTGGATTTCCCACTGGTTTTAATTGATTTTAATATGTTAATGTCCGTATAATTGTTAAATAAAATCTTGTATATACTTTTTTCAAATTTCTGGTGTGCTCCTGGCTTTCTATATGTCACAACTTTAGTTTGAAATCTAAATTAGTCTCTGGCATAGTAGGTAAGCAAAAGGGACAAGAATTGTGTTATCCTTCTATGTTTTATACGTTATCTGGAAATCAGGAGCCATGAAGCCCAATAAAGTCTCGGTCATGGCTTTTAAGAAGGATGGCGGAATGTTGCGGTCCTAGAGGTCTGTTCATCCGTTTGGACTATCTTCCCCCTCGAGCCTCGGCCATCTTGGATGATTTACGTTTTGACCTTTGGGATTTAGGCGTCAGGTTCATCTGCCATGGTGGTGGGTGTTGGAGTGGAGTCATCTGGTAGGCGGCTCCCACTTCTTCCAAGTTGGGGTAGTGGTTTAGTTCAATACTAAGATCCTGACACATCTTTTTAATATCGGCTGACATTCTGCCTTGAAGCCTTTTGTCATTAGCCGTGACAGATATGCCGAAGGGAAACAGCCACCTGTACGGATAGTTTCTCTGATGGAAAATTGTGGTAAGTGGTTTTAAAAAACGTCGTTTGGCTAAAGTTATCAGTGAAAGATCTTGGTATATTTGAATTGTAGCTCCGTTACAGGAGATGTTAGCCTTTTTCCTGGCCCTCTTCATGACCAGATCTTTTGTCCTGTAGTCCAGAAAACGGCATATGACGTCCCTTGGAGTTCCTCTGATGGCGGTTTTGGGCGTAGTGCTCTGTGAACTCTTACTAGCTCCATATCAGTGGGATCATCTGGTAATAAAATCGAACGGAAAGTGTCAATAATGGTTGGAGTCAGGGCATCTTCATTAATCGATTCGGGTACACCTTTCAGGCGTAAATTATTGCATCTGTCTCTGTTCACGTGGTCTTCCAGTATCGTATATATCTTGTTGAGATGGTCTTCATGGTGTTGGAGACAAGAGAGTGTGGAGTTAGATTGCTTGACCACTTCCGTATTAGATGATTCTAGTGTCTCAATTCTGTGGCCCATGTGTGCTAAATCCTGTTTAATGTCCGCCAATTTTTTGACTAGTGGTAAGAGCTTTGTGTAATATTTTTCTCAGGAATGATCTGGTGACCGGAAGATCTTCATCTTTGTCCACTCCCTCATAGTCGCTTTTGTGGTCCGGTTCCATGCTATCCTCGACCAGAAGTTGTCTGGATGTTTTGGATAAGGATGACAAACCTGCTTGTTTCTTTAAGTATTCATCTAAGTCCGCCTGCGTGGAACTGATAGCAGATTTGGTAGAGGATTTAGTGGATTTTGTGGTTGATTTAACCATTGTGAAGAAGTATAGAGGTTGAAATTTGTCTGGCTCTTGTTTTCCGTTAGTTTCCCCAATATATCTCAGGGTTCTCACATAGTGGAATTCAGGGTTATGTTAAGAAAATCTAGTAACGTTATTTAAGACACAGATCCAGAAGATAGAGTAATCTTGTCTAGAGAATATATCCCAGCAGATTTTTACTAAATAAATTAGAGGGTCGTAGAGATGGATCAATCAGGTTCTGCTGAAGTGCCTGCAGATTGTTGTATTATAGCTCGGTTAACCCCTTTGTGGAGCACTGCGGCTTTAACGCTGCTCCCTGACTAGCAGGCCCTTAGAAGGGGTTAATGTTGCCGGACTGCTAAACCACCAGGGTTAAACGGGCCTATCATAGATCGGTTCCCTGTCATTGTTTCCAGGTCCCGCCCTGGTTATAAAAGCAGGGATCGGTGGCCATATTGCCTCTCCTGCATCTGAATCCCGGAGCGCAAGTGCTGCTGCCGGACCAGGATGGACCCGCTGATAAACGCGGTGAGGGAGAGAATAGCTCGCGAGGGAGCTGCATGGATAGCCGACCTACTGGCCGGCACCGGCGGCAACCCCGCGAATTTTGCGCTCGCAACACCGGGCGGGCGGAGGTCCGGCAGGCTTTCCCGCCCACCGAGGCGCCTTAGTCCCAGCTGGGATTCCTCTCAGGGCATGCGCACTGGCCGTGCGCGTGCTCAGGGCGGGTTCCCGCCCACTGTAGTTGTCACCTCCGCGTCGGCGGCCTTACTCCGGCATTCCGGCCCGGACTTACAGGCGCCCTCGTCCCCACCCGCTTCAGGCTCCCTGCTGCCTGACCCGGTGGGTCCCAACCAGATTGACTCCGCTTCCTCCCCAGTTAGTGTAGGCGGGAATACTGCGGACAAGAACATGGGTGCTGCTGTGAGCGCAGAGGGTGCACGGGGGGAACAGGCTGCAGGCATGGAAGGACTGGCTGGGCTGAGCCAAGATGACATCATTAGGGCCATAATGCAACCCCAATTGCCCCCGGGCCAACTTCCCACACCGCCACCATCTCAGCAGACAATAGGAATGGAAGCGGAGAGACTTTTGAACCCCTTACTAGCTGCAATGGGTCGGGAGACAACAGTGCCGGTCCTGCAGGGCCAGTCTTCTCTGGCGCCGGTGGACGCAGACACATCCCGCCGGGCTGCTTCGGATCAGGGCTACAGGGCAGACCCTGTAGTGCCGGTACACGAGGCCCATGTCAACGTTAGTCGGAGTGTTAGCAGGGCTAGGAGGTCTAGATCTCGTTCCCGGACACGAGGGCGCAGCTGTCGTAGCTGCGGGAGCCGTGCTTCCCAGCGCTCGCGCCACCGACGTCGCTCCAGGTCTCGTCACAGCCGAAGCTGTTCTCGGTCACGAAGCAGACGCAGGGGATCGAGGACACGCCGCAGTTATTCACGTTCATCCTCAGATGACCCGTCTCGTGGTTCCCGCGACGCCCCCAGGCGCAGTCGCACTCCGGATGGGCTTTCCGCCATCAGGAACAGGACAGTTCGACCTGCCGAATCGCTGCAACAACCGACAGCTCAGGTCACACCAACCGCGGCTACAGGAGCCGGTGAGTATGCCTATGTAGGGGCTTGGGACGGGGCGGGGCAGCGGACGGGCGTGATTGATGTATTAAAAAATTTATTGGCTAATAAAATATTGATTAATCCAAAGGCGTTACAATCGGCAGAGCGACGTGCTGAGCCAGTGCGGCCCGACCTACATAAAGACACCTTTTTTTTGTGGTGTACTGCCCCTTGGGTCCCATTTGGACCCAGAGGTAGCCCAGAAAATCTGGGCAAATGAATATGTCGACATATGGTCCTTGGTGTCCACCGAACAGAGCTCCGTTGATCGGGAACGTAAAACAGCTGAACGGCCTTTTGAGCGTAAGCCCAAAGTGGCAAAGACCATGAATAATTGGATACAGGCTTTCTTTGTGCTAGGGAGTGTAATGGGCCAGAAACACCCGGAGCGATGCTCCGAGTTGTTTACGTACGCAGATACAATTTATAATTCATATAAATCACATGGCGGTACGGCGTGGTGGAAGTACGACGAGGATTTCCGTCGTCAACTGGCGCTCAACCCACAGTTGGGATGGGGCGTGAAGGCTACCGATTCGTGGTTGCGCCTTATGATGTCTCAAAAGGCGCCACACCCTTTTCCGGGCCAGGCCACCCCCACGGGTTCCACACCGGGGGGGGGGTGGCCGTGCGTAGACCAGGTTGCTGTTGGCTCTTTAATGACGGCCATTGCCGATACCAAGCATCATGCAAATACAGGCACGAATGCTCCATCTGCGGCGGAGGACACGTTGCCTCCAAATGCCAACAACAGCAGCCTAAAGGCGGGCCAAATAAGCCCCACACACCAGGTGACCCGAAGGACACCGGTGAGCGTGGCCGCGATGGACCCATGGTTAACTCGGTACTCCAATAAGGAGGCGGCTGCCACCTTACGGGAGAGTTTCACGGTTGGTTTTTTCATTCCTTTCACGTTTTCGAAGGAAGGTTCATTCGCGCCAAACCTGAGGTCGGCAAGGGATTTGCCACAGGTTTTGGCTAAAAAAAACTAAACAAAGAAACTGAGTTGGGCCGCATGTGCGGCCCCTTCGATTCCCCCCCCTTTTATAACCTAAGAGTGTCACCGCTGGGCATTGTGCCCAAAAAAGAACCTGGCGAGTTTCGACTGATTCAGCACTTGTCCCACCCCCCTGGGTCGTCGGTAAACGACGGCATTCCTTCGGAATGCTCGTCGGTGAGCTACGCCCCTTTTGATCGGGCGATATCGCTAGTGCGCGAGGCGGGCCCAGGCGCCAAATTGGCCAAATCAGATGTGGCTTCCGCTTTCCGGTTACTTCCTGTACACCCGGATTGTTATCACCTGCTGGGCTGTTTTTTCGATGGCGGGTACTATTACGACACGTGCCTTCCTATGGGCTGTTCAATTTCGTGCCGGTTTTTCGAGATGTTTAGCTCCTTTTTGGAGTGGGCCGTTTGCCGCCGTTCGGGCGTCAGGTCCATAACGCATTACCTGGATGATTTCCTTTTTGTAGGCCCAGCCTTGGCGGAAACCTGTACCCTCGCCCTCTGCTCCTTCCAGGAGTTGTGCAGCGAATTCGGCGTGCCTTTGCCCCCGGGGAAAACAGTCGGCCCTGCTACCAGGATGTCATTCCTGGGCATTGAAATCGACACCGAGGCAATGGTTTTTCGGCTCCCCGAGGAAAAAATAAGCAAATTATCCTCTTTAATTGTAGAATTCAGGTCAGTGCGGAAAGTCACGCTAGTGCGTCTACAATCTTTGCTGGGTATGCTGGCTTTTGCGTGCAGGGTAATGCCCATGGGCAGAGTTTTTTCGCGCCGCCTGAGCATGGCGACCAGAGGAGTCAAATCTGCCAACCACTGGATAAGGTTGACTCTCCCGTTGAGGGAGGACCTGAAGGTATGGGAAATTTTCTTGGCAGCTTATAATGGACACACTTGTTTCCAGACGGCAGAGGTGTCATCCAATGATATTTCCCTTTATTCGGACGCCTCAGGATCTTTTGGCTTTGGCGTTGTTTTTGGCGACCATTGGTGCGCAGGCCCATGGCCCGACGATTGGAAGTGTAACGGATGGACAAAGAATTTGACGTTGTTGGAGCTCTTCCCGATCATAGTGGCCTTAGAGGCTTGGCCGGAGTCGTTCAAGGACCGCCGACTCCGTTTTTGGACGGATAACGAGAGCGCGGTCCACGCAGTCAACCATTTGTCATCTTCTTCCGTTCCGGTGATAAACTTGTTACGACATATGGTCCTTCGTTGTTTGCAGCTAAACATATGGTTTAGAGCCAGGCACGTACCGGGCGTCGATAACTCGATTGCTAACGCCTTGTCCCGTTTTCAATTGCAGAAATTCAGGGAGCTGCTGCCGTCGGCCAACGAGACATGCTCGGAGTTCCCGGAATCGGTATGGAAAATTCCCTCGGGCCATTGATGCCTCTGGTGAGGGCTTTGCTTGCCCCTTCGACTTGGAGAGCCTACGGTAAGGCGTGGAGGGAATGGGTGGACCTGCTTGGGCATGCGCGTGCATATACACCTTGCCATTGCACTGTGGAGAATGTACTGCAGTACTTGTCCAGCTTGCGACTGATCGGTATTGCCGGGACGGCGGCGCAACATCGTTTATCCGGATTGGCCTTTCATTTTGAATTGAGAGGTTTGCCAGATGTTACGAAACATTTCTTGATCTCTCAAGTGATAAAAGGTTGGAAGCGCGAGCGCCGGGCCCTGGACGCGCGGCGCCCGATCTCTTTTGTTTTACTACAGCGGTTGTTAGGAGTGTTGCCATCGGTTTGCGCGTCGGATTATGAAGAAAGCTTGTTTTCTGCACTTTTTGGCTTGGCATTTTTTGGGGCTATGCGTCTGAGTGAACTGGTCCCGAAGTCTTCGGACGGTGCAGGGGGCCTTCACGCCGACTACGTCGTTTTCTGTCCACAAAGCCTCCGCATACGGTTGCGTCGGTCTAAAACAGACCAGGATGGCCGGGGAGTGTGGTTCACTCTTTTTGCCACCCCAGCCCCGCTGAGCCCGCTCACGTTAATCAGACGTTACTCGTCGGTAATGGCACATGGCCGGCATTATTTTTCACACGAGGACGGCACCGCGGTCACGGCCCCCCAGTTTAAGTTTATTTTAAATGACGCGCTCCGACACTCGGGCTGCCGCCCGGAGGAGTACGACACTCATTCGTTCCGTATAGGAGCTGCGACGGAGGCGTCGCGCGCAGGGCTCCCGGACGAAATGATTAGGCGCGTGGGACGTTGGAAGTCTGAATGCTTTCGCAGATACATTCGCCCTGATTTGTTGTAATTTTGTTCCAAAAAAAAAAAAAACGTTGTTGCTTTGGACAAAGTCGGTGTACTGTAAGTATGGTTCATTTCGGAGCAAGGAGTGTTATTAATTGAGTTTTCTTCTAGATGGGTTTCGGCTGAAACACGGCCTGGAGGCCGGGCGTTAGGATTCCATGACGTCAGCGTAAATTGGAGAGGCATCAGGGGGTTGGTATGGGCACAAGTGCTTCCCGAGGTAGTTAGAATCTCCAGGATTGACCCCGGCCCCGTGGTTTTGATCATTCATGCGGGGGGCAATGATTTGGCCAATTTCAGATTGAGAGAGCTTTGCACGCTTATGAGGGCAGATTTGGATAAGTTCCATAGCTTCTTTACGGAATTGACCTTGGTTTGGTCGGAGTTAATCCCCCGGGTGGTTTGGCAGGGTGCTAGAGATGGAGCGGCCTTAGAGAGATCCCGGCGAGCGCTCAATCATAGGATGGCACAATTTGTAGGTTCAAAGGGTGGATTTTCTATATGTCACCACCAGCTGGAAATGGATACCAGCCGCCTAATGCTCAGGGATGGGGTCCATCTAAATAATATAGGACTTGATATCTTCTTATCGGGCTTGCAGGATGGTATTGAGTACGCCCTTAATTCTTTTGGGGGGGATCGCAGCTCGGGTTTCTGCCCTCGCTCCTCCGTGGTGGAGTAAGTGACGGAGGTGTAAGTTACCTGTGCTGGATGGCCAGTGACAGAACACTTATAGTCACTGGTTCTCAAGGCGGTTTTGAGCCTTCATCAAGCTGCGGCCAATTTAAATATTAAAATTCCCATTTAAGAGTTAAAATTTGAGATGGTGGTTGGAGACCCTCAATAGAATGATAAAAGGTTAACCTGGTGTCTGTGGTTATTGTCCGGCCGGGGTTATGGCGGGTTATGCTAGTCTGTGGAGCACTGCGGCTTTAACGCTGCTCCCTGACTAGCAGGCCCTTAGAAGGGGTTAATGTTGCCGGACTGCTAAACCACCAGGGTTAAACGGGCCTATCATAGATCGGTTCCCTGTCATTGGTTCCAGGTCCCGCCCTGGTTATAAAAGCAGGGAGCGGCGGCCATATTGCCTCTCCTGCATCCGAATCCCGGAGCGCAAGTGCCCACCCTCCCTCCCCTATGGTTATGGAATGGTTTGTCGCAGCAGCGGAGTAAGTGACGGAGGTGTAAGTTACCTGTGCTGGATGGCCAGTGACAGAACACTTACAGTCACTGGTTCTCAAGGCGGTTTTAAGCCTTCATCAAGCTGCGGCCAATTTAAATATTAAAATTCCCATTTAAGAGTTAAAATTTGAGATGGTGGTTGGAGACCCTCAATAAAATGATAAAAGGTTAACCTGGTGTCTGTGGTTATTGTCCGGCCGGGGTTATGGCGGGTTATGCCAGTCTAACCCCAGGGGTTCATCTGAGAGGTCTCTGAATATAGTGATTTGTGTAGTCCTTTAGCACCCTCAGTTGGGACAGGTGATATGGGTCAGTAGATGTAATAAAGAATCAAAGGGTTAACACAGCTCTGAATACTTTTTTCTGGGAATTTGAGGCACTCAGTTCCAGACAGCTATAAATGTTGATTTGCTTGTTAGGATAGCAAATTTCCTGCAATCTATATTTAAGGCTTGACTGTGAATAGATTTTTGACCCCTGTAAATAATTTGACCCTAGGGAGGGTTGTTAATGAAGAGTTAAATTTTAAACAATATGATGTGGGTATCTGTCCAGGACAATACACTTTATCTGCAAGCTACTTCAGCACCTTAGATTAGATTCAGAGCTCACAGCCTCTTATATTCACTACTCTTCTGCCTGCTCCTGTGGCTCTGCAGGCGGGAAATACTCTATAATGGCAGCGCCATCTGAAATATGTGTCCTCCTTCTTTCTCCCTCGGTCGTCTGCACCTGGCCGCACTCAATAATCACCGCACCCGGTTAGGGCTCAGTCGTCCCAGGCATGTGCGGTCTCCGGGGACCAGGGACCCACCGGGGCAAAGCGGTCCTGCCACTAATGGCGGCCAGCAGGGGGATCTACCTCTGTCTTCTGTGCATCTCCCTCCGGTCCCAGCTCCGCCGGTGCTCCACTCCCCTTCTTCAGAGACGGGTCGGGAGCTGCAGTAGCGCTATCAGGGCACTATGCCCTCGTCACCAGAGGCCTGGATAGGACCCGGCGTGGGGCACAACTCAGCCTGGTGTGCAGGGGAGGGGGAGGCCGATAAGTCCCACCTGGATGTCGCTTTTCAGGGTCCAGGGTGTCCCAATACCGGGCCCCCAGGTGTCCTCTGTGTCCAGGGGAGGTTACTGGATCCAGTCAGTGTCACCTTCTGGTTCCTTTGGGACGGGATGGCTCGGATTGCTGTTGTAAGCGTGGAGCTCTGTGGTGAGCGTCCTCCTCAGACGGCGGCCATCTTGGATCTCCGATTCCATATGTTTCATTCGCCTTTGCATATGAAACTGGAATCTATCGATGTGGTAGTGCTGGCCTGCTGTGTGCTGCATAACTTCCTGCATCGGTCATTATACACGCCGGCAAGTTATGTGGATTCTGTGGATCCCACAACAGGGGAGCTCCGTCCCGGGGATTGGCGTGCTGCCGACCATGGTGTGGAGCCACTCCAGCCGCACAGCCATGGTCTGAGTCAGCAGGGTGCCAGGAGCAGCAGAGACGCATACTGCTCCTACTTTAATGGCTCTGGGGCAGTGGCCTGGCAGAACCAGCAGGTGTAGCGTGGCTGGTGTTGTGAGGCAGCAACATGAGGAGGAGGGTTGAGTCACCAGGATGGCTGCACCATGACGAATATGGTTGTGTTTTTTTTTTATTTTGTGTGTTTAAACATTAGTTAGTTAGGCCTTGTTCACACATACCATCCGTTTTTGCCTTAAATCAGTTTTTGGACTGTTTTTTTTCCAAGTCCAAGTCCAAAAACGCAATGCGTTAACGCATGGTGCACTTAAGTGTCAGTGCGTTTTTTAACAACACATGCGTTTTTGTTCAGCATTACAAAAAACACTGCATGCAGCATTTTTGGGTGCTGTAAAAAATTAATGCGTTTTTTAACATGGGGCCCTATGGGAAACGCATGCATTTTGCATGGCACATATAGGCACCATGTGTTAACGCATGTGTTTTTCATGTGTTTTTGGTGAAAAAATGACTAAGTCCCAAAAGTTCAAAAAAATGTTCAGAACGTCAGGAGAGACTATTGGCTCCCTTAGAAAAACTGATCTGTTTTTTTAAGGGCTTAAAAAAATGGATTGGTATGTGTGAACAAGGCCTTAGTTAGTTGAGATTTTTTTGGTTCACTACTCTGAAATGTTTGGGTTTGGGCATTATGTTTCTGCTTTTTGTATTTATTTGTGTGATGTTGACACTTCTGTTTTAAATGTTTTGTGTGTGTTGTTTGAATTCAAATTTTTGTGCATAAAAAGATGAACTAAAAATAACAAAAACCAAACTACCTGTGTCTGTCGTTACTTTTGAATACAGGGCAGGTGCACTTAGCTTTATGCTATGCACAGAGGTATGTGATCCATTAAATGGTATAGATGGGTCCGTGCAGCATTGTCTGCTAATGTCCAGTACACAGGTCCTGCCCTTTGGCCCACACTGTATGCCGTGACTGTGTGTACATGTCCATTATGATGTGTTTGGCCACATGGGACCATGTCCACACACATGGACAATGCAATGGTGTTTGTGGGGGATGTAGGTACAGTTCAGTACACACACGCAAACATGTGTGCACACACACAGTTCAGCCATGGCAGCTCTGGCATGGCATAGACCAATACAGGCACATATGTCCATAGTGTTGTTTGTAGCTTACCGCAATCACCTACAGACGCACACCTAGCCATTGTTAGTGTAAGCCACTGTTCTGCACAAGACTGCTCCTGTGCGACACTTTTGTGCCTAGAAAGTGTGTTGCAGGAGCCACAATTGACGACACAAGCGTGTATTTGTGCCACACTCCGATAGACAATGGCGTCATGTATTAGCCAGCCTTCCAGAGCAGGTTGAACAATCGTAATGCTGTTGCATTGTCCAATGAGCATGTATAGGGCGTGGTGCAAACCACTGTGGCACGCCTATCTCCTCGCCGCGCTGAACATGTACGCCCATATTGCCTTTGAGATTGCGACATGTGAAGCGGCGAAGGAATGAGGCAAGATTGGTTCCGCCGCAGGTGAGGCGATTTCCGGAGCGACACATCGCCTTACCTTCAGGGCGATATTGCGGCGTGTGATGCCGCCATCGGCGATCTGAGGTGACCACGAAAAACGTGAGCGCGCACGTTAGATCGCCACATATCGCCAGGCAATATTGCGGCATGTGACGGTACCTTAAGTCATTGCTGCTGTAAAGCTTTTGTCAAAAAAACAAAGCACCTGGATGTGACAATATTCCAACAGAGTTAATAAAGTCTTCTGGAGCAGCAGTTGATTTCATCACACACCTATGACAACAGATATGGACAACTGATAAATGGCCTAAAGACTGGACAACATCAGTGTTTATTCCTAATCTAAAGAAGGGAGATGCTACCAACTGTGCAAACTATCGGACTATTGCACTCATACCTCATGCCAGCAAAACACTACTGAAAACCCTACAGACTTTAAGACTACTGTATATACTCGAGTGCTGAAAAGTGCCCCCCTCGGCTTATACTCAAGTCAGAGTGACGGCCCAGTGGGGGGGGCAGTGATCAGGAGCTGGAGGAGGTGGGGGGAGGCTGCAATAGGCGCGGGCAGTCACGTGCCCCCGCTCATTAGTGCAATGCAATATGCACTGCATTCCCCTGTCCATCAGCGGCAGGGGGAGCGGTGCATATTACATTGCACTATGTCAGCACCACCCCATCAGTGGTATACAGGCCCCCTTTGCTGCCGCACACCTGTAAAATAATAGCTCATTCATACTTATCCCTGTCTCTCTGTCACCGCGCGTCCCCCAGTCTTCTTCCTGCTTGTACCCGACGTCATGTGACCGGCGCAGAAGCAATGACGTCATCGCTGCTGCGCCCGCCACAGGAATAGAAGCCGGGTACAAGCAGGAAGAAGCATGAAGACTGGAGGACGCGCGGTGACAGAGCGACAGGGATAAGTATGAATGAGCTATTATTCTACAGGTGTGCGGCAGCAATGGGGGCCTGTATATACCACTGAAGGGGGCCTGTATATACCACTGAAGGGGGCCTGTATATACCACTAATGGGGGGCCTGTACATACCACTGATGGGGGCTGTAACCTCTGATGGGGGGCCTGTATATACCACTGATGGGGGCTGTAACCTCTGATGGGGGGCCTGTATATATCACTGATGGAAGGCCTGTATATACCACTAATGGGGGGCTGTATATACCACTGAGGGGGGCCTGTATATATAATGCTGATGGGGGGCCTGTATATACCACTGATGGGGGACCTGTATATATCACTGATGGGAGCCTGTATATACCACTGATGGGGGTTGTAACCTCTGATGGGGGGAGGAACTGTATACCAGTGATAGAGGTCCTATATACCAGTGATGGGGGATTATATACCAGTAATGGGGGGCCATTTATCTTGATGAGAGGGGCTGTATACCGTGATGAAAGTCTGCTTCATTTCCCCACTAGGCTTATACTCGAGTCAATAAGTTTCCCTAGTTTTGGAGGGTAAAATTAGGGGCCTCGGCTTATACTCGGGTTGGCTTATACTCAAGCATATACGGTATATTACTAAGAGACAAAAAAGCGCAATAGGGCCTTATCTCAATGGAACAAGGGGGTAGGTTGCCCATGTGCAAAATGCTCACCTGATGGGGTTTTGTGTCCCCCAACCGGTCTATGCGCATTTACAGCTGCTGCTGGATCCACACTTCCATGTGTAATATGGTGTTCAACTGGTACAGTGGGGCAAAAAGTGTCTGATGCTCTGCGCTGCTGTAAAGAAGAAACCAGACCAGTGGCCTGATACAACGATGTTCTTTTATTCCGATGCATTTCGGAGCCTGCTGTGCTCCTTCCTCAAGGATTACAAATCTTTTGTAATCCCTGAGGAAGGAGCACAGCCAGCATCAGTCACTTGCAGCAGAAGCAGCTCCAAACCCCCACGAGACCAGTTTTGGGGTAGGTAATGCAAAAATGGCCAAGAAAGCAAATAAGATCATGAAAAAAATCTCAGAGAAAAATGAATACAATGGGCAAAAAAGGAGAATCTGACAGACACGTCTTGGATCTGAAGCCCAAACATTTACTGGTTGGAAAGAGGAAATCTGGTTCCCCAACCAAAGATAAGGGTGTTCACATGTACAGCCTTCAGCATGGTCAACTGCGGAAAGGACTAAGTGGACAAAGAGCTATCACCATCCTCATAACCCAGTGTGTACGCCGTTCTAATATTAAGCAGATTGTCATGAATCAGACTTTGTTCTGAACTTCATCACCCTTCAGATTTGCCTTTGGGTTTCTTAAATTTGATTCTCTCAGATGTAAAAATTAAATCTGCAAAATCTGATATTTATTCATGAAAAATAACTCTGGAAGAAGCAAACTAATCAGTATCTGGAAATCACGATTTTCAGCCTTATTTTCTATGGATAGAGTGTCGGGCCCACAAGGGCCTGGCGACTCACATCTTGGGCATTTGGGTGCAAGGATATCACAGGTGGTCGGTGCCCGAGTACGTGCCCTTGGGTGACAATTAAAAGGGGGATATTTACAGGGATAAGAGTTCATAGATGAATGTCGTGACGCCACCTGTAGATCCAGTGATGGCACCAGCGCTGCTGAGGCCTCCGGGATGATGGGCGGCAGCAAGGTGTTGTGGCTCCCTATAGGTGGAGCGGGGTCCTCGGGGCTGTAAGGGGAGAATGGTGGAATAGGGTAGCGCAGTCGCTGTTGTGAGACTGAAATCCTATAATAATTGGAGAGGAAGCACACAATAGGGTCTTATCCGATATAATCAGTCAATTATAAGTATGGTCACACTCACCTGGTCGGGTTGTGTGTGACATAACCACTAATAAACCAGACAATTGGATCCTGTCGAACGCAGCAATCAGCCAGAAGAGTTGTATAAATCATATGCGTTGATATAGAATTCCGGCTTGTAGATCGCGCTGTTCGAAGATTTGGCCAAGAAAATCACTCCAAGGACCTCGTATCTTAAGACAAAGATCTTTATTCCTCCACAGACTCGACACGTTTCATGTACCCACTGTACACATCCTCAGGAGTTTAAGAATTACAGGCATATGGTTAACATATGGTTAGGACTCGTAGGCGTGAGGGCCCTTGACAGTGGGCTACGAGCTTACGTTATTTTGGCAAAAATATTGACTAACACCTCACATCCTTATCTACAATGTTTTGTTGCACCATTTTATCCTTTTGCAGTTTGAGGCTGAGCCCACTGGGGGGTGTCTGTCATTTGTGATGCATGTATTGGTGTGGAGCCACCCACTTGGCCCTATAGCATGGGTGTGACCAACAGGCTTGGCTCTGACACTGTGTTTCACATGTACGTGTGTGACTGACGCTCCTTTGGTGACCTGGTGTCTATAGATACCACCAGTTTCCTCCTTGTAGGCATGGCCGGACACAGGTGCCACAGCCGTCCCCATGCCTGGGTTGTAGGGGATTGCGCACCGGTATTCAGGAGGCTGGGAGTCGAAAACCACCAGACAGACAGTCCTTCTTCCTCACGCTGCCCTGCACGAATCCCGTTTACTACCAGGCCTGTTGGGTGATATGGAACACCCTCTTCTCGCTCTAGGGGCCCAACCCAGTTTGGTGCTTCTGGTGGGGACCGTACGTATGTCAGGCGGATTGTACTCCTATGAAGCGGTCGATCATACCGGTATTTGCGGCTCAGGGGTGGACCTCTGCACTGCTTCGGAGCCTGTACCCCACTTTGGACTGGGCCAGGGTGTTCAGTCACCCTCTGTCTGCCCCTCTCTATCTGGGTCACCAGGTTGAGGTGCCCTCCCCATTACATCTTCTTCTCTCTCACTCTTCTCTACTATGCTCACTGCGTCTCCTACTCATCTGCTTCCCGCTCTTTTCCCACTCACTATACTATATACCCTAGCTCTCCTCCCGCCGGGACCGGTTACCCTGGTAACGGGCTGTCCAATTGGCCCCCTGTCTCTAGGTGTAAGAGTGTGGTGGGGAGCTTCAGACCTCCATTACCCCCCTACCAGGACAAGAATACTGCATCTTCTGTTGCAGTACCCTTTTGTAGAGCGCTGACCAGCGGGGAGCTACAAGAGCATATTCCAGCTTTATCTCTATTTGCTCATGAAATAAAAAGTTTATTGTGCAAAAAATATATATATGAAAGAAAGAACTCTATTTTTGTTTAATCGACTATAGCAAAGCCTTTGACTGTACCATAAACATTGGAATACCATGAAGGATATGGGTGTGCCAAACCATCTGATCAACCTCATTAGGAACCTTCACATTGACCAAGAAGCAAAGTCTGAAGGGAACAAAGTGACAGGCATAGTTCAAAGTAGAGCGACATGTTAGACAAGACTGCATTATTTCATCATTTATCTTTAATTTATATGCAGAAGCTAATTTCAGGTAAGCTGTACTTTCCAAAAAAGAAGAAATAATCAAAATTTCTGTTTAAATACACAGAAGACACAACATTGATAGCAACAGGTTTGCCCTGAGGAAGCAGCAGGTCCTGCTGTGAAACGCGTTGGCTCAATAAACGGACATCAAACATACCCTTCCTGCTTGGTGGTCTGCGCCTAAACCTTGGCTTTTTTCTACATAAACAGATTTCTCCCTCACCAGGTGTCTGCAGCGACCAGGATAACAAGGCTCTTGTAGTTTGTTGTGACTCACACAACCCAAAAAGGTGAGTCACACTAATCGGGGGGCATTGAATTATCATCATAGATAAGACCCTATGTGCGCTCCCTTCTCTCTTTGTTTTTGTTTAAATACACAGAAGACACAACATTGATAGCAACAAGTGTAAATGCAATGAAGGACTTATTAAGGAATGTCAGCATGGAAAAATCAAACATGGAACTCCTACTCAATACAAAGAAGACAAAGATAATGACTACTGCCAGGTACAGCCAGGACACATTTGAGATGGATGGTGATGAACTGAAAGATGTAAAATACTTTAACCTGATCAATGACCACTCAAGGTGCAGTGATGACATCAGAGGTCAAGAGGAGAATCAACAATGGAGTCTTTGGACAAGGTCTTAAAATAGAGGAACACTTCACTGGTGACAAAAAAACACAGCTAATACACATTCTGTTTTTTTTCTTTGGTAACATATGGATGGGAAACCTGAATGATAAAGGAACAAGACAGAAGAGAATCAACGCCGGTGCTAGAGAAGGATGATACCCATTCCATGGATGGCAAGAACAACATACAGGCTAGTTTTGGAACAAATTAAGTCAAACATGTCACTCAAAGTTAGCATCACCAAGCTGTGATTTGCCTTCTATGGACACATAATACGACGTGAGCAAGCACTAGAGATGGACATTATTGTTGGAAGAATACAAGGAACAACAAAGAGAAAGACTAGCAGCCCGATGGCTTGATACTATCAAGAAAACAGTGGAGAAGACTGTGGTGTACCTATTTAAGTTTACAAAAGACCGATCTTCCTACAAAGTTCATCCATCAAGTCACCAGAAATGGACATCGAGCTGAACAACATTAAGTAATAAACGACTATCATGGCAATATAAGAGACTTTTGTCATGAATTTCTTTATCCCTAAATACATTAGGCTGCCTTCACACTTGCATTTGGGTCTGCATGCTGAGAGCATGCAGACACAAATTTTACCTTACAAAATATCGCCACAGATTAAACTGTGTTGATATTTTTATAGTGAATCAGCACATCCAATATTTTATGGCAAAAAGTTACTTTATTAATTAAAATTAATTCATATAAAAATTATTTATTATACACAACATGTCCTAAACGGGAACACAGTCCCTATCATGCACAAAGTACTAGGGTGGGCTACAAAAAAGCACATAAATAGCAGCAATTACTAACAGGGGAACAGAAATAATATATTTACAGCACCATCACACTTGTATTAAAAGAAGGTTCCTACAGACCTAAACGGTCATTAAATGATCATATACTGAATACTAGAGTGTTCAAAATACCTGGTGCCTGAATGGACTCCTTGGACCCCTGACTGCCACAGTGCTCCTGCCTCAATCCCACAGCCGACGTCTGTTTCAACGTTAATGTTTTCCTCAGGGCGTGCACTGTGGCAGTCAGGGGTCCAAGGAGTCCATTCAGGCACCAGGTATTTTGAACACTCTAGTATTTAATATATGATCATTTAATGACCGTTTAGGTCTGTAGGAACCTTCTTTTAATACAAGTGTGATGGTGCTGTAAATATATTATTTCTGTTCCCCTGTTAGTAATTGCTGCTATTTATGTGCTTTTTTGTAGCCCACCCTAGTACTTTGTGCATGATAGGGACTGTGTTCCCGTTTAGGACATGTTGTGTATAATAAATAATTTTTATATGAATTAATTTTAATTAATAAAGTAACTTTTTGCCATAAAATATTGGATGTGCTGATTCACTATAAAAATATCAACACAGTTTAATCTGTGGCGATATTTTGTAAGGTAAAACGTGTTGAGGTGAAGCACTTAATTTTAGGGGGACCTTTTATGTGTATGCAGACACAAATGCAGGGAAACGCAGCCCATACTTATGTGAACGCAGCGGAGAATCTCCGCATGCGTTCACAGTATGGTGCCCGGGCAGCCAATCAGCTGGCTCTGGGAGCGGCCAGGAGGAGGAGATCAACGGCAGAGATCTCCTCCTCCCGGCCCAGTTGATCTCCCGCCGGTGTCAGCGGGGAGAAACAGCTGTTTAAATCTCCCGCGCTGGCACCGAATAGGGTGATATCAGTGCAGGAGATATGAAACAGCTGATCGCTGCTTCAAATCTCCCGCACCGACCTCACCTATTCAGTGTCAGCGCGCGAGATTTAAACAGCTTTCAGATCAGTTGTTTCTCCCCGCTGACACCGGCGGGAGATGAGCTGTGGCTCTGCATCATCTCCCGGTGGCTGGTGATCACCGGCGGCCACCGGGAGAGATTTCAATGAGATCCGCAGCGTTCTCCTGCAGTGTCATGCGGAGGACACTGCGGATCCATTGAGATCCATGCATTTTTTGTGCGCTTGCGGATAAAACAAGCACCCGCGAACGCACAAAAATGCTGCATGCTGCGTTTGGAGTGCAGTCGGAGGGCGCATAAATTATGCGCATCCGAAAGCAAATGCGGCTAAGTGCAGCGATACGCAGGCACATGCGTTCCCATGTTAAACATAGGAAGGCATGTGCGCAAGTGTTTGGCTGCGTTTGGTGCGCTGCGCTCCAAACGCAAGTGTGAAGACAGCCTTAAGTGTTCTGCTGTATCTACAAGGAATACCCTCCCTGTGATAACAGAATAATCAAAGATGAAGTACAGCTAAGCCTTTGCAAAGCACTTTTCTTACCACCTATATTGCAAATACAACTGTTTGATTTAGAAACCAGTAGATAATCCATGTTTACTTTCATGAAAATAATGTTTCAAAGGTTGACTAATAAAGCCCTAGAAATATAGCATATTACATTTTCATAAGCCTAAACCATAGCTCTTGTTTAATTCTGAATAACAGCAGTCAAATGTCTCTGAGGTGTCAACCCAAAATTGTATCTCCTAGATGGATGGTTCTCTCAAAGAAAATGACTACATGCATAAAATAAAATACAGTGACATAGCAGCCCTCACAGTTGGTGATGTCATGCCTGGAAGCAGGAGGAGGTCCCCACGCTAGGTTACACCCAGCATTCAACACCAGATCTAACTCCGGGCCAGAAGGGGGAGCTCTGCATCCAAGTTTAGGGGAGCTGCCCTGGTTCTGACCAGGAGGAGAGGTTAGAGTTAGTAAGCCTGAGAAAAGGGAAAGGAGAGGACGTGGAGAGGAGATCTCTGGGGAGTGGAGCTGTGAGGGAGCTCATCCCAGAGAGAGGCGCTAGAAAGGACGCCCTAGTCCTTGGGTACACAGGTACTGTAGGTCCCGGGACCCGAATCTGGAGGGCAGGAGGCTGCAAGTCTCCTGGCCGCACAGAAGACCCGGCAACACCACAGCGTACTGAAAACCCGGAGCTGCCATCAGCATGGTTGTATCTGTGAAGGGCTCGTGCTGTCTGCCATATGGAGTGAGAACCCACCAGCAGGAAGAGGGCCGCAGCATAGCGTAAAAGTAGCAGGGACCCAAAGAGACAGCAGGAAGGCCTCCAAATCCAGCTGGGGAGGTGGATCTCCAAGTGCTTCCAGGCTGACTGGTTCCCTCCAAATCCTAATGACCAGTGCCCTGGACAGCACTACAACTCAGGAAGTAAAAGGTAAAGAACATGCAATCCTTGTCACTGCCGGTCATTTCCCCAACCCTCCGTCCTGCACCCCAACGATAAGCACACCATCCCTGGGGCCCTGCTCCACCTTTGGGGAGCGATACCATCCCGGCTAGCGCACCATCTGCCCCAGCGATCCTAATCTACAGCGTTAGCCACCCCTGGGCAAATACCACATGTGGCGTCACAAATATCCCTTGTTAATATTCCCCTTCACTGCATGGCCAAGGCCACGGAGCCGGGTCACAGTCACCGTGACCTCCCCAAGACAGACTGGCCTGACTACCACTGAATATGAACTTCAGCAGCCTATATATTTTTGACTGATAATCTAATTTGAATATTGAATAGGGCATTTTGAAGAACCTTGCTACAGTCCCTGTCAAAAAGGAGTGAGGTAAGGAAGTTGGTGGCCACAAGTGATTGGTAAGCATACAGTAAATCTGTCCTAATATACTCTACTGTGCATAAGCTGATAAAATCGAAACCACTGACTAGACGAAATTCATAAACATTTTAAAGTTTATTGCTTTTTGCTTTTTGCTTTAAAATTGAAAGGAAAACTGTCAGGTCAAAAATCCATATGTAACTGCTACCATTTTCTAATTCCTCACTCTAAATTCTCCTATTGATGTATTTATTTTATTTATATTTCCCTCCTATCTTCTGTAAACTTCAAATAAAGAGATTCATTCCATCTGTCACTCACAGTGAATGATCCACTTAGTTCTCTGCTGTCCAATCCCCAAAGATGAATACGCATTTCACATATTCCCATCACATCACAGCACAGGAGATCACTGGGAGGGGCTGTATTTTCCTCTCTGCTCTCTGTGTCTGCAACCGAGAAAGAGGTGAAATACAACCCAGAAACTGTCATAACAGGGATTCCTGCTTAAAGAAACAGATGGAGTCTAGATAAGGCGGCCGTCACACGCTGCAATATCTTAAACGATATCGTTTAAGCGATCTGCTTTTTGATCGCTTAAGCGATATCGTTTGTACATCGTTACGTGCGATCAAGCGATTTTACAATGTAAAATCGCTTGATCGTGACATCGCAGATATGGGAGCCGGAGCTCATATCTAGCGATGAACGATTTAACAATCTGCTTCATCGTGGTGTGTGACACCACGATGAACGATCTCCCAGCGGCAGAGCCTATGCTGGGAGATGGTAACTATGGTACACGTCGGGTTACTAAGCGCCGCACGGCGCCTAGTAACCCGATGTGTACCATAGTTACCAGCGATCTCGCTGGCCAACATCGCTGGTGAGTCTGTCTGTGTGACAGCTCACCAGCGATGTGAACGATATTGTAAGCGATCGCGCGTGCACGTGATCGCTTACAATATCGTTCAAGATATTGAAGCGTCTGACAGCCGCCTAAGTCAGATCGGCAATAGCTCTCTCCTTCATCAGAACAGAAGCTACTGAAACCTGATGCTGCACTGTTAGCAAAGGGAGCAGGGAGCTGCTGAGAGGGTGTGCATAATTACATGACAGTTTATACAGCACCCAGACTATTCCTGTCTGGTTTATTATGGAAAGGACTAATCCAGAAGCTCACTGCAAGGTCTGGCAATGCTGATAACATGGCAACTACAAACAGTACAATAATGATTTTACATATTTTTAAAAGGTCTGCCCAGGCCCTATTCAAGGGTAATTTTAGTATCATACTGAAAAATGACCTGACAGTGTCCCTTTCAGAGAATAGCTTAGCCAGGTCATTTGATATCAATGTTCATCTATACCCAGTTTGGTAGCTTTTATAATAGTAGGCAACTTATTAATATTCTTGATAATGATCTCTTCTTACCTCTGCATCCTTCCAGTTTAGTTCCCAAGCCACATACAAATGACAATAACCTTGATAGGAGACCCAGCCATCTTTACAAGGACCTTGGCAGAAATACTTTGGGTTCAGGTCATCTGATACTGATGATTCACTTTGTTCTCCACTGTGTTTATGGTGCTCATGTGAAGAGCCAAACCCAATGTTGAGGAATGGAAGATGGATATCAGAGGATCTTGAGTTTTCAGGTTTCCCAAATAAGAAACCTATATAGAAAGGTATGCTAAGTTATAAGTTTTAACTCCACTTCTTCTCTGTTGGGCTAATGAGTACAAAGGAAAAGAATATGACTTACCTAGAGAACCTTGAAGAAACAGTAAAGGCAATAACAGTGATAGCAACAGCATGCCAGACATTGTTAGTCCTGTAGAAACATAATGCAGTTATATTTGATTGATTCATGTAGTAAAACCATATCCAAACATATAGAGCAGAGGTCCCCAACTCCAGGCCTCGAGGGCCGCCAACAGTGCAGGATTTCAGGATTTCCTTAGTATTGCACAGGTGTTAATGTGATTAAATGCACAGGTAATGATTCCAACCCCTGTGCAATACTGAGGAGATCCTGAAAACATGACCTGTTGGCGGCCCTCGAGGCCTGGAGTTGGGGACCTCTGATATAGAGTAAGGCCATTTTAAAATGTGTACCTCATATATGGACAGACTGGCCCACCAGGGTTTTAGTGGGTTTAGGGCTGACACTACAAGCTCTAAACATTTCTAACCTAATATGAAATAGTGGAGAAGAATGTATGTGATGGAGTCTCTATGGTATATAATCCATAAAATGATGTTTATCTCATAGTATGCTATGTTTATTTTCAATTTTGGATCATGTTGGGTCCGTGTATTTACTTGAATGTATGCAGTATTGATGTGTAGTTACGTGGACAATATATACCTCTTTTTTAATTTATTTGTTTAGTGATACCACATCAATGCTGTATGCTATAAAGTGTGTCTCTCACTTGTACCTCTAATTGAGTTGGATGTGTGTTTTCTTGTGTACATAGTGGCTACATGTAGCATGTGTGCATCGTATACATGCTATTACTGACCATATTAAGAATGTTTATTTTTATATACATATATGATGAAGCATACTATGATTAGTTCCCTGGCTATATGCCTGTATACATTAATAACATCTGTATATAGTTTTAGTGTATGTGTATTGATGTACATTGTGACAAGTTTTTCTAAGGCTAGGGTCACATTTGGAAGGCTCATTGCGATTACCTCTTCCAGATTTCGATGCGGTAATCTCATGTGCCTTCAGACACATCTTGGCTTCAAAATGTGTCTTTAAACCCGAATTCGGTAACCAGATTGCGCATAATGTGCAATCCAGGTTGCCGGATTCTTTGTTCATCCCTGCGGCTGCGGGGATGAACAAAGAGTTAATGCTATAATATGTGGTCACCATGTCTCCAGGGAGTGTCCACACTCCCTAGAGACATGGTGACCATATGGGGCAGCATATGAAGGGTTAATTAGGTGTATTACTGTATTGCCAGCTATTGTCGGCTTTTACTATTTTATGAATTAAAGCCGCTGGCTCCTTGCTGTGGAGAAGATACAGTAAGTAATGTGCGTACTGTATCTGCCGCTATACAGGGTCCTGATAGCTTTAACATTAGTTCTATGGGCAGCGCACCGCCATAGAACTACCGCACCGCTTTCAGGACCCTGTATAGCGGCAGATACAGTACGCACATTACGTACTGTATCTCCTCCACAGTGAGGAGCCGCCGGCTTTAATTTATAAAATAGTAACATCCGACAATAGCCGGCAATACAGTAATACACCTAATTAACCCTTCATATGCTGCCCCATATGGTCATCATGTCTGTAGGGAGTGTGGGCACTGCCTACAGATATGTTGCCCACATCTATTAATAACATTAACCCTTTGTTCATTCCTGCAGCAGCATGGATGAACAAAGCAGCTGGCTACCGCAGCCCATTATAGCAAGCCTGCTGCAGTTTGCAAACCGCTCTGAACACTGCAGCCTGCATGATTTTTACAGCAGGCTGCAAATCCGGAAGCGCTAACGGGATTTAATGTAGTGCAATCCGGTTTTATAATGGGCTCCTATGGGCTGCGGATCCTGATCCGGTTTTGAGCATTTTTACAGCTCAAAACCGGATCAAGATCTGCATTTGCTACCGCAATTGTGACCCTAGCTACTCTTCTGCCACGTAAGTTTTACAATAATTAATATAATTGAATAGACCATTTTCCTTTGCCATACTAAGATTGACCGTCAGCAGCAATTACTAACTCCCTGCTGTGCCGCACGAGCGATCTCCGTCCTTGAATCTGGCATCAGCGTTTAAGCGTCTCTATGGAAATGAGTGCAGCGGCTCATGTGACCTGAAGCACCTCCTCTCCTTGACGCTGCCCACTGACATGGATCTGGAGGCATGGGGAAGCGCCCGTCACTAGGCAACAAGCGGCGCGATACGATTGGTGGCTCCGCCTTTTTAAACCACCCCTTCCCCCTGTAGTCATGCCCCCTGATGAAGGCACATTTCGAAATGCGCATTGGTGCGCACCAGTAGTGCACGGCAGCTTGTGATACACAGGTAAATTGAATAATGCGATATACCTAGCGGTTCCTCTTAAAGCGGCATCACACGTGTCAATGAAGGCTGCGATGTCAGAAGCGATGCGCGGGTGCACGTTCGCATCCGACATCGCCGCCTTGGTGTCACACGGCAACATGTTGCCTGTGATGCTGCAGCGATGTGCTGGGTGGGATCAACCCAACGAGCGATCCGCACAATGCTGCGGTATAGGCTGTTTCGCCGCCAACATCGCTATTGCTGTGTCAGACGGCACGGTCCAGCCTAATCGCTGATTGCACATTGACAGGTTTACGTTCATCCTCATAAACCTGTCAACCTGCGACCAGCGATATATCGCAGTTGCGTTGCGCTGTCACACAGCACGACACACTTGTGATATTGCTAGCGACATCAATTTTCAGCGATGTCGCTAGCGATATTGACACGTGTGATGCCGCCTTTAATGTTTACTCAGTAGATATCCTGATGCACATGTTCACTTATATAGTGCGAGGGAGTGCACTTAACAAAGGGAATCCCACCTAGTTGTAAACTGAGCCTATTTGATTGCATTGTGATACAATAACAACTAGCTTACACCCATTTAACCTCCTGTGATATATAGGTTCTGCTTATATATAAAAACCAATATCAATAGGTGGATCCTTTTAAATAAATTAACCATATTATAGTGTGATAACTATTTAGTTGAACCATTGGGCTTCAAGCCAAATTGACACATAGTTGTTTCAATTATAGTTAATAGATGCAGTGATGGTGAACCTATGGCACGCGTGCCAAGGAGGGCACGCACTGCCCTCCCTGTTGGCACATAGCCTCACCTCTCACTGCCGCTTTCAACTGCTGGCGCCATGGGGCCAGCAATTCAAAGCTATGTAGGATCGGAGGACAGATTTCTCCTTCCTCCGACACTGTCCCAGGGCGGCACCGTCGCATGCATGATGTCATGCGGTGGCGCTAGCGTCAGGTGACCGCGCGGTCATGTGACCGCACTCAGCTGAGTGCAGTCACATGACCCCGATACCGCAGAAGACTTGAGCAGACGTGAGTATGTTTTTTTATTTAACTATAAATAGCAACCATCAGTACAAGGGGCACAAATATGGGGCATTACTACTGTATGGGGGCAGGATGGCACATTACTACAGGATAGGGGCAGGATGGGGCATAACTACAGGATGAGACAATACTAGCAGATGGTCGCAGGAAAGCACATTACTTCATGATGGGGGCAGGATGGCACATTGCTACACAATAAGGGCAGGATGGAGCATTACTACAGAATGGGGCAATACTACCAGATGGGGCACTACTTCATGATGGGGGCAAGATGGCACATTACTACACAATAGGGGCAGGATGGAGCATAACTACAGGATGAGACAATACTAGCAGATGGTCGCAGGAAAGCACATTACTTCATGATGGGGGCAGGATGGCACATTGCTACACAATAGGGGCAGGATGGAGCATTACTACAGGATGGGGCAATACTACCAGATGGGGGCAGTAGGGGGCATTACTACATGATGGAGGCAGGAGGGGGCATTACTACTTGATGGGGGCAGGATGGGGCAATACTACACAATAGTGGCAGGATGGAACATTACTACAGGATGGGGCAATGCTACCAGATGGGGGCAGAAGGGGGCATTACTACATGATGGTAGAAGCATGGGACAATACTAATAGATGGGGCAGGAGGAGGCATTACTACAGGATGGGGCATCACTACAGGATGGGGGCAGGGTCAGGACTGCTGAGCCGTAGAGTCGGAGTCAGATTCTGGGAAATTAAGGAGTCAGGTGTTTGGCTTGCCGACTCTACAGCCCCAGACAGGATGCCACAATACTACATGATGTGGGCAAGATGAGGCATTACTACATGTGTGGGATGGCACAATACTGCAGGATGGGGCATTATTACCAGATGGGGACAGGAGGAGGCATTACTTCATGATGGGGGCATGATGGGGCATTACTACAAGATGGGGCATCACTACAGGATGGGGCAAGATGAGGCATTACTACAGGATTTGGGCAGGATGGGGCATTACAACATCATGGGGGCAGGATCAGGGCTGTGGAGTAAGGGTACCTTTACACACGGCTACATTTGTAGCTTGTCACCAGGTAACTTACTGGTTGCAGTGAAATCATGGATACATGGTTCTATCTTGTTGCTGTGTACAAATGGAATAATCTCTCCATGATTTCACTGCAACCAGTAAGTTACCTGGTGACAAGCTACAAATGTAGCCGTGTGTAAAGGTACCCTAAGGGTCCCTTTACACGCCACCACAGGAAGGTAGCAACTGCCGGGCACTGGGGATAATTGGGCCTGTTGCTATGAAACTGCTACAAAATGGCGGCGTGTAAATAGGGCAGTTCCTTCCGGTGTCCTGCAGTTGACTCAGATACCTGTTGCTGAGCCGTGCTCAAAAACCGACGGCAACAGAAAGGCACAATTGCCATGGTAGTGGCGTGTAAACGGGGCACAGGCATGGATAGTGAACTCCCAGGGGCGTGCCACGGCGTCATGGATCCCACGCCCCATCAGTGATCATCGGTGGGGGCTACTGTGTTACCATTGGCTGTCCCTAAACAGGGCGCCATATTTAAAGACTGTCCATTCACAATACACAATTGCAATGGCGTCATGTCTAAGCCAGCCTTCCTGCGCAGGCTGGCCAATCAAGACGCTATTGCGTAGTCCAATCAACGCTTGTGAATCACGGAATACACAACTCTGTCATGCCTATGTACGGCGCGAAATATGTACGCCCAGGGTCGGACTGGCCCACCGGGGCACCGGGAGAATCCCCGGTGGGCCCCGAGACTTTATGCCCCGCCCCCAAGCTCCGCCCCCATACAACCCCCCTGGGCATTTCCCCCCCCGGTCCGGTAATATCGCTAATCATATCGGCAGCACTGCCGATATGATTAGCGATGCCTGTGCCCCTCTGCAGCTGCAAAGCAGGGAGAGCGATCTCCCTGCTCTGCCTGCTGCCGCCGCTGAGCCGCTCTGACTCCTGCCGCGCGTGCGCGGGACATCAGTCTCAGGGAGATGACGTCATCGCCCTGAGACTGCTTCCCGTGTGCACAGCGGGAGCCGGCACTCAGGGCGCAGTAGAGGGGAGATCGCCCCAGGCAGCGGCTGCTGCATCGTGGCAAGTATGGAGGGCCCCCCCCTGTGTGCTGCTGGGCCCCCCCTGTGTGCTGCTGGGCCCCCCTGTGTGCTGCTGAGCACCCCTCTGTGTGCTGCTGGGCCCCCCCTGTGTGCTGCTGGGCCCCCCTTGTGTGCTGCTGGGCCCCCCTGTGTGCTGCTGGGCCCCCCTTGTGTGCTGCTGGGCCCCCCTGTGTGCTGCTGGGCCCCCCCTGTGTGCTGCTGGGCCCCCCCGTGTGCTGCTGGGCCCCCCTGTGTGCTGCTGGGCCCCCCCTGTGTGCTGCTGAGCACCCCTCTGTGTGCTGCTGGGCCCCCCCTGTGTGCTGCTGGGCCCCCCCTGTGTGCTGCTGGGCCCCCCCTGTGTGCTGCTGGGCCCCCCTTGTGTGCTGCTGGGCCCCCCCTGTGTGCTGCTGGGCCCCCCCTGTGTGCTGCTGGGCCCCCCCTGTGTGCTGCGGGGTCCCCCCTGTGTGCTGCTGGGCCCCCCCTGTGTGCTGCTGGGCCCCCCCTGTGTGCTGCTGGGCCCCACTCTGTGTGCTGCTGGGCCCCCCTCTGTGTGCTGCGGGGTCCCCCTCTGTGTGCTGCTGGGCCCCTCCTGTGTGCTGCTGGGCCCCCCCTGTGTGCTGCTGGGCCCCCCCTGTGTGCTGCTGGGCCCCCCTCTGTGTGCTGTTGGGCCCCCCTCTGTGTGCTGCGGGGCCCCCCTCTGTGTGCTGCGGGGCCCCCCTCTGTGTGCTGCTGGGCCCCCCCTGTGTGCTGCTGGGCCCCCCTCTGTGTGCTGCGGGGTCCCCCTCTGTGTGCTGCTGGGCCCCCCCTGTGTGCTGCTGGGCCCCCCCTGTGTGCTGCTGGGCCCCCCCTGTGTGCTGCGGGGTCCCCCCTGTGTGCTGCTGGGCCCCACTCTGTGTGCTGCTGGGCCCCACTCTGTGTGCTGCTGGGCCCCACTCTGTGTGCTGCTGGGCTCCACTCTGTGTGCTGCTGGGCTCCACTCTGTGTGCTGCTGGGCTCCACTCTGTGTGCTGCTGGGCTCCACTCTGTGTGCTGCTGGGCTCCACTCTGTGTGCTGCTGGGCTCCCCCCTGTGTGCTGCTGGGCCCCCCCTGTGTGCTGGGCTCACCTGTTGGTGCTGCCGGGCCCCCAGGGTGCCTGGTGATGTCGGGCCCCAAAGGTGGCTGGTGCTGCCAGGCCCCAAGGGAGCCTGGTGCTGCCGGGCCCCCAAAGTGCCAGGGGGTGCCTGGTGCTGCCTGGCCCATGGTGGTGCCTGGTGCTGCCTGGCCCCTGGTGGTGCCTAGTGCTGCTGGACCCCAGGGTGCCTGATGGTGCTGAGCCCCTAGTGCTGCCGGGTCCCAGGGTGCCTGATGGTGCTGCCGGGCCCCCTGAATGCTTGGTGGTGCCTGGTGCTGCCGGGTCAGTGGTGGTGTCTGGTGGTGCCGGGCCCCCCTGGTGGTGCTGGGCCCCCTGGTGGTGCCTGGTGCTGCTGGGCCCCCTGGTTGCCTGGTGCTGCCGGGCCCCCTGGTTGCCTGGTGCTGCCGGGCCCCCTGGTTGCCTGGTGCTGCCGGGCCCATTGGTTGCCTGGTGCTGCCGGCCCCCTGGGTCCAAATGGTGCTGGGCCCCTGATGCTGCCAGGCCCCCATGGTGCCGGGTCCAGTGGTGCCTGATGGTGCCGGGCCCCTGGTTGTGCCTGGTGCTGCCAGGTGCCTGGTTCTGCCGGGTTGCCGGAGACTGGGAGCTTCAGAGGACTAAGCTACCGGGTACCTGGTGCCAATGACCGGCAGCCGCAGAGGAAGAAGCTGCCGGGTGCCTGGTGCCGGAGACTGGCAGCCACAGAGGAAGAAGCTGCCTGGTGCTGGTGAGCGGGAGACTGGGAGCCACAGAGGAAGAAGCTGCCTGGTACCGGCAAGCGGGAGACCGGAAGCCACAGAGGAAGAAGCTGCCAGGATCAGGAGTCTGGAGTCAGGTAAGGCGCTGTTACAGCCGAAGATAGCAGCCAGGGGGACAGAGTGGAATGGATGGATGGTACCCCTCTGTGTCATGTACCTGGCAGTGGAGGGGTTACTCTGGGGCTCAGTGTACCCCTCTGTGTGGTACCTGGCAGTGGAGGGGTTACTCTGGGCCTCGGTGTACCCCTCTGTGTGGTACCTGGCAGTGGAGGGGTTACTCTGGGACTCAGTGTACTCCTCTGTGTGGTACCTGGCAGTGGAGGGGTTACTCTGGGGCTCAGTGTACTCCTCTGTGTGGTACCTGGCAGTGGAGGGGTTACTCTGGGGCTCAGTGTACTCCTCTGTGTGGTACCTGGCAGTGGAGGGGTTACTCTGGGCCTTGGTGTATCCCTCTGTGCTGTTTTGGTGGAGTCGGAGTTGGAGTCAGTAGAAAATGGACCGACTCCTACTCCTACAGCGGCCGTCACACGCTACCATATCGCTAGCGATATTGTTAGTGATCACGTGCACGCGCGATCGCTTACAATATCGCTCACATCGCTGGTGAGATGTCACACAGACAGACTCACCAGCGATGTGGACCAGCGAGATCGCTGGTTACTATGGTACACATCGGGTTACTAGGCGCCGCGCGTCGCTTAGTGACCCGACGTTTACCATAGTTACCATCTCCCAGCATAGGCTCTGCCGCTGGGAGATCGTTCATCGTGGTGTCACACACCACGATAAAACAGATCGTGACATCGTTCATCGCTAGATCTGAGCTCCGGAGCTCATATCTGCGATGTCACGATCAAGCGATTTTACATAGTAAAATCGCTTGATTACATGCAACAATGCCAAAACGATATCGCTTAAGCGATCAAAAAACAGATCGCTTAAACGATATCGGGCAAGAAATGGTAGCGTGTGACGGCCGCTTAAAATATATAACAATGGGTACAGTCATCTGTTTTTTGCTCCGTTTGGTATGCAACTGCTGTGCGAGTGTCTGACATTTCTCTCAGATTCTTAGATTCCTGTGCAATCTGATTTTTCTCAGCAGCTATTACTGTAGAATCATTTACAGGAGCATTTAACAGTTGTCTGAGGTCCAAAATGATAATGTATCAGTGAAAAAAACTGATGCCTCTCGGATGGTCGGTGTGCTGTCAGTGTGCGGTCTGTGATTTTGTCGGACCCATAGACTTGCATTGGCGAGTCTCATGCATGAATCGCAGACAGTCGCAGCATGTTGCAACTTTTTTCTCATCCAGAATCTGGCTGAGAAAAAAATCGTCTTACACACGCCAATGTGCTCTCAGACATCGAATAACATTGTTCCGACTGCAATATAAGATCATGCATGTAGTCCTACAATGTCTGCTGGACATGATATGGGGAGGGTTTATGACTCAGTTAGTACACACCATACTTCATGTTGTTAACCAGTTAATGCTCTCTTGTCCACCACACTACAGGATCAAGGGGAAGAAAGCGAGACAGGCAGCGTCATGGCATCAGAGAGCCCCTGACCTCGAAATAGAAGATCTTCAGATCCTGGTATTGTGACATAATATTAAAAATAATATTTTTTGCATTTATAGTACACTATGCACTCCACAGCACTTTAAATACACCATCAACACTGTCCCTATTGGGGCTCACAATATAAACATCCTATCAGTAGGTCTCTGTAGTGTGGTTGGACAAACCTACAAACCTTGTATATGTGCTCCATCGAATGTGGGGGGAGAAGCTGCAAGTATGGGGGGAGAAACTACATGAAATTTGGGGAGACGGGGGATGTGGGGGCGGGGCCGCGACAGGGAGGTCCATGACGGGGGGCGCCATCGCTTACAGTGCCTAGGGCGGCAGGAACTGCAAATACGGCCCTGCCTGGAGCAGCGGTGGAGAACGTCTGGCCGCTGTGAGGAGCAGAGAGAGCACTGTCTGCAGCCGGGACTTCCTCACACAGCACTGACAGCAGGCAGTGCCAGAGCAAGGATGAGGTGTGTGGACGGGGACAGCACGTGAAGTCCTGCATCCCACATGAAGAGGAGCAGACAGAGCTGCAGCAACAATGTGGAAGTAGATGAGGTATGTGTGCCCCCCAGCAACAGCTCCAGCAATCAGTGTGCCTCCCCCAGCAGCAGCCATATGTCTCCCCCTTGGCACCAGCAATATGTGCCCCCCCCACCCCTTAGTAGCAACATCACTGTGCTCCTCCAGCTGCAGCAATAAACAATATGTGTGCCCCCAAGAAGAAGCTGCAGCAATCAGTGTGCCTCCCCCAGCAGCAGCCATATGTCTCTCCCTTAGCACCAGCAATATGTGCCCCTCCCGTAGCAGCAACAATCAGTGTGCTGTCCCCCCAGCAGCAACAATATGTGTGTGTACCCGTGCAGCATGGAGGGGGTCCCGTGCAGCATGGAGGGGGTCCCGTGCAAGACGCAGGGGGCCCTGTGCAACATGCAGGGGATCCTGTGCAACATGGAGGGGGTCAGTGGTGGTATTACTATGTGGAGGGCACAGTGGTGACATTACTATGTGGGGCAGTAAGAGGAGCGCTGTTTTTGTACCACGCAGCATGTGCAGTAATAGGGACAGCAGCAATGGCTCAGTATTGGGGGATCAGTAGGATGAGGAGTTTGTCCAGTTTGGGAATAGATCGGGCTGGAAATGTGAGATGTCAGATGTGTCTTTGTTGTAATCTATGTAGATGACTGGAGAAGTTGTCATGTCCGTCTGGGGACCTAGAATGGGGGAACATGAGGGCCCAAGACGTTATTACTATATGGGGGCCAGAATGAGGAACATACATTATTGGTTTACGGTGGGAAGTGGGGACATATTTACTGTAGGGGCCAATCAGGCGACATTATTACTGCTGTAATATAATTTACTTTTCCATGAGGGAACCAAAGGGAGGCCTTGTTACTGTGCGAGGCGGCACGATGTCGCTTTTTTGGTCGTTTGATGTAGTGTAGAAGTCTTGGGAAAAGTGTGGAATGTGCTATGGAAGTGATCAGTTCTATACAGTAGATAACTGTTATTTTCTGCAGAGATGAGTCCTGGCTAGAAGACGTGATATTTGTCTGCGACAGGGGAAGAAGAAACCTGAAGATGAATGACTTCACCAAGATACATCTCTGGTGAGTAGGTGTATTACCTATCCACGCACACTATACACTATATACAGAGCTCCTGTGCATAATGTCAAAGGTGATCTCTGCATCACCTGTACACTGACACTATATACAGAGCTCCTGTGTATAATGTCACTGGGGATCTCTGCATCACCTGTACACTGGCACTATATACTGAGCTCCTGTGTATAATGTCACTGGTGTTCTCTGCATCACCTGTACACTGACACTATATACTGAGCTCCTGTGTATAATGTCACTGGTGTTCTCTGCATCACCTGTACACTGACACTATATACAGAGTTTCTGTGTATAATGTCACTGATAATCACTGTATTTACACTGACCAAATATACAGAGCTTTTTTTAATCTTCATTATTGTAGTATTATTGGTCACTATTCACACTGAAGAAGAAACAGCTGGGCACCACAGAGTACTGACATGTAGTAGTGGGTCTGGCACCAAACTTGTGGTTTATCAGGTAAGAGGAGAGGGGAAGGAGCAGACGACGGCAAAACATTTTGAGCTGGGTGGTGCTTCTATGGGTTGACCGGATTTTATTGGTCACTATGTAGTGGCATTATATGCTCTGGTCATGGCGTTGTGTATTTGTCCCTTGAATGTGGAATTATTCAATTACAATATGTCTGTTATATGTGGTCTTATCATGGTGTGGCAGTATTTATACCTTGCACGTGGTAGTATTTGATCACAGTTTAGTAGTAATATGTTCTTTGATCACAGTGTGGTGGTATGTCTCCTTTATACGTGGTATTCCTGGTCTTGGTATAGTGGATTGTGGTTGATTATTAGTTTTTTTCTGATATCAATAAGGGGAAAATTCTTTATTTCCAGTAGATATTAAAAACTTGGTTGCTTAACCCCTTCCTGTCCAGTGACACAGCAGCAGCAAAATGCACTTACAGAGGTTCTCCAGAGAAAGCAAGTAATTATCTCGTCTAAGGCCACGTTCACACAGTGAGTTTTTGGTGAGATTTTCACTTCAGTATTTATAAGACAGAAGCAGGAGATGGTGAGAAATGCAGAACATATTACCTCTGCTCTGGTTTTGTCTTACAAATACCGAGGTAAAAACTCACCAAATACTCAGTGTGTGCACATGGCCTAAGGATGTGATAAGGTATTAGTTGGTGGGGGTGCGACTGCTGAATGTGCAGCTTTTATCCCCATTATGTGTCCAAAAAATAGAAAAATATCCAGCACAGAGTCTTGAGATTCTAGATCCTTAAAAATTCACTATATTAGAAAAGTATTAAAAAGCACATTTACATCAATGTCCTTAAAGACAGTCCTTAGTCATAGGTTTGTTTTGTCCCCATTAGACTGGAGGTGACGTACAGCTCGCCCATGATCCTTCACTCCCTCAGTGGCTGTGAGCGCTGTGTTTGCCTTTTTCTGGGAGCTCCAATGATAATGAATGGAGCCGCGGTCACATCATTACCGGCCGCTGCAGTTAATAAAAGGGGTAAAAGTGCCACATTCTTCCGACGATGTGGTTTTGATTGGTCGGATTCCACCAATAACTAAGTGATCACCTGCCAAACCTCACGATTGTTGGTAACTTAGTTTTCTTAAAGTATCCCTTTAATGTACACTACAGTAATGGTACATCGCAGTAATGGTGAGCGCAGAGTGATGTGCAGGAGTAACCGCTAGAATGGGTATAACGGCTAACAGGTATTTGCATATAGCGGGTGAGTGGGCCCCTGGAGTCAATTTCCCTGGTGGGCCCCAGACACCCCAGTCCGACCCTGTGTACGCCCATATTCCTTTGTGGTAGCGGTGTGTGATGCAGCGAAGGTATTCCACAGGAAGTTAGCCGCGGCACCCGTCGGCACTTCCGGGGAACAAAGATACCTTCAGTGGAGCACGCAATGGCGGCGTGTATATGTGGCATCGGCGATCGGTATCCACCGTTAAAAACGTGCACATGCGGTGGATACCTGTTGCTAGCCACAGTGGCGGCGTGTAAAGGTACCTTAATGGAATCGGAGTCAGATACAGGGAAATTAAGGAGTCGGATGTTTGGCTTACTGATTTCACAGCCCTGGGCAGGATGGCACATTACTACATGAGGGGGACCAGGATGGGGCATTACGACAAGAAAAGGATCAGAATGGGGAGATTACTACAAGAAGAGAATCAGGATAAGGGATATTACTACAAGAAGTAGATCAGGATAAGGGACATTACTACAAGATGGGGACCAGAATGGGGACATTACTATAATATGGGGACCAGGATGCAGACATTACTACAAGAAGGGGGTCAGTATGGGGACATTACTACTAGAAGAGGATCAGGATGGGGACATTACTACAAGAAGGGGATCAGGATGGGGACATTACTACAAGAAGGGGATCAGGATGGAGACATTACTACAAGAAGGGGATAAGGATGGAGACATTACTACAAAAAGGGGTCAGCATGGGGACATTACTGCAAGAAAGGGATCAGGGTAGGGATAATACTACAAGAAGGGGATCAGGATGGGGATATTACTACAAGAAGGAGGTCAGGATGGGGATATTACTACAAGACGTGGTCAGGATGGGGATATTACTACAAGAAAGGGATCAGGATGGAGACATTATTACAAGAAGAGGATTAGAATGGGGACATTACTACAAGAAGAGGATTAGAATGGGGACATTATTACAAGAAAGGGATCAGGATGGGGACATTACTACAAGAGGATCAGGATGGGGACATTACTACAAGAGGATCAGGATGGGGACATTACTACAAGAAAGGGAGCAGGATGGGGACATTACTACAAGAAGAGGATCAGGATGGGGACATTAATACAATAAGAGGATTAGAATGGGGACATTACTACAAGAAAGGGATCAGGATGGGGACATTACTACAAGAGGATCAGGATGGAGACATTACTACAATAAGAGGATTAGAATTGGGACATTACTACAAGAAGACGATCAGGATAAGGGACATTACTACAAGAAGGGGATTAGGATGGATACATAACTACAAGAAGGGGATCAGCATGGGGACATTACTGCAAGAAGGGGATCAGGATGGGGATAATACTAAAAGAAGGAGATCAGGATAGGGATATTTCTACAAGAAGGGGGTCAAGATGGATACATTACTACAAGATGAGGATCAGCATGGGGACATTACTACAAGAACGGGGATTAGGATGGGGATATTACTACAAGAAGGGGGTCAGGATGGGGACATAACTTCTAGGAGAGGGTCAGGATGGATCATAAGGGTTTCAGGACTGCAAACACTGTACAGGAAATAGAGTTGGTATCGAGCCCCCAGGCCTGGGGTACTTGGGTACCAGGCTCGGTGAGGGTGCTTGGGAAGTAACGGGTGGCAGCGCCTGATCCTGTGGCCTGGGTGACACTTCAAAAAGGATGTATTCACAGGGGATAAGAGTTATTGTCATGTGACGCCACCTGTAGTACCTGGTGAGGGGTCACCAGCGCCGCCATAGTCCACCGGAGGTAGATGGGATTGCGGCTGGGTTGGCAAAGCTCACTACAGGTAGGGGTCTTCCTCTGCGGCAGCATTCCTTGAAGGGAACAAGTTGATGTAGGGAAACACACGCAGAGGCAAAGTCACTTTCTCCCAGGTACTTTACTGTCAACTTGTAGCAGCATCAGATACAGTACACAGTTCAGCAAGATGTTATAAATAACAAGTAGCTTTACGGGTGGCTGCAGGTGGATCCCAGGTGGTATGGTGGAACCCTTGGTGTACCTTCGTTGACAAAACCGTGTCTGTTCTTCCCCGCCTAGGATGCAAGACAAAAAAGGGGGGAGGGGGTGGGAGCGCATGTGAAGAAAGTTTTTGAAGTGGATTTAGGCCCAGGGCTGTGTGGCCACTCACCAGAGGTGGTTGTGCAACCCTGCACAACTGCGGTCTTACGCCTGTGAATCCACCTCCGCTTGGAGGTATAGTGGAGGCACCGAAATTTGCTCCGGGAGCTCCAGCTCCTGCCGCGGTTACGTGACCAGATTGATGTCACCACAGGTCCTTCAACGGTGACCGTGTTGTATTCCTAGGTCATGGAACTCAGGATCTAGGATTAATGGTATTTCTTGTCCAGAGCTGCTCTTGCCAAGTGTGCACAAGTGCAAGAAGCTGAGAGTAAAAAAATCCCTGGTCTGTGGAGCGCTAGGACTCAAGATAAAATGGCACTAGGGTTATTTTTAGAAAATGATTTCTTTATTAACCTCTTACAGGCCACTACACGTTTCTGCAGCAAAGCGCTGCCTTCATCAGGTTATGCCTCACCTGATGAAGGCAGCGCTTTGCTGCAGAAACGCGTAGTGGCCTGTAAGAGGTTAATAAAGAAATCATTTTCTAAAAATAACCCTAGTGCCATTTTATCTCGAGTCCTAGCGCTCCACACACCAGGGATTTTTTTACTCCCCGCCTAGGATGGGCCTATACCTAGTAGCTCCATGTAGGTAGTATCGGGGGTCCTCTCCCTCGTGGTGAGGAAGCAGGCAGACCGCTCCACTGGCAGGGTGCTTAGGCTGATAAACAAGCCACAGCAGTCGGTTGCCGACTGCAAAGGTGAACTCTGGTTTGGCGTTCCTGTGGTGGACTGGAGTATGCCCTCGGAGTATGGTCGCTCCACTCTGAGGATCTCCCTTTCTCTCTAGGGCCCGGACTTCTCTCGTCGGGTGCCCTCTTCCAGGACCTCCTCAATGTCCTTTCTTCTTCCGTCTGGTTTGGCTTCAAACCGCCCCGGTTTGACCTTCCGCCTCATTCCAATTAGTCAAAGCCTTCCTCACTCCTCTCCCTCCTGGTCCAAGACTCAGGACCAGGACTCAAAGACCTCCTTGATACCCCTAGAGGTGGATATATCCCCTCCCGGGTAATCTCCCACTGCTCAGCTAATGTGGGAATGCTGGGATTGGGTCCCACCCACCATCCTAGGGTCCACCTGCAGCTGGGGCATTTACACCTCTTTTACGGGTGTAGTACCCCTCTGTGACGCCTGCATATGCGGGGCACCACATTGGCATCTGCTGGCTCTCCCTCTGTGCAGCCCTTGTCATGGCCACTGCAGTAATGTATGTTAAATTGCCATTTTGGCACTTCACTATAAATAATTAGATTTTGGGTTGCAGTTTGGGCACTCGATCTCGGAAAGGTTCGCCATCACTGCCCTAGTGCATAGTGCTTCACTATATATAGAGAAGTCACGACACGACAAATTGACACCTTATACTATAATGTACAACTATATAAACACATATAATCTATGTTGAAATGACCAGTGTGGTTACTAGATAAATGGTTTATTTCCTTGTAATTGTACATCCGTAGCACGAATCATATATTTACATGTGTAGTATCTATTATATAATCGCGAATCGGAAAAGCGCCCCTCCGCGCGCACTTTCCGATGTCGTCATGTGGATACGAATTTAACATTGGGCGCGAAGCGCCCAATGCTGCGCGAGCAATGGCCGCGAGGCCATTGCGAGTCGCTGGCCCAGGGCGAGCAATGGCCGCGAAGCGGCCATTGCGAGCCGCTGGCCCAAAATCCATCCACAGCCTCGGCTACAACCTTAGCGATTTACCGCTCAGGTAGCGCGAGCAATGGCCGCGAGGCCATTGCGAGTCGCTGCCTGAGCCGCAAATCGCTACCCGCCTCCGCACAGCCCGACCCCTATGTCCGCACAGCCCGGCCCCTATGTCCGCACAGCCCGCCCCCTATGTCCGCACAGCCCGCCCCCTATGTCCGCACAGCCCGCCCCCTATGTCCGCACAGCCCGCCCCCTATGTCCGCACAGCCCGACCCCTATGTCCGCACAGCCCGACCCCTATGTCCGCACAGCCCGACCCCATGTCCGCACAGCCCGACCCCTATGTCCGCACAGCCCGACCCCATGTCCGCACAGCCCGCCCCCTATGTCCGCACAGCCCGACCCCATGTCCGCACAGCCCGACCCCATGTCCGCACAGCCCGACCCCTATGTCCGCACAGCCCGACCCCATGTCCGCACAGCCCGACCCCATGTCCGCACAGCCCGCCCCCTATGTCCGCACAGCCCGCCCCCTATGTCCGCACAGCCCGCCCCCTATGTCCGCACAGCCCGACCCCATGTCCGCACAGCCCGACCCCTATGTCCGCAACAGCCCGACCCCTATGTCCGCACAGCCCGACCCCTATGTCCGCACAGCCCGCCCCCTATGTCCGCACAGCCCGCCCCCTATGTCCGCACAGCCCGACCCCATGTCCGCACAGCCCGACCCCTATGTCCGCACAGCCCGACCCCATGTCCGCACAGCCCGACCCCATGTCCGCACAGCCCGACCCCATGTCCGCACAGCCCGACCCCATGTCCGCACAGCCCGACCCCATGTCCGCACAGCCCGACCCCATGTCCGCACAGCCCCCCCATGTCCGCACATACTTACATGTCTTCTTTGTCATCTGATCCTCCGTCCGGCCAGGCGTCCTCTTCCTCCGGCCCCGGGGGTCTTCTCTCTTCTTTTCGCTAACTTCCATCTTCGACGTCCTCTTCCTTCTCATTAAGATACAATGGACGAAAAATCCGCCATTGTACCTTAATGAGATCTGAGGCCCTCTTCTGATTGGTCGCTGTATACTGCCCTCAGCCAATCAGAAGAGCCCCTCAAAACTGAGACGCAGTTCTCATTCAGGTCCCCTTTTTTTCCCCATTGACATACATTACCGGTGTGTCGGCGATTTTATGGCCGCCCACCTGGTTCTATTTGTCGGCCCTAAAATCGCGGACACACCGCTAATGCATCTCTATGGGCAGTCAGCCCGATTTCGGATTGAACGCCGACCAATCAGAATTCGAGCTGACTGCCCATAGACATGCATTAGCGGTGTGTCCGCGATTTTAAGGCCGACAAATAGAACCAGGTGGCCGGCCATAAAATCGCCGACACACCGGTAATGTATGTCAATGGGAAAAAAAAAGGCGGACCGCAATGAGAACTGTGTCTCACTCTCGCAAGTAAAAAAATAAATAAATTTAATAATAAAAAAAATAATTTTAAAATAATTTAAAAATAATAAAAAAATAATTAAAAAATAATAAATAATTAAATAAAAATAATAATTAAAAAAAAAAAAAAAAGCGGACCTGAATGAGAACTGTGTCTCAGTCTGACTTAAAAAAAATAAATAAATTAAATAATAAAAAAAATGATTTAAAAATAATTAAAAAATAATAAAAAAATAAATAAAAAATATTAAATAATTAAATAAAAATAATAATAAAAAAAATAAATAAATGCAGACCTGAATGAGAACTGTGTCTCACTCTCACTTAAAAAAATAAATAAATTAAATAATAAAAAAAATAATTTAAAAATAATTAAAAAATAATAAAAAAATAAATAAAAAATATTAAATAATTTAATAAAAATAATAATAAAAAAAAAAAAAAAAATGCGGACCTGAATGAGAACTGTGTCTCACTCTCACTTAAAAAAATAAATAAATTAAATAATAAAAAAATAATTAAAAAATAATTACAAAATAATAAAAAAATTAATTAAAAATAATAAATAATTCAATAAAAATAATAATAAAAAAATTAAATATATGCTAATTATATCAGCCCTTTAGCGGACGTGAAAGAGAACTGGGTCTCAGCCTAAATAATAAATTTAATAATAATAAAAATAATTAAAATATAATAAAAAAATTAATAAAAAATAATAAATAATTAAATAAAAAATAATAATTAAAAAAAAAAATGCTAATAATGATATTACTGCTAATAATAATGCTATTAATGCTAATAATTATGCTATTAATGCTAATAATAATGTTATTAATGCTATTATTAATGCTATTAATGCTAATAATAATGCTATTAATGCTATTAATAATGTTATTAATGATATTATTAATGCTAATAATGCTATTATTAATGCTATTAATGCTATTAATAATGCTATTAATGCTATTAATTATGCTATTAATGCTATTAATGCTAATGTTTATCCTATTCATGGTATTATTAATGCTATTAATGCTAATAATAATGCTATTAATGCTATTAATGCTAATAATAATGCTATTAATGCTAATAATAATGTTTATTAATGCTATTATAATGCTAATAATGCTATATTAATGCTATTAATGCTAATAATAATGCGATTAATGCTATTAATAATGCTATTAATGCTATTAATTATGCTATTAATGCTATTAATGGTAATAATTTATCCTATTAATGCTATTAATGCTAATAATAAATGCTATTAATAATGCTATTAATGCTATTAATTATGCTATTAATGCTAATATTTATCCTATTAATGGCATTATTAATGCTATTAATGCTAAGTAATAATGCTATTAATGCTATTAATAATGTATTAATGCTATTATTAATGCTAATAATGCTAATATTAATGCTATTAAATTGCTAATAATAATTGTTATTAATGCTATTAATAATTGCTATTAATGCTATTAATTATAGCTATTAATGCTAATATTTCTCCTATTAATGCTATTAATGCTAATAATAATGCTATTAATGCTATTAATTATGCTATTAATGCTATTAATCCTAATATTTATCCTATTCATGGTATTATTAATGCTATTAATGCTAATAATAAATGTTATTAATGCTATTAATGCTAATAATAATGCTATTAATGCTATTAATAATGTTAGTAATGCTATTATTAATGCTAATAATGCTATTATTAATGCTAATAATAATGCGATTAATGCTATTAATAATGCTATTAATGCTATTAATTATGCTATTAATGCTATTAATGCTAATATTTATCCTATTAATGCTATTAATGCTAATAATAATGCTATTAATAATGCTATTAATGCTATTAATGCTATTAATTATGCTATTAATGCTATTAATGCTAATATTTATCCTATTAATGGCATTATTAATGCTATTAATTCTAATAAGAATGCTATTAATGCTATTAATAATGTTATTAATGCTATTATTAATGCTAATAATGCTATTATTAATGCTATTAATGCTAATAATAATGCTATTAATGCTATTAATAATGCTATTAATGCTATTAATTATGCTATTAATGCTAATATTTATCCTATTAATGCTATTAATACTATTAATAATGCTATTAATGCTAATATTTATCCTATTAATGCTATTAATGCTATTAATAATGCTATTAATGCTATTAATTATGCTATTATTGCTATTAATGCTAATATTTATCCTATTCATGGTATTATTAATGCTATTAATGCTAATAATAATGCTATTAATGCTATTAATGCTAATAATAATGCTATTAATGCTATTAATAATGTTATTAATGTTATTATTAATGCTAATAATGCTATTATTAATGCTATTAATGCTAATAATAATGTTATTAATGCTATTAATAATGCATATAATGCTATTAATTATGCTATTAATGCTAATATTTATCCTATTAATGCTATTAATGCTAATAATAATGCTATTAATGCTATTAATAATGCTATTAATGCTATTAATTATGCTATTAATGCTATTAATGCTAATATTTATCCTATTAATGGCATTATTAATGCTATTAATGCTAATAATAATGCTATTAATGTTAATAATAATGCTATTAATGCTATTAATAATGTTATTAATGCTATTATTAATGCTAATAATGCCATTATTAATGCTATTAATGCTAATAATAATGCTATTAATGCTATTAATAATGCTATTAATGCTATTAATTATGCTATTAATGCTATTAATGCTAATATGTATCCTATTAATGCTATTAATAATGCTATTAATGCTAATAATAATGCTATTAATGCTATTAATAATGTTATTAATGCTATTATTAATGCTAATAATGCTATTATTAATGCTATTAATGCTAATAATAATGCTATTAATGCTATTCATAATGTTATTAATGCTATTATTAATGCTAATAATGCTATTATTAATGCTATTAATGCTAATAATAATGCTATTAATGCTATTAATAATGTTATTAATGCTATTATTAATGCTAATAATGCTATTAATAATGCTATTAATGCTAATAATAATGCTATTAATGCTATTAATACTGTTATTTATGCTCATAATACTGCTAATAATGCTATTAATACTGCTATTACTGCTAATAATAATGCTATGGCTTATATTATTGCTATTGATGATGCAATTATTATTTAAAAATCTTTAAAAAAACAATAAACATATTTTAGATACCCGATGCATTTGCATCAGGCTAACAGCTATAACTACTATAATCAAATTAATGCACATTCTAGAATCCCGATGCATTTGCATCGGGCTCACAGCTAGTATATAATAAATAAGAAAAAACAAGAAAACGGGAACCCCTTTGAGTAATTAATGAACCTTGGCATTGATATTCTTATAAACTATCTGTGTATCTGATGTAATTTGCATTGAGTTTGCTATGCAACCTCTGTAAAGAAGTTAAAAGATGTTCCAAACATGTACCTTTTAAGATACATTTTTATAATATGTACAGCACGTTCATAAATAAAATTTTTCACTTTGATACCTTGGGCTTTTTTTATCCTTTTTTTCACTTGCGTTTCTCTTTAAGACTATTAACAATTAGCCCTAATCATATATATCCAACTTTTCACACCATGAGATATTTATATATATATAAGATCTGAGATGAAGTCTTTGTGTGTATTTTCTCTGTGTTGCTCATTAAAGGGATCCTGTCACCCCCAAAACACATGTAAACCTATTAAAACCTGTCCCTAGAGCATATTAACACTTTCCCTACACTGTTTTTACCTCCTAAATGCAGTAAATGACATTGCATAAAAACGTTTTATAAGTACCTGATTACTGATGATAATGAGTGACTATCTATTCATAGTCACTCATCAAGACTGCCCCTCTGCTTCATAGCACGCCTGAATAGGCGTGATCTTCATAGCAGATTCAAATTGCCGCCTCCCTGCTGTGCCCTGTGACGTCCGAGGCTGCTGTGTGGCTGGGTGACGCGATCCGCGTCATTCCCCGCGCCGGGTGACGTATTTACACCGGCGCCGCGCTGTCGGCTTCAAAATGCACACTGCGCATGCCCATGCGCATGCGCAGTGCGCATTTTGAAGTTTACAGCGCGGCGCCGGTGTAAATACGTCACCCGGCGCGGGGAATGACGCGGATCGCATCACCCAGCCACACAGCAGCCTCGGACGTCACAGGGCACAGCAGGGAGGCGGCAATTTGAATCTGCTATGAAGATCACGCCTATTCAGGCGTGCTATGAAGCAGAGGGGCAGCCTGGATGAGTGACTATGAATAGATAGTCACTCATTATCATCAGTAATCAGGTACTTATAAAACGTTTTTATGCAATGTCATTTACTGCATTTAGGAGGTAAAAACAGTGTAGGGAAAGTGTTAATATGCTCTAGGGACAGGTTTTAATAGGTTTACATGTGTTTTGGGGGTGACAGGATCCCTTTAAGCTCCAAAAGTGCAGCAGAAGACAACTTTGAAGCCAAGCTTTTGACACTCGGATCTATTTGTAATGGGTTGATTCACAAATTCTCTATAAGCTCATGTTTATGGTATGTGTGTGTGTTTTTTTGTGTGTGTCTATATGTGTATGTGTGTTTGTGTGATAAAAACAAGCTATTACCATACAATTATTATTGGTGGTGTACATGTTTTATGTGGAGAGAAGTGAAAATAAGAATCAGTTCTTCTGGGGTGTCAAATAAATTGTGATCTAAACTAAACTAATTTTGTACAGTCCCTGACAAAAGTTATGTCGCTTATCCATGTTATGTAAATAAAAGCCTATAACCTGACATTAAATTCAGTCATTTGTTTTATAACTTACTCTTTTGAAAGCTGAAACCCTCCCAAATGTGGTTTAGGCGGCCGTCACACGGTTCAATATTGCGAACGATATCGTTTAAGCGATCTGCTTTTTGATCGCTTAAGCGATATCATTTGTGCATCGCTGCGTGCAATCAAGCGATTTTACAATGTAAAATCGCTTGATCGCTAGATCGCAGATTGGTGAGCAGGAGCTCATATCAAGCGATAAACGCTTGTTCAATCTGCCTCATTGTGGTGTATGACACTACGATGAACGATCTCCCAGCGGCAGAGCCTATGCTGGGAGATGGTATCTATGGTAAACGTCGGGTTACTAAGCGCCACGCGGCGCCTAGTAACCCGATGTGTACCATAGTTACCAGCGATCTCGCTGGTCCACATCGCTGGTGAGTCTGTCTGTGTGACAGCTCACCAGCGATGTGAGCGATATTGTTAGCGATCGCGCGTGCACGTGATCGCTTACAATATCGCTCACGATATACATACGTGTGACGGCCGCCTTAGGTTAATAAATTTTTATCAATGCTAAAATATTGATCATTTAATGAACACATATAATGCATCCAATCCTAGTTTACATCCTCACCTGTGCTCTGTAAATAATCGGTTGATTAGTGGGTGTGTATAAAAGAAATCCAGAACCCCAGACCTGCACTTGAACTGCAACTTGAGCTCTGACAACATGCCAAAAATCCACCCCGCCACCAAAGCCTTGATTATCAAGAGGCTGAAGACCAGATCCAATGCAGAGGTGGCTGGCACCTTCAATGTGTCTCAGCATCAAGTACAAAGAATTAAGAAAAGATTTGAAGAGACTGGAGATGTTTTCGACAAGCCCAGGTCCTGCAGACCCGGCAAGACAGCTGCTCAGGAGGAACGTTTGTTGGTTAGAAAATCCAAAGCAAGCCCCTCTTCCACTGCAGCAGAGCTCCAACCTGGTCACCAGAACAGCTTGTAGGGTTCTGTCTCTAAATGGCCTCCATGGTCGAATCAGTGCCCAGGAGCCAGCACTAAGCAAAAGGCAAATAAAAAATGTGTGGCATTTGCAAAGTCCCACAGCCTGCTAAACAGATGGATGCTGGAAAAGTGGCAGAAGGTGGATTTCTCTGATAAATCTTCAGTAGAACTACACCACAGACGCCACAAATACTGCAGGAGACCTACTGGAGCCCGTATGGATCCAAAATACACCCAGAAAACAGTTACATTCCAAATCGTAAAAGGGGTCAAATTCTGCAGCAGAATGGTGCTCCATCTCATACATTCATCTCTACAACAAAGTTCCTCCAGGCAAAAAAGATCAAGGTGTTCAAGGACTGGCCAGCCCAGCCACCAGACATGAACATCATGGAGCATGTTTGGGGTAGGATGAAAGAGGAAGCTTGGAAGACAAAATCAAAGAATCCAGATGAACTCTGGGAGGCATGTAAGACTGCATTCTTTGCTATTCCTGATGACTTCATTAATAAATTGTATGAATCATTGTTGAACCGCATGGATGCAGTCCTTCATGCTCATGGAAGTCACACAAAATATTAAATATGACTCTAATAGCACCACAACTTCATTCACCAGTGTTATGTTATTCAACATAAATTTGTATTTTAAGTTAATTAATTGTTTGAAAATCACATTACTTTTTGTGGGCGAGAACTTTTGTCTTGCCAAAATCTGACCATTCTGTGTTCATTAAATGATCAATATTTCAGCATTGATGCTAATTTATTTTCTTAACCTAAACCAAATTTGGGAGGGTGTCAGCTTTCAAAAGAGTAGTTTATAAAAAAATGGATGAATTTAACATCAGGTTATAAGCTTTTATTTACATAACATGGATAAGCGACATAACTTTTGTCAGGGACTGTAGTTAGTCTCCATATAATTCATCTTTTTAATATAACTGAGTGTATAACCTTAGTTTAACATTTATAACTGAGAGTATTTATTTGGATCAAAGTATTTACAGTGAAGGAAATATCTATTTGATCCCCTGCTGATTTTTATGTTTGCCTACTTACAAAGACATGAACAGTCTATATAAGGCAGTGATTCTTAACCTTGTTTGAGGTACCAAACCCACCAGTTTCATATGCACATTCACCGAACCCTTCTTTAGTGATAAATCAAATATGACGTTTTTCCAAATTCAAGACATAGGTATATGTTTTTTTACCGGTACACAAAATGAACCGTGCATGACCCCTAGGGTTCGATCGAACCCCGGTTAAGACCCACTGATATAAGGGTATGTTAATTTTAACAGTGAGAGATAGAATATAAATCCAGAAATTCACATTGTCTAAATTATCTAAATGTATTTGCATTTTGAATAGACAAATAAGGGCCCTTTCACATCAGCGGTATTTTCATATCGCGGCAGATGCGGTGAAAAAACCGTATCTGCCGCGATTACCGCATAACCGCGACACTTGCGACACACTTGCGGCAAGCCCCATGCAATGTCTATGGGGCTTGCAGTAATGGTGCGGCCGGTGCGGCAAGTGCGGTGTCGGCACTTGCGGCAGGTGCGGCCGCGAAAAAAAACGCTGCAAGCAGCGGTTTTTTTCGCGGCCGCACCTGCCGCAAGTGTCGCGGTTATGCGGTAATCGAGGCAGATGCGTTTTTTTCATCGCATCTGCCGCGATTTGAAAATATCGCTGATGTGAAAGGGCCCTTAGGCTGGTTTCACACTGCAGTTTTTTCCCTCATCAGGTTCAATCAGGTTTGTGTGTCAAAACCAGGAGTGTCTCCAAAAGTCAGAACAGGTGTCAATCTTTCAATTATAGTTTTTCTCTGCAAGTTCCTCTCCTGGTTCCTCTCCTAGTTTTGGTACACAAATTTGATCGAACTTGATCAGGGAAAAAATCCACTCCCAACCATTAGGAGTCCTGGCTCCTACAGACAAGTCAGATGCTCCTAATCAACTTGTTACCTGTATTTAGGGATGGGCGAGTCTACTCGCTAGGACTCGGGACTCGGCGATTCTGAAGGTACTCGCAGGACTCGTTACTCGGCGAATCTCCCAGCTTGGACTCGCACAGTGACGAGTCCAATGGAATTCAATGGCAATAAGCTTGACTCTTCACAGATACCCGCTGTCAGCAGCGAGTCTGAGCGAGTTTACGATTCCGAGTCCTACGAGTCTACGATTCCGAGTCCTGTATACTGTATTCGGGAGTCGGACTCTCGAATACAGAATCTGTTATGTTCCGAGTCAGCACAGCGTGCGTGTTAGGTCAGAAAACTTGTGAAGATAGCCAATCATAGTCAGTAATGGCATAGCAAAGTTGGTTGTGTCAGGACTATGATTGGCTGCTGTCCATCGTGATGCCTATGTCATGTATGACAGGCAAGGCAGTATATAAGGCTTGTCCCCGCCATTTTGGCCACATTCCTGAGACGATCTCACCTAGTATAGGGAGAGAGAGATATATGCTGGAGCAGATCAGGGATTGTCAGTGTAGGGAAGATTCCTTATATTAACCCAAAAAGCTCTTCTGAGAGCTAGGAGGAGGACAGAGTAGTGCTGTGTAGGCAGGCAGGCAGGCAGGCAGGGAGGGAAGGAAGGAGAAGCCTTACAGTGCAAACAGGACGGACCTCATAGCTTAGCTTACTCACTCAGCTTTGCTAACAGCTGCAGTCAGAGGCTTAGCTGAGGTGCTGTTTCCTTTTTGTTTTTGCACCAGATCGATTTTTGTTCCTAATAACCCATAGAGCGTTATTTTTTCTGTGGCAGACCAGTGCGTTGCTGCTCTCCTACCTTTAAATAGCACGTACACCACCTTAGGGAGTGTAGTGTGCGGCTTCACTGCCAAGTGTGAGCGCGCACACTTACCCCGCCAGCAAGTGACGCATACAGCAACACCAAACCACATCTCGGTGGCTGTGCGCACTTAAAAACAATTTTTTTAGGGAGTGTAAATGTCATTATTCGCTATTACTCGGTTCCCTATTCATTAACATTGGACTCGCTGGACTCGCAACGAGTCCCGAGTCCTGCACTCGGACTCGTTGGGGTCTTGCGATTCCGAGTCTTTTAGGACTCGCCCATCTCTACCTGTATTAAAGACAGCTGTCACCTGTATGAAAGACTCCTTTCCACACACTCAATGATTCAGACTCTTACCTTTACAACATGGGCAAGACCAAAATGCTTTCTAAGGCTGGCTTCACACTGCAGTCAAATCAGGTCAGATCAGGTCAGATCAGGTCAGGTTTTGTGTTTCAAAACCAGGAGAGGAACTTGCAGAGAAAAAGTATAATTGAAAGATTGACACCTGTTCTAGGTTTTGGAGTCACTCCTGGTTTTGAAACACAAAACCTGACCTGATCTGACCTGACCTGACCACAGTGTGAAGCCAGCCTAAGACCGGCTTCACACCACGGTTTTTTCGGCTGTCAGGCTGTGTCCGGTGCTTTGCAGGAGGCACTGGACACAGCTTGATAGCTCCGAACAAACAGAACCGGAGGGTTAATATGCCCTCCGGTCCTGTTTGCAGCCGGATTTAACAGAGCGCAGCTCCAGGAGCTGTCCCTGCTGAAATGTCAGGAGCACGGCTTGCGGGGAGCTAGCCACAGTCCTGAAGTCTCAGCAGGGAACAGCGCTTCAGCACCTGCCATCAGGGAACTGGACAGATTCTCTGTCAGGTCCGGGGCGATCTGGCGCCCCATAGACTCCCATGTTAGGGGGTGTCGGATTGCGGCAGATCCGGGAGAATCCGGCAGGATCTGGTTTGGTTTAATTTTTTGCCCCGGACACAAAAATGATGCAAGCTCCGATTTTGTGTCGGGGGCAAAAAATAAGCACATTAAGGTCATGGCGTGGTCTAGCCAGTCTTCAGACCTTAATTCCATAGAAAATTTATTGGGGGAGCTGAAGATCAGAATTACAAAGCAACAGCCTCAAAATCTTAATGATTTAGAGATGATGTGCAAAGAGGAGTGAACCAAAATTCCTCCTGATATGTGTGCAAACCTCATCATAACTACAAGAAACGTCCGACTGCTGTGTTTGTCAACAAGGGTTTTGCCACCAACCATTAAGGCTGGCTTCACACTGCAGTTTTTCACTGATCAGTGTCCATCAGTGTTTAGGTGCCAAAACCAGGAGTGTCTCCAAAACTCAGAACAGGTGTCAATCTTTCAATTATAGTTTTTATCTGCAAGTTCCTCTCCTGGTTCCTCTCCTGGTTTTGGCACCCAAACACTAATGGACACTGATCAGTGAAAAACTGCACTGTGAAGCCAGCCTAAGTCTTGTTTGCCAGAGGGATCAAATGCTTATTTCTCTCTGCAAAATGTAAATAACTTCATAAAATTTACACAATGTGATTTTCTTGATTTTATTTTTGATATTCTATCTCTCATTGTTAAAATTAACCTACCCCTGAAACTATAGACTGTTTATGTATTTGTTAGTGGGAAAATTTTCAAAATCAGCAAATAATTATTTCCCTCCCTGTAGATAGTCATAACAAACACCATATTGTTACAACTCACCAATACACCTCTTGGAATTATCCACTATTATCTATTTATCCCTCAGAATGGATACATTGCATTTTCTACAATATAACCCAATATCACTAATGGTACCACAGTTTACAATAGATAAACACTGGGCACTATCCAAGTGCTAGCAGCTTAATCAGGTGTATGCAGGGTTAATCCAGTGGCAGTAATCACGTCGGTGGTGCACAGTCCGTATAGCAGCAATGTATAGCAATATAGCGAGAAAAGACAAAACTGCAGCACTCACCAGCTTGTGACGTTTCTTTTATTCAAGGTCCAAATGCAAAGGATCCATGAACATGCTTGGGGGAGGGAGGGGTGGAGGACATCATATGACGGCTTGCCGTTTCGTGGCAGTCGCCACTTCCACGGGTCTTTGCTCGGTGCTCGACATCACATCCTGTCCTTATATAGTGGGAGGAAGTGATGTCACGCACCACACCTGTCGTTATTACAGTGTGAAATACAAAAATCAGTTTAAAAACAAAATTCTCTCATTAAATCCTGCAACCTGCTTCTATGTTATTTCTATGTGGGTATCTTATCCCTTACTCTTTTGGGTATATACTCAGTACTACATCAAGTTACTCTTCATTCACTACTTCCCTGCTGTTTGTCTGGGGAATTACCATTCCTATGCTAATAGCTGTGCATGTTACCGTATTACTCTTATCCAAACCCGTGTTGACCTCGAGACCTTCACATCCGTCCTTTTAAACATTCCTGGGATGTCCTCATGACCTTCACATCCGTCCCTCAAAACACTCATGCTTAGTGTGGCTGCTGAATCTTGCAAAGTGCAAAGATCAGCTGCGATTCACCGAGTACTTAACTTATTACATTTCGAGGTGTTTTACCACTTAATTCACAAGTGTTTAGGATGTATGTGAAGACGCCTCATTCTGGTACGTGCATGTACGGGGGTCATAGACTTTGTAACAGAATCTCTAACATTCATTTTGTCCCATAACGCCTTCTCCTTCAATGATACGTGGTACAATCAGATAGAGGGAACCGCGATGGGGACCCCCGTATCCTGTACTTTGGCAAATCTCTTTTTGGCACATCTCGAAGATCATGTAATATACAACACCTCGAACCCCTTCCTTAAGAATATGAGGATGTACACACGCTATGTGGATGACATCTTCATAGTCTGGGAAGGAGGACAGGACTGTTTCAAGTCGTTTGTGGACTATTTGAACAACACTAATAAATACAACATGAGATTCACAGCACAGTTCGGTGATCAGTCCCTAGAATTTTTAGATGTAAAAGTGTCCCTAAATGAAGGTAGAATGACACGTTCACTTTTCAGGAAGCCTACTAGTTCTAATACACTACTTCATTATGAGAGCGCCCACCCCTACCACACAAAAAGATCACTACCTTACAGCCAGTTCCTCAGAGTAGAAAGAATGAATAATGATGGAGAAATCCTGAAAGAGCAGTCTTCAGACTTGGAGAAAAGGTTCCTGGCCCGGGGATATCCCACTAAAATCCTAGAAGATACTAAGGAGAGACTAAAAGAAAAAAGAAAAAGACCAAAAAATTAGGGAAAGAGGTTCGTGTTCTCCTTTAAATATGGACCAATGTATAGGAAAATAGAAGCGGCGATAAGGAAACACTGGCATGTACTTGAGAAAGATAGATATTTGAACACAGTAGGGTTAGGCCCACCACTAATAACATATAAGCAATGCAATAACCTGAAAGATCTCATAGTGAAAAACCGAATTGTGACAAAAAAGGAAACCACATGGCTAGATAAGGGACGCCCAAAGGGGAATTTTCGGTGCTGGAATTGCAATTATTGCAAATTCCATAGAACTGAAAACCCAGTTCAAATAGGTGACAGGTCCCACAATGTGAATACTTACATTAGTTGTAAATCCAAATGGGTTGTATACGCAGTAACATGCCCATGTGGGCGCTTCTATATTGGGAAGACGATCAGGGAGATGTTCGTGCGCTTTAGAGAGCATCAGAATTCAGTAAGAACAGGGATAGGCAGCCCGAGACTCATCCAACATGTAAGAGAGAACCACGGAGGAGACGCAAAGGTGCTTTCATTCATAGGCTTAGAACAAGTGAAGCCAACAGGTAGAGGAGGAGACACCCACAAAATACTCTTACAAAAAGAGAGTAAATGGATAGTGGAAACCAGGGCATGTGGCGCCCTAGGTCTAAATGATAAAAACGACCTTGCAGTTTTCCTTTAGCCACTGTGTGTCTTTGTTCAGACACTGGCTAAATGGAAACAAAGGATAGACGCAGGCAGTAGCTTTCAATGGAGGTTTATGTAGGTAAAATAATGTAAGACGACTGCAGTACAGCAAAAAGTCCTTCCTATTAATCCACTTTGAGCTGAACCACTCCAATGGTAATAAAAATGCAAATTAAATATAAATACGGAAGAAACCCTGCAGCATTAATGCAAGCATGTAATCTTCCATATGTATATCAATATTAATATTCCCGTGAAATACCGAAAAATAGATCAGTAGATTTTGAATCGCATATGTGAGTCTGTATTGATATGATTGCCGATTGGCACATGGAAATACGGACTTACACGTATACATGCACGTACCAGAATGAGGCGTCTTCACATACATCCTAAACACTTGTGAATTAAGTGGTAAAACACCTCGAAATGTAATAAGTTAAGTACTCGGTGAATCGCAGCTGAACTTTGCACTTTGCAAGATTCAGCAGCCACACTAAGCATGAGTGTTTTGAGGGACGGATGTGAAGGTCATGAGGACATCCCAGGAATGATTAAAAGGACGGATGTGAAGGTCTCGAGGTCAACACAGGTTTGGATAAGAGTAATACGGTAACATGCACAGCTATTAGCATAGGAATGGTAATTCCCTAGACAAACAGCAGGGAAGTAGTGAATGAAGAGTAACTTGATGTAGTACTGAGTATATACCCAAAAGAGTAAGGGATAAGATACCCACATAGAAATAACATAGAAGCAGGTTGCAGGATTTAATGAGAGAATTTTGTTTTTAAACTGATTTTTGTATTTCACACTGTAATAACGACAGGTGTGGTGCGTGACATCACTTCCTCCCACTATATAAGGACAGGATGTGATGTCGAGCACCAAGCAAAGACCCGTGGAAGTGGCAACTACCACGAAACGGCAAGCCATCATCTGATGTCCTCCACCCCTCTCTCCCCCAAGCATGTTCATGGATCCTTTGCATTTGGACCTTGAATAAAAGAAACGTCACAAGCTGGTGAGTGCTGCCGTTTTGTCTTTTCTCGCTATATCACTAATGGTACCTTTACACGCCGCAACAGGATGGTGGCAACAACCGAGTACATGAGAGAAATGTATCTTGCACCGTCAAATGTACCCGAGGTAGCGGCGTGTAAAGACGGTTGTTGCCACCCGCCACTGGAGGCACCTGTTTCAGAGCAGTGCCCCAAAACAGGTGGATTTCAAGGCGATGGTTGCGGCCTGTATCGGCGTGTAAATAAGGAACAGAAGGGTTGTTTCGACACCTTGCTATGTACCTGGGGCGTGACACAGGCTCCGGGTTACCGCGCCCCATCAGCGATCATTGGAGGAAGCTCCTGCGTTACGATTGGTAGTCGCTGCATAGGGCGGCATATTTAAGGAGCTGACCAGTCACACTACACAATGTATTAGTCAGCCTCCTGCGCTGGCTGGCCAATCATGATGTTATTGCTTTGTCCTATCAGCGTACGGAATTCTCGTAATCCACAATTGTGGCACGCCTATGTGTTGTCCCTGCTGCCTTTGTTCCGCCCATATTACCTTGTTATAGCGGCGTGTAAATGTGGTAAGGTAAGCTACAGAAGGTAACTTGTGGCACCCGGCAGTGTATCCAGAGATAGATGTAACCTACCGTAGCACACCTTGTTGCGGCGTGTAAAGGTGGTGCAATTACCGTTTGCAACCGTTTGTGCGTGCTCGTGCACGTGAAGCACCCGGTTGTTTCCACCATCCTGTTGCGGCGTGTAAAGGTACCATAAGGGTACCTTTACACGCGGCAACTTTTCTAGGAATTTCACTGGCAACTTACTGGTTGCAGTGAAATCATGGACACATTGTTCCATTTGTACATAGCAACAAGATAGAACAATGTGTCCATGATTTCACTACAACCAGTAAGGCTGGCTTCACATTGCATTTTTGGGCTGTCCGTGGGGATCCGTGTGTTGACAGGATCCCCACGGACAGCCACGGATCCACACGGATTCCTGCAATTGGATGGCAAATAGCCATCCGATCCGATTCTGTGCAGGATCCGTGTGGCTCCTGTTCTCCCTGCCTGTCCCTGTCTGTCCCTGCTTCTTCTCTATCTGTCCCTGTCTGTCCCTATTCTATCTCTGCTCTCCCTCTCCTTTATCCTCCCCTCTGTCCTCCCCCCTGTCCTCTCCCCTGCAGTATGTGAAAAATAAATAAATCCCTCCATGAGGATACTTTACCTTCCGACGGCTGCGGGGAGGCGACAGTCACCATCTGGTGGCTGAAGGACCTGTGATGATGTCACAGAGCCGGTCACCTGACATGTCAGCTAACTGGCTCTGTGACATCACCACAGGATTTTCTGCACAGATGGTGACTGGCGCCTCCCCGCAGCCGTCGGAAGGTAAAGTATCCTTAGGGAGGGATTTTTTTATTTTTTAACCAAACAGAGGGAATAGAATAGGGAAAAGGATAGGGAATAAGACAGGGAAGATGTTAGAATAGCGGGGGGACAGGATAGAATAGCGGAAGACAGGATAAAAAAGTGGAGGGGGGGAAGATGCAGGGAGGCAGGAGCAGGGAGGACACGGACCCGACATCGGATCCAAGGTGAACTCGGATCCGATGTCCATAGGCTCACATTGTGTAGCCCTACGGACCATCACGGATCCATCATGGATCCGTGGTGTCCAATTTTAGTCAGGGACACCAAAATCGCAGCAGGCTGCGATTTTGGATCCCTGACTAAATCGGAAGGCTACGGATTGTGCATAAATCGGATGCCAATAGGCACACATCCGAGCACAATCCGAGCCCATAGGGATACATGGGAGCCATAATCGCATCCGTGTGTATCTGTTTTGAAACGGATACACACGAATGCCTTAAAAACGCAATGTGAAGCCAGCCTAAGTTGCCAGTGAAATTCCTAGAAAAGTTGCCGCGTGTAAAGGTACCCTTAAAGACATCACAAGCCACTAATGTTACAAAGATAACTATGCTGACATTGAATACAAATGTAATAATAATCTTTAAGATATCCAAATGAACGAATTACTTGAACTGATCCCTTTGGGTTCAGTAAAGTCTAATCAGACTTGCCCAACTGAAGGCACGAGTGATGACATTTTAGGTCCCAGCCAAAACTGAGATTATGGGATTCAGCTAAAGCTGATACTGAAGGGGTTATTTTGCAATTAGTCTTTTTACCATTATTGATCTCTTTTGCCAACCATGCAGAAATTCTTAGTCCTTATAAACATAAAAATAAGACACATGCCATGCTTACTTGTTTCTTTTAATTTTAATCATGTTGTTATTTAATATTCCTAAATGACATCTCTCAAATTTATTCTCTCCGTGACAGATAATAGTCACGGTGTCAGTCAATCCTGTTCTTTTGAATAGAGATGAGCCACCACCCTAGTTTTCGAATTCGATTCGGTTCGCCGAATTCGGCGTTTGTTCATCGAATGTTCGTCGAACACCGTCAAATCCCATTGAAAACAATGGCAGGGCAACACAAACACATACAAACACATAGAAAACACGTAGAAAACACCTTCTAAAGTGTCCAAAAGGTGACAAACTACTCGGAAGATACAACAAACATATGGAAAAGTGAAAAGTACATATAAAAATGCGAAAAGAAAAGATAGACGAGTAAAAGGGGGAGGAGACACAGATATAGGCATGTTATGCCCTTCCAAAATCAGTTTTTACTCCAGTAGTTGTAAGGCATCATGCACACGATGAGTATTTGGTGAGTTTAGCTTCAGTATTTGTAAGCCCATGTTCAGATGATATCAAAGTAAAAAATAGGAGGGGGAACAAGAGGCGCAATAGTGCCCTATCACTAGTGACACTAATGTATGTGGTGGGTATGAATTCACTCACCTAGAACAGTTGTGAGACCCACAACTGGTGTAAAAGCATTTAGCATTAAATGCAGCTGCTGCAGGACTTTCACCTTCCACATGCACGTGGGAACCATCCAGAAGTTACTTCAGGGGAAATGGTGTATCAGTGTCCGCGCTGCTGAAATCCCAAGAAAACGATCCAGAAACCATATGTAGGTTGCATCAATCATCCATTTATTCCTTTTCCTACGCATTTCGGCACTGTCCTAGTGCCTTCCTCAGGGATATATCCCTGAGGAAGGCACTAGGACAGTGCCGAAACGCGTAGGAAAAGGAATAAATGGATGATTGATGCAACCTACATATGGTTTCCGGATCGTTTTCTTGGGATTTCAGCAGCGCGGACACTGATACACCATTTCCCCTGAAGTAACTTCGGCATGTTCAGATGATGATTATTTGGTGCGTTTGACTTCAGTATCTGTAAGGCCACGTCCAGAAGATGAGTATTTGTTGAGTTTTAGGTCAGTATCTGTAAGGCCATGTTCAGATGATGATTATTTGGTGTGTTTTACTTCATTATCTGTAAGGCCATGTTCAGATGATGATTATTTGGTGCGTTTCACTTCAGTATCTGTAAGGGCCCCTTTACACACCACCACTGAAAGGTAGCAACTGCCTGGCATTTGGGATATTTATGCCTGTTGCCATGAAATTGCTACGAAATGGCGGCGTGTAAATAGGGAAATGCCTTCCTGTGTCCGGACACAGGAAGGAATTTCCCTATTTACACGCCGCCATTTCGTAGCAATTTCATGGCAACAGGCATAAATATCCCCAATGCCAGGCAGTTGCTACCTTTCAGTGGTGGCGTGTAAAGGTACCTTAAGGGCTTGTGCAGGCGATGAGTATTTGGTGATGTTATTCCTCAGTATCTGTAAGGCCTTGTACAGGCAAGGAGTATAGTGTCACATTTAGAGGACTACAAGAAGAGTCTATTTTTTCCAAAAATTTGGGCACAGACAACACTTTTGTGGCATCAATTGCCTCACAGTTGCAAAGTTAAAATGGTGATTTTTAGTCAAAAATCCACAAGGCTTTATTCTCCCCAGGATGACATCATCTTTATAAAACATTAGTCTGTCCACATTCTGGGTGCATCACAAAGCATTCACTGATCTCAGGGAGACCAGTCCAAGTAAACACTGCGGGCAGCTGAATAAAGCCCTCAACACAGTGAATTCCTAGGCGCATTGTTCCCTGGGAATTATGAATATGCAAATAGAGTCTGTGGAGCCTCGGTTAGGAGTCTCAAACACAGGACTAGCCAGATATCCCTCCAGGGAAGGACCCAGCTAAGGGGTGGCTCCTTGCGGAGAACATCATAACCACCATGTTAAGTGGCCCTTTTAGTCAATATCCAGCTCTTTCGGGGTTTTGCCCCTCTCAGCTGTCTGTGGATGGATACCTGGCCTTGGTATTCCCTTGCCATATCTCTAAGCTTGTAAAAGATTTGGATATTGACTAAAAGGGCCACTTAACATGGTGGTTATGGTGTTCTCAGCAAGGAGCCACCCCTTGGCTGGGTCCTTCCCTGGTGGGATATCTGGCTAGTCCTGTGTATGAGACTCCTAACTGAGGCTCCACAGACTCTATTTGCACATTCTGGGTGGACAGACGCGTGCACTTTTCTGTCAGCACACCATCAGCAGCGCTGAACACACACTCTGAGAGAATGCTGGCTCGACAAGATCTCCAAGGTGTGAGTGGCGAGCTCAGGCCATTTTTCCAGATTGAAAGCCCAAAATGAGCAAGGCTCCAGTTCCCCAGTCATGCCATCGATGTTAAGTTGCAGATACTCGAGTACCATCCGCTCCAGGCCTTGACTATGTGTCAGACTCCTCGTGTCCTCAGGCCTTGCAAATGATGGTCGAAAAAAATTGTGAAACGAGGCCACAAAATTGCTGTTACCACCACCAGATACGGTGTTACTGGTACGGTGTGAGTGATGATGACTCGACAGTCCCACGTTTGCCAATTGAGAACTGTGAGATTCACTCTGTGTACCACTGGTGGTTTGTGGAAAAGCCGATCTGAGATTATGTATCAGCTTCTGCTGATTCTCCTGCATGCGTGCGTCCCTTTGTATGGCAGGAATGATTTCTGCAAATTTGGTCTTGTACCGGGGATCTAAGAGTGTGGCAACCCAGTAGTCCGCATTGCTTCTAAATCTGAGCAATGCAAGGGTCATGTTGCAGGTAGTGCAGCAAGAAGGCGCTCATGTGTCTTGCGCTTCCAGGAGGACCAAGTCCTTGTTGTGTTGGTGGTGGGGAGATGAGAATCATTCTTGCTTCCTCTGCCCTCTTCCCCCAAACTCGCATAACAGAAATGTCATCAAGGTCTCCCTCATCTGCTGAGTCTTCCATGCCCATCGCCAGTTCATCCTCCATTTCTTCCTGGACTCCTGCACCTTCCTCAAGACTTTGGTTGCTAACATGTGCCCTCGTTAATCCGTCTCCACCACCATCCCATGCCTGCCGTATTGGTGCTGCTGACCGTGAGGACCTTGGAGATGTTTTCATCCCTTCTGCATAGGACTCCTCCTGTACTTCCTCCACCTCCTCTTGTCCCATCACCTGACTCCGAATATTGTTTAGAGTGTGCTCCAGCATGTAGATGATCGGAATAGTCATGCTAATAATGGCATCGTCAGCACTAAACATCTTCGTTGCCATCTCAAAACTGTGCAGATGAGTGCATAGGTCCTTGATCTGAGCCTACTCCTACAGTGTGATCTGCCCCACCTCTGGATCTAGTTGTCTCAGGCTATACATCATAACGTATTGCACCAGGTCTCTGCGGTGCTGCCACAGTCGCTGCAACATGTGCCGAGTAGAATTCCAGCGTGTCGGCACATCGCATTTCAGCCGGTGAACGGGCAAGCCGAAAGACTTCTGGAGCAAAGCAAGTCGTTGAGCTGTGGGATGTGAACAGCGGAAGTGAGCACACAGCGACTGTGCACTCTGCAGAAGCGCATCTAGGCCTGGATAGTGTGTCAAAAATTGCTGGACAACCAGATTCAAGACGTGAGCCATACAATGCACGTGTGTGATATTGCCCCGGCGAAGGGCCGCACCCAGGTTTGCAGCATTGTCGCACAGGGCCTTCCTTGGCTGCAGGTTGAGTGGAAACAACCATTGCTGAAACTCAGTCGCCAGAGCTGACCTCAACTCCACAGCTGTGTGACTTGCGTTTCCCAGGCATTTGATGGTAAAGAACCCTGCTGCCAGCATAGTAAGGAGGTGTGCAGGATTCCTTCTCTGCAGTTACAATGCAGGTGGCATTACCAGACAGGCTTTGGGAGGAGGTGGAGGACCGAGACGAGGTTGAGGAGGCAGAAGCAGTGGAGGAACTTCTACCTACAGAACATAGATGCACAACTCGTGGGGACGGCAAAACTTGGACAGCAGACCCTTCTCCAGCTCTCACCATAGTTAACCAGTGCCCAGTGAGCGACATGTAATGCCCCTGTCCATGCTTACTGGCCAAGTGTCTGTGGTGAAATGCACCCTGTGACACACTGAGTTTCTAAAGGAAGCAGTGATGTTGTCTGCGACCTGCTGGTGTAGCGCATGCACACCTTTCTTGGAAAAGTTGTTGCAACTGGGCATCTGGTACTGGGGCACTGTGATTGACATAAGGTCTCTAAAATCCTCTGTGTCCACCAGGCGGAAAGGCAGCATTTCTGTAGCCAACAGCTTGCAGATAGTGAAATTCAAGCGCTTAGCCTTCTCATGGCTAGCAGGAAATGGTCTTTTACTTGCTGCTGTGCTGAGACGCGGTTAAGTAGGGTGTCCCCAGCAAACTGCTGGTCTGTGAGGGAGGTGCAGGCGAAGATGTAATGGTGCCTTCATCCAAAGGTGATGCTCTCGATGTCTGTGAGAGCTCAACACCAGCAGCATTGTCCACTTGAAAACCAAGTGACGACCTGGCAATCACACTGTCTGTTGCAGGTAAAGAGGTGGAATGTCTACATCCAAAAACATGTGTGACAGCTGTCCCCATAGTCACAGATGATGAAGAGTGCACGGATGCACTTGATGGGGCACACAGTGGTAGGCCCGTCCCGCTAGCCCGCATTCTAGCACAGTGAGCTTCCCACTGCGACTTGTGCTTCATGTTCATGTGGTGGTTCATACATGAAGTACTCAAGCTACTGAGTTTTTGGCTTCTACTCAGAGATTGTTGACAAATCTTGCAGATGACATGAGTTGGGAGATCCTTGGCGATGTCAAAAAAGGCCGAGGCTAGGCAAGGCTTAGAGCCGATGTGAGCTGCAGAGCCATCACGACTTCTGCTCAGAGGCAGAGTTGTGGCTGTGGATGCAGTTGTTGACATGCTTCCAGTACTCTGTCTATGTCCAGGAAGGTGCAACTTAACCTCGTCATCAGTGGCATCCTCCTCCACCACCTCTGCTTACGTCATCGACTGGCTGACTGTGGGTTGACAGTAAGTGGGATCGCCAACCTCATCATCATCCTCTGTGTTCTCACACCCCTCGTCCTCAGAGACAACCGCTTCCTGCCTTGACCGAAAACTTAATTTTTTAATCAAATCCGGTATTGGAGTCTCATCAGCATCCTCCTCCTTGTGTCCACCAAGAGTAGTTACTGGTAGGGAATGAGGGTCTACACGAAGGTCAGAACCTTTTTCCTTTGGGGCTTGGCCTGGATCTGACTCCCAAAGCTTCTAGGCATAAGGGAAGATCATTTCCTCGTCTGGACTCAATGCAGCTTTGGAGCAGACCTCTGATTCCCAGGCTATTGTGTGACTGAACAGCTCTGCAGACTCAACCATGTCAGTTACCCCAGACTCAGTAGGGTGGCTCGAGACTTGGGAGCTGGGAGAAATGAAGTGTGATTATGCTGACACCTCAGATGACTGGAGGGTTTGTGATGTAGAAGTTGAGTTAGAGGAGAGGCCACTTGATGGAGGACTTGCGATCCATTCAAGCACCTGCTGTTTTTGTGCCTCATTTACGAGTGGTATTGATGATCGTGTCCGTAAGAAAGGGATCATATCCGATTGGCCACGTACAGAAGTAGACATCTTAATTTTGGCTGGAAGATTGTCTTCAGCTGATGATAATGTAGCTTTAACATCTACCCCACGGACACAAAGTTTTTTGCACTTTCCACTACGCCTACTCCCCTTTCCACCATCAGCAGGCCTTTTGACACTCATTTTGTATGTTACAGGATTAGGAACTGTGCAGTTGTTGGCCAAGACAAAGTTTGATGTAAATCAAGCAGTGGTGACACAATCAACACTGCTACTTGACCCAAAGTGAGAAATGGGCAAGGTGCAGTAAAAAATTAGTAGAATGAACTACACTGAAGGTGTACTTTGTTGTATTACATGTGGCCTACAGTAATGTCTTTGTGAACACTGCTTTTAGGCAAAAACTGACAGGTTTGCTAGGTGCAGTTAAAAATTAGTAGAATGAACTACACTCAAGGTGTACTTGGTTGTATTACATGTGGTCTACACTACCGTTTTTGTGGACACTGCTTTTAGGCAAAAACTGACAGGTTTGCTAGGTGCAGTTAAAATTAGTACAATGAACTACATTCAAAGTGTACTTGGTTGTATTACACGTGGCCTACAGTAATGTTTTTGTGGACACTGCTTTTAGGCAAAAACTAACAGGTTTACTAGGTGCAGTTAAAAATTAGTAGAAGGAACTACACAGGCAGTGTAGCTTCTCTCACAAGTGGGCTACACCACTGTGGGACACTGCTAGTCTGCTACTAGCCCGAATAAAGTGCCTGGACTAGCTGCACCCAAAAAATTGCCTAATTAAGACAGGTGGTGTAGCTTTCTTCACAGCAGTGCTACACTACCTGCCCTAATGGATTCAAAGAGCTAGATGTGGCCAGATGCTGTAAGAAAAACTTGCACAGCACTGGCACATACCTGACACACCCCTGCCTGGCAAAAACTAATAGAGACTGCTCTAACCTAGCCCTCAAAAGGGCTGCAATTAAAACTAGTCCCTGCTACTATGAAGTAGCCCTGAAAAGGGCTGATAGACTACTAGTCCCTAGTCCCTATCCCTAATCGCTACTCCTATGGAGCAGCCCCAAAAAGGGAAGATATTACTAAGATTTGCACCCTCCCTCCAGTCCCTACTCCCTAAACCTATTTATCTAACTTTGTATTCGCTCACTAGCTGACAGAGAACACATTTTAGAGTTTGCACTGTTTAGCGTGCGCACACAGCTGCAGCGGTGCCGTCTAACACCCTGCAGCAGCTATCAGCAAAATGGTGGTGATCGTTAAAAAGGCCGAGTCTTATAGGGCTAGGATATGTGACAGACACAGCCAATGATGACCTTGGTTGTGTGAAAAAATGCACTTTGCAGTGTCGGACTGTGATTGGCTAGCAGCCTGAACCACCCCACTGTACATGCTTTAGGAGGAAAAAAAAAAGCGACCTTGTTGCTGCAGCTTTGATACAACTAGAGATGAGCGGTGTTCGATTCGATTTGTTCGCCAATCTCAAATTCGAGCTGTTTTGGGCGATGTTCGAGGCATTCGTCGAAATAGAACAATTAACTTGAAATTCGGCAGTTCATGGTTATGTTCGATAACGCTTCGATCACCAAAAGCTTAAAAGCTTAATGCAGGCTGTCATCCAATCACACATACACACAGCAAAGTGCATTTTTTGCACACAAGCAAGGTCAGGCATCATTGGCTGTGTAAGTCACATGTCCTAGCACTATAAGACCCAGCCATTTTCTCCATCGCCACCATTTGCTCATTGCTGTAGCTCTGTGTCAGACGGCACTGCTGCTGCTGTGGGCGATAAAGAGCGAAATCAAGCAATTGTGTTCAGATTCAGCTAGTGAGGTAGATAGATAGGTTTAGGGAGTAGGGACTGGAGGTAGGGTGCGAATTTTAGGAGTATCAGCCCTTTTAAGGGCTGCTTCATAGGAGTAGCGATTAGGGACTAGTAGTCTAGCAGCCCATTTTCAGGTGTACTTCATAGAAGCAGGGACTAGTTTTAATTTCAGCCCATTTTAGGGCTAGGTTAGAGCAGTCCCTATTAGTTTTTGCCAGGCAGAAGTGTGCCAGTGCTGTGCAAGCGTTTTTCACACTATCTGGCCACATCTAGCTCTGGGAGTCCTTTAGGGCAGGTAGTGTAGCACTGCTGTGAAGAAAGCTACACCACCTGCCTTAGTAGGCATTTTTTGGCTGCAGCTAGTCCAGGCAATTTGTTCGGGCTAGTATTGTAGCAGTGTCACTTAGACAGTGGTGTAAGCCCACTTGTGAAAGAAGCTACACCGCCTGTGTAGTTGGTGCTAATTTTTACCTGCACCTTGCCCAGGTCTCACTTTGGGTCAAGTAGCAGTGCCACTAAAAAAGAAGCAGTGTAGGCCACTTCTAATACAAACAACTACACCGCCTGTGTAGTCACTTACTTCTAATTTTTAACTGCACCTTGCCCAGGTCTCACTTTGGATCAAGTATCAGTGCCACTAAAAAAGAAGCAGTGTAGGCCACTTCTAATACAAACAACTACACCGCCTGTGTAGTCACTTACTTCTAATTTTTAACTGCACCTTGCCCAGGTCTCACTTTGGGTCGAGTAGCAGTGCCACTAAAAAAGAAGCAGTGTAGTCCATTCTAATACAAACAACTACACCGCCTGTGTAGTCACTTACTTCTAATTTTTAACTGCACCTTGCCCAGGTCTCACTTTGGGTGCTTCACGTGACAGGCGTTTTCTTCTCCCTGTCACGGAACCGCGTCTGCGGCTGTGGGGCCCGGTGGTCCAGATCAATAGGGGATGGCTGAACGGATATGGGGTTAATATTCTTGTCGTGACGCCGCCTGCGGGAATTCCGGTGATTTCACCGGCGCTGCTGGGGGGGGATGTAATGCAGCAAGATGGGACACTCCCCACAGGACGAGCGGGAGTCCCCAGGGCTGCACTGATAGTATATGGCAGCTTTTGCAATACTGCGGTTAAGTCCTGGAATAAGGCGCAGACACTCAAAGTCTTTTAGGTACCTTTACTGGTGGAAACAGGTACACTCGGACCGGGTGATGAGGTTGCCACTCCTGGAGTTTCACAGCAAGCAGCGTGTAGGCTTCCTTTCTCTGCCGTTCTGGTGAGGTCGGGTGGATGTGGAATCCTGCCGGACCGGGTTATACTTTCAGTGGAACGTGATTCACCTGGGTTAACTGCACTGAGGGCACTGTTAAAGGGATGGTGATACGTCTATCCTCTTCCCTAGGCTCTCATCTGTGGGTGCTTCAGGTGAACAGGGGGCTAAACTCCCTGTTAGTAGTGCTGATTCTCTGTGACTGGCGTAGTAGCTCTCACAGCTCGGTTCCAGTAACTGGATGGTGAGGGAGAGTTAGGGTAACTCTGGTGTCCCTGAGAGGTGCTTTCTCCTTCCCTATGACCCCAGTTGCAAGGGTCTCTCACTTGCTGGTTGGGCTGGTTTGGGCCTGGTCTGGCTTCAGAACCAGTAACTGCACACTTCCTGCAGCTCTCCTAGCATCTCCACACTCTGGTGTTTCTCCCTCCAGGACCCTATTTATAGGGGAAACTGGCTCGAGGTGACCAGTGGAGCTCCCCCTAGAGGCCTGGGGTGAAACAGGTGTGAAAGGTGTTCTAAAGGTGTTGTGTTTGTTGTGAGTGCTGCTTGCTGTTTCCACTCCATTTGAGTACCAGGAGCTCTGTGGTGCCCCAACCAGGGTGCCACATTCCCCCTTAGTTAACTTCAGTTCTCCCGGACTGAGCAAAAAGTTTTCCTTACAACTTGCCTCTAAACATTTTATAAACAGTTAATAACAGGTATTTACAAATTCTTAAAGAAAAATACAAAAATCACTGAAAAAGAAGGGAAAAATATGAAAATCAGTCCATACGGCACTAGTCCATTTGCCGCAGGCTGGAAAGAGCAAGTTTTGGTCACACAAGTCCTGTGACAATTGTCCAAGTTTATGAAAAAGGAAAAAGGGTAAAGTCCAGCAGTAAAGTCTCTGATGGCTTAAACACATACACGGGTATACATTGTAAACTTTATACATTCCCTATGGGTGTCTCTGCTTGGGAGGCCGGGTCTAACCTTTTCACCCTACCAGACACTTTCTGTCCCCAACTTAATCTACTTGGGACAGAGCCCAGTTCCTCCACCCTTCTGTACACTACTTTTTACAGTTTTTGAACACGGGTACTATTTACATTTACTAACAGGTAATATTATTCCACTACAATTTAAACCCATTCTCCATATTTGCTTGGGGGTTGTCCTAATGTACTACGTGTGGATCTGCGTAGTGTGGGTGTTTTAAAAGCTGTTGGTGTAGTGTACAAACTGGTTCTTTCTCTACTTCTGCTACTTGTTTCAGTAATTCCATAGTAAGTACGTAGTCTATTCACTGGACTATCCTCTGTTAAAAGTGGTAGTGTAGGTAATTGTCTACACTGACTCTGTCTTACTGTGAGACTAGCAGGTTCACCGATTACAGGAATCTCAGGTTCCGAGATAACAGGCTGCATCTCTTGCACCTGAACTTGTTCTTGTTGAACTGGTTGAATTGATAATGGTTGATTTTCTACAGGCTGGTAGAAATGCATAACTGGTATGATGGATGCACCATTGCATTGTGGCCAGTCGGCTGGTAAATCTCCAATTTCTGTATGGACGAGATTTTCTTTTGTTTCTGCGACTGTAGTTACGGCTGGGTAACTGGTTGCTTGAGGTATTAACTGTGTTGGACATTTCTTCAAATGATCCCTTGATACAGTTGTGCAAGTAATTCCTTGGTCTTTGCTAATAACGCAAGTTTTGGAATTGTCATATTGCGATGGCATGATTGTGTAGGGTTCAGATTCCCAATTGTCATCCAATTTGTTTGTTTTTCTCTTTCTTTTTAGCACCTGTTGCAAGAGGTTCTGCTGAGGCGTGCTTGTTAAAGTCTTGTTCTTGTTTGGTTCTGCTGATGTTCAGGTTTCTTTCAACACTCTCTTGTACCTTTTTGTACTGGTCTTGGCGTTGACTAATCCAATCTTCATCAGAAGAATCTTGTGTTGGTTCAATAGTTCCCATCTGTAGATCAACTGGTAGTTTACCTGGTCTTGCTCGCATCAAGTAAGCAGGGGTATAGTTAGTTGAACTGACAGGTATGTGGTTGTAGATGTCCTCAAGGTCTGGAAGTTTTTCAGGCCATTGATTTCTCTCTTCGATTGGCAAGGTTTTGAGCATGTCAATGACAATGTGGTTCATTTTCTCACATAAACCATTTGTTTGGGGATGATAAGGTGTGGTCCTGATCTTTTTACACTCATACAGCCCTAGGAATTCTTGAAACAGAGCTGATTCGAAGGCTGGCCCTTGATCCGTCAAGACTTGGTCTGGATACCCATGGAGGCGACAGAAGTAACTCTGGAATGCTTTGGCTGCTACCTCTGCAGTTAAGTCCTTAACTGGAACTACTACTAGGAACCTTGAATTGTGATCAACAATGGTAAGTGCGTAAGTGTACCCGGTGCGACTTGGGGTTAACTTCACGTGGTCAAGAGCAACTATTTCAAGGGGTTTCTTGGTAACAATTGGCTGCAACGGAGCTTTCTGAGTTAGATGGTCTTTCCTTCGAAGGTGACATGGTCCACAATTTTTACACCACTTGTCAATTGAGCCTCGCATACCGACCCAGTAGAACCGTTTCTTCAGGAGTCTCTCCAGCTTCTTCCATCCAAAGTGTCCTGCATCATCATGGTAGGCTTCAAGGATCATTTGGACTTCAGTTTTTAAAACTACAATCTGCCAGATGAGTTTGTGTTCTGGGATTAAGGTACCTTCTGCATAGTTTACCTTGGTAGACAAATGACTTTCCCTTCTCTTTCCATAGGCGTTTAGCATTTTGGGAGGCATCAGGGTCCATGCTAGCGTGCTCTTGAGTTATCAGCTCTCTTACTAAACTGACATCCGGATCGTTATCTTGAACCTCCCTCCAGTCATGGTGGGGTAAAGGGTTCACGGTCCTCTCCACTCGTTTCTGGCTCGCCTGGTGACATGTTGCCGTACCCGTACAATGGAAAGCAGGTAGTTCTATCTCCTCCAAGTCATCTATGTCTTCTCCCTCTTCAGGAAGGTTAGGCATTCTGGACAGGGCATCAGCATTGCCGTTCTTGTGACCTGCCCGGTACTTTACAGTGAAATCATAGTTTGAGAGTCTTGCTACCCAGCGTTGCTCTAGGGCGCCCAGCTTTGCAGTCTCTAGATGTGTTAGAGGGTTGTTATCTGTGAAAGCTGTGAAAGGGGCGGATGCCAGGTAAAGCTTGAAACGCTCTGTGATTGCCCAGACCAGGGCCAGGAACTCCAGTTTGAACGAGCTGTAGTTCTCAGAGTTCCTTTCCGTGAGACGGAGCTTTCTGCTGACGTAGGCTATCACCTTTTCCTTCCCTTGTTGAGGCTGAGATAGGACTGCTCCTAAACTTTCATTACTTGCATCAGTGTACAGTAATAACGGGAGATTATAATCAGGATAGGTCAGGATTTCGTCTCCAGTTAAAGCATCTTTGAGCTTTTGGAAGGATTGTTCCTGTTCTGGTCCCCAGTGGAACGGGGGTCCCCTGATCTTGCCGTTTTTAGATTGACCTACTAAGAGATCTTGCATAGGTGCTGCTATCTTGGTATAGCCTTTGATGAATCGTCGGTAGTACCCGACCAGTCCTAGAAATTGACGTACCTCTTTGTGAGTAGTTGGTGCTGGCCAGTCCTTGATGACAGTTACTTTATCCGGGTCAGGTGCTACGCCTTCGGCGCGAACCACATGTCCTAGGTATTGGACCTTGGGTTTCAGCAGAAAACACTTGTACGGTTTCAGTTTCATCCCGTACTTGGACAGTGACTCGAACACTTCACTCAGGTGCTGCAGGTGGTCTTCATAGGTCTGAGAGTATACAATGACATCATCAAGGTATAACAGCAAAGTCTCAAAGTTCTTGTGGCCCAAACAACACTCCACCAGTCTCTGAAATGTTCCTGGGGCATTGCACAACCCGAATGGCATACTGTTGAACTCGCAGAGCCTCATAGGTGTCATGAAGGCTGTTTTCTCACGATCCTCCTCTGCAACGGTGCCAGTACACACTAGTAAGATCTAATGTGGAGAAGTAGTTGGCAGATTTGAGTGCAGCTAGTGACTCTTCTATGCGGGGCAACGGGTATGCATCCTTGTGTATGACTTTATTAATTTGTCTGTAGTCTACGCACATCCTCATACTACCATCTTTCTTTTTAACCAGGACCAGTGGTGCTGCCCAGGGACTACAGCTATCCCTAATGACCCCTGCGTTTTTCATGTCCTGAAGCATCTCTTTTGCTTTTTGGTAGTGTGTGGGTGTATAGGCCTGTACCTTTCTTTGATAGGTGCATGGTTGCCTGTGGGGATATGGTGTTGTACCCCTTTAATCCTCCCAAAGTCAAGTGGGTGTTTGCTGAACACTTGCTCATACTCCCAAACTTCCCGGTATACTCCATGTTTCTGATGAGAGGGTGTGTTGTCAGTTCCTACACTGAGCTCTTCACACCATTTCTCTAACTGATCTTTGGAGTGAGGGGGTTTATCAGTTACTGTTTGGGAAGAGGATTTTACATCAATTACAGCATTATTTTCAACCTGGTACAATTTTGCAACAGTTGCATATCTTGGCAGTTTGACTTCGTCATCACCATAATTTAGTATGCTTACGGGGACTCTCCCTTTTCTCACGTTGACCAACCCTCTGGCTGTCAAGAGCGTAGGACTACTATCAGACATTACAGGTTCTACTACAGCTTGGTAGTCCTGAGGCCTATGGCTGCTCGACACCAGATCATCATTTCACTTCTGGGCAGTACCACAATTGGAATGGGTTCTGTTACCCGTACTTTGCCAATTTCACCATTTGACATTTTTACCTGCTGTTGATATACCAAAGCTCGGATCTGTTTTTGGATAGCTCTCTTTTCTCTTGGTCTACCAGCATCAACACTCTGTTGGAGTAAAAACCACACTTCATCGATACATTTGACCATAATATTAATACCCAGTATTACATGTGGATCCCTTTCGTTTGGTCTATCCTGAACCACTATGATACCCTAGTTCTTCAGCTGCACCCTCCCCACCTTTACTGTAGCTTCCCATTGTCCCTCCACTGGAATTATCATAGCATTAGTGGCGTCAATGTTCAGATCAGGGTGCGGGGGTTCTAGCTGAACATCTGGCCAGAACCGCTTGTAAAGGATACACGGGATGGTTGTCACCTGGGATCCAGTGTCTATCAAGGCAGAGGTAGCGATGCCATCAATGACAATTGGTAAGTACGGACAGTCTCCTACGTACTTATATTCCCAGTTGGTCGGGCCTGAACAGTCTACTCCTGGGGTTGGCCCTTCTAGCCCAGGGGTTGCTCGTTTAAAGGACTTGATTGGTAGGTGCGTCCTCCTTTGTCGCAGTTGCCCTTTTGGCAGATGCGATGTCCATCGGGGGTGTAACGAGCTGGGGGTTTTCCTCGTGGCGGCGGTGTCTTCTTCTTCATCCATGGGACGTCGTAGGGGCTGTCTGTGAGCTGGATCTTGTCCGATGATCTTGCTTCTGTCTTGGGTCTTCTCCCAGCTTGGAGCTTGGCCATGTCTTTCATCAGCTGCTCTACATTGGCACACAGTTGCTTAAACCGGTCAGGTGTTATAGTCTGTGCACTAGACTGAACCACAGGGATTGGAGATGCTGCTGCCGGCACGGAAGGGGTGTTAGCATACTGCGGCTGCGAGGTTAGATCGGGCACTGCAGAGAGCTGCTGCCCCCGCACTGTTAAGTCTCTCAAAGTGTCAAACGCTGCACCAGGATTCTGCAGGGACCACCAGCTTGCCTGTTTTCTATCATCAGGTAGTTTAAGTCCCACAACAAACTGCCCAATTAACGCTTTGTTTTCATCTCTAACACTATCAGGATCGACTTGCTTTAACAGTCTCAGTGCTTCTTGCAAGCGCAGTGAATAGTCTAGGACACTCTCCTGTGCCCCTTGTTTACAATGGCAGTATAACAGTCTTAATTCAGCCTCAGTATGATGTTCAAAAACCCGGGTTAACTTAGCAAATATCTGTTCCACAGACTCCTGAGCTTCTATAGACCAGTTTCGGCTCTGCAGCTCTGCTGCGTCTGTTAACTGTCCCAATATAACTGAAGCTCTTTGCTTACCGGTCATGGCGTACATATCCAGCACTTGGCAGATCTTCCTTTGGAACGTCTCCAAGGTACCGGGTTTACCGCTGTACTTTGGTAACCAGGCCGCATTCGGAAAGTATGGCAGAGATATCGGCATAATCGGAGCGGGTTGTTGCGACATACCGCTGGCATGTTGCTGTCCGTCTAGGGGTAAGTTTTGCTGTACGTGCGGGGGCACCGCATTGTTGGAACCCGGGCTACTCATCCTTGCTCCCCCTTAGTTAAGTGCGGCCAGTCCTTTCGGTTTCAAACGGAAGTTGTCGGCCTCGCGGTGAGGAGTGAGGCACCACGGGAGTTTCCGGTTCCTGCTGCCTTCAGGGGAAGTCATCAGAGCGTGGGGGCGGGGCCTATCTTCGCGCCTTTTGCACAGTAACACCCCTCCTTTTCCCGTCTTTCGCGCAGCAATGGCGGTTTAAATAAACAGTTTGGTAATCACAGTCATTAAAATAGCACATGATACCCGTTAAGGAACGGGCCTGCTCATATCCTGTTCGTGATGCCAAAATCTGACTCACTGTAGCCTGGTGCTTCACGTCGCAGGCGTTTTCTTCTCCCTGTCACAGAACCGTGCCTGCGGCTGTGGGGCCCGGTGGTCCAGATCAATAGGGGATGGCTGAACGGATATGGGGTTAATATTCTTGTCGTGACGCCACCTGCGGGAATTCCGGTGATTTCACCGGCGCTGCTGAGGCCTCCGGGGGATGTAATGCAGCAAGATGGGACGCTCCCCACAGGACTAGCGGGAGTCCCCGGGGCCAGGGGCTGCACTGATGGTATATGGCAGCTTTTGCAATACTGCGGTTAAGTTCTGGAATAAGGCGCAGACACTCAAAGTCTTTTAGGTACCTTTACTGGTGGAAACAGGTACACTCGGACCGGGTGATGAGGTTGCCACTCCTGGAGTTTCACAGCAAGCAGCATGTAGGCTTCCTTTCTCTGTCGTTCTGGTGAGGTCGGGTGGATGTGGAATCCTGCCGGACCGGGTTATACGTTCAGTGGAACATGATTCACCTGGGTTAACTGCACTGAGGACACTGTTAAAGGGATAGTGATACGTCTATCCTCTTCCCTAGGCTCTCATCAGTGGGTGCTTCAGGTGAACAGGGGGCTAAACTCCCTGTTAGTAGTGCTGGTTCTCTGTGACTGGCATAGTAGCTCTCACAGCTCGGTTCCAGTAACCGGATGAGGGAGAGTTAGGGTAACTCTGGTGTCCCTGAGAGGTGCTTTCTCCTTCCCTATGACCCCAGTTGCAAGGGTCTCTCACTTGCTGGTTGTGCTGGTTTGGGCCTGGTGTGGCTTCAGAACCAGTAACTGCATACTTCCTGCAGCTCTCCTAGCGTCTGCACACTCTGGTGTTTCTCCCTCCAGGACCCTATTTATAGGGGGAACTGGCTCAAGGTGACCAGTGGAGCTTCCCCTAGAGGCCTGGGGTGAAACAGGTGTGAAAGGTGTTCTAAAGGTGTTGTGTTTGTTGTGTGTGCTGCTTGCTGTTTCCACTCCATTTGTGTACCAGGAGTTCTGTGGTGCCCCAACCAGGGTGCCAGGGTGCCACAGGTCAAGTACCAGTGCCACTAAAAAAGAAGCAGTGTAGGCCACTTCAAATACAAACAACTACACCGCCTGTGTAGTCACTTACTTCTAATTTTTAACTGCACCTTGCCCAGGTCTCACTTTAGGTCAAGTAGCAGTGCCACAAAAAGAAGCCAGTGTAGGCCACTTTTAATACAAACAACTACACCGCCTGTGTAGATACTTACGTCTAATTTTTAACTGCACCTTGCCCAGGTCTCGCTTTGGGTCAAGTAGCAGTGTCACTAAAAAAGAAGCAGTGTAGGCCACTTCTAATACAAACAACTACACCGTAGTTACTTACTTCTAATTTTTAACTGCACCTTGCCCAGGTATCACTTTGAGTCAAGTAGCAGTGTTGGTTCAGTCACCTCTGCTTGATTTACATCCAGCTTTTTGTTGTCCAACAACTGTACAATTGCAAATTTTGTCCCATACAAAATGAGTGGCAAAAGGCCTGCTGCTGGTGGGAATGGGAGTAGGCGTGGTGGAAAGGGAAAAAAAGTTTGTGTCCATGGGGTAGATACTAAATCTACATTAACATCTACTGAAGAAAGACAATCTTCCAGGCAAAGTAAGATGTCAACTTCTTTACGTGGCCAATCAGATATGATCCCTTTCTTACAGACACGACCATCGGTACCACTTGTAAATGAGGAACAAAAACAGCAGGTGCTTGAATGGACCACAACTGCTCCATCAAGTGGTCTATCCTCCACCTCAACTACTACATCACAAACCCTCATCTGAGATGTCAGCCCAATCGCACTTCATTCCTCCAAGCTCATAAGTCTCCAGCTGCCCTTCTGAGTGTGGGGTAACACACATGGTTGAGACTGCAGAGCTGTTCAGTCACAATAGCCTGGGAATCAGAAGTCATCTCCAAAGCTGCATTGAGTCCAGACGAGTTAATAATCTGCCCTGATGCCCAGCAGCTTTGTGAGTCTGATCCAGGCCCAGATGAAGAAGGTTCTGACGTTCATGTAGACCCTCATTCCCTAACAGTAACTACTCTTGCTGGACACAAGCAGGATGATGCTGATGAGACTCAGATACCGGATTGGATTGACAAACTAAGTTTTCGGTCAAGGCAGGAAGAGGTTGTTTCTGAGGAGGACGAGGGGTGTGAGAACACAGAAGATGAGGATGAGGTTGGAGATCCCACTTACTGTCAACCCACAGTAAGCCAGTCGATGAGGTCAGCACAGGAGGTGGAGGAGGATGCTACTGACGGTGAGGTTAGGTTGCGCCTTCCTGGACACAGACGAAGTACTGGAAGCACGTCAACAACTGCATCCCCAACCACAACTCTGCCTCTGAGCAGAAGTCGTGATGGCTCTGCAGTTCGCATGGGCTCTAAGCCTTACCTAGCCTGGGCCTTTTTTGACATCGCCAAGGATCTCCCAACTCATGTCATCTGCAAGATTTGTCAACAATCTCTGAGTAGAAGCCAAAAACTCAGTAGCTTGAGTACTTCATGTATGAACCACCACATGAACATAAGACAAGTCGCAGTGGAAGATCACTGTGCTAGCTAGAATGCGGGCTAGCGGCACGGGCCTACCACTGTGTGTCCCATCAAGTGCATCCATGCACTCTTCATCGTCTGTGACTGTGGGGACAGCTGTCACACATGCTTTTGGATGTAGACCTTCTACCTCTTTACCCGCAACAGGCAGTGTTATTGGCAGGTCGTCACTTGGTTTTCAAGTGGACAATGCTGCTGGTGTTGAGCTCTCTCAGACATCGAGAGCACCACCTTTGGATGAAGGCAACAGTACATGTTCACCTGCACCTTCCTCCCAGACCTGCAGTTTGCCAGTGACACCTGTCACGTCCTACTGACGGACTCCACACGTGGACTCACTGGACCGCGTAGAGCGGATGCTGATACCGGGATGACAGAGAGACGGACCAGTAAAGTAGAGTCAACAGGTTTATTAACAACACACACACCCACGCCCCAGGGGAGGGCCACACGGCCACAGCACCAGAACACCACCGAAGGAGGCCCCGGAGCGCTTAACCCCTATACAGGGATTCCGCCGATACCAACCTCGGAGGGACCGATGAAGCGGACACGGGTGTTGAACCGACCCAAGGCAACGTGGGAAACAATACAGCAACCGGGTATAGGATCGGAAACGGGGAACCGGGATCACGGGGAATCCGGAGCCAGGCTTGAGACAGCGATCCGCTTGGAAGAGATCCGGGAAACTGGCCAGGAACACGGCGGTCAGCAAGGAGCCGGCTGGGCAGGAATCTGTAGGAAGGAACACACAGAAATTAGGTAACAAGCCAAATAAGGAGCGACCTGACCAGCCCAGAAATGGCAACTCCTCAAGGAGGAAGTTGCCCTGGCCCCGACTGACTGGCAACAGATTGGCAGGACACAGAAGCATGGTGATTGGCTGAGGGGAGGAGCATGCTCCCTGCAGTTTCTCCAGCAGAAACAGGTTTGGAGATGTAGTTTCATGTGCTCAAGCAGTAGCCCCAGAAAGGGAGGAGAAGAGCAGCGCTATTCCAGCAGAGAGCGCTGGAACCCTGCGGCAGACCCCCGAGGGGTAACAACACCCTACTCAACCCCATCTCAACACAGCAGCCAGCCCTCCGTCCCTCAGATGTGGACAAGTAAAAGGCCATTTCCTCCAAATCATGATAAAGCTAAGCGCTTGAATTTCACCATCTGCAAGCTCTTGGCTTCAGAAATGCTGCCTTTCCGCCTGGTGGACACAGAGGATTTTTGAGACCTTATGTCTGTCGCAGTGCCCCAGTACCAGATGCCCAGTCGCCACTAATTCTCCAAGAAAGGTGTGCCTGCACTACCCCAGTATGTCACAGACAACATCACCGCTTCCTTGAGAAACTCTGTGTGTGACAGGGTGCATTTCACCACAGACACTTGGACCAGTAAGCATGGACAGGGGCGTTACATGTCGCTGACTGGGCACTGGGTAACTATGGTGAGAGCTGGAGAAGGGTCTGCTGTCCAATTTTTGCCGTTCCCACGAGTTGTGCGTCAATCCTTTGTAGGTAGGAGTTCCTCCACTGCTTCTGGCTCCTCAACCTCGTCTCGGTCCTCCACCTTCGCCCAAAGCTTGTCTGGTAATACCACCCACGTTGTAACTGCAGAGAAGGAATCCTGCACACCTCCCAACTATGCTGGCAGCAAGACTCAACACCATCAGGCGGTCTTTACCCTCAAATGCCTTGGAAACATAAGTCACACAGCTGAGGAGTTGTGGTCAGCTCTGGCGACCGAGTTTCAGCAATGGTTGTCTCCACTCAAGCTGCAGCCAGGGAAGGCCGTGTGTGACAATGCTGCAAACCTGGTTGTGACCCTTTGCCGGGGCATTATCACACACGTGCCTTGTATGGCTCACGTGTTGAATCTGGTTGCCCAGCAATTTTTGACACACTATCCCGGCTTAGATGGGCTTCTGCAGAGGGCACGATCGCTGTGTGCGCACTTCAGGCGTTCGCATCCCGCAGCTCAACGACTTGCTTCGCTCCAGAAGTCTTTCGGCTTGCCCCTTCTCCGGCTGAAATGCGATGTGCCGACACGCTGAAATTTTACTCTGCACATGTTGCATCAACTGTGGCAGCACCGCCGAGCCCTGGTGCAATACGTTATGACGTATAGCCTGGGCCAACGAGATCCAGAGGTGGGGCAGATGACGCTTCAGGAGTGGTCTCCGATCAAGGACCTATGCACCCTTCTGCACAGTTTTGAGATGGCGACGAAGATGTTTAGTGCTGACGATGCCATTATCAGCATGACTATTCTGGTGATCTACATGCTGGAGCAGACACTAAACAATATTCGGAGTCAGGTGGTGGGACAAGAGGAGGTGCAGGAAGTACAGGAGGAGTCCTATGTGGAAGGGATGACAACATCTCCAAGGTCCTCACAGTCGGCAACAATAAGACGGCAGGCATGGGAGGGTGGTGGAGAGGGATTAACGAGGGCACATGGTAGCAGCCAAACTGCTGAGGAAGGTGCAGGAGCCCAGGAAGAAATGGAGGAGCAACTGGCGATGGGCATGGAAGAGTCAGCAGATGAGGGAGACCTTGATGACATTTCTGTTGTGCGAGGTTGGGGGGAGAAGGTAGAGGAAGGAAGCATGATTCTGACCTCCCCACCACCAACACAACAAGGACTTGGTTCTCCTGGATGCGCAAGACACATGAGCGCCTTCTTGCTGCACTACCTGCAACATGACCCTCGGATTGTCCAACTACTGGGTTGCCACACTCCTCGATCCCCGGTACAAGACCAAATTTGCTGACATAATTCCAGCCATACAAAGGGACGCATGCATGCAGGAGTATCAGCAGAAGCTGATAGATAATCTGAGATCGGCTTTTCCACAAACCACCAGTGGTAGACAGAGTGAATCTCACATTTCTCACTTGTCAACCATGGGACTGTCGAGTCATCATCACTCACACCATACCAGTAACACCATAGGTGGTGGTGTTAACACCAATTTCTTTGCCTCATTCAACAATTTTTTTCAGACCATCGTTTGCAAGGCCTGAAGAAACGAGAAGTCTGACACATAGTCAACGCCTGGAGCGGATAATACACGAGTATCTCCAACTTAACATCGATGCCATGACTGGGGAACTGGAGCCTTGCTCATTTTGGGCTTCCAAAATGGAAAAATGGCCTGAGCTCGCCACTCATGCCTTGGAGATCTTGTCATGCCCCGCAGCCAGCATTCTCTCGGAATGTGTCTTCAGCGCTGCTGGTGGTGTGCTGACAGAAAAGCGCATGCGTCTGTCCACCCAGAATGTGGACAGACTAAAGTTCATAATGAAGAATAAGGCATGGATCCACAAGGACTTTTCTACTCCTGTGTCATCCTGGGGATAATGAAGCCTTGTGGTTTTTGGCCTAAAAGTAACCATTTACATTTTGTAGCTGTGGGCAATTGATGCCACTTAAGTGGTGTCTGTGCCCAAATTTTTTGAAAAAATGGAGACTCTTCTTGTAGTCCCCTAAATGTGACACAATATTCATAGTCTGCATGAGGCCTTACATATAGTGAGGAAAAACATCACCAAATACTCCTCGTCTGAACATGGCCTTACAGATACTGAAGTAAAACTCACCAAGTTCTCCTCGTCTGAACGTGGCCTTAAAGATACTGAAGTAAAACTCACCAAGTTCTCCTCGTCTGAGCATGGCCTTAGAGATACTGAAGTAAAACTCACCAAGTTCTCCTCGCCTGAACGTAGCCTTACAGATAGTGAAGTAAAACTCACCAAGTAGTCCTTGTCTGAAAATGGCCTTACAGATACTGAAGTAAAACTCACCAAGTTCTCCTTGTCTGAACGTAGCCTTACAGATAGTGAAGTAAAACTCACCAAGTAGTCCTTGTCTGAACATGGCCTTACAGATACTGAAGTAAAACACACCAAGTTCTCCTCGTCTGAGCATGGACTTACAGATACTGAAGTAAAACTCACCAAGTACTCCTCGTCTGAACATGGCCTTACATATAGTGAGGAAAAACATCACCAATTACTCCTCGTCTGAACATGGCCTTACAGATACTGAAGTAAAACTCAGCAAGTACTCCTCGTCTGAATGTGGCTTTACTAAAACTGAAGTAAAACTCTCCAAATACTCATCGTCTGCATGATGCCTTACAAATACTGGAGTAAAAACGGATTTTAGAGGGGCATGACATGCCTATATCTGTGTCTCCTCCTTTTATTCGTCCATCTCTTTTCTTTTTGCATTTTTATATGTTCTTGTCACTTTTCCATGTGTTTGTTGTGTGTTTTGAGTAGTTTGCCACCTTTTGGACACCTTAGAAGGTGTTTTTTATGTGTTTGTATGCGTTTGTGTTTGCCTGCCATTGTTTTTCAATGGGGTTCGACGTTGTTCGACGAACATTCGATGAACATTCGACGAACACACATCAAATTCGACTAATCGAATCGAATTCGAACATCGGGGTGGTGGCTCATCTCTAGATACAACCCCCCCTGCACACTATACGAACAAACTGGATATTAACATTCATTTGCAGTATTAGGGCTAGGTTTAAGACCAAGATGGGAGTACTGGTGTGCCACGGTCCGCGCTGCTGTGGTATGAAAAAACTCACCAAAGAGTCAGCAGTTTATTCCATCCTTTATTTCCTCCTCTCTCCAACGCGTTTCAGCGCCACACCCGGCGCCTTCCTCAGGGACATTGAATGTCCCTGAGGAAGGCGCCGGTGTGGCGCTGAAACGCGTTGGAGAGAGGAGGAAATAAAGGATGGAATAAACTGCTGACTCTTTGGTGAGTTTTTTCATACCACAGCAGCGCGGACCGTGGCACACCAGTACTCCCATCTTGGTCTTGGATTTAAAACCACTATCCAGTGGTCGGTGGAGGTCCTGCAGCAGCTGGAACACTGTTTCCAAAACGCCTTCAAACCAGTTGTGGGGATCACAACTGGACCAGGTGAGCAGCTTCACAGCACCACCTCCTTACACAAGTGTCACTAGTGATAGGGCACTATTGCGCCTTTTGTCCCCCTCCCTATTTTCTTTTCACAGGGCTAGGTTTAGGGTTAGGAAGATTAAGCTTTTGGTGATCGAAGCGTTAGCAAACATAACCTAGAACCGCCGAATTTCAAGCAAATTGTTCTAATTTGGCAAATGACTCGAACACCGCCAAAAACAGCTTGAAATTGAGATTGGCGAACAATTCGAATCGAACACCGCTCATCTCTACTTTAGAACTAATGGAGTACATGATTATCCATTCATTTCGATGTATTTTGTCTCTCCAATTTTCCGTCTTAAAATCACTCCTAATCATCCACTGTAATTATTCATCCTACTTTTGTTATAATTCCACTCTTCTTAATTTCAGACAATATTATTTTCCTTTCTAAAAGTCATCCATATGATTACCTGCTTTATTATTCTACATTTCTAATTCTCTGTGTATTTTTAAAGATATTTATTATTTACCTTATGGGTTCTCACACATTTTGCATTATTCTGGACCCAAAGAATAAGCAGTATATTCTACACAGGAGACAACCACATGTTTTTATGTTTCAATTTTATATTATTTTTGAATTTTATTTGCTTTTTTAAAGGAATTTCTAGTAATAAAGTAAGAACATATATCTGCTGATATACGGTACATATATACATCTGTTATTGTTGTAACATAATGAGCCTATACAATTGTATAAAATTATCCAGATACAAGCACCAGTAATCCGCATTTATGTATATGAAAGAGTTAACTTGACACCTGTGAATCATGCATGTTTAATTGTTGTGAAAGAGGATGTCTTTTTATGTTTCAATTTTATTATGAAATGTTGTGCCGATGAGTAAGGACTAACGTCCAAAACGCGTCTGGTGGGATGTGTATGTTTCTAAAGTTTTTGAAATAAAGCAACCCCATATTTATGGCCCTGGAATTTATAATTTTGATAATTATTTATATTTACCAAATGCCAGACTAATGAGAAAGAGAGAATATTATATTACTTTCTGAAAAGTCACAGGTTTACATACACTAAGATTACTATGCCATTAAATAATTTGGAAATATCTAAAGGGTTGAGAATGCGCAAATAGGGTCTTATCCTTTATAGATAGGTGTGTGATGATAATATTAGTATTGCTCACCTGGTGCAGTTGTGTAGCACACATCCAGCGTAATCGCTCAGAAAACAGCTGCTGTAGGGACCGTACTTCCACAGGATGCAGTGGTCAAATCACAAGGTTTTTCGGACGTAGTACCTTTATGTCCGCGCTGCTGTCAGGAAGATATACCAACGACACTGGACGTCTAGATATTGGTGATATAGATTTATTTCCAACGCGTTTCGGAGCCACGTGCCAAGCTCCTTCGTCAGGGAATATCAAGATCATACTGAACAGATTCGTATTTATCTTAAAAAAGGCGCCAAAAGATAATTACTATGACGTCAGCTTACAGGGAGGATCACAGAAATACGTCAGATTGTTTGTCAACAAAGCTGCGTAATAAAAATCAAATTCAATCAAATAAGCCACAATTTTCTATGACACACGATAAATCTAATCATAGATGGATTGTGTAGTTGTTATAACATACAAATGATTCAAAAATATTAGAAAAATCAAAATAGAAACATGAATTATGCCAAGTGACACTGTGCTGAATAGAACTCGGAAAAATGGAGAACTTATAAAATCTAGTCATACATGCTATACCTGTGTACTATCCATTGTACCATGTGTTCCCTCGTTCCCTACAACAAAACACGAGGGAACACATGGTACAATGGATAGTACACAGGTATAGCATATATGACTAGATTTTATAAGTTCTCCATTTTTCCGAGTTCTATTCAGCACAGTGTCACTTGGCATAATTCATGTTTCTATTTTGATTTTTCTAATATTTTTGAATCATTTGTATGTTATAACAACTACACAATCCATCTATGATTAGATTTATCGTGTGTCATAGAAAATTGTGGCTTATTTGATTGAATTTGATTTTTACAATGTGCCGTATTTCTGTGATCCTCCCTGTAAGCTGACGTCATAGTAATTATCTTTTGGCGCCTTTTTTAAGATAAATACGAATCTGTTCAGTATGATCTTGATATTCCCTGAGGAAGGAGCTCGGCACGTGGCTCCGAAACGCGTTGGAAATAAATCTATATCACCAATACCTAGACGTCCAGTGTCGTTGGTATATCTTCCTGACAGCAGCGCGGACATAAAGGTACTTCGTTTGAAAAACCTTGTGATTAAATAATTTGGGACAGCCAATATGATGATGTCATGTGTTTGTAAACTTCTGATGGGTTTATTGGCAACATCTGAGTTAATTAGAGACAAACATGTGGATGCATTTTAATACACACCTGAAACACACTGCTTCTTTGTGTAGCATCATGGTAAAGTCTGAAGAAATCAGTCAAGATATCAGGTAGAGAATTGTGGAATTTTACAAGCCAGGCTCATCCTTGGATGCAATTTCCTAACACCTGAAGGTGCCTCATTTATCTGTACAAACAATTATATGCAAGTATGAACAAGATGGGAAAGTCCATCTATCATACCACTTAGGAAGGACATGGGTTCTGTTTGGTCCAACATATGCATATCAACACAAGAACAAAAAGCAAAAGACATTGTGAAGATGATGGAAGACACTGGTCAGATTGTATCATTATCCACAGTAAAACGAGCACTGTTTCAACATGGGCTGAAAGGCCACTCTGCGAGGAAGAAGCCATTACCCTCAAAAAAAAAAACATTAAAAAAGCCAGATTAATTTTTGTAAATGCACAAAGGAACAAAGACCTAAATTTTTGGAGACATGTCCTGTGATCTGACGAAACTAAAATTGAACTGTTTAGCCATAATGACCATCATTTCGTTTGGAGGAAAAAGGAATAATCTTGGAAGTTTAAGATCACCATCCCAACTGTGAAACACTGAAGAGGCAGCATCATGCTGTGCTGGTTGCTTTGCTTCAGGAGGGACTGGTGCACTTCACAAATTTGATAGTATCATGAGAAAGAAAATTATGTGGCAGTACTGAAGCAACATCTCTAGACATCAGCCAGGAAGTTAAAGCTTTGGCGGAAATGGGGCTTCCAAATGGCAATGACCCGAAGCATACCGCCAAACTGGTTACAAAGTGACTTAAAGATTACAAATTCATTGTTTTGGAGTGGCCATTACAAAGCCCTGATCTCAATCCTATTGAAAATGTTTTGGTAAAGCTGAAAAGGCAGGTTCGAGCAAGTCGACCTACAAACATGGCTCAGTTACACCAATTCTGTCAGGAAAAATGAGCACAAATTCCTACCAACTATTGTGAGAAGCTTGTGGCAGGATATCCAAAACATTTGACCCAAGTCATACAGTTTAAGGGCAATGGTACCAAATACCAATGAAATGTATGTAAACTTGTGACTTTACAGACAGTACCGTATTTTTCGCATTTTAAGACGCACTTTTGTTCCCCCAAATCTTGGGGGAAAGTGGGGGGTGCATCTTATAATGCTAATATACTGATTATGTACTGCAGGGCCCAGGGGAGGTGGGGGCAGCTTGGAACCTGTCCGGGGGTTGGGGCGGACTGGTGGAGGCTTCAGGAGGCAGCGGGAGATCTCCTGCTACCGCTCATATAATATGCATAACCACTCTCCATCACCATGGTGCTGAAACCACACCACGGTGATGAGCTGGGGGACCGGCGCATATTATATGGTCCTGTGCCCCCCCTGTGATGGCACATGCCCCCCCTATGTTAGATATGGCCCCCATGCTGCTGCCATAGTAAAATAATAAACTGTATACCTACCTCCTCCTCCAGCGCTGATCTCCCGGTGTCTCTCCGGTCTCCCTGCTGCTGCTGTGATCGCACGCAGAGATGATGTCAGTCTCCACCGTGCCGATCACATGACCGCACAGAACCAGGAAGTGGAGGAGCTCAGCAGCATCATCTCTGCCCGATCACAGCCGCAGCAGTGAGACTGGGAGATCAGCGCTGGAGGAGGTGAGAATAGAGTTTTTCATTTTACTATGAAGCAGCATGGGGCCATATCTAACACAGGGGAGCATGTGCCACACATAAGGGACGTGTTACCTGCATAGGGGACGTGTGCCCTGCATAGGGGGAGTGTGCCATGCACAGGGGGTGTGTGAACTGCATAGGGGATGTGTGCCACGCATAGGGGGCATGTGCCATGCATAGGGGGCATGTGCCATATCTAGGGGCCATGTGCCATACCTAGGGGACGTGTGCCATACCTAGGGGACGTGTGCCATGCATAGGGGACTTGTGCCATACATAGGGGACTTGTGCCATGCATGGGGGACTTGTGCCATGCATGGGGGACTTGTGCCATGCATGGGGGACTTGTGCCATGCATGGGGGACTTGTGACATGCATGGGGGACTTGTGTCATGCATGGGGGACGTGTGCCATGCATAGGATACGTGTGCCATGCAGTAGGAGACATATACTCTCTATGATTTGTTAGATGGACACTGACATTATAAGATGGAACCCATTTAACATTAAAAATTATTTTTTTCTCTTTTTTTCCACCAAATTTGGGGAAGCGTCTTCTAATCAGGTGCGTCTTATAAAGTCAAAAATACGGTAATACAAAGGCCTTAAAACATTTTCTCTCTCATTATTCTGGCAATTGGCAAATATTAATAATTACAGTAATCCTAAATGATCTAAAACAGGAAAGGTTTTTTCTCATTTCATGTCAGATAGTGAGAAAAACATGCATATGTGTGTTGTTATATTGTGTATGTATGTATTTGTAGTGTACTTCCGGTTTCAACTGTATATCGCTTAAAATCTTTATGAATTCTTTTTTACAATATGCCCTATAAAAATGTTGAATGTTGGCAACCTTATAAAGCTTATTTAAATGATAACATCATGACATCCACTTGACCTTTAAGTTTGATGTTCGGTCCTGAAAGCAGTTTCCATTAGTGAACCAAACTGCCCTCATCCATCACTAGTGTAACCTACAGTACCTAAAATGTATTGTTAGGAAGGGAAGTTATAGTCCCTTGCAAATATTTGCAATTGACCATAAGATTATTTGACCATTTTGGCATTTTGTTGTCTAAGGCTGGGGTCACACGTAAGGCTGACGCAAGCGCTAAAAACTTTGAAATTTGGGGGGCGTGTCCAACTATGGAGGACTGAAGACACACTTCTGGGGGCTCCTACAGCCACCACCATAAAACACCAGCAGAAAATACCTATCATGGGCAAAACATCTAAAAAAACCTTGTGCCCGCCCGGCCTCGGTACCCCCCCGTCCAGCAAAGGTAACATGGCGACATTCTTATCTGGCTCCAGTCGCTCTCATGGAGGAGAAGAGGAGCTGCACTCATTGGAGGAAGGACGAAGCTCCCAGCAGGTACAGATGGCTCAGGACACTGTGGAACTACAGGTGCGGGGTCACAGGGACCAGAGTATCAGGTGGCACAGCAGGGACCTGTGACCACTGTCTCTGATAAGACACCTAGCAGTGGAGAGGAGGGGAGGCAGGCTCGGATAGATCATGGCCAACACCACGAGGAGATACAACTCAAGAGAGTCAGTCACAACAGGCACACAATCAGAGGAGGAGGGGCACACGTGACACGGCTGCAATATGAGACCTCAGTCCAGCAAAACACAGATGGAGACAATTCTATACACCCTTCCAGGCTGAATAATATTATGCAGCAGCAGAATGAACTAATATCACAGCATTTGCCACATAATAGCCCAAGAGAGAAGGGAGACATGGTAACACCTCCTATGACCAGGACAAGTTTTGTGGACAATAGGATGGAAAGCCCTCAGGGGGATTGGAAGCCCCTGTATCCAAAACCTCAGCTACTGTGATATCAGAAAGCTCCCAACAACAACAACACTGTGACTGTGAGAAGTGACTTGTCTCTAAACACACAGTCCATGAAGCAGGACTTGTCCTTACAAACTCCCCCAGCCCTACTAAAAGTACTCAATCAGGAGAGGGCACTCTCAAACAATACTAGTTCACAGTCAGCAATATTAGACTCACTAGAATTATCAACATCACAAATTCCCTGTGCGTCGGCCTGGACAGATCCACCAAATTGCTGATATCATGGGTCCCCAACAAGCTGGTCTACAGGATCATCCTTGGGGGTTTCACCTACACACCCCCAATCTCTCTCCTGCTCGAGGCAAGACCATTTACCACAATTACAGGACCAATCAAGACCCATGGGAGACCCCCTTACACTGGGTGAGGGTAGAGAACAACATACCTTTCAACAAACGCGAAATCCCCCTGCATTCCCCAGCACACTGGAATATAATATAGAGAGATCTCAAATTGGGGATTCCCTCTCTGCAGAACAATGACCAGCTTGATTGGTGGATCTGCATGCATTACTGCAGTCTATACCGACTAAACATGACATTACTGCTTTGGCCTCACAAATAGTAGAGGTATGCAAACAAGAATTTACGCAATTTCGCGCTGAACTTTGTACCCTAAATACAAAAATTGAATCATTATCACAAAGGCAAGATGCTTCCAATTTAGAACTGCAAATGTTGAAGGATACAGTGGCGCGTCACTTATCTCTTTTTCTGGACTTTCAACAAGACTTGGATGGATGATGCAGAAAATAGGAACAGGATGAACAACCTGAGAATAAGAGGCCTCCCTGAATCAATCTTGAATGCAGATATTATGTCTACTCTAACTTCTATTTTCAATGACCTCCTTAGACGCCCACTGGATACGCACATCGAACTGGACAGAGCTCATAGAGCCCTGAGACCACGAGACCCTAATGACTCCCGCCCAAGGGACATTATTTGTCGGATCCATGTTTATACGTTAAAGGAGTCCATCCTGGCAGTAGCCTGGAAAAAAAAGGCTCTTGTCTTCAACAACCATCCCATAAGAATAATGCTGGACCTATCTAGATAAACAGCGCAGAGAGCAGCGCTTTGACAACTCACAGATCATCTACATGAAAGAAGAATCCTTTTCAAATGGGGTTTTCCCCTGTCAATAACTGTCCGCAGAGGGTCCCTAACCGCATTCCTCGATGCACCAGAGAAGCTACCATTATTTCTTTCCGCATTGGGATTGCCAATGATATCCCTACCAGACTGGACGGAGATTAGAGCGGGCCGGATGAACCTTGATAGTCGGCCGGGACCCCCTCGACAAGAAGCCACTAAAAACTACCCCCAAAGTTTACCCCCAAGAGAAATCAGGCAGAGAAACAAAAGGAACTCTTTCCCCACTGGCTCCGAGGGAAAGAAAGACCATACATGAACCCGACCCTGACAGATTTGGTCCTGAGCTAGACCACTCGGACTCTTAGTTTCAATAGATGAGTCCATATGGACCACATGCCCTATCTCACTGGGGCACATATGGGGATTATATTTGAGGCCTCCATTAAGAGAGGTTTTCAATGCTTGTTAAGCATTGGGGAGACTGCTGAATGTTCTCCACTGACTCTTTTTCCCCACTCATGAGGTTAAATAAGTATTAGATAAGGTTTGCCTTATGCTCTAGTCTGACGTGATTTCAGCAGGGCACGCCTTGCTTTTTGTGAAATATATTACCTCAGTTCCTATTTATTTGAATGGTTGGACTCGAAAGTTTTGAAAAATTGAATAGGTCAATTTTCTATATGTACCTATACATTGCCCATTTAATATTTGAAACATTTCTTAATACTCACATACCGTAGCTGGTTAATATGTTTTTCAAGTTTATTTTCTGTGGGAGCTCAGTGCTATCGCGCTCCGTTCGTGAACTCGTTTCCCCCAATAGGGTGGAAGCTTCTGTTTTGCCTTGCTAGGTGAAATATGGTCCCTTTAATAAGTTAGTTGTGTTATAGCTACCGTATATACTCGAGTACAAGCCGACCCAAGTATAAGCCGAGGCCCCTAATTTTACTCCCAAAAGCTGGGGAAACTTATTGACTCGAGTATAAGCCTATGGTGGGAAATGCTGCAGCCCCTCATGCTGGTATATAGCCCCCCCATTACTGGTATATAGCACCCTCCATCACTGGTATACAGCACCCCATCACTGGTATACAGTGCCACATCACTGGTATACAGCGCCTCATCACTGGTATATAGCACCATTAATGGTGTATAGAACCCCATCACTGGTATATAGCTCCCCATCACTGGTATAAAGCCCCTCATCACTGGTATATAGCTCATTATCACTTTTTAGTAGCTTCTCATTACTGTATATGTCCCCATCATTGTATATAGTCCTCATCACTGGCACATGACCCCATCATTGTATATAGCCCTCATTACTGCTATAGCACCCCTATCATTGTATATAGCCCCTAACACTGGTATATCAACCCCCTTCACTTGTATATAGGCCCTATTGCTGGTATACAGGCCCCATCACTGGTATATGGGTCCCCTTTGCTGGTATATGGGCCCCATCAACGGTATATGGGCCCCCTTTGCTGGTATATGGGCCCCATCACCGGTATATGGGTCCACTTTGTAGGTAATATGGGGCCCATAGCTGGTATATTGGCCCCCTTTGGTATATGGGCCTCCTTTGTAGGTATATAGGGGCCCATCGCTAGTATATGTGCCCTATGCTGCCGCATATAAAATATTATAACTCATCTTACCCTCCGACCATGGTGTGCAGGCTCCGCGACGTCCGTGATGTTCTCCTTCCATTCTTCCTGCTTCTAATCATGTGACCTTCGCAGCAGCGATGACATCACTGATGTGCCGGTCACATGATTACAAACAGCTGAGGGAGAACATCATGGACGCCACGGAGACTGTACACAATGGTTGGAGGGTGAGAAGTTATAATATTTTATATGCGGCAGCATGGGGCACATATACTGGAATGGGGGGCGGACACAGTCTAATGTAAAATGTGCCACTCCCCCTGCCACTGATGGACAGGGAGATGCAGTGCATATTACATTAGATTAATGAGCGGGGTCACGTGACCACCCGCTCTCTCTTTAGCCTCCCCCAGTCTCATCCAGCTCCCAGTCACCGCCCCCTCCTCACTGGCCCTCAACACTAACTCGAGTATAAGCCGAGGGGGCATTTTTCAGCACAAAAATTGTGCTGAAAAACTCTGCTTATACTCGAGTATATATGGTAACCTAGCAGAGGCTCTCTCTCTGCTCTTTTGTTTTTTGGGGTTTTTTTTGCTTCTTTCTCTTACTATACGTTTTCTTCTACCCTTTCATCCATCCCCTCTTTTAAATTTCTCTTTTTAAGACCCTTACCTGTACCTATTTTACAGGTGAAGGGGTCTCCCAATGGCCGATCTCAACATAGCTTCCCTTAATGCAAACGTTTTAAATACCCCAGAAAAACGGGCCCAAATCTTACATCATTTCCACCAACAAAGGACCCATATAGTTTGTTTTCAGGGAACCCACTTCAAGACAAATAAGTTACCCATAATTATTCATAAACATTATACCAGGTAGTTTTTTGCAAACAATGATGTTTCACAATCCAAGGGGGTGGCAATAGCTAGCCACAAATCTTTGAATTACCAAGTGATCGAGTGCAAAGTAGATGATGAGGCCAGTATATTGTACTGATCCTATCCATTAAAGGACAACTTTTCACTATTCTCATTGCTTATACCCCAAATCAGAATCAGGCAGGGTTCCTCACAAACTTGATTGACAAAATGATTCCTCTCATCAAAGGCACAGTGATATTCTGTAGCAACCTGAATACTACCCTAGATCCAACGTTAAATAATTCCACAAATAAGTCCCATCTTTCCTATTCCTCCATTAAACGTATTAAAAGAGCGTTCCTTAAATTTCAGCTGTGTTAATCCTGGAGGATCCAGCACCCTTCAGACAGGGATTATAGTTTCTACTCAGCCCCCCATAATTTGTACAGCCGCCTGGACTATATCCTGATCCAACAAAGTGCCCTTCCTTGGCTATCTTATTCCAAAATTGGAAATATCCTATGGTCTGACCATGCACCAGTTTATTGTACACTTAAAGTGGCAACATTCACGAAAAAGGGTTGGTCCTGGCGGCTCAATGAATCCTTGTTGGATGACCCCACATGTACCACAGAAATCCAATCCACAATAGCTAATTTCATGTCCGACCATGCATCAGATGAGACAGCACCATCTTATAAATGGGAAGCACTGAAATGTGTACTGAGAGATATATTTATCAAGAATGGAACTAGAATGAAAAGGGTCAGAGCACATGAAAGTCCAACTAGCCCTGGCTGAGGATACCAAACTTGAGTTACTCCACAAACAGGCCTTATCAACTGAGACCCTCAGGAAATTACTCAAAGCTAGGTTGGGAGCTGCTGGACAAAGCTTTAGATCGATCGCTTCAACTCGGCAGAAGCAATTTTTTTTAACACAGCAATAAACCAGGTGGGATGTTGGCTAAGGCATTAAAAACTAAACTTACTCAAAACCACATACCATGCCTTAAGATCTCAAGGGATGATAAAGTTCATTCAACCCCTGAAATAATGGATGTCTTTCATACATACGACTCCAAATTATATAATCTTCCTGCACAGCCTGGAACAGGTCAATACATTACATCACCCTTCAAGTCCCTACCCTCTGAGATCGTGGCAGATCTAGAGACCCCCTTTCAGGCTGAGGAGCTGAAAGCAGTCATAAACAACCTGCCGAGCAATAAGAGCCCCAGTCCAGATGGTTTCATTACCAAATTTTATAACCTCTTCTCTGGTCAATTAGCTCCATTGATGTCATCGGCCTTTAATTCAATCTCAGAATCAACCCCTTTCCCAGAGCAGGCTTTAGCCGCACATATAGCAGTTATTCCTAAACCTGGATGGGACCCACTTCTATGCAAAAATTACCACCCAATTTCACTTTTAAATGTGGACCTGAAAATTTATGCCAAATTAATTGCACAGAGATTAAACCCTCTTGTCCCGGGTCTGATTCATTTGGATCAAGTGGGTTTTGTTTTGGGCAGGGAGGCTTGGGATAATACAATCAAAACTATGGACATAATTCATCATGCCACCACTCATAAAATTCCTATGTTAATTTTGTCACTTGATGCCGAGAAGGCTTTTGACCGAATCGCCTACCCAGCTTTGACTCAAACACTCAAACATATTGATCTAGGCCCTTTAATGACTTCCAACATATTAGCTTTATATAATGGTCCCTCAGCAAAACTTAGAATTAATGGTGCTCTTTCGGACTCACTATTAATCAAAAATGGAACCCGGCAGGGGTGCCCTCTATCCCCGGTGTTATACATTCTAGTCATGGAACATTTGATGGAGATGATACGTGCATGCCCTGACATCCAAGGGATACGGATTGCGGGTCAAGAACACAAATGCTCTGCCTTTGCAGATGACCTATTGATATATTTAACTGACCCACATACCTCACTTCCATCATTGATGTCCATGCTAGAGAGTTTTGGAGAATGGTCAAATTATAAAATTAACATTGATAAATCAGACGATCTTGGAGTGGGACTATGTACACATTTAACGAATTTACTAAAATCAAATTACCTGTTCAAATGGCCGCCGAACAACGCAATAAATTATTTAGGGACTTAGATTCCTTCTGATCTGTCGAGGCTGTTCACTCTTAACTTCCTCCCCTTTCTGTCCAAACTGGAAGGGAATTTGCAGTCTTGGAATCAAGGTGATTTTTCTTGGTTTGGAAGAGTTAATATTTTGAAAATGACAACTCTTCCTAGACTACTTTATCTTTTACAAACTGTCCCAATCCACATACCATCGTACTTCTGGACCAAGGTCAGACGTCACTTTGGACACTTTGTCTGGTCAAGTAAACGCCCCAGACTCAAATTTAATGTCTTGACTGGGTCTAAGGGTGAGATGGGCCTTCCGGTTTGTCGTAGATATCATAGGGCTTCAGCACACGCAAGGGTTCTGGATTTGTTACATAACTCAAAATCAAAATTGTGGGTGCATATCATACAAGATATATGCCCCCTGTCGGTGATGACCCTCCCTTAGACTTGGTCTGCTCTATCTCAAATAATAATTGAAATACCATTTAGCCTGTTGCAGACTGTGAAAACTGTCAACAATCGGGGAGAGAATCATTAATTGACCCAAAAGGACCTCTAATGCCCATAACGGATAATCCAAGGTTTCCCCCTGGTGGCTCTTCTAATTTTTTCCTGAACAGCTCAAGGGGATCACTCTTGCGTGTGCATCAAGTAGCTCTGAGAGGAACTCTTCCACCTCTTTCTAATATACTTGGGGATGAACTCCTGCCAACACGCCATAGGTTTGAACATGTGTAACTCCAACATTTTCTTGCCTCACTAACTATAGATCATGATTTTACTTGTCCTCTTACAGCCTTTGAGACCTTATGCCTTGCTGACTCCCCACCCACACACACCATAGCGGCTGTATACAGATTTCTTACGAATGTGAGGTCTGAGTTCCTCCCTTTTGCAGAACATGGGAGAGAGAACTTGGAAAACCTTCACTGAAAACCAATGGTACAGATGTTTCTTTCTGTCCCACAACTCTTTCATTGCCACCAAGTCACAAGAGACTAGCTTTAAAATTATCTCTAGGTGGTATAGAGTTCCCCAGGTTCTGCATAAGTGGTTTCCCGAGCTCTCAGACCTTTGCTGGCGTTGTAACAATGAGGTTGGATCCATGACACACATATGGTGGTCATTCTCAGTTCCTCAACCCTTTTGGAAGAGTGTTCTCAGTGTAATTGCCGAGGTCACTGGATAACCCTACCTCACACCCCAGAAGCGATTTTATTATACATGACTCCTATCCCGAAACCTGCTTACAAAAAATCCTTTCTAAAACATCTACTCCAAGCAGCTAAGACAATTATCCCTAGATTGGGGAGATAGACTATTTCCCCAACACTAGAGGACTGGTTTAATGAAATAGCCTTAACACGACGCATAGAAACCCTGATTGCCCACACCCAAAAAGAACGAGAAGATGGTTCCACTGGGACTCTTTTCTTGATTCACCCCTCTTCAATGAGATAACATTGTAGGGAAGGTGGGATCCTGTCTTTTTTCCTTCTGACTTTTCTGGGCCTGGATCCTCCCCTTCTCTATTATCTTTCCTTCTCTCTTTCTCTTTCTCTCTCTTTCTCTCTCTTTCTCTCTTTCTTCTTCTTTCTTTCTTTCTTTCTTTCTTTCTTTCTTTCTTTCTTTCTTTCTTTCTTTCTTTCTTTCTTTCTTTCTTTCTTTCTTTCTTTCTTTCTTTCTTTCTTTCTTCTTCTTCCTTCCTTCCTTCCTTCCTTCCTTCCTTCCTTCCTTCCTTCCTTTCCTTTATTTTCCTACTCCTATTTGCTTCTAGAGTGATAATAAACATACCACTCTTAAGTATATTTACTGTAACCTGTATTGTTTCTATTTCCATGTTTGAAACAAAATACTCTTGTTTATAATCTGTTAACATTTTTAATAAAGATCTAATTGAGAGAAAAAAACTTTGAAATTCAGCAGCCCCATTCGCTGCCAGTGCAACGCTGCCCCATAGAAACCCGCTGTTTATCTTAGCAGCAACCACACAAAGCTGCAGGACGTGCGCTCTACCACAGCACACAGGAAACACTCTTTTCCTGTGCACTCAGCTAAAACGCATATCCTGCAGCTTTGTGTGGTCGCTGCTAAGGTAAACAGTGGGCTTCTTTGGGGCGGCGTTGCACTGGCAGCGAATGGCGCTGCTGAATTTCAAAGTTTTTAGCGCCTGCGTCAGCCCTAAGTGTGAACCTAGCCTAAGGCCAGGGCCACACTTGGGAGCCTGCATCCGTAAGTGGATCCGTAATGGATCCAGTTTTTGAAGTTGGCATTTTAATGTCATGTTTGCCTCAGTTAACATTTGCGTTAACGCTAAGTACATTTATGTACCTAGCGTTAATGCGTGTTTAGCATAGGGGCCCATGTTAAAAAAAACCATGTTTTTGAAAAGGCACCAAAAAACGTTGCGGACCCTATTAGAAACGGATTTCTCAAAAACGCAATGTGTTGAGCAATCCGTTTAACACATTGCGTTTTTGAGAAATCCGTTTCTAATAGGGTCCGCAACGTTTTTTGGTGCCTTTTCAAAAACATAAGTGTTTTTTTTAACATGGGCCCCTATGGGAAACATGCGTTAACGCTAGGTACATAAATGTACTTAGCGTTAACGCAAACGTTAACTGAGGCAAATATGACATGAAAATGCCAACTTCAAAAACTGGATCCATTACGGATCCAGTTAGCGGATGCAGGCTCCAAAGTGCGGCCCCAGCCTTCGGCTAGGGTCACACTTAAGGCTGACGCATGCGCTAAAAACTTTGAAATTCAGCAGCGCCATGCGCTGTCAGTGCAACACCGCCCCATAGCAACCCGCTGTTTACCTTAGTCACGGCCACACACAAAGCTGCAGACCCTATTAAAAACAGATTTCTCAAAAACGCAATGCGTTAAACGGATTGCACTTTTGTACACGTTTGCAATGCGTTTTTTGCATTGGAGTCTATGGGTGCATTAATGGATGCGTTTTTACACATTTCCACATGTCAAAAACAGATCCAGTTAACAGATTGCAGATGCAAGTGTGGCCCTGCCCTGTCCACTAGTTCCTCAGACAGCTTGCCCATACTACCAAGGTGCTATGCAAAGTCTTGTGATAAAATTCTCATCAGCAGATGTTTCTAAAAAAAAAAAAGTGTCTCGTCCACACTGGAAAACTTAAAGACAGAGAAATCAACAGCAATATGAGGACTTATCTCAAAAAGCATATACCAACCTGGTTGTCTTGCTCTTCTGCTTTCCCTCAAGAATGTGCAGATACTTTATATATTGCTATAAATATATCGAAGTCCAATAACATTTTAGCAATGGCATTCATTTTATTTGCCTTGTTATGATGAAAATGAGAATGACAGCAAGTTTACACACCCATACAGCAAACATAAAACTATGAGAAATCACCCTTCACCAAGTTGATACAAGTATAAAAAAAAGTTGATGGGATTACTGTGATTTTCCTTCTTACCTACTGTGCAAATAAAAAAAAGTGAGGCATCATATAACACATTAATTCTCAAACAAAAATTGTATGCGTCATTCCTGTAAATATCAGTGACACAAAATAACAAGAGAAGCGCTTCTACTATATGTGTATCTGATGGTAGAAACTATAGGGGATGTAGTGGCTACAGAAAGTATTCAGACCCCTTTAAATTTTTCACTCTATGTTTCATTGCAGCTATTTGGTAAATTCAATAAAAATAATTTTTTCCTCATTAATGCACACTCTGCAACCCCATTTGGCTGAAAAAAACTGAAATGTAGATATTTGTGCAAATTTATTAAAAAAGAAAACCTTTACCTCTCTTCTCATTTGATTGCTCAGTTTGGCTGGCCGGCCAGGTTTAGGAAGACTTTTGGTGGTCCCAAACTTCTGATTATCATTTGGTCTGACATGCATTGTGAGCTGTGAGGTCTTATGTAGACAGGTGTATGTGAGGGGTCCCAGGGCAGTGGGGTACTCGGAACCGGGCGATAATGTCTCTGGGGAGTCACGGGGGTCGAGACCCGGTTCCGTGGCCCTGGGTTCAGCTTAAAAAGGGGCAAAGTTATATACAAGGGAGAGTTTTGTGACAGCACCTGTGGTATGTGGCTATTGTGGGCCACCGCTGCTGCAGCACCTCCGGGTTGATGGACGGGCAGCTGGGATGGTGTGGCTCTTCACGGGCAAAGCAGCTTCCCCGGGGCAGTGAAGGTAGTTGGGGTGTTGGGTACAGGAAGGCGGGCACAAGTAATAGGCAGACTCACAGTTTTGTTGATCACTTTGTCCTTTACTGATGATGTGGAGCAACCTGTCCACAGAGTCCTAGCAGAGACCAACTTTGGGTCTTTCTCACCCGGCCAGGCCTTTGGCTCCCTCACTGCGCTCTTTGTGTTTGCTCCTGCTATGCTGCTGACTCACCGTGGCCGGGACTCCGGTTTAGACAGGCGATGCTTCCTTCCTCCTTGTCACGGGTGGACCGCGCCTGCCGGTAGTGGGGCCCGGTGTAGTGCAGATCAAAAGTGAAGACGTCTTGGTGGAACAGATTAAAGGGGTTTTTAATTTATTCGTGACGCCACCTATGAGTAGATTCGGTAAGGACTACCGACGCTGCGGAGCCCCCGGGGGATGGATAGCAGCAAGATGTTACGCTCCCCACAGGCTGAGCGGTGATCCCCGGAGGCTGGAGCTGCTCAAGATGTTGTGCGGCAGCTGCGGTTACATTTTAGTGCGGACGGATAGTTCATAAGGAAGCACGGACACAGAAAGTCTCTGCAACGGGTCTTTACTGTAACCAGCAGGCAGTACATGGCATACAGCGGTTGAGTAGTAGACCAGGTGGACTCAGCAGTGATGGTGTCCCTTAGAGATCCGCAGTGTTCCTCCTTTCTACCTATTTGGTTGCCAGTGTCGCCCAGGAATACCAGGTCGGGTACAGGGAGGCTGCTTCAATGCCCTATCCATGATGTACGTTCTGGATGTTTTGGGGAGCCTTGGGTCCCTCAGTGGGTACACCGCTGGTTAGACGACTGGAAGTTGGCTGGTGGTGGGGTGCTCCTTTGAAGCTGCTCCTCCACTCTTCTGGTTCGCGTGGCAGAGGTGAACTGCTGCCAGCTTCGGTACCAGTGAACCGGCTTTGAGTTGTGGGCACGGGAGTCTTTTGGGAACCCGTGTAGATAATGCCCAGTCCTGGTAGTTAAGGCCTCAGGTGCTGACACCCGACCGGTGACGGCCCAGGGGCCCGCACGGGGTGCGGAGCCCCCGCTCCTCTCCAAGTTCTAGTCTTAGACCCTTCTTCTCTGAGTTCTAGACTATTGTGTTTTTTGTCTAGATTATTGTGTGCTACTACACTACCCTAACACTCCACCCCCCAGGACCTATGATTGGCCCTCTGTTCTAGGTGTTGCATGTAGGGTTGGATCTCTATGTTAACCGGATCATTGCTGAGTCAGAGAATATTGCGGCTGCATTTATGGCTGCAATACCCTCTTGTGACGCACTCGTTGCGGGGCGCCACACTCCCCCTTGGTTGAATACGCTTGTCCCCAAGTGTCACACTACTCACATTACAGAGATTTTTATATTTTATAACAGGTAATACACTTTTATTAATGACAAGTCATTGTATGCATAAAAGTGAAAAGGTAAATAACAGGTTAACACATTGCGCGGACCCGGCGGGCGGTCGGCTGTCCTTAGAATAAAAGTTCAGGCTGTAGCCGCCAAGTCGCGGTGTTACGGTGCAAACAGGAAGAAGTCTCTTTTAGTAGCAAAGTTCAAACAACATAAGTCACTGATGGAGGGCAGTATTCCGGACTCGTATAGCGAACCACCCGTCACAGCATACATATCGCTCATAGGTTACTATGTCCCCTCTATACAAGTCTCGGTTTGGATGACCTCGCGGTAGGTGCGATTCCACATCACGACGCCCCACAAACATGTCAGTACTCACACCCTCCTCCCTTACAAATCCCCACCCGGTGGATAAGTTAAAGGTGCTTACCCGCCCGGTTTTACGGAATTGTTCAGGTAATGGAGATTGGCGGCGGGCCTCGGCGCGAGCCTGCATGTTGGCTTGCAGTCGAGTGTGCCACTCGTCTCTCCGGATACGACGTACCTCTTCGTCGGAGTGGGCGGCGTGTGGATCAAGTCACTACGGCGTGCTGGTTGTTGAACCGCTCGAGCTTGGTGGGCAGTCTGGAGTGGAGCCCGGTTTAACGGAACCGGAGGAGATGTTGTTGCGACGGCACCCGACCAGTGCACCCGAGCTGATCGCCCGGCAGAAGGGTTCCTTGTGTCTCCCCAGGCGAACCCGGTGTAGAGATCCTCAGCTGGACTGTAGGTCTCGTCGTCATCCTCCTCGACCTCTCCTTCGATGACTACGTCGGGCTGCTCGGCTGACGAAGACGATGGAATGAAATCCTCTGGTTCGGTGGGTGGCTGTGCTGCAAAGTTCTCCTCGGGGTCGTTGTGCAGGACTTCCAGGCTGCCTGCCTCTTCTTCTGTAGCAGCGGGAAGTGGTGTTTCAATCCCGGTCACCAGGTAGGCCTCTGTATTTGCAGAGGAGGCCTCCGGTTCAGGGGAGAAACAGGCGACAGTCTCGGCAGTGGTGAAACTAGTCGCGGGTTCCGCAGGTGGAACCAGGTAGGTGTCAGCTTCTTCGTGGGAGCATATTGGAAGCTCCGGCTCTGGAACGGGGTCGGCTGCGGTTTCATCCGCTGGAACGGGTCGAGCTGTGCTCCTCACAGGAATGATACAGTCTATGGGCTCCGGTGACGAAGCAGGACAGGTGGTGGGCGACGGTGAGGTGGTTGAAAAGCTGGCGATGTCGTCTGGGCTTGGAGAAGCTGTACCCGGTCGGCTCTGCTGCATCGCATGATGGAGTCTTCTGCCTAGGGTCGCGCTCCAGCTGCGAATCGTCCATTCCACAGTCTCAAGTAGTCGCACCCGGAGGTCTTGTAGAGCCTCTAGCCAGAAGTCGGGGCTGCCGTCTACGGTAAGGGCAGGACCCGGACCCGGTTGGCCTATGGCTGCTCTGGCCTCCGCCTCGACCTCCCCCATCAGGTCTTGGAGTCTCATGCTGGCCATTCTTTTCATGGAGGGAAACCACACCCGTTCAACCGGTTAGCGTTCTGGTAGAGCTGGTGAAGAAGTCTGTCTGACACTCCCATTTCCTCTGGGCTTTTGTAGTCCAATCGTGGGAAAAGTCTTTGGGGTCCACCCCCATGGTTGATTCGAGCAATCAGGGCGGACAAAGAGTTTGGCGCCTTTTGTCTTTAGCCCTCCCACGATGAGGGGGGGGTTGACTCACTCCTGGGCTTGCACGTGGCAGATTCTTGTGGCGGGAACGCCATCTTGGGGGCCATCTTGACCCAATGGTGAAAAGGCGGGAAAGTTCTTTTAGGGACGAACAAAGTCCAAATTGTAGACAATAAAGTCCATTTTAAGCACATTATACCCGTTGGGTAACGGGCCTGCTCGTATCCTGTTCGTGACGCCATTTTCTGACTCACCGTGGCCGGGACTCCGGTTTAGACAGGCGATGCTTCCTTCCTCCTTGTCACGGGTGGACCGCGCCTGCCGGTAGTGGGGCCCGGTGTAGTGCAGATCAAAAGTGAAGACGTCTTGGTGGAACAGATTAAAGGGTTTTTAATTTATTCGTGACGCCACCTATGAGTAGATTCGGTAAGGACTACCGACGCTGCGGAGCCCCCGGGGGATGGATAGCAGCAAGATGTTACGCTCCCCACAGGCTGAGCGGTGATCCCCGGAGGCTGGAGCTGCTCAAGATGTTGTGCGGCAGCTGCGGTTACATTTTAGTGCGGACGGATAGTTCATAAGGAAGCACGGACACAGAAAGTCTCTGCAACGGGTCTTTACTGTAACCAGCAGGCAGTACATGGCATACAGCGGTTGAGTAGTAGACCAGGTGGACTCAGCAGTGATGGTGTCCCTTAGAGATCCGCAGTGTTCCTCCTTTCTACCTATTTGGTTGCCAGTGTCGCCCAGGAATACCAGGTCAGGAACGGGGAGGCTGCTTCAATGCCCTATCCATGATGTACGTTCTGGATGTTTTGGGGAGCATTGGGTCCCTCAGTGGGTACACCGCTGGTTAGACGACTGGAAGTTGGCTGGTGGTGGGGTGCTCCTTTGAAGCTGCTCCTCCACTCTTCTGGTTCGCGTGGCAGAGGTGAACTGCTGCCAGCTTCGGTACCAGTGAACCGGCTTTGAGTTGTGGGCACGGGAGTCTTTTGGGAACCCGTGTAGATAATGCCCAGTCCCGGTAGTTAAGGCCTCAGGTGCTGACACCCGACCGGTGACGGCCCAGGGGCCCGCACGGGGTGCGGAGCCCCCGCTCCTCTCCAAGTTCTAGTCTTAGACCCTTCTTCTCTGAGTTCTAGACTATTGTGTTTTTTGTCTAGATTATTGTGTGCTACTACACTACCCTAACACTCCACCCCCCAGGACCTATGATTGGCCCTCTGTTCTAGGTGTTGCATGTAGGGTTGGATCTCTATGTTAACCGGATCATTGCTGAGTCAGAGAATATTGCGGCTGCATTTATGGCTGCAATACCCTCTTGTGACGCACTCGTTGCGGGGCGCCACACTGCCGGCCCTGTGTCTTCCGGAAAAGTGCCGGTATGACAGGCAACTCGAGTCCCTTCTAACTCTCGTCTTGGGTATCTGTTCCTGAACTCTCTCCATTGCTGTGTCTCCGGGCACGGTGTGGCTGGGAAATTGGGAAATCTGGAATTCCCCACCTTCCGGTATTGACTGGCAGGACGGTGAACCCTGCACAGTCTCGGACCTGGTGTCCGCTCTCTGCACTTTCCTCTGGGGCGAGATGGTGTCATTCAGCCTCCCAAGTGTGTTCCTGCGACTCTCCTCCGACCCTAGTCTTAGTCCTGGAACAAAGTCAGTGATCCTGGGATGAGCTTAGCACTGCTCTTTTACTCCCAGGTCCTCTTACAGTCCTCCTAGGAACTGCACTCACTTGCTTTTCCCCAGACCAGAATTTATAGGGGAGCTCACCCTGAACCCGGGTTTGGTCTACACCTTCTGGCCTGGAGGCAGATGGTGTTGTGAGTGTGAGTGTGTTTGCCTGATGAGAAGACCCGTTTGTTGCTCTTAGCGTGACACCACCACCAGGCCCGGACTGGCAGGCGGGAATACCGGGAATTTTCCCTATGGCCGCGATACTTTGGGCCACTGCACCGACTCCTCTGGCCGCCGGCCAGCTAAATCATTACTGCATGCGGTCGGCCGCCACTGGCCGCTACTTCCCGACAGTCTGGACTGCCATGAGCGGCGCACTAGTGAGCGCTATGCTGCTGGGACACTTGCACGGCAGCACGTTCTTTGAGGTTGGAGACAGGAGAGAGTGCGCTTTGCTCTCCTAAATTCAGCCCCGCCCATGAAAAGCCATTTCCGCCGCCTCCTGCATACAAGCGTTTCACTTTCTCCTATGCGCCGGACTCGGGGCACCGCACACATACCCCACCACATGGCGCTACTTACTTTCACAGGCAGCTGCTCGCTCTCCATTCAGTCCCAGGCCAGCACATTCATCACTGCAGGCAGTCAGCGGACAGCAGTGAGTAAGTGACTCTGTCACAGTATGCTATTTGTTAATACTGGTGCACCAGTATTAAGAAAAGGGGTGTTGTGCGTGCATGAGGTGGGTTGCTTGGGCAGGCTGCTTTGTGTATTTGTGTGTGTGGGGTGGCTGGGGCAGGCTGCTGTGTGGGGGAAGCTGGGGCAGGTTGCTGTGTGGGGGGGTTGGGGCAGGTTGCTGTGTGTGTGGCAGGGCTTGGGCTGACTGCTGTGTGTGGGGAGTGGCTGGGCAGGCTGCTGTGTGTGGGGGGCTGGGGCTGGCTGCTGTGTGGGGGGGTGGCTGGGGCAGGCTGCTGTGTGGGGGGGCTGGGGCAGGCTGCTGTGTGGGGGGGGGGCTGGGGCAGGCTGCTGTGTGGGGGGGGGCTGGGGCAGGCTGCTGTGTGTGAGGGGCTGGGGCAGGCTGCTATGTGTGGGGGGCTGGGGCAGGCTGCTATGTATGGGGGGCTGGGGCAGGCTGCTATGTGTGGGCTTGGGCAGCGCTGCTGTGTGAGGGGGTGGCTTGGGCAGGCTGCTATGGGGGGCTTGGGCAAGCTGCTGTTTGGGGGGCTGGGGAAGGCTACTGTGTATATGGCAGGGCCTGGGCTGGCTGCTCTGTGGGTGTGTGGGGGAACCTGGGCAGGCTGCTGTGTGTGCGTGTAGGTGTGTGTGTGTAAGGACCGGTGTAGGCTGCTGTGTGTGTGTGTAAGGGTCGGGGTAGGCTGCTGCGTGTGTGTGTATAAGGACCGGGGTAGGCTGCTGTATGTGTGTGTAAGGGTCGGGGTAGGCTGCTGTGTGTGTGTGTAAGGGCCGGGGTAGGCTGGTGTGTGTGTGTGTAAGGGCCGGGGTAGGCTGCTGTGTGTGTGTGTAAGGGCCGGGGTAGGCTGCTGTGTGTGTGTGTAAGGGTCGGGTAGGCTGCTGTGTGTGTATGTGTGTAAGGGTTGGGGTAGGCTGCTGTGTGTGTGTGTAAGGGTCACGGTAGGCTGCCGTGTGTGTGTGTGTGTGTGTGCGTGTGGAGGGGCCTGGGCAGGCTGCTGTGTCTGTGGCAGGAACTTGGCTGGCTGCTGTGTGTGTGTGGGGGGATGTGAGGGTTCCAGGGCAGGCAGCTGTGTGTGTGGGGGGGGGGCCTGGGCAGGCTGCTCTGTGTGTGTGGGGGGGGCGTAATGGGGAGCCTGGGCAAGCTGTTGTATGTGAGCTCATGTGTGAGGGTAACACTGTATAGAGCTTTGTGAGCTCATGTGTGGGGGTAACAATATATAGGGCTGTGTTGGCTCATGTGTGTGGTTAATGCTGTATAGGGCTGTGTGGGCTCATGTGTAGGGGTAATACTATATAGAGCTGTGTGGGCTCATTTGTAGAGGTAATACTGTGTAGGGCTGTATGGGCTCATGTGTAGGGATAATACTGTATAGGGCTGTGTGGGCTCATGTGTAGGGTAATACTGTATAGGGCTGTGTGGGCTCATGTGTAGGGGTAATACTATATAGAGCTGTGTGGGCTCATGTATATGGGGGCCTGTGTGGCACTAATACTGTATATAGGGGCTGTGTGATCTTGTGTGTGGGGCTAACACTGAATATAGAGGATTCGTTTGGTCCTATTTGAGGGGGCCTGTGTGGGGCTAATACTATATAGATGTGTGGCCTCCTGTGTGCTGGTGGCCAGTGCAGCATCAGAAAGTTTACCTGCAGGCAGCGTTTGCACTCTGCTGTTCATGGTGTCTCCATGGACTCTGTTCCTCTCTGTGCCCAGCACTGGATCTGCAGTCGCCACTGCCTTTCATCTTTCCCCTATCTACAGGATGTGGGTGAGTCTTGGCTATCTATATACCTCATCCTCCTAACTATATACCACAGCCTCCTGGGTATGCTGTGTATACTTCTCCTGTCCTTTATGCTGGGTGTAATCCTCAGTATCTGTATTGTTCTATATATATACACTTCACAGTACCACTTCTCCTATCCTGTATACTGGGTGTAATCCTCAGAGAAAACAGGGGGAGCCAGCATTATTTTTAGTAACTGTTCACATACGGTTACCTCTTCCTGTCCTCAGGCTAGTTTATTGCAGCTACACTCACCTGAACCTGACTTGCTTTTACCCATAAGAGCTGGTTGGGTTAACTGTGAAATAGCCCAAACACTTGTGGTGGAGGCCACAGGTGTGGGGGCCTCAGTTGCTCTTCATTCACTGACCCACCTGGCACCTTGGGAAGCATTGTCTGACTTGTATAGGTGAGCGTTAGCTTTATATGGTCCTCTTTATTTTATATTATATCATGCTGTCTACAGACACATCAAAAATTAAAAAATATGTAGAGTAGGGAACACTCTATCTGAGACATTCCTTGACGTGGGAGAATGGCTCAAAATATTATTTCGGTAATCTTTTCGGTAGTCTTTTTGTATGCAGTATGGTAGTGACAGGTGTACTTACACATTTATTTTTTCAACAATTTTTGGCTGTGCTGACTCCCCCTGTTTTCTCTCTGGGTGTAATCCTCAGTATCTGTTTTGTTCTGTATATATACACTTCACAGCTCTTATGGGTAAAAGCAAGTGAGGTTCAGGTGAGTGTAGCTGCAATAAACTAGCCTGAGGACAGGAAGAGGTAACAGCATGTGAACAGTTACTAAAAATAACAGAGTAAATGCAGATGGAAAGCAGACAATATTTGGCGTGCACGGCAAGTGGTGGTCAGCCACTAAACCATACCAGAGAGAAAACAGGGGAGCCAGCACAGCTAAAAATTTCTGAAAAAATAAATCTGTGTACACCTGTCACTACCATACTGCATACAAATAAAGACATTTCGCAAAATATTACCGAAATAATCTTTTGAGCCACTCTCCCACGTCAAGGAATGTCTCAGATAGAGTGGTCCTACTCTACATATTTTTAAATTTTTGATGTGTCCGTAGACAACATAATATAATTTTAAAATAAAGAGGACCATATAAAGCTAACACTCACCTATTCAAGTCAGACAGGTGTGGGGGCCTAGGTTGCCTTATATCACTTGCACTGATCTGGCACCTTGGAAGCAGGTCTGATATGTGAAGGTGAGTGATGTTTTTGTATGGTCTGTATTATTCGGTATATATACACTGCACAGTACCACGTCTCCTGCCCTGTATATAGGTGTAATCCTCAGTATCTGTATTATTCTGTATATATACACTGCACAGTACCACTTCTCCTGTCCTGTATACTGGGTGTAATCCTCAGTATCTGTATCATTCGGTATATATACACTTCACAGTACCACTTCTTCTGTCCTGTATACTGGGTGTATTTATCAGTATTTGTATTATTCTGTATATATGCACTGCACACAGGGCCGGCGTCAGCACCCGGCGTACCCGGGCAAGTGCCGGGGCCCGACGGCTTGGAGGGGGCCCACCGGGCCCCTGAGGGCTAGGGTCACACTTGTGTTGTGACCCTAGCCTGACACAAGCATTGTCTGCTGCAGCGCAGAGCGTTTAACGCTATGCGCTGCCAGCAACTGAGCCCATAGAAACCCGCAGTTTACATTGACAACGAGTGGTTGTCACGGTAAACGTCGGGTTTCTATGGGCTGCCTCCAGCGCATAGCAGCGTTGCAACATACAATACTTGCATAAGGCTAGGGTCACAATGCAACTGTGACCCTAGCCTCAGGGGCCCCTGAGCACTGCCCCCACAGCCAGAGCCATATCCAGGGGGCAGCTGGGGGGTCATTTTCAGGCTCCTGCAGGCTGCAGCACCGGAGGTCTCCCTCCTCCCCCCTCCACGGGAGCCGGCAGAGCTGCACACACTCTGTGCTTACAGGACCTGTGATGATGTCAATGGATGGGGAGGAGTCAGGGGTCTCATGATCAGCTCCTCAGTGTATCCAGGACTGTGCTGGCCATCAATGATGCTCAAATAAGGTGAAGTTTGTGTGTGGTCAGGAGGCATTTACAGTGTGAATGTAGCAGAGGTGAGTGTGTACTAGGTGTATGGCAATTAGGTGAAGGTTATGTGTGGGGTCAGGAGGGATTTACAGTGTGAATGTAGTAGAGGCGAGTGTGTACGAGGTGTACGGAGCAGAGCCATGTGTGTACGAGGTGTACGGAGCAGAGCCTTGTGTGTACGAGGTGTACGGAGCAGAGCCATGTGTGTATGAGGTGTACGGAGCAGAGCCTTGTGTGTACGAGGTGTACGGAGCAGAGCCTTGTGTGTACGAGGTGTACGGAGCAGAGCCATGTGTGTATGAGGTGTACGGAGCAGAGCCGTGTGTGTACGAGGTGTATGGAGCAGAGCCTTGTGTGTACGAGGTGTACGGAGCAGAGCCGTGTGTGTATGAGGTGTACGGAGCAGAGCCGTGTGTGTACGAGGTGTACGGAGCAGAGCCGTGTGTGTACGAGGTGTACGGAGCAGAGCCGTGTGTGTACGAGGTGTACGGAGCAGAGCCGTGTGTGTACGAGGTGTACGGAGCAGAGCCGAGTGTGTACGAGGTGTACGGAGCAGAGCCGTGTGTACGAGGTGTACGGAGCAGAGCCGTGTGTACGAGGTGTACGGAGCAGAGCCGTGTGTGTACGAGGTGTACGGAGCAGAGCCGTGTGTGTACGAGGTGTACGGAGCAGAGCCGTGTGTGTACGAGGTGTACGGAGCAGAGCCGTGTGTGTACGAGGTGTACGGAGCAGAGCCGTGTGTGTACGAGGTGTACGGAGCAGAGCCGTGTGTGTACGAGGTGTACGGAGCAGAGCCGAGTGTGTACGAGGTGTACGGAGCAGAGCCGCGTGTGTACGAGGTGTACGGAGCAGAGCCGCGTGTGTACGAGGTGTACGGAGCAGAGCCGAGTGTGTACGAGGTGTACGGAGCAGAGCCGTGTGTGTACGAGGTGTACGGAGCAGAGCCGTGTGTGTACGAGGTGTACGGAGCAGAGCCGCGTGTGTACGAAGTGTACGGAGCAGAGCCGCGTGTGTACGAGGTGTACGGAGCAGAGCCGAGTGTGTACGAGGTGTACGGAGCAGAGCCGAGTGTGTACGAGGTGTACGGAGCAGAGCCGAGTGTGTACGAGGTGTACGGAGCAGAGCCGAGTGTGTACGAGGTGTACGGAGCAGAGCCGAGTGTGTACGAGGTGTACGGAGCAGAGCCGAGTGTGTACGAGGTGTACGGAGCAGAGCCGAGTGTGTACGAGGTGTACGGAGCAGAGCCGCGTGTGTACGAAGTATGTGTACCAGTGGTAGCCCCCCGCGGATTCCGCTCCTATAGTCTCAGCCGCCTTTGCCAGCAGCATTCTTCTCCATAGTCTCTTCTGCCGCTGTCTGCATTCTGCAGCTCAGCATAGGTGGCACGATGTCATCACTGTGCTGATATGTGCAGAGCGACCGGAGGAGACCGGAGCGGCAAGAAGAAAGGTGAGGAGAGAGAGAGATCTGGACGGCCAGACACTCCGCTTGGCTGCGGTGCCACCATATGGCAGTGCGGCTCCATTGAGCTGCTTGCATTATTTGTGTGCTTCAGGATGCTTGTGTATATACCAAGCATCCTCAGACGCACAAAAATGCCACATTTTGCATTTGAAGGGTATTTTTAAAAGGCGCAAGGGAACGCAATCGCATTTTAGCCCGCTCCTAACAATGTGTAATATACTCACTGTCAGAAACAGCTCTTGCTGGTTTCAGCAGTCACTGTTCCTGTAAGGCTGCCTTTACATAGGAGTTTTTTTTTAAATGTGGCAGTTGCGGTAAAAAAAACCTGCATCTGCCCATTTACCGCCTAGCGGCTGCACTTGCTGCACGTTTGCGGCAAGCCCCATGCATTGTCTATGGGGCTTGCGGTAAGTGTGCGGCAATATATATATATATACATATATATATTATATATATATATATATAATATATATATATAGTCCGCGATATGTACTTAAAGGGGGCCCACTGAGACCTTTTCGCCCGGAGCCCACAGAAACCTGGAGCCGGCCCTGACTGCACAGTACCATTTCTCCTGTCCTGTATACTGGGTATAATCCTCATTGTCTGTATAATTCTGTATATATACACTGTACAGTACCACTGCTCCTGTTTTGTTTTCAGAGAAGCGGTGGAAATCATCACTTCTCTTCTGTATAGGTGATGACTTGCCCTTCGCTGTGGATCTGATCACTGGGATCCCACAATCCTGAGAAACATAGCTTTGTAGAGCACCATGTAAATGGAGCTGTGGTTGATTATTCCCTCTGCTGCACCATTCACATGTGGCTTTTCAAATAATTCCTTTAAGTAAGTGTTGAGGGCCATGACAGCTTAATGCAAAATTCACAGACTGGGGCTGATGGGTGATATAGTGTTTTGGCTGGTGGGGTTTGTTTTCCAGGGCTGCTCTTTGGTCCCAGTCCGGCCCTGACCACCACCCAGGGGCAGTGATGACACAGTGGTACTTAGACACTGGGATGCCACATATGCTTTTGCAAATCAAGTCCTATCAGTTTAATTAAACACAGCTGGACTCCAATGAAGACATAGAACCATCTCAAGGAGAATCACAAGGAAATGGACAGCATGTGACTTAAATATGAGTGTCTGAGCAAAGGATCTGAATAATTATGACCTTGTGATATTGCAATTGTTCTTTTTTAATACATTTGCACAAATATCTGTATTTCTGTTTTTTTTAGTCAAGATTGGGTGCAGAATGTACATTAAGGAGAAAAAAATGAACTTGAATTTACCAAATGGTTGCAATGAAACAAGAGTGAAAAATTTGGGGGGGGGGCTGACTGCCTGAGGCAATGGCCGCATAATCCTGGAGCTCCGGATCCACCAGGCTTAAAGCAGCTTTTATACAGCACAGCGGCACCGCTCCTTGCCTCCATCTGACCCCTCCGTTCCCGCAGCCTCCGGTGAGTGAATGGGGAGAGTTAAGCCTGCGCTCCTACCAGCCTCAATGAGGGTGTCAGACTTTTTCTCCTCTGCCCCTCAGAATACAGTGCCTCCAGCTAAGATGGCGCCGCCTTCTACGAGACCGCCCCGCTCTAGCAGGCGCGATACCCAGACTGTGGAGCATGCATCTAACCCATGCAGGGATGAAGGAGCTGCTGGCTGCCCTCTGAACCTCGCTGCAGGAGGATATGCGTGGCATGATGTCTGAGCTCAAAGGGGAGGTGGAGGATTTAGGAGCCAGAACCGACAGGTTGGAAATTAAGATGGCGGAGCAGGTGAAATCTCATAACTCCCTCATGGACGCTCATGAATTGCTCCAAGACAACATGATCAAAGTCCAGGCTAAAAATCTGGACTTGGAGGATCGTTCCCGCCGGAATAATATTAGGCTGAGGGGTATAGAGGAAAACCTGATGCCCGGTGAACTTAGGGCTTATGTACAAGAATTCATGCAATCGATCCTGCCAGATGTGACTGCCCAAGACCTTAAGAATGACAGGATTCACAGGATCCCTAAACCCTCAACTGTGGCACCCTCCCTCCCTAGAGATGTTCTAGCAAGAATACATTTCTTTGAGACCAAGGAGGATTTTATGGGAGCCTTATGGAGGAATGAATCTGTCCCTGCTAAATTTACCCACATTGAGGTGTTTCCGGACTTGTCACCTGGCACCCTGGCCCTAAGACGAGCCTTCCAGCCCTATACTAGACTACTCAGAGAGAAGGATATCCAATACCGGTGGGGACACCCCCCAAAGCTTCTCATTAGAAAAAATGACAAGACCCACATTTGTTTGACACCCAAATCTGCAGCAGCTCTCCTAACTGAATGGGGTTTGGACCCCCCTTGTCCGCCAGCATCGCCCGAGCCAGATCCAGAGATCCTGAAACTTTATCTATCCCCTTCTGCTCTCTGTGCTTGCCCACTTTAACTCTCTTTTTCTTTTACCCCGTGCTCTCTCTCACTTTTTCTGCTGCCACTTACTATTAACTCTCCTGAGACTTCAACACTCACCCTATATTGTTTCTTTTCCCTCATCCTACAGTGTATTCCACTGACTCTCCTTCTCTCTATTTTCAAAAGTACCTTTTCCTCCCCTTATACTTGTCACTCTGCAACTCCCCCCCATCTCATTTTGGTATTTTCTTCTCTTATTCTCAACTTCCTCTCTCCTTTTTCGGGAATTTTGTTGCCCCCTGAGTGTAATTTTAACACTCAATTCCACCTAGGGCATTAGCCCTCACTCTCTCATTTGAAGAGTTTAATTATGGTTGTCTGTCTTCCCCCCCCCCCCCCCCTGTCCCGCTTTTCCCCTCTACCTACCCTTTCACATTCCTTCGTAAGGGCTATTATGTATATATTGTTTTGGATATGGAATAAGCCTGCTTATAGCAATTGTTATGACCCAACATGAGTATTTCCTGTGTCTCGATAAACGTGAATGGTCTGAATTCCCCCACTAAGCGATCATTAGTATGGCGCAGATTGTTGAAGGACAAGAGTGACATCCTTTTTTTATAGGAGACCCATCTGCTTAGGACTGACACTTGTAGAATGTCTTCCCCTGCATATCCCCACAGCTTCTTTGCTTCTTTGGAATCAAAGAGGGCAGGGGTCACTATTTTTGTCCATAAACGTATATAATTTGAACTGGTTTCCTCTCATCCGGACCCATCGGGCCGTTATCTGGTAGTAAATTGTAAATTGAATAATATACTCTACTCTTTAATTTCAATTTATGCCCCCAACTCTGGCCAATCTGAGTATTTTGCCTCCACTCTTGAGAGGGTCTTCCCTTCCTCTACTGGGCGAAAATTGATTGGGGGGGATTTTAATGCCCCCATGGATAAGGCCAAAGACTGCTCCTCCCCAGCTTTGTATAGAAGAGACCTGAGTTCTGTGGTCTCCCTGTATGGCTTGCATGATGTGTGGCAGTACTTCCATCCAGACGAAAGGGATTATTCTTTTATGTCACTAAGATGTGGGACATATTCTAGAATAGATTACTTCTTAGTAGACGACGCTCTCCTCCCACTCTGCACATCTGCAGAAATTGTCTCCATAACGTGGTCAGACCATGCCCCTGTCTCAATTAAGTTTGCCGACCCTTTAGCAATCTCTCCTCCGGGAGTGTGGAGAATAAATGAACACTTGTTGTCCTCCCCGACTAATGTATCTGACCTCTCGAACCAGCTGCGGGAATATTTTCTACAGAATGACACAGGAGAAATCTCCTCGGAGGTCCTCTGGTACGCTCACAAAGCGGTTATGAGAGGTAATCTACTGAAACTCGCCGCTTGGACCAAAAAGAAATATAATAAATCTGTACAAGACACCCTACAGCAGATAAAGGTTCTTGACTCTCAGCATAGGTTCTGCCCTTCGCCCGCGACGAAAACAGCTCTGATTGGTCTCCGACACCAATTTCGGGCCCTCTTACTGACTAGAGTGGAGAGGAATTTAGCTAAAATGAAAACTTCATACTATGGCATGGGGATAGAGCAGGGAAACTCCTAGCACGAAGAGTTAGGAAAAAAGAGTCTCTTTCAAAAATTTCTCACCTTTTACCTTCCGATGGCTCCCATGTCCGTCACCCTTTAAAGATAGCGGACAAATTCAGAGAATATTATGAATCATTATATAATTTTGGAGATTCACCGGACACCCCTCAGCCCTCCTCGGGGCTTATTAACTCGTTCTTAGATAGATCATCCCTCCCGACCCTACTACCAGATCAAATAGCCTCTCTTAACGCCCCTATAGATGAAAGTGAAATTCTACAATTGATTAAATCTTCTAAAAAAACATCCACGCTGGGACCCGACGGTTTCACATACAGATATTATCTCACATTTGCCCCGATCCTTGCCCCCTTACCTCTTACGAGTATTGAATTATTGGCAGGAATCGGGTCGTGTGGGAAGAGAGGGTCTCCGTGCGATCATATCAACCATCCCTAAACCGGGTAAGGCCACTACTTTCCCGGGGAATTTTCGCCCGATAGCCCTCCTGAATTGTGACCTGAAATTATATGCAAAGTTGTTGGATAATCGGCTCATGACTGTTCTCCCCTCACTTATTAGTCCTGACCAGGTGGGGTTCGTTCCAGGCAGACAAGCCAGAGATGGAACGAGATGCATTATAAATTTACTTGAAGTCATGGAGGGGGGGGCGCCCCTTGTGTGCTCCTTTCTCTAGACGCGGAGAAGGCATTTGATCGAGTGCACTGGGGGTTCCTTAGTGAAGTCCTTAATAGATTTCGGATTGAGGGACGCTTCAAACGTTCCATAATGGCACTATACTCTGACCCAAGTGCTTCAGTCCGAGCTTCGGGCTTTCTTTCCCCAGACTTTGCCATCACAAATGGTACAAGACAGTGCTGCCCCCTCTCTCCTTTGATTTTTACACTGATTATGGAACCTCTCGCAGCCATAGTCAGATCGAACCTGAGGGTTTCGGGAATCAAGGTGGGCTCCCTTGAGCATAAAGTGGGCCTTTACGCCGGTGACGTGATTTTTATTTGCACTAATGTTCAGGTCACAATTCCAACGTTAATGTCCATTTTGAAGGATTTCTCCGGGGCTTCATTATACAAACTGAATCTAACAAAATCTTCGCTATACCCTGTTAATATTCCCCCCTCCATTCAAATAGCTTTGCAGCAACAATTCCCCTTTACGTGGGCGGTGGGTGGTTTTGTTTATTTAGGAATTCCTATTATTAAACACTAATGTCCACTTTACACGTCCCAACATCGTTTCAATATTGGATACAACGGCACGGGAGCGCGCATTTATTTGGCTAAAATCCAAGATCGCATAGGAGCTGTCTCACAGGGAGATATCGGCAGGCAACACAACTGCGATATCTACGCCCCCTCGTACGAGCGACCCAGGGAACGACCATTTAACATGGGAGTGAATATAGGAAGTTGCTCTCTAAGTCGGTGTTGGGCTGTCACACAGCACGATCCTGCCAGATCGTCCATCCAATATCGGCCAGTTGGAGAGCCTGCACAATTCTCCCCCGATATTGTTTCGAATCGTTCTTGCGTCGCATTGCACATTTACACCATACAACGCACGAACGATATCAGCGCCAACGCACAAACCACGTGACTTTTTCTCGAAGTTGGACGACGATATCGGGACGTGTAAAGTGGCCATAACAGGTTATTACGACTCAACTCAAGATTTACTTCTGAAAAATATTAACTCTTTAATATCGTCATACTCTTCTGTCCAATTATCGTTTATTGCTAGAATTCAGGTCTCCAAGATGGTCCTGCTCCCTAAAATACTATATTTAATGCGTTGCATTCCTTTCCACTTTCCTCACAAAATTCTTAACCTTTTTCAATCAATTTTGGGGAAATTTATTTGGCACGATAGGCCCCATAGAATAGCCTTCTCCACCCTTACCCTCCCCGTCTCCTTGGGTGGAATGGGGGCCCCTGACGTGCATTCCTATTATAAAGCCATTACCCTTAATATTGCTAAATTATGGTGGGCATCCCTAGAGATTCCTCTTTGGTTACAAATTGAGACATGGTTTGCCCCTGGTCAATCCACTAGAATTTCACTAGAAACTCATCTTCTTCGTCGGAAACCCGCAACCACTGTGTTGAGATCTATGCAGGCGGTCCTTATAGTGTGGACCGGTCTTGGAGGTGGCTGTCTTGGCTTCCTATTTTGATATATCTCATTACGGGCAGTGGAGGTCCTTGTAGACTCACCGTCCTTTTCTATTCCCCAGTGGAGGTTGGGGGGAGCTACTTTCTTGGTTCCGGTGCTTGAGGGAAATGAAATACTACCCTTTGACACTCTTAAAAGCAAATTTTCTTTATCTCAGTCATCGTACTTTCAGTATTTTCAGTTAAGACATTTTATTTGTTGTATAAAAATACCAAGGGTATATCTCTGTCAATTGGACCCCAGTCTACAAAATTTTTTTAAACAAACCTCTTTTGTATCTCATGGAGTCTCAGTGCTTTATAAGGCTCTTGCTCGTCACAGATCAGCGTCCAAATTACCCTATATGCTGAGGTGGGAATCCAGACTTTCATTTACTACCTCATTAGAGTCATGGCAATCGGCTGCTAACCATGCGGCTCTTTTCTCCTCCTGTATCAACCATCAAGAACAGGAAAAGAAGTTACACTTTGACTGGTATCTCACCCCCGAAAGATTGGCCAAGTATGATCCCCACCCTTCGCCTGGTACTGGACTTTGCTGGAGGGGTTGTGGTGGACCGGGGAATGCCTCTCATATCTGGTGGTCATGTCCTGTTTTAAAGAATTACTGGCTGAATGTTGAGTCCCTCCTGGCTCGGCTCACTAGCCTTTCAGGTGTTTAACTCCTCAGATGGCTCTCCTGGGTGTAGACTTATCCGACGTTCCTTATGTTATACGACCCACTTTTACTAATGTGTTAATAGCCGCCCGTCTTTGTCTGGCTAAATATTGGCGTTCTCCTGTGGTGCCTACACAACGGGGACTCTTGGTGAGACTTAACCTGCACCTGCAACATGAGGTCTCATTGGCTCACAATCTCTCTAGGAAAGCTAAAATCCTAAAGTGGTGGATCTGCTCGCCATATAACTCAGTGACAATTCCTACTTGATATTCAGTAAATACTATTTTATATGCTTATTCCACTAAGTAATTCTGTAGCCCTGCACTGTTTTCTGCCTCCCTCCCCTACCCCTCTTTCCTTGTCCTCCCCTGTCTGTTTACTTGTATTTGTACAGTTAGGGCCAGAAATATTTGGACAGTGACACAAGTTTTGATATTTTAGCTGTTTACAAAAACATGTTCAGGAATACAATTATATATATAATATGGGCTGAAAGTGCACACTCCCAGCTGCAATATGAGAGTTTCCACATCCAAATCGGAGAAAGGGTTTAGGAATCATAGCTCTGTAATGCATAGCCTCCTCTTTTTCAAGGGACCAAAAGTAATTGGACAATGGACTCTAAGGGCTGCAATTAACTCTGAAGGCGTCTCCCTCGTTAACCTGTAATCAATGAAGTAGTTAAAAGGTCAGGGGTGGATTCCAGGTGTGTGGTTTTGCATTTGGAAGCTGTTGCTGTGACCAGACAACATGCGGTCAAAGGAACTCTCAATTGAGGTGAAGCAGAACATCCTGAGGCTGAAAAAAAAGAAAAACTCCATCAGAGAGATAGCAGACATGCTTGGAGTAGCAAAATCAACAGTTGGGTACATTCTGAGAAAAAAGGAATTGACTGGTGAGCTTGGGAACTCTAAAAGGCCTGGGTGTCCACGGATGACAACATTGGTGGATGATCGCCGCATACCAGAATGGTGGATGATCGCCAGAACACTCTCAGTGAAGTAGGTGTATCTGTCTTTAAGTCAACAGTAAAGAGAAGACTCCATGACAGTAAATACAAAGGGTTCACATCTAGATGCAAACCATTCATCAATTCCAAAAATAGACAGGCCAGAGTTAAATTTGCTGAAAAACACCTCAAGAAGCCAGCTCAGTTCTGGAAAAGTATTCTATGGACAGATGAGACAAAGATCAACCTGTACCAGAATGATGGGAAGAAAAAAGTTTGGAGAAGAAAGGGAACGGCACATGATCCAAGGCACACCACATCCTCTGTAAAACATGGTGGAGGCAACGTGATGGCATGGGCATGCATGGCTTTCAATGGCACTGGGTCACTTGTGTTTATTGATGACATAACAGCAGACAAGAGTAGCCGGATGAATTCTGAAGTGTACCGGGATATACTTTCAGCCCAGATTCAGCCAAATGCTGCAAAGTTGATTGGACGGCGCTTCATAGTACAGATGGACAATGACCCCAAGCATACAGCCAAAGCTACCCAGGAGTTCATGAGTGCAAAAAAGTGGAACATTCTGCAATGGCCAAGTCAGTCACCAGATCTTAACCCAATTGAGCATGCATTTCACTTGCTGAAATCCAGACTTAAGACGGAAAGACCCACAAACAAGCAAGACCTGAAGGCTGCGGCTTTAAAGGCCTGGCAAAGCATTAAGAAGGAGGAAACCCAGCGTTTGGTGATGTCCATGGGTTCCAGACTTAAGGCAGTGATTGCCTCCAAAGGATTCGCAACAAAGTATTGAAAATAAAAATATTTTGTTTGGGTTATGTTTATTTGTCCAATTACTTTTGACCTCCTAAAATGTGGAGTGTTTGTAAAGAAATGTGTACAATTCCTACATTTTCTATCAGATATTTTTGTTCAACCCTTCAAATTAAACGTTACAATCTGCACTTGAATTCTGTTGTAGAGGTTTCATTTCAAATCCAATGTGGTGGCATGCAGAGCCCAACTCGCGAAAATTGTGTCACTGTCCAAATATTTCTGGCCCTAACTGTATATGTTATAATATTTTCCGGAGTGCTGGTCTCAGCAGGAGCCTAAATTGTCTGTGTCGCCTCGCTTTTCCAGAATACACTCTGACTTGTTATATGTTAAATTCAATAAAAAACTAATGGTTTAAAAAAAAAAAAGAGTGAAAAATTTAAAGGGGTCTAAATACTTTCCGTACTCACTGTATATAGGTAGAATTCACTCACCTATATCGGTTGTGCAGGTCAGGCACAACACTGAAACCAGCTGGACAGCGGAGATGTAGAGGAATCGCGGTCATTGGCACATTCCTAGAGCCAAAAAGTGGTGAACTTTTTGGCTCTAGGAGTGATATGATAGGGAGGATGGTAATCCCGGCCACCAGCAGGTGAACCGTCCTCCAAAGGAGTGAAACCAATGTTCCTGACTAGCAGGAGCACGTCCTGACACAACGCTGGATAAGGTATAGGGGTGAGTGACAAGTGAACACTAATGGTCCATTTACACGCGGCCACAGGAAGGTAGAAACCGGCAGGCATCGGACACAATTGTGCCTGTTGCCTTGAAAAGACCTCGATGTGGCTGCGTGTAATTCAGGACTTTCCTTCCTGTGTCTTCCCTGAAGGAAGGAAAGTCCTGAATTACACGCCGCCACATCGTTTTCTTTTCAAGGCAACAGGCACAATTGTGTCCGATGCCTGCCGGTTTCTACCTTCCTGTGGCCGCGTGTAAATGGACCATTAGAGAGGAAGTTATCCTCCGATGCTGCTCATCCTGGAAGGGGGAGGGCAGGGAATGCTAAATGACCAGGTCAATGCTGCAGTGGATCGTGATCACTGCTGCACCAGCCGCTGGCCCCCAACAAGGGGAGCCAAGATACAGGACAAAAAAAATTAGAAAAAAGTGACACTTGGGTGCTGCAGATCACTGACAAAAATTAGGGAAAATTGACATTAACTTTATTAAACCACAACATGTTTCTGGGACGAACTGTCAGGTGGCAATACAGACATTTTAGTGGTAATCCTATATATAGACAAGGTTTCAGATTGGACAATCAATAATTATTTGACTAACTGGTTAATTGACTAAAAAACATATAAAGAAACATAAAATTGTGTCTAGTATAAAACTACAATTAAAAATAAATAACAATGAACTATAAAATGTAGCCTGCTGCAGAAACAAACAAAGAGCATGCACAGAATGTCCAATTGTACTGGGACACTGCTAAAGCGGTATTGAGGGGGCGACTGGTGGGATACGCAACAACATTCAAAAGATGAACGATTGAACAGTATAATAAGGCAAGTGGGTGCCTGAGGGAGGCTTACACTGCATTTTTGACGAACCACTCCGCCCAGCAAAAGAAAAATGGATAACAGCAAAAAAAGAGTTTGCGGCGTGGCCTGAGAGAAAGAAGAACTCAAACGGGCTCAACAAGAGGTGGATTTAAATAGATTTGGAAGCAAGGCAGGGAAGATGTTCGCCAATCTGACTAGGGGTCATAGGCCCTTGACATTGATCCTTAGCCTGAATAAACAATCGGGGGCACCACCTCCGACCCCGGGGAAATAAACAAAATCCTAGGGGAATATTACAGAAAACTATATGATGCGACACCAGAAGTGGGGATGGGAGTTGGGGATTGGTTAAAGAGGGTGTTGATGCTGCATTTTACAGAACAGGAGATGGAGTCTCTGAATGCAGAAATATTGGCGAACGAGGTCCGGGAGGCGATAAAGGGACTAAATAATAACAAGGCCCTGGGAGCGGATGGATTTGGAGGGGGGGGTTCTACAAAGTGTTAGATGAACAAGTTTCTCTGGTGCTGGTGACTCTGTTTAATAAGATAGCAGGTGGAGAGACAACATCACAACTAGATACATTTTTCAATTTTTCACCAGTGATATGGTATAGTAGTACCCCACTCGACGCGTTTCGCCTCTCCCATTAACCCCTTTCCGACCTTAGACGTTGTACAACGTCATGGGTTTCTGTGTCTTAACGACCCATGACGTTGTACAATGTCATGGCGGATTTGCGGTCGTGCAGCTCCGGTGATTGTGTCAGCAAAACGTCATTGGAGCTGCACGTAGGCAGGGACCTCCAGATGACCCCAGAGGGGGGCCCAGGTGCCCCCTCATCCAGATCTCATTGGAGCTAGGGTCCATGTGACACCAGCTGTCCAATGAGATCTGGAGGGGCAGTGTGATGTATGGGTTCCCCTCCCTCTTCAGCCTCATCCATCTGAGTAGGCTGAAGAGGGCGGACCTCCTGCTGCTGCCACCAACGACTGACCATCCATCCAGCGACTGCCTGCAAACCGGTAACCACCCCACCCCGATCAACCTCCGCGACTGCCACTACCATGACCGCCACCGCTTGTTCTGCTGCAGCAGCACCACAGCTGCTACTGCAGAACCTCTCCGCCGCCCCCCCCCCGCACTCCTTCTGCAGCAAAACCACTGCTGCTGCAGAACCTCCTCCCCTGATCTCTGCCACCACCGCCCCCGCTCCTTCTGCTGCAGCACTGCTGCTGCTGCTGCAGAACCTTGCGTTCTGCTGCTCCAACAGCAGCTGAATAACCTACTGTGTCCCTGCCTGTTGCTCAACCCCCCTGCCCACCCCCCGTGACCGCTACTCAGCCCCCCCGTGCCCACTGCTCAGCCCCCCCATGCCTGCTTCTCAGCCCCCCTGCTCGCTGCTCAGCCCCACCTCCGTGCCCGCTTCTCAGCCCCCCTGCTCGCTGCTCAACTCCTGCCTGCTGCTCATCCCCGCTGATCACCCCCAGCCCACAACTCATCCCCTGCCACCTGATCACCCCCCTGCCCTCCATCTCTGCCGCCGCCACTGCTGCAGAACCTCACTGCCCCTGATCTCTGCCGCCAGCCGCAGCTCAGTGCAGTGTCCACTGCTTGCCCGCTGCTTGCCCCCCAGCCCGCTGCTCATCTTCCGCCCACTGATCACCACCTTGCCCCCGATCCCTGCCGCCATCACTGCTGCAGAACCTCACTGCCCCTGATCTTTGCCACCAGCCACCGCTGCAACTCAGTGTCCCCTGCTCACCCCCCCACTCGCTGATCACCCCCTGCCCCCAATCTCTGCCACCGCCACTGCTGCAGAACTTCACTGCCCTTGATCTCTGCCGCCAGCTGCCGCTGCAACTCAGTGTCCCCTGCTTGCCCCCTGCCCGCTGCTTGCCCCCCCTGCCAGCTGATTACCCCCCCAGCCCGCTGCTCATCCCCCGCCTGCTGATCATCCCCCTGCCCTGATCTCTGCTGCCGTCACTGCTGCAGAACCTCACTGCCCCTGATCTCTGCCCCCGCTGCAGCTCAGTGTCCCCTGGTCACCCCCCCGCCCGCTGCTCACCCCCGTTCCCGCTGATCACCCCCCCGCTCTGTGACCTGCTGCTGCCGCTGACAGCTTCTGCATTTTCCTCAGCCCCCGCCTTACACCCCTGCACCTGACAGCCCCCACCTTACACCCCTGCACCTGACAGCCCCCGCCTTACACCCCTGCACCTGACAGCCCCCGCCTGAAAGTTACACCAATCACTTGCACATACACAAGTACACACACACTATAATAAAGTTAAATTTTTTTTACACATGCACACAGCACACAAAATGTCCAGCCCATCCCGCTCATCATGGTCAGAAAGGGTGTACTCAGCTGAGGAGGCATATTCCATTATTGCCTCTGAAGCTGATAGTAAGGGAGAGGACCTGACGTTCCTCCTATTCTTCCTCCTCCAGTGACACCGACTCGCCACCAAGAAAATGTTGGAGGACAAGAAATCGTCCGGAGCCCAGGGGAGAAGAGCAGGAGGCCGAGGAAGAGGAGCCAGAGGCCATGGAGGAAGACCCACAGCCAACTGTGAGTAACCCTCAACCTGGTGCTAGTCACGCCCAACCTAGCACTAGTGCCCCCGTGTGGACCCCTATCCCTGAAAACTACGCTCCACGGATTCCTGATCTCTTTCCCCAATCAGGAATCCAGTTTGAGACAGCAAACCTCAGGGAAATAGACTTTTTCAAAGTCTATTTCTCAGAGGCCATTGTGAGTCTCATGGTGGAGCAGACCAACATCTTCGCCCAACAATTTCTGGCCGAAAACCCAAATTCATCATTTTCTACTTGGAGTCCTGTGGACTCAGTAGAAATGCTGAAATATTGGGGACTGGTACTTCACATGGGGATTGTGAAGAAACCAGAAATCCGCCAATACTGGAGTAAAGATATTTTATATCACACTCCAGTGTTCGGCATGGTGATGACCCGAAAACGATTTGAGGTCATTCACAAATTTTTACATTTCAGTACATCTGTACATTGATAACATTTATACAAGCATCCCACTTTTTAGATCTCTCTCTGCAAGAGGCACCGCAGCATGCGGTACTGTGGGCAGAAATAAGAGGGGTCTCCCTATGCCGCTAATTGGGCAGCCTCTCCCAAGAGGTGAGAGCCAAGCCCAATGTAACTGCAACATGGTTGTGGTCAAATTCAAAGACAAAAGGGACGTCTTTTTCTTGACCACAATCCATGGTCCCGGCACCACGGCAACCACCACTAGAGGTACCCCAGCACAGGTCCACAAACCGGACTGTGCCCTGGGGTACAACAAGCACATGTGTCAGGGAGTTGATCTTTCTGATCAAGTCCTCCAGCCCTACAGTGCCATGTGGAAGGCCAAGGTGTGGTACAAAAACTGGCCGTGCACATTGTTCAAATGGCACTGTATAACGCATATGTGCTATCACGATGTGCAGGCCAGACCACCAACACCTTCATGTGTGGAGGGGAAGAAGGAGCGGGCCCCAGCACCCCTGGATCTTAAGGTTCCCGTATGGTATCAGGGCAACATTTTCCCGGTGAGGTGCCGCAAACAGCTAAGACAGCAAGATCACAAAAAAGGTGCCGGGTCTGCTACAAAAGGGGGATAAGAAGGGACTCCCGTTTCCAATGTGAAACCTGTCCTGACAAACCTGGACTGTGCATGAAAGACTGCTTCAAAGTCTATCACACGTCCATGGACTGAACACATTCTGACATTTCCTACAGAATTGGAATTGTTAGCGGACACCATGTCACGTATGGAGAGCCCCTGTGTGCCTCAACATTGGATCTCCCCAAAAAGTGACCCCATTTTGGGAACTAGACCGCCAAAGGAACGTATCTAGATGCATAGTGAGCAAATTCATCCATAAAAATGAAAAGTACTTTTTCTTCTGCAAAAATCTTATTTTTTCATTTTTACAGATCAATTTGTGAAGCACCTGGGGATTCAAAGTGCTCACTATGCATCTAGATTTGTTCCTTGGGGAGTCTAGTTTCCAAAATGGGGTCACGTGTGGGGGAGCTCCAATGCACACAGGTGCTCTCCAAACGTGCCATGGTGTCCGCTAACAATTTGAATGGAAAATGAGATCAAATTGTTAGCTTACACCATGTCGCATTTTGGACAGCCCCTGTGCCCCTAAACATTGGAGCTCCCCCACAATTGACCCCATTTTGGAAACTAGACCCCACCAAGGAACTTATCTAGATGGGTGGTGAGCACTCTGAACCCCCAGCTGCTTCACAAATGAATCTGTAAAAATGAAAAAAGAAAATTTTTGTGGAAAAAAAAAGTACTTTTTCATTTTTACGGATGAATTTGTGAAGCACCTGGGTATTAAAAGTGCTCACTATGCATCTAGATAAGTTCCTTGGGGGGTCTAGCTTCCAAAATGGGGTAAATTGTGGGGAGCTCAAATGTTTAGGCGAACAGGGGCTCTCCATACGCGACATGGTGTCCGCTAACAATTTGAATGGAAAATGAGCTAAAATTGTTAGCTGACACCATGTCGCATTTGGACAGCCCTTGGGCGCCTAAACATTGGAGCTCCCCCACAAGTGACCCCATTTTGAAAACTAGGCCCCCCAAGGAACTCATTTAGATGGGTGGTGAGCACTTTGAACCCCCAGGTGCTTCACAAATTGATCCGTGAAAATGAAAAAGTACTTTTTTTTTTTCCACAAAAAATTTTTTAGTCTAAATTTTTTTCATTTTCACATGGACAACAGGATAGAATGCATTCTAAAATTTGTTGGGCAATTTCTCCTAAGTACACCGATACCTCACATGTGGTCATAAACCATTGTTTGGGTGCACGGTAGGAATCAGAAGTGAAGAAGCGCAATTTCACTTTTTGAATGGAAAATTAGTTCCAAAAGTTAAATGGCGCTCCTTCCCTTCTGAGCCCTGTCGTGCGCCCAAACAGTGGTTTATGATGACATATGAGGTATTTGTGTACTCAGGAGAAATTGCCCAACAAATTTTAGGATCCATTTTATCCTGTTGCCCATGTGAAAATGGAAGAATTGAGGCTAAAAGAACATTTTTGTTGGAAAAATTAAAATGACCATTTTTTCCTTCCTCGTTGCTTTAGTTTCTGTGAAGCACCTGAAGGGTTAATAATCTTCTTGAATGTAGTTTTGAGTAGCTTGAGGGGTGCAGTTTTTGGAATGGTGTCACTTTTGGGAGTTTTCTGTCATGCACACCCCTCAAATTGACTTCAAATGTGATGTGGTCACTAAAAAAAATGTTTTTGTAAATTTTGCAGGAAAAATAAGAAATTGCTGATGAACTTTGAACCCTTATAACTTCCTACCAAAATATTTTTTTTTCCAAAATTGTGCTGATGTAAGGTAGACATGTGGGAAATGTTATTTATTAACTATTTTGTGTCACATAACTCTGTGGTTTAACAGAATAAAAATTCAAAATTTGAAAATTGCGAAATTTTCAAAATTTGTCAAATTTATTTTTTTCACAAATAAACGCAAAAATTATCGACCTAAATTTACTACTAACATGAAGCCCAATATGTCACGAAAAAACTATCTCAGAATCGCTAGGAAATGTTAAGCGTTCTAAAGTTATACCCTCATAAATGGACACTGGTCAGAATTGCAAAAAATGGCAAGGTCATGAAGGCCAAAATAGGCTGTGTCATGAAGGGGTTAATATGAGAGGCTCATCAGGGGAATCAGAAAAAACTACACTGGAAATCGGGTCACACCAGTCGTATGTATCCCGTGTATTGTTGGTCTAAAGTCCAGACCCACAAAATGCCAGAATGAGTGGGATGCAGAGAGATTGTTGAGGCTTTTCAAAGGTAAATTCCTTCTTTAGGTGCCCTGTAAATGGTATGAGAGGGTGCTTTAACACTAGAATGCACACCAATATAGTGGGACTAATAGGGTGATGGTGAAGGAGATGATTGGAGAACCCAATGATTTTGTTTTCTGAAAATCTCTCCCTCTCATACCATTTACAGGGCACCTAAAGAAGGAATTTACCTTTGAAAAGCCTCAACAATGTTTCTGCATCCCCCTCATTCTGGCATTTTGTGGGTCTGGACTTTAGGGACACATACGACTGGTGTGACCCAATTACCAGCGTGGTTTTCACAAGTATAGGACTTTGGACAGAGAGTTGGGTTGGACCTTTGACCTAGAAACAATATAAAGGAACTACACAATTTAGTACACCTTATCAAACGGCTTTGCACGGATAGGTCTGTTTTAAAGACGGATTGTGTTGAGACAGGTCCTTTTCCCCAAACTGTGAAACAAACACAGATATCAAAATATTGTTATTCAATCTAACAAGACTCCTAAAGTACTATATTGTGGGAACAGTTGTTTGTCTATATGTGTTTGGGGGTGGGTTTTCATTTGTGAGCATCTCTTCACCACTATCACCAATCCACACGGGATTTTAAATTTTTACAAATAAAATACGAGAATAACGAAGTTAATCCTCCATTTATTTAATTGACCTGGGAGACCCCTCTAAATATCGCCCGATTTCGCTCGTTAACCAGGACTAGAGAAGAGCGAGTACTAAAATGCTCGGGTGCTCGAAGCTCGGGCCGAGCATCCCAAGATACTCGTGTACTCGGCCCGAGCACCGAGCCCAATGTTATCCTATGGGTGACCCGAGTATTATCTGGCATGACCCCAGGCAGCATGGATAAACCCTAAAAATGTCACAAAAGTATCAGAACAGTGCTCAAATGACATGGGAACAGCATGAGGAAGACCCTTGTAAGCATTTCAGACTCCAAGGTCACTGCTGTGAACAATGTTGTCAGACTATTACGCCACTTTTACGGACTGTGAAGAAAACTTTACAAAATGAAACCAAAATGGATTTTCATGGAGAAAATATTAAGGGCTCATACCCACTTGTGAGACAGAGTTGGTGTATGTTAGTTTTTTAGATTACATGAAAGATTTTTTTTTTTTTAAATTGTGTGGCACTCCCATGCCCTGGGAAGAGACGTACATGAAGGCCTCTTTATATAATGTGCCCATTTTAAGGAAGTGGATCTTTTGTAGTATTGCCCTTTGGCAGGGCAGCCAAAAATTGGGAGGCACCCCGATGCCCCTGGATAGACGTGCATGAGGGCCTCTTTAAATAATGTGCCCTTTATAAGGAAGTGGGTCTTTTGTAGCATTGCCCTAGGCAGGGAAGCCAAAAATAGTGTGGCACTCTTATGCCCCTGGATAGAGGCGTGCATGAGGGCCTTTTTTAATATTCTGCCCATTATAAGGAAGTGGGTCTTTTGTAGGATTGCCCTAGACAGGGAAGCCAAAAATTGTGCGGCACTATTATGCCCCTGGATAGAGACATGCACGAGGGCCTCTTTAAATATTGTGCCCATTTTAAGGAAGTGGGTCTTTTGTAGTATTGCCCTAGGCAGGGCAGCCAAAAGTTGGGAGGCACCCCAATGCCCCTGGAAAGAGACGTGCATGAGGGCCTCTTTAAAGATTGTGCCCATTTTAAGGAAGTTTGTCTTTTGTAGTATTGCCCTTGGCAGGGCAGCCAAAAGTTGGGAGGCACTTCAATGCCCCTGGAAAGAAACATGAAGGAGAGCCTCTAATTATTGTTCCCATTACAAAGGAGCGGGCCTCCTGTACTTATAATGCCCATTCTGTAAGCATGGACCAAAACATTTACCCCTGGGGGGTATAAATGAAACTACTGCCTAACTTTTGAACGGTTAGGGTCATCATCATCATAAATATGATGTCAAAATTATTATTTTTTTATTTTTATGTTTTTGTGGCATCATGAACCACGGTCGTATTGATCATATGATGGTGGCGGATGAGGAGAAAAAGGAGCAGTACAGCAAGTAGCCAAAGACATGAAGTGTGTACCGATGTGTGGGTGTGCGGAGGTGCATGGCAATCTACCAGCACAAAATTTAAATTCCGCTATCATTTGGTGATGGTGTGGTGAAATCAGGCCCAATCCAACCCTTGTTCATCTTGATCAGAGTCAGCCTGTCAGCATTTTCAGTTGACAGGCGGGTGCGCTTATCTGTAATGATTCCACCTGCGGCACTAAAACACGCTCTGACAAAACGCTAGCAGCCGGGCAGGCCAGGACTTGCAAGGCGAAAAGAGACAATTCCTGCCACGCTTCATAGTACAGATGGACAATGACCCCAAGCATACAGCCAAAGCTACCCAGGAGTTCATGAGTGCAAAAAAGTGGAACATTCTGCAATGGCCAAGTCAGTCACCAGATCTTAACCCAATTGAGCATGCATTTCACTTGCTGAAATCCAGACTTAAGACGGAAAGACCCACAAACAAGCAAGACCTGAAGGCTGCGGCTTTAAAGGCCTGGCAAAGCATTAAGAAGGAGGAAACCCAGCGTTTGGTGATGTCCATGGGTTCCAGACTTAAGGCAGTGATTGCCTCCAAAGGATTCGCAACAAAGTATTGAAAATAAAAATATTTTGTTTGGGTTATGTTTATTTGTCCAATTACTTTTGACCTCCTAAAATGTGGAGTGTTTGTAAAGAAATGTGTACAATTCCTACATTTTCTATCAGATATTTTTGTTCAACCCTTCAAATTAAACGTTACAATCTGCACTTGAATTCTGTTGTAGAGGTTTCATTTCAAATCCAATGTGGTGGCATGCAGAGCCCAACTCGCGAAAATTGTGTCACTGTCCAAATATTTCTGGCCCTAACTGTATATGTTATAATATTTTCCGGAGTGCTGGTCTCAGCAGGAGCCTAAATTGTCTGTGTCGCCTCGCTTTTCCAGAATACACTCTGACTTGTTATATGTTAAATTCAATAAAAAACTAATGGTTTAAAAAAAAAAAAGAGTGAAAAATTTAAAGGGGTCTAAATACTTTCCGTACTCACTGTATATAGGTAGAATTCACTCACCTATATCGGTTGTGCAGGTCAGGCACAACACTGAAACCAGCTGGACAGCGGAGATGTAGAGGAATCGCGGTCATTGGCACATTCCTAGAGCCAAAAAGTGGTGAACTTTTTGGCTCTAGGAGTGATATGATAGGGAGGATGGTAATCCCGGCCACCAGCAGGTGAACCGTCCTCCAAAGGAGTGAAACCAATGTTCCTGACTAGCAGGAGCACGTCCTGACACAACGCTGGATAAGGTATAGGGGTGAGTGACAAGTGAACACTAATGGTCCATTTACACGCGGCCACAGGAAGGTAGAAACCGGCAGGCATCGGACACAATTGTGCCTGTTGCCTTGAAAAGACCTCGATGTGGCTGCGTGTAATTCAGGACTTTCCTTCCTGTGTCTTCCCTGAAGGAAGGAAAGTCCTGAATTACACGCCGCCACATCGTTTTCTTTTCAAGGCAACAGGCACAATTGTGTCCGATGCCTGCCGGTTTCTACCTTCCTGTGGCCGCGTGTAAATGGACCATTAGAGAGGAAGTTATCCTCCGATGCTGCTCATCCTGGAAGGGGGAGGGCAGGGAATGCTAAATGACCAGGTCAATGCTGCAGTGGATCGTGATCACTGCTGCACCAGCCGCTGGCCCCCAACAAGGGGAGCCAAGATACAGGACAAAAAAAATTAGAAAAAAGTGACACTTGGGTGCTGCAGATCACTGACAAAAATTAGGGAAAATTGACATTAACTTTATTAAACCACAACATGTTTCTGGGACGAACTGTCAGGTGGCAATACAGACATTTTAGTGGTAATCCTATATATAGACAAGGTTTCAGATTGGACAATCAATAATTATTTGACTAACTGGTTAATTGACTAAAAAAACATATAAAGAAACATAAAATTGTGTCTAGTATAAAACTACAATTAAAAATAAATAACAATGAACTATAAAATGTAGCCTGCTGCAGAAACAAACAAAGAGCATGCACAGAATGTCCAATTGTACTGGGACACTGCTAAAGCGGTATTGAGGGGGCGACTGGTGGGATACGCAACAACATTCAAAAGATGAACGATTGAACAGTATAATAAGGCAAGTGGGTGCCTGAGGGAGGCTTACACTGCATTTTTGACGAACCACTCCGCCCAGCAAAAGAAAAATGGATAACAGCAAAAAAAGAGTTTGCGGCGTGGCCTGAGAGAAAGAAGAACTCAAACGGGCTCAACAAGAGGTGGATTTAAATAGATTTGGAAGCAAGGCAGGGAAGATGTTCGCCAATCTGACTAGGGGTCATAGGCCCTTGACATTGATCCTTAGCCTGAATAAACAATCGGGGGCACCACCTCCGACCCCGGGGAAATAAACAAAATCCTAGGGGAATATTACAGAAAACTATATGATGCGACACCAGAAGTGGGGATGGGAGTTGGGGATTGGTTAAAGAGGGTGTTGATGCTGCATTTTACAGAACAGGAGATGGAGTCTCTGAATGCAGAAATATTGGCGAACGAGGTCCGGGAGGCGATAAAGGGACTAAATAATAACAAGGCCCTGGGAGCGGATGGATTTGGAGGGGGGGGTTCTACAAAGTGTTAGATGAACAAGTTTCTCTGGTGCTGGTGACTCTGTTTAATAAGATAGCAGGTGGAGAGACAACATCACAACTAGATACATTTTTCAATTTTTCACCAGTGATATGGTATAGTAGTACCCCACTCGACGCGTTTCGCCTCTCCCATTAACCCCTTTCCGACCTTAGACGTTGTACAACGTCATGGGTTTCTGTGTCTTAACGACCCATGACGTTGTACAATGTCATGGCGGATTTGCGGTCGTGCAGCTCCGGTGATTGTGTCAGCAAAACGTCATTGGAGCTGCACGTAGGCAGGGACCTCCAGATGACCCCAGAGGGGGGCCCAGGTGCCCCCTCATCCAGATCTCATTGGAGCTAGGGTCCATGTGACACCAGCTGTCCAATGAGATCTGGAGGGGCAGTGTGATGTATGGGTTCCCCTCCCTCTTCAGCCTCATCCATCTGAGTAGGCTGAAGAGGGCGGACCTCCTGCTGCTGCCACCAACGACTGACCATCCATCCAGCGACTGCCTGCAAACCGGTAACCACCCCACCCCGATCAACCTCCGCGACTGCCACTACCATGACCGCCACCGCTTGTTCTGCTGCAGCAGCACCACAGCTGCTACTGCAGAACCTCTCCGCCGCCCCCCCCCCCCGCACTCCTTCTGCAGCAAAACCACTGCTGCTGCAGAACCTCCTCCCCTGATCTCTGCCACCACCGCCCCCGCTCCTTCTGCTGCAGCACTGCTGCTGCTGCTGCAGAACCTTGCGTTCTGCTGCTCCAACAGCAGCTGAATAACCTACTGTGTCCCTGCCTGTTGCTCAACCCCCCTGCCCACCCCCCCGTGACCGCTACTCAGCCCCCCCGTGCCCACTGCTCAGCCCCCCCATGCCTGCTTCTCAGCCCCCCTGCTCGCTGCTCAGCCCCACCTCCGTGCCCGCTTCTCAGCCCCCCTGCTCGCTGCTCAACTCCTGCCTGCTGCTCATCCCCCGCTGATCACCCCCCAGCCCACAACTCATCCCCTGCCACCTGATCACCCCCCTGCCCTCCATCTCTGCCGCCGCCACTGCTGCAGAACCTCACTGCCCCTGATCTCTGCCGCCAGCCGCAGCTCAGTGCAGTGTCCACTGCTTGCCCGCTGCTTGCCCCCCAGCCCGCTGCTCATCTTCCGCCCACTGATCACCACCTTGCCCCCGATCCCTGCCGCCATCACTGCTGCAGAACCTCACTGCCCCTGATCTTTGCCACCAGCCACCGCTGCAACTCAGTGTCCCCTGCTCACCCCCCCACTCGCTGATCACCCCCTGCCCCCAATCTCTGCCACCGCCACTGCTGCAGAACTTCACTGCCCTTGATCTCTGCCGCCAGCTGCCGCTGCAACTCAGTGTCCCCTGCTTGCCCCCTGCCCGCTGCTTGCCCCCCCTGCCAGCTGATTACCCCCCCAGCCCGCTGCTCATCCCCCGCCTGCTGATCATCCCCCTGCCCTGATCTCTGCTGCCGTCACTGCTGCAGAACCTCACTGCCCCTGATCTCTGCCCCCGCTGCAGCTCAGTGTCCCCTGGTCACCCCCCCGCCCGCTGCTCACCCCCGTTCCCGCTGATCACCCCCCCGCTCTGTGACCTGCTGCTGCCGCTGACAGCTTCTGCATTTTCCTCAGCCCCCGCCTTACACCCCTGCACCTGACAGCCCCCACCTTACACCCCTGCACCTGACAGCCCCCGCCTTACACCCCTGCACCTGACAGCCCCCGCCTGAAAGTTACACCAATCACTTGCACATACACAAGTACACACACACTATAATAAAGTTAAATTTTTTTTACACATGCACACAGCACACAAAATGTCCAGCCCATCCCGCTCATCATGGTCAGAAAGGGTGTACTCAGCTGAGGAGGCATATTCCATTATTGCCTCTGAAGCTGATAGTAAGGGAGAGGACCTGACGTTCCTCCTATTCTTCCTCCTCCAGTGACACCGACTCGCCACCAAGAAAATGTTGGAGGACAAGAAATCGTCCGGAGCCCAGGGGAGAAGAGCAGGAGGCCGAGGAAGAGGAGCCAGAGGCCATGGAGGAAGACCCACAGCCAACTGTGAGTAACCCTCAACCTGGTGCTAGTCACGCCCAACCTAGCACTAGTGCCCCCGTGTGGACCCCTATCCCTGAAAACTACGCTCCACGGATTCCTGATCTCTTTCCCCAATCAGGAATCCAGTTTGAGACAGCAAACCTCAGGGAAATAGACTTTTTCAAAGTCTATTTCTCAGAGGCCATTGTGAGTCTCATGGTGGAGCAGACCAACATCTTCGCCCAACAATTTCTGGCCGAAAACCCAAATTCATCATTTTCTACTTGGAGTCCTGTGGACTCAGTAGAAATGCTGAAATATTGGGGACTGGTACTTCACATGGGGATTGTGAAGAAACCAGAAATCCGCCAATACTGGAGTAAAGATATTTTATATCACACTCCAGTGTTCGGCATGGTGATGACCCGAAAACGATTTGAGGTCATTCACAAATTTTTACATTTCAGTACATCTGTACATTGATAACATTTATACAAGCATCCCACTTTTTAGATCTCTCTCTGCAAGAGGCACCGCAGCATGCGGTACTGTGGGCAGAAATAAGAGGGGTCTCCCTATGCCGCTAATTGGGCAGCCTCTCCCAAGAGGTGAGAGCCAAGCCCAATGTAACTGCAACATGGTTGTGGTCAAATTCAAAGACAAAAGGGACGTCTTTTTCTTGACCACAATCCATGGTCCCGGCACCACGGCAACCACCACTAGAGGTACCCCAGCACAGGTCCACAAACCGGACTGTGCCCTGGGGTACAACAAGCACATGTGTCAGGGAGTTGATCTTTCTGATCAAGTCCTCCAGCCCTACAGTGCCATGTGGAAGGCCAAGGTGTGGTACAAAAACTGGCCGTGCACATTGTTCAAATGGCACTGTATAACGCATATGTGCTATCACGATGTGCAGGCCAGACCACCAACACCTTCATGTGTGGAGGGGAAGAAGGAGCGGGCCCCAGCACCCCTGGATCTTAAGGTTCCCGTATGGTATCAGGGCAACATTTTCCCGGTGAGGTGCCGCAAACAGCTAAGACAGCAAGATCACAAAAAAGGTGCCGGGTCTGCTACAAAAGGGGGATAAGAAGGGACTCCCGTTTCCAATGTGAAACCTGTCCTGACAAACCTGGACTGTGCATGAAAGACTGCTTCAAAGTCTATCACACGTCCATGGACTGAACACATTCTGACATTTCCTACAGAATTGGAATTGTTAGCGGACACCATGTCACGTATGGAGAGCCCCTGTGTGCCTCAACATTGGATCTCCCCAAAAAGTGACCCCATTTTGGGAACTAGACCGCCAAAGGAACGTATCTAGATGCATAGTGAGCAAATTCATCCATAAAAATGAAAAGTACTTTTTCTTCTGCAAAAATCTTATTTTTTCATTTTTACAGATCAATTTGTGAAGCACCTGGGGATTCAAAGTGCTCACTATGCATCTAGATTTGTTCCTTGGGGAGTCTAGTTTCCAAAATGGGGTCACGTGTGGGGGAGCTCCAATGCACACAGGTGCTCTCCAAACGTGCCATGGTGTCCGCTAACAATTTGAATGGAAAATGAGATCAAATTGTTAGCTTACACCATGTCGCATTTTGGACAGCCCCTGTGCCCCTAAACATTGGAGCTCCCCCACAATTGACCCCATTTTGGAAACTAGACCCCACCAAGGAACTTATCTAGATGGGTGGTGAGCACTCTGAACCCCCAGCTGCTTCACAAATGAATCTGTAAAAATGAAAAAAGAAAATTTTTGTGGAAAAAAAAGTACTTTTTCATTTTTACGGATGAATTTGTGAAGCACCTGGGTATTAAAAGTGCTCACTATGCATCTAGATAAGTTCCTTGGGGGGTCTAGCTTCCAAAATGGGGTAAATTGTGGGGAGCTCAAATGTTTAGGCGAACAGGGGCTCTCCATACGCGACATGGTGTCCGCTAACAATTTGAATGGAAAATGAGCTAAAATTGTTAGCTGACACCATGTCGCATTTGGACAGCCCTTGGGCGCCTAAACATTGGAGCTCCCCCACAAGTGACCCCATTTTGAAAACTAGGCCCCCAAGGAACTCATTTAGATGGGTGGTGAGCACTTTGAACCCCCAGGTGCTTCACAAATTGATCCGTGAAAATGAAAAAGTACTTTTTTTTTTTCCACAAAAAATTTTTTAGTCTAAATTTTTTTCATTTTCACATGGACAACAGGATAGAATGCATTCTAAAATTTGTTGGGCAATTTCTCCTAAGTACACCGATACCTCACATGTGGTCATAAACCATTGTTTGGGTGCACGGTAGGAATCAGAAGTGAAGAAGCGCAATTTCACTTTTTGAATGGAAAATTAGTTCCAAAAGTTAAATGGCGCTCCTTCCCTTCTGAGCCCTGTCGTGCGCCCAAACAGTGGTTTATGATGACATATGAGGTATTTGTGTACTCAGGAGAAATTGCCCAACAAATTTTAGGATCCATTTTATCCTGTTGCCCATGTGAAAATGGAAGAATTGAGGCTAAAAGAACATTTTTGTTGGAAAAATTAAAATGACCATTTTTTCCTTCCTCGTTGCTTTAGTTTCTGTGAAGCACCTGAAGGGTTAATAATCTTCTTGAATGTAGTTTTGAGTAGCTTGAGGGGTGCAGTTTTTGGAATGGTGTCACTTTTGGGAGTTTTCTGTCATGCACACCCCTCAAATTGACTTCAAATGTGATGTGGTCACTAAAAAAAATGTTTTTGTAAATTTTGCAGGAAAAATAAGAAATTGCTGATGAACTTTGAACCCTTATAACTTCCTACCAAAATATTTTTTTTTCCAAAATTGTGCTGATGTAAGGTAGACATGTGGGAAATGTTATTTATTAACTATTTTGTGTCACATAACTCTGTGGTTTAACAGAATAAAAATTCAAAATTTGAAAATTGCGAAATTTTCAAAATTTGTCAAATTTATTTTTTTCACAAATAAACGCAAAAATTATCGACCTAAATTTACTACTAACATGAAGCCCAATATGTCACGAAAAAACTATCTCAGAATCGCTAGGAAATGTTAAGCGTTCTAAAGTTATACCCTCATAAATGGACACTGGTCAGAATTGCAAAAAATGGCAAGGTCATGAAGGCCAAAATAGGCTGTGTCATGAAGGGGTTAATATGAGAGGCTCATCAGGGGAATCAGAAAAAACTACACTGGAAATCGGGTCACACCAGTCGTATGTATCCCGTGTATTGTTGGTCTAAAGTCCAGACCCACAAAATGCCAGAATGAGTGGGATGCAGAGAGATTGTTGAGGCTTTTCAAAGGTAAATTCCTTCTTTAGGTGCCCTGTAAATGGTATGAGAGGGTGCTTTAACACTAGAATGCACACCAATATAGTGGGACTAATAGGGTGATGGTGAAGGAGATGATTGGAGAACCCAATGATTTTGTTTTCTGAAAATCTCTCCCTCTCATACCATTTACAGGGCACCTAAAGAAGGAATTTACCTTTGAAAAGCCTCAACAATGTTTCTGCATCCCCCTCATTCTGGCATTTTGTGGGTCTGGACTTTAGGGACACATACGACTGGTGTGACCCAATTACCAGCGTGGTTTTCACAAGTATAGGACTTTGGACAGAGAGTTGGGTTGGACCTTTGACCTAGAAACAATATAAAGGAACTACACAATTTAGTACACCTTATCAAACGGCTTTGCACGGATAGGTCTGTTTTAAAGACGGATTGTGTTGAGACAGGTCCTTTTCCCCAAACTGTGAAACAAACACAGATATCAAAATATTGTTATTCAATCTAACAAGACTCCTAAAGTACTATATTGTGGGAACAGTTGTTTGTCTATATGTGTTTGGGGTGGGTTTTCATTTGTGAGCATCTCTTCACCACTATCACCAATCCACACGGGATTTTAAATTTTTACAAATAAAATACGAGAATAACGAAGTTAATCCTCCATTTATTTAATTGACCTGGGAGACCCCTCTAAATATCGCCCGATTTCGCTCGTTAACCAGGACTAGAGAAGAGCGAGTACTAAAATGCTCGGGTGCTCGAAGCTCGGGCCGAGCATCCCAAGATACTCGTGTACTCGGCCCGAGCACCGAGCCCAATGTTATCCTATGGGTGACCCGAGTATTATCTGGCATGACCCCAGGCAGCATGGATAAACCCTAAAAATGTCACAAAAGTATCAGAACAGTGCTCAAATGACATGGGAACAGCATGAGGAAGACCCTTGTAAGCATTTCAGACTCCAAGGTCACTGCTGTGAACAATGTTGTCAGACTATTACGCCACTTTTACGGACTGTGAAGAAAACTTTACAAAATGAAACCAAAATGGATTTTCATGGAGAAAATATTAAGGGCTCATACCCACTTGTGAGACAGAGTTGGTGTATGTTAGTTTTTTAGATTACATGAAAGATTTTTTTTTTTTAAATTGTGTGGCACTCCCATGCCCCTGGGAAGAGACGTACATGAAGGCCTCTTTATATAATGTGCCCATTTTAAGGAAGTGGATCTTTTGTAGTATTGCCCTTTGGCAGGGCAGCCAAAAATTGGGAGGCACCCCGATGCCCCTGGATAGACGTGCATGAGGGCCTCTTTAAATAATGTGCCCTTTATAAGGAAGTGGGTCTTTTGTAGCATTGCCCTAGGCAGGGAAGCCAAAAATAGTGTGGCACTCTTATGCCCCTGGATAGAGGCGTGCATGAGGGCCTTTTTTAATATTCTGCCCATTATAAGGAAGTGGGTCTTTTGTAGGATTGCCCTAGACAGGGAAGCCAAAAATAGTGTGGCACTCTTATGCCCCTGGATAGAGGCGTGCATGAGGGCCTCTTTAAATAATGTGCCCATTTTAAGGAAGTGGGTCTTTTGTAGTATTGCCCTAGGCAGGGAAGCCAAAAGTTGGGAGGCACCCCGATGCCCCTGGATAGACGTGCATGAGGGCCTCTTTAAATAATGTGCCCATTATAAGGAAGTGGGTCTTTTGTAGGATTGCCCTAGGCAGGGAAGCCAAAAATTGTGCGGCACTATTATGCCCCTGGATAGAGGCGTGCAAGAGGTTCCCTTTAAATATTGTGTCAATTTTAAGGAAGTGGGTCTTTTGTAGTATTGCCCTAGGCAGGGCAGCCAAAAATTAGGAGGCACCCCAATGCCCCTGGATAGAGACGTGCATGAGGGCTTCTTTAAATAATGTGCCCATTATAAGGAAGTGGGTCTTTTGTAGTATTGCCCTAGGCAGGGCAGCCAAAAATAGTGTGGCACCCTAAGAGACGTGCATGAGGGCCTCTTTAAATAATGTGCCCATTATAAGGAAGTGGGTCTTTTCTAGTATTGCCCTAGGCAGGGCTGCCAAAAATTGTGTGGCACTCTGATGCCCCTGGATAGAGGCATGCATGAGGGCCTCTTTAAATATTGTGGCCATTTTAAGGAAGTGGGTCTTTTGTAGTATTACCCTATGCAGGGAAGCCAAAAATAGTGTGGCACTCTGATGCCCCTGGATAGAGGCATGCATGAGGGCTTCTTTAAATAATGTGCCCATTTTAAGGAAGTGGGTCTTTTTTAGGATTGGCCTAGGCAGGGAAGCCAAAAATTGTGCGGCACTATTATGCCCCTGGATAGAGACATGCACGAGGGCCTCTTTAAATATTGTGCCCATTTTAAGGAAGTGGGTCTTTTGTAGTATTGCCCTAGGCAGGGCAGCCAAAAGTTGGGAGGCACCCCAATGCCCCTGGAAAGAGACGTGCATGAGGGCCTCTTTAAAGATTGTGCCCATTTTAAGGAAGTTTGTCTTTTGTAGTATTGCCCTTGGCAGGGCAGCCAAAAGTTGGGAGGCACTTCAATGCCCCTGGAAAGAAACATGAAGGAGAGCCTCTAATTATTGTTCCCATTACAAAGGAGCGGGCCTCCTGTACTTATAATGCCCATTCTGTAAGCATGGACCAAAACATTTACCCCTGGGGGGTATAAATGAAACTACTGCCTAACTTTTGAACGGTTAGGGTCATCATCATCATAAATATGATGTCAAAATTATTATTTTTTTATTTTTATGTTTTTGTGGCATCATGAACCACGGTCGTATTGATCATATGATGGTGGCGGATGAGGAGAAAAGGAGCAGTACAGCAAGTAGCCAAAGACATGAAGTGTGTACCGATGTGTGGGTGTGCGGAGGTGCATGGCAATCTACCAGCACAAAATTTAAATTCCGCTATCATTTGGTGATGGTGTGGTGAAATCAGGCCCAATCCAACCCTTGTTCATCTTGATCAGAGTCAGCCTGTCAGCATTTTCAGTTGACAGGCGGGTGCGCTTATCTGTAATGATTCCACCTGCGGCACTAAAACACGCTCTGACAAAACGCTAGCAGCCGGGCAGGCCAGGACTTGCAAGGCGAAAAGAGACAATTCCTGCCACGTGTTGGATAGGTTGGATACCCAATAATTATAAGGCACAGAGGAGTCTAGGAGCACTTTAGTATGATCGGCAAGGTACTCTCTCAGCATCTTGGCAAACTTTGCAATCCTTGTGACACTACCCCGCACCTCAGGGCCTGTGGTACGGGAGGTGCTGAGAAAAGTGTCCCAGATCTTTGAGAGTGTTCCCTTACCTCTGCTGGATTGGACTTGTGCCTCTCTCGGCCGGACGCTTTGGTTGTCCACTGAATCGTGACCTCTGCCGTTAGCGTTTTCAGAAGGAAATTTTTTAACTAATTCCGCGACTATGGCCTTCTGGTACTGCAGCACTTTTGTAGACCTCTCCGCCTCGGGAATAAGAGAAATAAAGTTCTCCTTGTAGCGTGGGTCTAAAACTGTGACCAACCAGTAATGAGTGTCCGCCAAGATGTTGATAACGCGAGGGTCACAAGACAGGCAGCATAACATAAAGTCAGCCATGGGCCCCAGACTGTTAACAGGTTAGACTTCAGGGTCCTCACCAACAGCATGACTGGCCATGCTGGTTTCATAATCCTCCTCTTCCTCCTCTCCCCTGTTCTCTGGCCATCCACGCTGAACTGACGGTCTGACAGTTGTGCATGTATTACCGTCAATTCTGCATGAAAGTAGCTCTATTTCTTCATCCTCCTCCTTGTCATAGTCCTCCAATGCACGTTGGGATGAGATGAGGCTGGGCTGTGTGTAATCACCCAGTACGGTTTCTTGCTCCAACTCATCGTGCTCCACCTGCAATGCATAGTATTTGATTTTGAGCAGAGAGCGTTTTAGAAGACAGAGAAGCGGGATGGTGATGCTAATGATGCCGTCATCGCCGCTCACCATCTTGGTGGAGTCCTCAAAGTTTTGAAGGACGGTACATATGTAGGACATCCATGTCCACTCCTGAGGTCTTATGTGTGGAGTTTGAACCGTATACCGACAGCCTAGTTGATGCTGGTACTCAACAACTGCCCTCTTCTGCTCACAAATCCTGACCAACATGTGCAGTGTGGAATTCCAACGTGTGGGGACATCACACACCAGTTTGTGAGCTGGAAGCTGCAAACTCCGCTGAAAGCTGGCAAGGGCGGCAGAAGCAGTAGGTGACTTTCTAAAATGGGCACGCAGGAAGCGTACTTTGACGAGCAGATCAGACAACTCCGAGGAGGATTTAATAAACCGCTGAACCACGAGCTTGAGCACATGGGCCACGCATGGAACATGTGTCAGCTCGCCTTGCCTCAGAGCCGCCACAAGGTTCCAGTCATTGTCACACATGACCATGCCTGGCTGTAGGTTCAGCGGTGAGCCAGTGATCTGCCTGCTGTTTCAGAGATGTCCACAACTCTTCAGCGTTGTGGGGTTTGTCTCCTACGCATATTAGCTTCAGCACAGCCTGTTGCCGCTTAGCCGAGGCAGTGCTGCAGTGCTTCCAGCTTGGGACTGGTGTGGAGGGTGAAGAGGAGGAGGAGGAGGCTGAGGAGCATGACATTCCGGAGCTGTACACTGGGTGAAACCCTGACTGAGTTAGGGCCTGCAATCCTTGGTGTCGGAAGAACGTGTTCTGTCCCAATCTCAGACTGGGTCCTGGCTTCCAGAATATTAACCCAGTGTGCCATCAGCGAAATGTACCGTCCCTGCCCACAAGCACTTGTCCACGTGTCCGTGGTTAGGTGGACTTTGCCTGAAACTGCGTTGTTAAGGGCACGTATGATGTTTTGTGACACATGCTTATGTAATGCAGGGATGGCACCCCGGGAAAAATAGTGGCATCTGGGGACCAAGTAACGTGGGACAGCCGCCACCATCAGGTTGCGGAATGCTTCAGTCTCCACCATCCTAAAAGGCAACATTTCCAGTGCAAGCAGTCGTGAAATGTGTGCATTTAGAACTGTGGCATGTGGGGCGTTGGCAGCATATTTGCGCCTGTGTTCCAAAGATTGGTGTATGAATAACTGAACGCTGCGCTGGGACAAGGACGTGGTTGATGATGGTGCTATTTCTGCTTGTGCAACTACAGGTGAAGGACAGGAGGCATCTTCACATGCAGTATGGACAGGGTATTGTCTTGCATGCACAACAGTGGAAGACGCATCGGTGTCATCCGCAGACACTGCTCCTGGACTCTGCTGTACATCCCACAAAGTCGGGTGCTTTGCTTCCATGTGCCTAATCATGCTGGTGGTGGTCAGGCTGCTAGTTTTGCTACCCCTGCTGATGCTGGCATGGCAGCTGTTGCAAATGGCCTTTTAAGAATTATCTGCAGACACCTTAAAAAACAGCCAGACTCGGGAAGACCTAACAGTTGTACTGGCAACTTCTGTCGTGTTGTTGTTCCGGGGAACGGTTGCCTGACTTTTGCCCGCAGACACCATCCTGCTTCTTCCGGCCTGTTGTGATGCTACGCCTAACTCATCCTGTGCACTGCTGTCCTCGCTCTGCATGTCCTCCTTCCAGGTTGGGTCAGTTACTGGATCATGCACCACGTCGTCTTCCACTTCCGCACCCTGGTCCTCCTCCTGACTTTCTGGCAATTGTGTCTCATCATCATCTACCTCTTGTTGAGACACGTTCCCACCGTTGCCTTTATGAGACCGTGGCTGCTCAAATATTTGGGCATCGGTACATACGATCTCCTCATGACCCACTTCAACTGGAGCTGGCGAGAGGCCAGAATCTAAGAATGGATAAGTGAACAGCTCTTCAGAGTGTCCAAGTGTGGGATCAGTTATGTCCGGGACCGGGCACTCGGCATGGTGGCCCTTGAGCCGTACTCAGTCCTTACCACACATACGACCGCCTGGCCCTTGAGCCGTACTCGGTCCTGGACACTTGCTGGCATGCACGTCTCACGTGCCACCGGCACGGAGCTGGCAGGCTCCCTTCACTTTCCCCACCGGGGACGGATCACTTCAAGCACGTCCTCACATGGCAGTGGTCTGGACTGCTCTGATTCCCCTCGTCCTCTCCTCACTCAGACACCTGGCAGCTTCTTATCCAGGCTGCCTCACCCACAGCTGCAACACAGTCAGTCAATCAGCACATCTCACTCACACACAGACCTGAGATGTGATTAACCCCCTGTGCACCATTCAGGTTTAGCCCAGCAAAGCACTCATACACAGGTTCAGACACAGCCACTCATTAGGCTCATGAATTGACCCAATGTATACCGGATCCCATGTTTAACACCACACACACACACACACACACACAATAAAATAGGCTGATCTGAGCAGGATCCTATGCTGTTAAACTGTGTGATGTACCCGGCCATGTGTCACATCACCACACCGTGGACAGTGAATCATGCCGGCGGCGGACTGGATTATACTGCAGGGGAGGTGATAGGGCTCTGGAGCCTGTCTGGGGGCGGCTGCAGGAGGCAGTGGGAGATCTCCTGCTCCGCCTCATATAATATGCACTGCCGCTGTCTATCACCATGGTGCTGAAACTCACCGCGGTGATGGGCTGGGGGAGCAGCGCATATTATATGTGCCTGCGCCCCCTCCCTCCCCAGTGATGACACATGCCCCCCCTGTGTTCCATATGGCCCCCCATGCTGCTGCCCAGAGTAAAATAAAAAAGTTTTACTCACCTTCCTCCAGCGCTGATCTCCCGCTGTCTCCCCGCTCTCCCTGATACCGCTGTGATCGGGCACGCAGAGATAATGTCTCTCTGCTGTGCCGATCACATGACCGCCACTGAGAAGCAGGAAGTGGAGGAGTGCAGCGGCAGGAGAGAGACCCGGAGGAGGGTGAGGAAAGAGCATGGGGGACATAACCAGGGCAGGGGGGATGTGTGCCAGCTACAGGGGACATGTGCAAGCCACAGGGGACATGTGCCAGCCATGGGAGACATGTGCAAGCCACGGGGGACATGTGCCAGCCACGGGGGACATGTGCCAGCCACGGGGGACGTGTGCCAGCCACGAGGGACGTGTGCCAGCCACGAGGGACGTGTGCCAGCCACGGGGGACATGTGCCAGCCACGGTGGATGTGTGCCAGCCATGGGGGATGTGTGCCAGCCATGGGGGATGTGTGCCAGCCATGGGGAACGTGTGCCAGCCAAGGGGGACATGTGCAAGCCACAGGGGACGTGTGCCAGCCACAGGGGGCGTGTTACAGCCATGGGGGACGTGTGCCAGTCACAGGGGACGTGTGCCAGCCACAAGGGACATGTACCAGAAAAAGAAGACGTGTGCCAGCCATAGGGGACATGTTCCAGCCATAGAGGATGTGTGCCAGCCATAGGGAACATGTGCCAACCACAGGGGACGTGTGCCAGCCATAGGGAATGTGTGCCAGTCATGGGGGACGTGTGCCAGCAATAGGGGACATGTGTGTGTGAGTATCAGAGAGCGTGAGTGTCAGAGAGTGTGTGTGTGTGTCAGAGAGTGTGTGTGTGTGTGTGTGTGTGTGTGTGTGTGTGTCAGAGAGTGTGTGTGTGTGTCAGAGAGTGTGTGTGTGTATGTGTGTAAAAAGAAGGTAGACCAGGCTGGGGACATCAGTACAAAAGGGGTCCAACATGGGGGACATTACTACACTATGAGGGCCAGGATGTGGACATCACTAGAAAAGAGGATCAGCATGAAGATGTCCACATCCTGGCCCCGATAGTGTAGTAATGTCCCCTACATTACTACACTATGGGGGCCAGGAATGTGGACATCCCCATGCTGATCCCCTTTTGTAGTGGACCTTACTACACTATGGGGGCCAGGATGTGGACATCACTACAAAAGGGGACCAGCATGGGGGACATTACTACACTATGGGGGCCAGGATGTGGACATCACTACAAAAGGGGACCAGCATGGGGGACATTACTACACTATGGGGGCCAGGATGTGGACATCACTGCAAAAGGGGATCATGATGTGGACATTACTACAGAAGGGGATATTAGTACAAGAGGAGGACCAGGATGGGGACATTGCAATAAGAAATGGACTAATGAGTGAGTCACTACTAACATTTAAGAAGGGCCTGGATGCCTTTCTTGAAAACTATATTACCAGTTATATATACTAAATTCTTTGATAGGGTGTTGATCCAGAGAACTAGTCTGATTGCCATATCTGGAGTCAAGAAGGAATTTTTTTCCCCAATGTGGAGCTTAGTGTTGCCACATGTTTTTTTTTTGCTTTCCTCTGGATGTTAGGCTATGGGTTGAACTAGATGGACTTAAAGTCTTCCTTCAACCTTAAAAACTATGTTACTATGTTACGTATGTTAGATGGGGACATTACTACAAGAAAGGGATAAGGATTTGGACAGTACTACAATGAACAAAAAATTCTGGTATTACTAAAAATGTCACTTAATCCTACAAGCAATGCGGCCTCCCGATAAAAAAAAAATTCTATGTGCGGCCCACCAACCCAGCCGAGTTTGAGACCCCTAAATGAATGCAGACAAGAGTTGGTTTTTAGCTGGACACTGAGATTAGAGATTAAAGCCCTGCAGGTCGACTGGTCAGACACAAACGCTGACGAGAATACCGAGTGTTTTGGCGTATCCTAATTTACGCTACAACCTACTCCTGCTGCACTAAGTTGCTAAATGAATGCAGACAAGAGTTGGTTTTTAGCTGGACACTGAGATTAGAGATTAAGGCCCTGCAGGTGGACTGGTCAGACACAAACACTGACGAGAATACCGATTGTTTTGGTGTATCCTAATTTACGCTACAACCTACTCCTGCCTATAGAGAGCTAAATGAATCCCTAAAAAGCACTGTTTTGGGATGGATGAGATTTCCAGCCTGTACACCAGCCGCAGATTTGATGCAGGCTGGTATACTGGCACAACGAAGTTTGCTATATACCCTGTCTCCCTGCCTATAGCTCTATTAGTCCTCAGAAGGACTGTTGTGGTAATTATATTGGCAGCCCTGCGCCTACACTAGCTGAAAGGCCACAAATCTGTCCTTCAATCAGCAGCAGAATTGGTAAATCACGGTGAGGTAGACACCATGTTACCAGTCTAGGATGGTATAACCACGCTGACAACACTGCAGGTGTCCTTCCAGAGGTAGAGGGCAAGGTACAATTGAAGTTAAAAGTTTAGGTAGTGGCGGGAGGTTACCCATCCCAGCCTTGTTATGTCTGGCTGATCCGAGCACCCTCCCAGCATCAGACTGCCCGAACAGAACTAAGCAGGTACCCAGGGGAAAATGGCAGTTGTGCTGAAGGATGGGAAAAAGGATAGGCCATGACGTCTCTCATCAACAAAAGTTAGAATAGTTTTGCTTGGCCCCACTTACGCCTCAACTGGTCACAAGTGAAATCAGATGAATACCTCCTGGATCGTTGCTGGTTTCAGGTAAGCTGTGTGTACAATCCTGCATTATTCTTACGCACAACACAACTCAGAAAGGTAAGACTTTAAAGCAGCAACCACACCACAAGCTTTAAGAATTGCAAATAGGGTGCGGACAAGGAGAGAAAAGTTATAAACATGTCCTAGTAGGTGTGAATCTCTCTCTCCTATATAAAATACCATAAGTTGTCTAATATATTGGTTACAATGTTCTGAAGTGAGTAGGTAAATGAGTAAATATATATATGTAAATAATAATATGGTAGTTGTATAATAAATAATTGGACGTTTCCTCAGATATCCAGTTACCTTTTTGACCTGTTTTTCAGGAAAGCAGGGAAACCTCTGATGATAAGTATACAGTAATTATATAGTTTAATATTATGTCTGTTTGATTCTACCTTGTATATGGAAGGTAATGGACTAAACAACACTTTACAAACTGAAAATGTATATAAGATCAGGGATAGGTTAGGGACAGATAGGGCGAGTCGACGTGGAGCGGGGGCACCACAGGCGTTTCAAGAGGGTACCGACCTCCGCTGGTTAGGTAGGTTTCCAGCTTTAAGGACATTACTAGGGTACTATTAGGAGTAGGCATATCATTTATAAATTGTGTAAATCTTATATCTTTGGTTCTATGAGCTATATTGGGTGACAATTTATTTTGATATTTTAATTAATAGAAAATGATTTTTGATTGTATATAAGATCCTTATATAGAAGTTATTTGACATGAACCATAATTGTATGATTTAGAATTGGTGATTTGGTTTTCAAGAACCCAAAGAATGTAATGTTTCTGTATATATATGGTATATCTCTTCTCTTAGGGATGATTGTTTTTCATTTATAGGTAATTCAAGAACTGATACCATATTCTTTTTATATATTTTTCTTAAAAGGTGGTGTGTGTATATGTAATATTAGATGATAAGATGCTCAAGGGGGGTGACTTATATTCCTAAGGTTATATGTAAAATTTTGTGATTTGTTTTTGTGTTGCAATGTATTACTATGTCATTGATAGTTATAAAAATGATACAAATTTTTATGAGATTGTGGTTGAAAATGTTGTCCAGGTAATAGATTCCCCAAGATAGGCTTTTTCTTATGTTTTGACACTTATAAAATGCTCGTCTAACATGTATTTTTGAGTTTTCTCTCCCCTTTAACATACAGCTACTGTGGACCGAAGTCGCTTCCCACAGCCTGGAGGTGGAGTGATGGTCAGAAGAAACGTCAGAAATTCTGCTGATGACCGAGACAGTTGAAAAGCTCAAATGGCAGCCCAACTAAATCCAAGATCTACACTACAAGGCAGACGAGCCCAGGAGAACTACCGAATTAACAAAGCATTTGACTAAAATACACCTGGAAGGAACCCATCAGATCCAGCCAGGAGATTGGGTTCTCATCAAAAGATTCAGTAGACGTGCTCTTGAGCCCAGATATGATGGCCCTTTCAAGTCCTGCTGGTCACCTCTACGGCTGTGAAGGTTGAGGGAAGGCCTACATGGATCCACGCATCCCGCTGCAAGAAGGCACCAGATCCAGAAGCCAAAAATGGTGGTTTTGCTCCTTATATATATACTCAGTATAAAGCAGAGGCGAGCAGGTCACAAGATGGTGGAAGGTCATGTAGGAGAGAATATGGGAGATCATACGGGAGGTCATGTTAGTACCACAGCTACAAGGGTCACATATCAGTTTGACTTCTTCACCATAGTAAACAGATGCACACAACACGAGATCTACAACAGCTATGGGTAATATGGGGGATATAGACCAGTCCAGGTAGAAGAATGCAAAGATAAATGGGGTAGAAGCCTGCCAGACCACATGATCCTGACCAAGGGTAGATTGGAGCATAGCAAAGCCCTAAAAGGACTCACAGACCTGTCAGAAGAATTAGATCATAATTCTGGTGTTAAGGATTCATGGGACACTTGGTTTGGGTAATGGGATGGATGGCAGAGAGCGCTTATCAAACTAGGTATAATAAACCTTTGTGTTCTATTCGTAGTGGCTCCAATTTCATGCTGTGTAATACCTTGCATCAAGACGATGATGTCTTGCGTCATGAAGGAGACAGTGACAACAATGTATGCAGATCTCAGAGGCCCTGATGATTAAGGAGAAATATACGCCTGAGAATGATGCCATTGCCATTGCCACAAGATCCCTTGGAGAAACACGAGAACTTGAGATCCATATTAGAAGATGGAGTAGGGACAGTTTAGGGTGCGGCTAAAGCCAACTGCAAAGGGATTCCGACATTACGGTTTGTCTCAATGTTGGTGAAGTCTCCTCCCCTTTCCTCTACCTTTTCCCCCTCCACCGCCTAGGGCAAAGAATTAGGGTAAGATTTTGAATGTCTCCAAAGGGGGGAATGTTATGGCAATAAATAGTTAATAACTTAGACTATGTAGCAGCGCTGAAGCCGTTCTTATCAGCATGGACTGAATGTACGAATTCAAGGTTGAATTGGAATACTAACTCACAGAATATAATTGAATGTTTTTTCAGAATAAAATGTAGATTCAGCATAATATGTTGCAATCATCTCTAGTAACACCCCTAAGTAATAAAACTGCTAACCCCTCCTAAAATAAAGGTCTTTGTCATTAAGCTCTACATTGACTCGTGTGTCAGCGTGGTTCTTACGGTGGTGTGCACACACTCAGACAAAGCATCCAATTTGGCGGCATATACTTAAGAGGACAGCCCACCCGAAAGGTGTGGAGGGCATCCATTACAACTGGTGTTCTTTATTAGAGCGGGAGTAAGGTCAGGGGAAGAAGTGTATAGTTGTGTGTCATCAGTATAAAGATGGTACTGAAAGCCGAATCTGCTGATAGTCTGTCCGATCAGGGCCATGTAGAGAGAGAAGAGGTCCAAGGACTAAACCCTGAGGGACCCCAATAGTGTGAGGAAGAGGGGAGGAAGTGGAGCCAGCAAATGATTCACTGAAAGAGTCATCAGAAAGATAGGAAGAGAACCAGGAGAGTGCCGTGTCCTTGATTCGATGGAGTGCAGCATGGAGAGTAGGAGATGGTGGTCAACAGTGTCAAAGGCTGCAGAGAGATCAAGAAGGATAAGCAGAAAGTGGTCACCATTACGTTTTGCTGTCAGAAGGTCGTTGGTCACTTTGGTGAGAGCAGTTTCTGTAGAATGTAGGGGGCGGAAACCAGACTGTAATGGGTCTAGAAGAGAGTGAGTGGAGAGGTAATGAGTGAGGCGGGAGTAGACCAGGTGCTCCCGGAGTTTAGAAATGAAGGGGAGATTGGAGACTGGTCTGTAGTTGTTTGGGCAGGATGGGTCAAGAGACGTTTTCTTTAATAATGGAGTAATGATCGAGTGTTTGAAGGAGGAGGGTAAGGTGCCAGAAGAGAGGGAGAGATTGAAGATTTTGGTTAGGTGAGTGGTGACCACCGGAGAGAGAGACTGGAGTAAGTATGAGGGGATGGGGTCAGCAGTGCATGTGGTGGGACGAGAGGAAGAGAGGAGCCTGGAGACTTCTTCTTCTGTGACTGGGTCAAATGTGGAGAGTGAGCAGGAGGAAATGTGGGGAGAGGTAGGGGTAACTTGTAGCCCTGTAGCTACACCTGCCCCTCCATTTTGCTGTAGCCTAGGTCCTGGGACACACCATCCCAGCTGATTTTAACTGCATTCACACACACATAAATTCATCCAAGCAGTAGTATACAGCATAGAGTGTTAGCATAGGACCCAGTAAGATGAGAGCACTTTGGCGTGGTTACCGGGCTCTTCCACAGTGGCGCCAATGTTGAAGCTAAGTCTCTCTTTTATTTTTTCTAGTGCACTATTTACTCTGATCTCATTTCATATATCCCCTATTAGCTGTACATATTGCCCTGTGTTTCATTGTAATCAGTAGCCATTAGCTTTTCCACATTCCTATTATGTTTAGTGTTGCAGCAATTTCACTTCTTGTAATATATTGGTTTTTTGCTTGCACCTAACATTAGGTGATGCCAGTCCTTTCCCTATATAATAGTAATCCACAACTCTGGCACGCCTATGTGTTGTCCCTGCTGCACCAGGTCCTCCCATATTACCTTCTGTCGCGGCGTGTAAATTAGGGACGGTGCTCTACAGAAGGTAACTTTAGGCACCCGGCGGTGCATGCAGAGATAGATTCAACCTTCTGTAAAGCACCTTGTAGCGGCGTGTAAAGGCGGTATCAGGTACCGTTTGTAACCGTTTGTGCGTGCTCGTGCACGTGAAGCACCCGATTGTTTCCACCTTGTTGTAGCGGCGTGTAAAGGTACCATTGCCCTAACACTGTTAATGAATGTTAATATCCAGTTTCACTGTATAGTGTGCGGGAGTGAGGCGGGGTTTAGATCAGTGCTGCAGAAATAATGTCGATCTCCATTCTTTGGTCTCCTACCTGCATATACAGTGGGGCGGTGCAGGCTGTCAGCCAATGACACACACACACACACACAGCAAATGCATTTTTTTGCACACAAGCAAGGGCATGTCTCATTGGCTGTGTATATCACATGTCCTTGCCATATAAGATCCAACCATTTTCCCCATCGCCACCATTTCCCCAGTGCTGCAGTTGTGTGTCAGTCAGGCACCGCTACTGCTGCTGTGGGCGCTATAAAGTCATAGGCTAGGGTCACATTTGGAAGGCACATTGCGATTACCTCATCCAGATCCGGATGCGGTAATTGCATGTGCCTTCAGACACATTTTTGCTTCAAAATGTGACCCTAAACCAGGATTCGGTAACCGGATTGCTCATAATGTGCAATCCGGTTGCCGTATGCTTTGTTCATCCCTGCGGCTGCGGGGATGAACAAAGGGTTAATGTTAATATAATAGGTGGGCACCATGTCTCCAGGGAGTGTCCACCCTCCCTAGAGACATGTTGTCCATATAGGGCGGCATATGAAGTATTAAATGGCTTTATTACAGTATCTCCGCTATTGTCAGCTTTTACTATTTTATGAATGACAGCCGGCGGCTCCTCGCTATAAGGAGGAGATACAGTACGTTATGTGCGTACTGTACATGCTGCTATCCAGGGTCCTGATAGCTTTAACATTAGTTCTCTGGTCAGCGCTCCGCCATAGCACTAATGTTAAAAGGGTTGTCGGGCCTGTACATATTCTGTGAATATCCAGCCTGCCTAATGCTGACAATCACTCATGTACTTTGTGTCAGTATTTTGCAGTATTCCTGAGATAACAGTAATCTGCTTCTGAAGAGAACGACCAGAGGGTGTGTGCTGCCATGATAATGTTATCTGGTAGTGTCGTCCTACTCTACTCCAAGTCTGCCCTCCATAGAAACAACCCGGCCCACTATAGCAACAGGCCCTCCCCATCCACATGATCGAGCCCTGCACTGCACCAAATCTGCCCCTGTGTGAAGACATGAACTGTCTCATTCACTCAGCAGTACTTTGTTACAGTGTGCCAGTGTGATTGCCAACCCCTTTGAAGATGAGAAGCTACAGGCAGCCATCACTGGCTTTCACAGTCGCTCCACAGTGAGGGAAGGAGTCACTGATAACGCTTCTTGAAATCAAACAGCAGCCCTGCCTGCAGGAGGATTATTCCTTGCCACTGCAGACTCTCCTTACTTCACTGTGTGGCAGGGAGGAGGAGCAGCTAAGCAGGTCTGTTCTCTGCACTGGGATCGATAGCTCAGGTTGCTGCTGTAGGGGGAGGATTTGGTAATGTGTGGGGAGTGACGAGTAATAATCCTCCTGCAGGCAGGGCTGCTGTTTGATTTCAAGAAGCGTTATCAGTGACTCCTTCCCTCACTGTGGAGCGACTGTGAAAGCCAGTGATGGCTGCCTGTAGCTTCTCATCTTCACAGGGGTTGGCAATCACACTGGCACACTGTAACAAAGTACTGCTGAGTGAATGAGACAGTTCATGTCTTCACACAGGGGCAGATTTGGTGCAGTGCAGGGCTCGATCATGTGGATGGGGAGGGCCTGTTGCTATAGTGGGCCGGGTTGTTTCTATGGAGGGCAGACTTGGAGTAGAGTAGGACGACACTACCATATAACATTATCATGGCAGCACACACCCTCTGGTCGTTCTCTTCAGAAGCAGATTACTGTTAGCTCAGGAATACTGCAAAATACTGACACAAAGTACATGAGTGACTGTCTGCATTAGGCAGGCTGGATATTCACTGAGAATATGTACAAGCTCGGACAACCCCTTTAAAGCTTTGAGGACCCTGGATAGCAACATGTACAGTACGCACATTACGTACTGTTTCTCCTCCTTACAGCGAGGAGCCGCCGGCTGTGATTCATAAAATAATAAATGCCGACAATAACAGCTATACTGTAATAAAGCCATTTAACCCTTCATATGCCGCCCTATATGGATAACATGTCTCTAGGGAGGGTGGACACATCCTGGAGACATGGTGCCCACATATAATATTAACATTAACCCTTTGTTCATCCCCGCAGCTGCAGGGATGAAGAAAGCATACAGCTGCCGCAGGCATTTACAGGTGCCTTGCGGCAGCTGGATTGGCTCCCATATTATACAAAACCGGATCCGGTTTTGGAAACGCTGCGATGCACGCTGCCTGCATGATTTTTCCCGCAGGCTCCAAAAACTGATCCAGTAACCGGATTGCAAATAGTGCAATCTGGTTTTTGTATTGGAGCCCATGGGCTCCGTATCCGGTTTTGAACATTTTTAATACTCAAAACCGGATCTGAATAGAAAAAGAAAACCGCTAATGTGACCCTAGCCTTAGTTAGATAGATAGTGAGCGAATCTCAAGTTAGATAGACAGATAGGGTTAGGGAGTAGGGACTAGTTAGAATCTCAGCCCTTTTGAGGGCTCCTTCAGACAAGTAGGGAGTAGGGATTAGGCTAGGCTTACATTTGCGGCATAATTTTTAAATCCTGATCCGGTTTTGAGCTGTCAAAAAGCTCAAAACCGGATCAGGAAATGCTCCCCATAGGAGCCCATTATGGGAACAGGATTGCTCTAAGTGCAATCCGGTTACCGGCTCTGGATCTGCAGCCTGCGCTAAAAATCATGCAGGCTGCAGTTTCCGGAGCGATTCTGTCAACCGCAATGCGGTAACGGATTGCTCAGGATGTGCAATCCTGAGCAATGTGGTTACTGTGTACTTTGTTCGTCCCTGCTGCCGCAGGGATGAACAAAGTGTGAAATGTTTATTAACACATTAAATATTAATAGTAGCTGTAGGCAACATGTCACTAGGTGGTGCCCACCCCCCCCCCACCAGAGACATACTGTCCACTCCTGTGGGCATGTGAGGGGTTAATGCCGGTAGTTATACTATTGCTGGCTTTTGCTGACTTTGTACAAATTTATGAATGAAGCCGCGGCTCCTTACAGTAGAGTAGATACTGTACATAATGTATGTATAGTATCAGCCGCTGTCCAGGCTCCTGTATGCAGTTACAGTAGGTCTATGGCGGTGCGCTGCCCATAGACCTACTGTAACTGCTTACAGGAGCCTGGACAGTGGCTGATACTATACGTACATTACGTACAGTATCTACTCTACTGTCAGGAGTCGTGGCTTCATTAATAAATTTGTACAAAGCCCGCAAAAGCCGTCAATAGTATAACTACCGGCATTAACCCCTCACATGCCCACAGGAGTGGACAGCATGTCTCTAGGGGGGGTGGGCACCCCCTAGAGACATGTTGCCCACAGCTACTATTAATATGTAATGTACTATATAATTGTTTAAGGGTTTTTTGCGTGTGTCTGTCGCCGAAATCGCGCGCCAGACACAGACCGCTCATTGACGCCCGCTCCATCTGGCTCCATCCTGTCCTGCTCGCTCTATCCTGCCCCCCGCCACCATCCTGCACCCCCCATCCTGCCCCCCCGCCTACATCCTGCCCTTCTGTCTCCATCCTGCCCCGCTCTCTCCATCCTGCCCCGCTCTTTCCATCCTGCCCCGCGCTCTCCATCCTGCCCCGCTCGCCACCATCCTGCCCCGCTCGTCACCATCCTGCCCCGCTCGCCACCATCCTGCCCCGCTCGCCACCATCCTGCCCCGCTCGCTCCATCCTGCCCCCCGCTGTTCTTGCCCCCCCGCCTCCATCTCGCTCCATCCTGACCCTCTCACTCCATCCTGCCCCGCTCGCTCCATCCTGCCCCGCTCGCTCCATCCTGCCCACTGCTGTTCTTGCTCCCCCAGCTCCATCCTGCCCCTCCGGCTCCATCCTGCCCCCTCCGCATCCATCCTGCCTCTCCGGCTCCATCCTGGCCCCCCACCACCATCCTGCTCCGCCGGCTCCATCCTGCCCCCCCGCCTCCATCTCGCTCCATCCTGACCCTCTCACTCCATCCTGCCCCGCTCGCTCCATCCTGCCCCGCTCGCTCCATCCTGCCCCGCTCGCTCCATCCTGCCCACTGCTGTTCTTGCTCCCCCAGCTCCATCCTGCCCCTCCGGCTCCATCCTGCCCCCCCCGCATCCATCCTACCCCGCCGGCTCCATCCTGCCCCCGCCACATCCATCCTGCCCAGCTCGCCACCATCCTGCCCCGCCGGCTCCATCCTGTCCCGCCGGCTCCATCCTGCCCCACGTCTCCATCCTGCCCCCTGTCTCCATCCTGCCTCCCTCCCGCCACCATCCTGCCTCCCTCCCGCCACCATCCTGCTCCCCCCGCCACCATCCTGCTCCTCCGGCTCCATCCTGCCCCGTTCGCTCTATCCTGCCCCCCACCACCATCCTGTCCCCCGCCACCATCCTGTCCCCCACATCCTCATTCCCCCTGCCACCATCCTGCTCCCCCCACCACCATCCTGCTCCCCCGGCTCCATCCTGCCCTGCCGGCTCCATCCTTCCCTGCCGGCTCCATCCTGCCCCGCCCTCCCACCATCCTGCCCCCCCACCACCATCCTGCTCCTCCGGCTCCATCCTGCCCCCCCTCCCCACCACCATCCTGCTCCTCCGGCTCTATCCCGCCCCACTCACTCCATCCTGCCCCCCTTCCAGCTCCATCCTGCCCCCCTTCCAGCTTCATCCTGCCCCACTCGCTCCATCCTGCCATGCTCGCTCCATCCTGCCCCCCCGACACAATCCTGCCCCCTTCTGGCTAGTCCTGTGTTTGAGACTCTTAATCGAGGCTCCACGGACCCCATTTGCATATTCAAATTTCCAGGGAGCAATGCATCATGGATTTCACTGTGTTTGAGCGCTTTAGCCGGCTGCCCGCAGTGTTTTCCTTGACTGGTCTCCCTGAGATCAGTGAGTGCCTTGTGATGTTGGTCTACCAGGCATTGCTCCCATCTAGCCAGAATCCTACTCCACACTGATGAGGGGCAATACCCCGAAACAGCTGTCTGTGGATGGATACCTGGCTCTGTTAATTCCCTTGTCATATCCTTAACTCGTAACTGAGTGGGATATTGACTAACAGGGCCACTTAATATGGTGGTTATGGTGGTCTCCGCAAGGATTCCACTCCAGGGCTAGGTCCTTCCCTGGAGGGATATCTGGCTAGTCCCATGTTTGAGACTCTTAATCGAGGCTCCACAGACTCCATTTGCATAAGTGTTAACAAAAGCTTGAATATTAAAAATAATTATGCCCTTCATGCTGCCACTCAGAACAGCATGTCAGGGCATGTCAGGGGTTAACTTAGCTTAACCTCAGGATGCTGTACTGTAAAATGCTTAGGCAAAGTGCCTATCATAGTGGTCCTGATGCTGCAGCCGGCGGCTTGTAATAGAAAGTACAGAAGAAAGCCGACAATTGCGGCTCAGGGGTTAACAGCTAAGTTAACCCCTGACATGCCGTCCTGAGTGGACAGCATGTATCTAGAGGGGTGGACACCCCCTACAGACATGCTGTCCACATTCATTCTCATTATTTAACTCTTTGTTCCTCCCTGCAGCAGCAGGGATAAACAAAGGTTTAAATGTTATTAATGGATGTGGCAACATGTCTCTAGGCGATGCCCACCCCCCCTAGAGACATACCACCCACTCAGGTGGGCATATAATGATTTAACTCCTGATGTACAGTAGCTGGCTCCTGTCGGCTCCTGTACATTTTTATGAATGAAGCCACCGGCTCCTCTGTGCGCAGCGCTCATACTATACCTAATGTATGTATAATATGTGCGCTGTCCAGGGTAATGCAGGTTTATACAGTAGATCTATGGGCTGCGCAGCCCATAGATCTACTGTATAAGCCTGCTGGACTTCAGACAGCACACATACTATACCTACTTTTAAACACTGCGCACATTGGAGTCGGCGGCTTCATTCATAAAAATGTACAGGAGCCGGTTGCTGTACATCAGGAATTAAATCATTATATGCCCACCTGAGTGGGTGGTATGTCTATAAGGGGGGTGGGCACCCCCTAGAGATATTATAACCACATTTATGAATAAAATATAATACTTTAAACCACTGACAAAAGTTTGCTCATCCCTGCGGCAGCAGGGATGAGCAAACTGTACGGTAACCGGATTGCTCAGGATTACACATCCTGAGCAATCCGGTTACCGCATTGCGGTTCCCTCCACACATTTTTGTTGAAAAATGTGTGGGACCGCAATTGCGTTCACCGCATCCGGATCTGGATGCGGTGAACGCAATTCAAGTTTTAAGTGTGACCCTAGCCTGAGTCCATATATGCAAAATAAAAATAAGCAAGTTTTCAGTAATGAGTGTAAAGTGTATACACTGATGAGCTTCATGAATTGTAGTACTACCTATTGTATATATATGATCACATGCATACGTAGGTTCCACAAGTCGAACCCTAAGAAAGAGGATCTCTGAGCATTTACCGTATATACTCGTGTATAAGCCGACCCGTGTATAAGCCGACCCCCCTACTTTTGCCCCAAAAATCTGGAAAAACCTATTGACTCGTGTATAAGCCGAGGGTGGACCCCAGCACAGGTATACAGCCCCCAGCAGTGTGGTATACAGGCCCCCCCCAGTGGTATACAGGCCTCCCCAGTGGTAGTATACAGCAGCCCCAGTGGTAGTATACAGCAGCCCCAGTGGTAGTATACAGCAGCCCCAGTGGTAGTATATAGCAGCCCCAGTGGTAGTATACAGCAGCCCCAGTGGTAGTATACAGCAGCCCCAGTGGTAGTATACAGCAGCCCCAGTGGTAGTATACAGCAGCCCCAGTGGTAGTATACAGCAGCCCCAGTGGTAGTATACAGCAGCCCCAGTGGTAGTATATAGCAGCCCCAGTGGTAGTATACAGCAGCCCCAGTGGTAGTATATAGCAGCCCCAGCAGCCCCAGTGGTAGTATACAGCAGCCCCAGTGGTATACAGCAGGCCCCCAGGGGTACATATAGCAGCCCCCAGGGGGTACCCAGCAGCCCACTGGGGGTACCCAGCAGCCCCCAGGGGGTACACAGCAGCCCCCTGGGGGTACCCAGCAGCCCCTAGGGGGTACCCAGCAGCCCCCTGGGGGTCCCCAGCAGCCCCCAGGGGGTCCCCAGCAGCCCCCGGGGGGTACCCAGCAGCCCCCTGGGGGTCCCCTGCAGCCCCCAAATGCTGGCACTCGCCCTCCCTTGCAAGGGCCCCCCCCGCTTCTCTTACCATCCAGGTCTTCTGATCTGCGCTGCTCCTCGGCGCTCCGTCCTCTCTGCTCCCGTCCTGCTACATCTGGGATCCCCGGCCGTCGCGCGATGACGTCATATGCCTGCGACGGCCGGAGATCCCGGATGCAGCAGGACGGACGGAAGGAGCACCGAGGAGCGGCGCTGATCAGAAGACCGGGATGGTAATATAACCAGCGGGGGGGGGGCCCTTACAAGGGGGGGCGAGTGCCAGCATTTGGGGGCTATATGCACTGCTTCCCCCTGCCGCTGATTGACAGGGGGAAGCAGTGCATATTTAATGAGCGGCCCCACGTGACGGGGCCGCTCATACAGCAGCCCCCCCCCCCGCCTCCTGCAGCCTCCACAGCCCCGGACACAGCCCCCACCCATATTGACTCGTGTATAAGCCGAGGGGGAGACTTTTCAGCCCAAATTTTGGGCTGAAAAACTCGGCTTATACACGAGTATATACGGAATATGATATCAGAAATACTTGCACTTGTAACTTTTCAGGTGCATCACGGAACTTTGTGAATGAGCATCAAGGGGCTGTGACTGATTTCCGTGTTAGTGCATTGGAATGTGTACCGCAGCCGATCCGTGGTTGGGATACGGTTAAGGCATTGCGCATAAAAGAAGCCCAATGGATCCTTAAGATGAATACCAGGTATCCTTTTGGTCTAAATATAAAAAAAGAATTAATGTATTTATATTGATGATAAATTGTGACATTATCAGTATTGCTTTCTAACCACCTATCTAATTTTATTACCAACAGCATTATTTGAAAATAATTTATGATGCTTATGATTTTTCTGTTGTCACATTGATAGATAATGTCCTGGGTGGATTGGAAATCCTTACATTAGCATTAGGCTCGCAGTCGGCAGTATGTGAACAAACATTAAGAACCAGTAACAGGATTTTAGCTTGTGCCGCTGATAGCATTTGGGTGGAATAGGGTTAAAACACATTTATAAAGTAAGCCCAGTAGATTTCAGAATGTATAGTGGGTACTTTCGGGATTATAATATACTAGCTGTACTACCCGGCTACGCCCGGGTTAATAAATAACTGATGTTAGCTATAACAAAATAGAATTTAAATATGTCATATTAATGGCCTGTAGGAAAATAGAAGCTGAGCTGTGATTGGTTGCTGTTGGCAGCCTGATAAATCTCTAGCCAACAATAAACCCTCCACCCGGCCGGGCAGTATATATTACCTCACACATACACATAATAGACAGCTCATGTGACTGACATCTGCCTTAATTCCCTATATGGCACATGTGTTGCTCATTGGCTGTTTTTAATCAGATGTTTATTTTTGGAAATTAAAAATAGCACACTATTGAGGCGAGTTGTGTGAGGCGATTTGAGGGGTGTGTGTTTCCCTGGGGTGTGTACGTGTGTGTCCCTGTGGTGTGTGTTCTTGTGGGGGGGAGGGGTGTCCCTGTGGTGTGTGTCCTTGTGGGGGACGGGGTGTCCCTGTGGTGTGTGTCCATCCCTTTGGGGTCTGTGTGTTCCTGTGGGGTGTGTGTGTGTGTGTCTCTGTGTCCCTGTGGGGTGTGTATGTGTGTGTGTCCCTGTGTGTGTGTCCCTGTGGTGTGTGTGTGTGTGCCTGTGGGGTGAGTGCATGTGTCCCTATAGGGTGTGTATGTGTGTGTGTCCCTGTGGTGGGGTCTGTGTGGTGTGTGTGTGTCTCTATGTTGTGTGTCTCTTTGTGGTGTGTGTGTGTTCGGGTGTGTGGCGAGTATCCAATGTTGAGGTTGCACCTTAGCAACTATACACTTGCTGTTACTCTTTGTGTGCGTGTGGTGTGTATACATGTCCCCGTGCATGGTGAATATCCCATGTTGGGGCCCCACCTTAGTGACTATATGCTGGTATATGCTGTTAGTCTTTGGCGCTGTCATTAAGCCTCTGTCATTCACAACTGTCAACTGGTAACTGTCACTTTTTCCCCATTATGTAAAGAGAGGCAAAATTGTTTGGTGAACTTGAACGTGCAGGGTTAAAATTTCGCCTCACAACATAGCCTATGACGCTCTCGGGGTCTAGACGTGTGACTGTGCAAACATTTGTGGCTGTAGTTGCGACGATGTAGATGTCAATCCCGGACATACATACATACACACACACACATACACACATTCAGCTTTATATATTAGATATAAGATCATTTATTGTAATTTTGTGTTATAGTTCTGTCTTCTTTACTGCTTGATGGTAATCTTAAAGGTCTCTTTTAGAAATCAGTCTTAATGCACTATTTAATTATGTCTCACATGGGGTGGGGGATTGACTAACTTGAGTCATGCAGCTATAAAGCACATCCATGCTTCATTGTAAATTATGCTATGAATAAGGGTTGCAGTACCCGAAACACGTATGCCAGTCCTTCATGCTTTTAATCTGCACTTTGTAATGCACTTTTAATGTATTGAAATAAAGGCTTGAATTTTATACAACATCTGAGCTGCTGGATTTCACTTTTGCAAGAAAGCTACACCACCTGTCTTTAGTAGCCAATTTTTACTGCAGCTAGTCCAGCCAATTTTTGGGCTAGTAGCAGTGCCTGGTACTCAGCGGTGTAGCCCAGCTGTAAAGTAAACTACACCGCCTGTCTATCCAATAGCCAATTTTTTACTGCAGCTAATCCAGGCAAATTTTTTGGGCTAGTAGCAGTGTCTGGTAGTCAGCGGTGTAGCCCACTTGTGAACCAAGCTACACCGCCTGTCTAGTTCAGACTAATTTTTACCTGCACCTAGCCCATGTAATAGTTTGGGCCTAGTAGCAGTGTCAGTTAGACAGTGGTGTAGCCCACTTGTGAAACACACTACACCACCTGTCTAGTTCAGACTAATTTTTAACTGCACCTAGCCCAGGTAATAGTTTGGGCCTAGTACCACTGCTTGGCCACTTAGCTCTGCTCGATTTCCATCGTAATTTTTTTTCCCAATAACTGCAGAGTTGCCAATTTGGTCGCATATAAAATGAGTGGCAAAAGGCCTGCTGCTGGTGGAAAGGATCCAAAGGGTTAACAGAAAGTGCTGGGTTTCATAGATCCACCGCGCTGACCTCCAGTGAAGACAAACAGAGTGATGTATAAAACTCTGTTTAATGGGTAATTTGCCTACCGGTTTCGTGATTTCAGTTATCACTTCATCAGGGCTGGAGGTCAGCGCGGTGGATCTATGAAACCCAGCACTTTCTGTTAACCCTTTGGATCCTTACTTTTGCTGGGCACCTGCTGCGACCATAACAGAGAGCGGAGTTAGTTGGTTGTGACTTGCACAACCAAATCAGGTGAGTCCTTCCACTAAAGGGGGGCACTGAGGATAATTGTATAAAAGGAAATTACTCTATGTGCGCTCCATTTCCCTTTTTATTGCTGGTGGAAAGGGGAATAGGTGTGGTGGAAAGGGCAAAAAAGTTTGTGTCCGTGGGGTAGGTGGTAAAGCAGCAGTAACATCAGAAGAAACAGCATCTTCTAGCCAAAGTAAGATGTCTACTTATTTCAGTAGACAATCTGATATGATCCCTGTTTTGCAGACACGACCATCGATACCTATCGTAGATAAGGCACAAAAACAGCAAGTGCTATGAATCATGGGCTTACCCAGGATCAAAACTGGGGGTGGGAAGCCATGGTCGTTCAGGTTGTACAATTTTACAACGGTGCATTATAATGTATGGAGGCATATGAGGCTACATTATACTATATAAGGGATAGTGGGGTTGTATTACGATAATTGGATGACTGTGGGGTACCTTATGAATGGGGGACTATGGGATGCATTATAATACATATAGGACTATGGGAATACATTGCAATGTATGGAGGAATGTGGGGATGCATTATAATAATTGGAGGACTATGGTGGCAGAGGAGGAGGACCATATAAACCATGATGGGGGACATATATACCACAATAAAGGCCATATTCCAGGAGGAGGACCATATACAGCAGGATAAGGGACATTAATACATAATGAAGGGGGAGAGGGGTCAATTTGTAAGTCTTTATAGGATTTAGAACGTTACACGGGGCCCATGCATCTGACCAACATGCACGCGGAAGGTGGGGGGGCCTAAATTGCGCACCGGGTCCCATCAGACTCGTTACGCCACTGGGGAGCCTTATGGGGAAGTTCCATCTTATATACAGCTCCCCCAATGTCCCATAGGTCTCACATCTCATATACAGCCCTCCATAGGGCTCCTATGTCATATACAGCCCCCATAGAGCTTCCATATCATATATAACCCCGCCATAGAGCACCCAAATCATATTCAGCCCCCTCATAGGGCTCCTGTATCATATACAGCACCTCCATAGGGCTCCCATCATGAGAGCCCTATGGGGGCTTGTATATGATACGTGAGCCCTATGGGGTGGGCAGTATTTGATATGGGAGCCTTATGTGGGGGCTGTATATGATATTGGAGTCCCATCTCATATGCAGCCCCCAAATACCCCATACAGTCCTCATATCATATACAACAGCCCCCCATAGGGCTCCTATATCATAGGCTGTATATGATATGGGAGCCCTATGGGGGCTGTATATGATATGGGAGTCCCCCCTCTCACCTGCTGTGTCCCAGGCCCCCCTCTCACCTGCTGTGTCCCAGGCCCCCCTTTCACCTGCTGTGTCCCATGCCTCCTCTCTCACCTGCTGTGTCCCAGGCCCCCCCTCTCACCTGCTGTATCCCAGGCCCCCCCTCACACCTGCTGTGTTCCAGGTTCCCCCTCACACCTGCTGTGTTCCAGGCCCCCCCCCCTCTCACCTGCTGTGTCCCAGGCTCCCCCTCTTACCTGCTGTGTGCCAGGCTCCCCCTCTCACCTGCTTTCTCCCATGCCCATGGAGGAGGAGGAGGTGCCGCCTGCTGTATGCACTCCCCAGTGGAGCACAGGGCAGGAAGCCGGCAGATCAGAGGAGAGGAGGGGCGGGAGCAGCATCGGAAGCAGGAGGCTTCCCTCCCTTCACCTTCTCCCCTCTGACACACAGAGTGTCGGAGCCGCGCTGTCACATGGATGTGTGTCCTCGGGGATGCACATCCATGTGAAGCAGGAGCTACTACCGCGATCGTTACGCCACTTGGTGGCCGGCCTTAGCTCAGCCGCCCTCAGACATTATAATAGGTGTGCGTGGTGCGCGCTCAGTGCCGCTCATCCCTTCCTCTTGGGGAGGGCACCTGCCCCCCCTGCCCCGCGCTGGGTACGCCCATGATACAAGAAGATCAGAACCATGCCGTACCATCCCCAGACAAACGGCATGAGCGAGAAGATTAACCAAGTAGTGATGGATCTGCTAAAAACTCTCCCACTAGAAGAGAGGAACATGTGGCCAGAGAAGCTGCCAGATGTAGTGGACCTGTACAACCGCCTCCCATTGAATTCCACCAACTTCAGTCCCACCTACTTGATGAGAGTAAGACCTGGCAAGCTGTCTATTGACCAAGAAATGAGGGTACTGCCTCCTGAAAACAACCTCCCAGAGACAGACTACGATACAGAGTGCCAACAGAGGAATTGCCAGGTGCAAGAATGCATTGAGAGAAACCTGACTCAGGCTAGAGAAAAACAGGAGAGGATATACAACTAGAAAGTACCCACAGACCCCCTGGTACCAGGAGAACAGGTCCTAAAGAGAAAGCAGCGGATTCACAAATTGGATGACCAGTGAGAGGCAGAGCCCTACACCGTGATGCCTTCCCACATTGACCCTCAGAAGGTCTGCCTGATCAGCAGAGACGGGGGAGAAACCTCAGCCACCATCTCTAGAGATCACCTGAAACGATGCCCGGAACAGCTGAAAAGCCAAGAAAAGTCCCTGGCAATACCTAAACACCAACCAGCAAAGGAAGAGATGATCCACATTGTGCTGGGAGACTTCCCCAAGACTTGGACCCAGATCAATGGAGCTATTGTGTCCCTGTACTGAGATTTTCCCTATTGGCAGCACAACCGCCTGTATGGACTGAAGAGCCAGCACCAAGACGAGAACCAGAGAGTCAGCCCCTCGCTATTTTTGAGCCTGTCAGTCCCATTGTGAGTCAGAGTCAACCTGCTGCCATAGCAGAACCACTAACATCAGCAAGTAGTGCACACACTCCACCAGTAGCAGACACTACAGACCAGAATAACCAAACAGAGACACCTGTGTTACGTAGGTCTACACGTAGCAACATAGGCCAGGCTCCAGCCCGTTACAGGGATAGTTAGCCAAAGAAATGTGACAAGGTTTACAATGTAAATATATTTGTTTTCTTTTATGCACTGTGCAAACATGTGTGTTTTCAAGCAACGAAGCAACAATGCAACCACCAAGTGTATCGTACCTACAGGACTTTCTGTATGAACTTTTTCAAATTCTTGAACTTTTAATTAAAACTGGACCATTAGCCACAGGACTGGTTGTGGCAAAGACTTTGTGTAAATATACTTGATCATCAGAAAATGGTGAAAGGACTAATCACCAAAGTGACTGCTTTTCTTCGATTTTTCTTGTTTTTTGTATTTTTTCCTTTTGAGACTCTGTTCATTATCTACTGTATTGTCAATGTTATATTTTTGTACATACAAAAAGTGTTTCCTCAATCCAGGAGTACTGAATTTAACTAAGGGGGAATGTGGTGCCCCAGGGTCCGGTTGCCACAATGCTGTGCTTGGAAGCAAGGGAAGGTACCCACCCCAGGTGAACAACACACACACACACAACACCTTTCCAACTCCAGGCCAGAAGGGGGAGCTCTGAAACCTGAGTTCTGGGGACGTACCCTATAAATTCTGGTCTGGGGCGGGGTCAGGCAGTTCAGTTCCTAGGAGGACTGTACAAGACATCCTATTAACAGGAGCCATGCTAGGCTCATCCTAGGATACTGACTAGCCAGTGTGAGGGACCCATAGGCAAGGGTCTGAGGAAGTGGAGAAGTAGGTGTGGGGAGTGGAGCCAGTGCCAGCTCTGCCCAGCACTGAGCGCAGGAACGGACACTGAGTCCGAGATCGTGAGTGACTTTACGCCCAGCAACCTACACCAGAGGGCGGGTGATTTCAAGTCGCTCACTCACCACAAGGCCAGGAGACACAGCAGCACCAAAGAGCTTAGGGAGTCGCAGCCAGAGTAGAGTAACGCTAGCAAGGGCTCAAGCTGCCTGTCACACAGGCCAGGACTGAAGGAAAGAGGAGAGGGTCGCAGCATAGCTCCAAGCAGCCAGGGCCCACTGAGAGCAGCGTAGTAGGGAGACCTCAGAACTCGCTAAGTGTGGAGAACCTCGACTTGCTTCCAGGCTCCGGATCCCTAACACCGCTTGTAGACAGTACCCTGGATAAACCTGCAACTTTATTTAGTAAGGGTAGAGGAGACTGTCACCCCTGTGTTTGTTGGTTATTTCGTACACTAAGTCCTGCACCCCAACAAACCCATCACCTCATAGACTTTATGGTTGCCCTATGGACGCGCTCTTCCCGTGGAGAGCTAAACCATCATAGCTGCTACTCCCATCATCCCCAGAGGTCCCGACTGCAGCAGCGACTATACCGGCTACATTCCACAGGTGGCGTCACCGTCACGACACAAACTCTTTTATTTTATTTTTATATTTTTCTTTCATCCCTTTTTCAACATCCCTTTTTACTCATCGCCCAACGAGGGGAGCACTGACTGGGTCACGCTGACCCGCCACTTGGTATGGGATACTCAAAACTGGGCTATCATACAGTTTCAGGGAGTCACAGGGGTTGAGACCCGATTCTGTGGCCCTGGGGGCCACTGTAAAGGGGGATTCTGGCTTGGTAGGGAAAGGGGTGATAGATAAGGGAGATATTTGTGACGACACCCGTGGTATGTGGCTATAGGTGGCCACCACTGCTGCAGAACCTCCGGGAATGATGGACATGCAGCTGGGATGGAGCGGTTTCCCGCGGGTGGAGAGGATCCCCGGGGCAGTGGATGTAGTAAAGGTGTAGGGTGCAGGATGGCGGGCACAAAGCAACAGACAGACTCACGATTTGTTGGTTCCTCAGTACTTTTACTGGTGTAACTGTAATTCCAGTTGATGTTAAGCTGAGTCCTTCACCTGAGAGCAAAAAATTGTATAGATTGGGCACACCAAGAAAGATTAATGTACGTCCACAAGTAGATTAAGGTGTCAAAAAAAATGTATTGTTTCTTTATTAGGTCACGCAGTACATAGATCAGACCAACGTTTCGGCCAGCAGGCCTTCATCAGGGTACTAATAAAACAAAGATAACAGTACAGAAAAAATACAACGTGTTAGTTACACAACAGGATGCAATAACGGTTAGAGTGTTTTAGGTGTTCCCGTGCGGTTTTGGGTAATATGTGGTGATTCAATAAAAAAACTAAATGTGAGTAGAAATAGTGGGCCGTGAATCCGAACAAGTGTAGGTTACCACAACTAATCTCGTGGTGCCAGTAGTGCAGTAGGAGGGCAGTGAAGTACATCTTTAAAATCCTATTTGATAAATGGCCTCCATGAGGAAAAAAGGAAAAAGGGAGAAGAGTAGCAGAGTAAAAAGAATCAAGACAAGGCAAAATGGAATAGTATAATTTCCCATAGTACTGGTGATGGGTCAAAAGGCAGAACAAAATAGATCTGTCTGGAATCAATCAATGTTCCAAATGCTAGAAATGAGAAGTAAGTTAAACAACAGCAGCAAGACAAAGCAAAAGCTGAAATATGAGTTCAAGCCCAAAGGGTGAATCATGTTAGGGTTATGTGATGCCATTTAAAATTTCTCAAAGAGTAATGGTCCTGAAAGGTGATGATTATCCCATAAAGGATAAAGAGAACACAGGAAGAAAGAAAAAAGAGGTACAGACCCCTGAGTTCTGTGTGAGAGGTTATGCTGCGTAATGTGAGCAACCACCAAGTATAAGGGTAGAGGAAACTCCATAATGTGCAATTTAAACAGTCAGAAAAGGGGGTAGATCTCAAAGAATCAATCATGGTGAGAAGGTACCTTAGGGTAGTAAGATCTGGAGACAATCAAAGTTGGTCACCAGACCAGTCAATAATGTTTAACAGGTACTGATACTACCAAGGGTAAAACAAAGTAAAGAAATAGTAAAAAAACCATATGTGAAAGTAAATATATAGAGGAATCCTAGAGTGAAAATGGATGCCACAATGTAGATTACCTTGAAAAAGCCAAACAAGGGGCTTGGGCACATCTATAAATAGATAGAGATTAGCTAAGATGAGTGGAGCATTATAGAAAAAACAGACCTCTGAGTATGTGGCAGAAATACAGACCTATGGAAGCTGAGTCAAGGCTCAGAGGTATACGGAACCTGTATGAGAAGAGAGGATGACAATCTTAAGAGGGAATAATAGATAAGAACAGAGGTTATGGAGTATAGATCGGCAGCTCAATTACCTTGTGTGCGTCCCTGCTGGGTGCGAGGAGATGTGCGGCGAGTGATACAGTGTGGCCGCGCTATAAAGAGCGAGGGGCGGGACGATGTGATGTCATATCCCTAGTTTGACCCGCACGGAAGTGCGGGGAGACAGAGCGGCGGAACGCAAGCCGCGTCTGTGTTGTGGACCAGCGTGTTGCGCATGCGCACTAGATAGAAGAGAGGCATCGGTGGTCATGGTGCTTGTGACGATTTTGAAGATTTTCTACTGCTAAAGTGCATGTTTCCACCGTTGGTGCAGCTTGTGCCATATTGTAGGATGCGATTCAATAGTGCATCTAAGGTATAAGAAAAATAACGTTAGTAGAGCAATTATAGTGTTAATAAGCAGCAATTGGCATAGAATACCTGACTTAGAGTATAAAACACATGATATTATGTAATATTACAGATTTCAATTTTCTTAAAGGGAATGTCCTAAATAGCTCAGGATAAGATTAGTGTATATTTAGTAGATAAAAAAGCAACATATATCTGTGCAATAACATGAACATTGGGAACCTTAGGAGTAAAGTTCATATAGTCCTTTATGGTCAATGATAATGGGAATAAGGGAAGAATTCATGAAAAAAGATTAAGTAAGGAGGTATATCACAATTGGTTGACATGTAATAACTGAATACATACATTAATTAGAAAAAATGGTTAACGCTTATTCTCTATGAGTTATCATTGCCAAATAGAACCAATGACTAAGATCCCTAGGTACTCATGGGAATAATACATCACAATGTTATGTCAAAATTGTTCGTATTCACGGTTGAGCCCCAAGGGTTCTAGGGTCTGCAGTGTGTGGATCCAGAAGGCTTCCCGCAATTTAAGCCTCCGTATACGATCCCCACCCCTTCTTTGTGGAGGAATATCTTCAATGATTTGGAACCGTAATTGGGATACGTTGTGACCATGATTCAAAAAATGAAAGGGAATAGGCAGGAGTGTATTATTACAACGAATAGTAGACTTATGTTTACTTATGCGGTCACGTATATGTTGAGTGGTCTCACCAACATACATCTACTTGTGGACGTACATTAATCTTTCTTGGTGTGCCCAATCTATACAATTTTTTGCTCTCTCTTTTTATTGGTGCACCCAACCCTACATACGTTGAGCCCTCCATACCCTCTATTACTTCACCTGAGAGCAACTTGGGGTTCTCCTCACCCAGCAAGTTCTGAGGCCTCCTTGCTGCGCTTCGTGTGTAGGCTCCTGTTGCTGCTTTAGCTAAGCTACTGGGCCTTTCTCTCTCCTGCGAGGTGCCGGTATGGCAGGCAACTCGAGTCCTTTATTAGCCCCTCGGTTCGGGCAGCTGTCCCTGGGCTCTCTATGCTGCTTTGCCTCTGGGCACAGTGTGGCTGGGGAACTTTGAATTCCCCACCTTCCAGTTTTGGTTGCCGGGACGTTAGGCCCTGCACAGTCTCGGACTCTGGTGTCCATTCTTGGCGCTTTCCTCCAGGGCGAGCAGGATACCACTCTGCTCCCCACGTTCCTCTCCACTTCCTCAGACCCTTGCCTTGGGCCCTCACGCTGAGTTGGCTTTCCTGGGATGAGCTTAGTGTAGCTACCAGTCCACCAGGAAGTCTTCCTTAGTCCTCCTAGGAACTGAATTGACTAGCTCCGCCCCAGACCAGAATTTATAGGGGAGTTCACGCTGAAGCCAGGTTTAGGTCTCCCCCTTCTGGCCTGAAGGCGGCAAGGTGTTGTGTGCGGTTACTTGCCTGTTTTGAATACCCTTTTGTTTCTCTCAAGTGTGACACTACCACCCAGAGACGATAATGACACTGTGGCAATTGGACCCTGGGGTGCCTTATTCCCCCTTAGTGAAATACTGTACTCCAGGACTGTGATAACGTTCTGGTAAAGAAAACATAAACAATGCAAAGTTAAATGACAATAAATGTTGAACAGAGTCTCAAAATATAAAAATTACAAAAACCAAGAAAAATGCAAACATTCAAAAAGCTTGGTGATTAGTCCTTGCTCCTTTAGCTGGAAATATTTAAAGTTTTTATAAGAAGTCTTTGCCACAACCAGTTCAATGGCTAATGGTCCATAGTTAAGGATAAAAGTTCAACAATATGTAAAAGTTCAAAAAGTTCATACAGTAAAGTCTCTGTAGGTTCATACACTTGGTGGTTGCAAGGTTACGTATTTACATTTTATATACAACAAGAAAACATTTTTACAGTTTACTCCATACTACACTTTAATCCCTGTAACGGGCTGGAATCTGACCTTGTGTACTATGCTGTGACCTCCATACTACAGGAGTGTCTACTGCTGGTGTACTAAGCACTATGCTATGTGTGGTCGTATACCTTGCCGGTGTCTCTGAATTTGAATGAGGTATTGGCCTTACCACGGGACTGGAATGTTCACTGTGAGCTGGAATCTGTTCTTCCTGTTCTTCTACAGGTGCCACTTCCGGTACTTCTACTTGTGGTGTTTCTTGTCTCACTGATTCAGGTATCGGCACTTGATGAAAGGCTAGCATAGGTACGATGACTGTTCCATGATACTGATTCCAGGTCTTTGGGAAGTCTCCTAGAACCGTATGGAACACTTCTTCTTCTTTAGGTTGGATTGTTACGGGAACTGGAGTTTCTGGTATATTCTCTGGAATCTTCAAGGTTTCAGGACATAACTTAAGGCTAGGCTCACACATGCGGCAGGATTTTTAAATCCTGATCCGGTTTTGAGCTTTCAAAAAGCTCAAAACTGGATCAGGAAATGCTGCCAATAGGAGCCCATTATGGTAACCGGATTGCTCTACATGCAATCCGGTTACCGGCTCCGGATCTGCAGCCTGAGCTAAAAATCATGCAAGCTGCAGTTTTCGGAGCGGTTCTATCAACCGCAAGGCGGTAACTGGATTACTCAGGATGTGTAATCCTGAGCAATGCGGTTACCGCCTACTTTGTTCATCCCTGCTGCCGCAGGGATGAACAAAGTGTTAAATGTTTATTAAAACATTATTAATAGTAGCTGTGGGCAACATGTCTCTAGGGGGTTTCCACCCCCCCTAGAGACATGCTGTCCACTGCTGTCAGCATGTGAGGGGTTAATGCCGGCAGTTATACTATTCCCGACTTTAGCCGGCTTTGTACAAATTTATAAATGAAGCCGCGGCTCCTGACTGTACTGTAGATATTGTACGTAATGTACGTATAGTATCAGCCGCTAACAAGGCTCCTGCAAGCAGTTACAGTAGGTCTATGGGCAGCGCGCCACCATAGACCTACTGTAACTACTTATAGGACCCTGGACAGCGGCTGATACTATACGTACATTACGTACAGTATCTACAGTACAGTCAGGAGCTGCAGCTTCATTCATAAATTTGTACAAAGTAAAGTCGGCAATAGTATAACTGCCTGAATTAACCACTCCCATGCTGACAGGAGTGGACAGCATGTCGCTGGGGGGGGGGGGGGGGGTGGGCACCCCCTAGAGACAAGTTGCCCACAGCTACTATTAATATTTAATGTTTTAATAAACACTTAACACTTTGTTCATTCCTGCGGCAGCAGGGATGAACAAAGTAGACGGTAACCGTATTGCTCCGGATTACACATCCGGTGCAATCCGGTTCCTGGATTACGGTTTCCTGCACACATTTTTCAACAAATATGTGTGTGAAGGCAATTGCGGTTGCTGTATCCGGAACTGGAGGCGGCAACCGCAATTGCCTTACCAAATGTGACCCCAGCCTAAGTCGATCTCTTGACACAGCTACTGTTGTCTTCCTTTTGTCCTTACTCACTAAACACACTTTAGCGTTATCAAAATTAGATGGTAACACAGTGTATGGGTCTGATTCCCACTGGTCATATAGTTTATGAACACGCCTTTTTCTCTTAAATACTTGTTCACCTGGTCTTAAAGGAGTTGCAAGAACATGTTGGTAGAAGTCACTGGGACATGATTATATAAGTCCACTAAGTCTGGTAGCTTCTCTGTTCCTTTCTTCCACTAGCAAGGTCTTCAATAAGTTCATCACTATCTGATTCATTTTCTCTCATAAGCCATTTGTTCGCAGATGGTTTGGGTTTGTCCTGATTTTCTTACACCCGTAGAGATTACAAAATTCTTGAAGCACTTCCGCTTCAAATGCTGGACCATTATCTGTGAGGACCTGCTAAGGATAGCCATGAGGTCTGCAGAAGTAGGCTTGGAACGCAATAGCCACTGTTCTGGCTGTTAGACCTTTCACAGGCACAACAACTAAGAAATGGGTATAGTGGTCCACTATGCTAACAGCATAGACACAGCCTGATCTACTTGAGGTTAATTTGACGGGATCCAAGACTGCAAGTTCAAGTGGTTGTTTCGTCACAATGGGCTGGAGTGGGGCTCTCTGACTATCTTTGCCTTTTCTCCTTAGGTTGCATGGGCCACAGTTTCTGCACTCATTTTCAATGGATTTTCTCATGCCAACCCAATAGAATCTCTCTCTCAGCAGAACCTCTAATTTCTTCCACCCAAAATGCCCTGCACCATCATGGTAGGCTTCTAAGACCATCTTGACATCTTTTTGGCACGACAATTTGCGAGACAAGTTTGTGGGTTTTAGGGTTAGTATGCCTTTTGCACAATTTACTTTGATGTAGGATTAACTTACACCGCTCTGCGTCAGTAGCTCCTTAACTAACTGTACAGCTGGATCAGGATCACTGTTTTGCGTTTCAGCCCATCCATGGTGAGGTAATGGGTTCAACGTTGCTTCTTGACATTTATTGTATACACAGCTCTTGTATTGTGTCACATGAGGGCGGTGAAAGGCCGGTAGCTCTATTTCTTTCAGCTCCTCCAGTTCATCTGCCATGTCCTGCAAGTGAGGCATCCTGGACAAGGCGTCAGCGTTGGCATTTTGCGGCCTGCCCTGTACTTGATGGTAAAGTTGTAGTTGGACAGCCAGGCCATCCAGCGCTGCTCCAGTGCACCTAGTTTTGCGGAGTGCAAATCAGTAAGCGTGTTGTTATCCGTAAAGATGGTAAACTTTGCGGCAGCCAAGTAGTGTTTGAGGCGTTCTGTGATGGCCCAGACTACGGCTAGGAATTCAAACTTGAATGAGCTATAGTTCTCTGGGTTTCTCTTTGTAGGACAGGGCTTCCTGCTTGCAAAGGCTATCACTCTTTCTTTACTTTCTTGCATTTGAGACAATATGGCTCCCAATCCCACATTACTGGCATCAGTATACAAGATGAATGGCTGGCTGTAATCAGGGTATGCTAAGATCTCTTCCCCCATCAAAGCCCACTTCAACTTCTTGAAGGATTCTTCCATCTTGAAGAAGTCCTTGACTGCCCCATTCGTAGGGAGGACTCTTAGCCTTCTTGGATTGCCCTAACAGGAGTTCTTGTAAGGGTGCTGCCATCTTTGTGAACCCATGATGAACCTTCTGTAGTATCCTACCAGCCCCAGGAACTGCCTCACCTCTTTGACACTGGTGGGTCTTGGCCAGTCTCTAATGACTGTTACTTTCTCGGGATCAGGTGCTACACCTTCAGAGCTCACAACATGACCGAGGTACTGTACCTTTGGTTTTAGCAGGTGACACTTGGATGGCTTCACTTCCATGCCATAGCCGGACAAGGCTTCAAACACTTCTGCCAAGTGCTCCACATGCTCTTCACATGTCTTCGAGTAGACTATGACATTATCCAGGTACAATAAGACGGTTTCAAAGTTCTTGTGCCCCAGGCAACACTCTATCAGCCTCAGGAACATTCATGGTACGTTACAGAGTCCGAATGGCATACAGTTGAACTTACAGAGGCCCATTCGCGTGGTAAACGCTGTCTTCTCTTGGTCCACCTCTGCCACAGGAACTTGCCAATACCCACTAGTAAGCTCTAAGGTGGAAAACTAGTTAGCAGATCTTAATGCAGCTAGTGATTCCTCAATTCTAGGTAATGGGTATGCATCCTTGTGTGCAATGTGATTCATATGCTTGTAATCCACACACATTCTCATTGTACCATCTTTCTTTCTAACCAGGACTAGAGGAGCTGCCCAGGGGCTACAACTATCTCTTATCACCCCAGCCTCCTTAATTTCCTTTAACATATCCTTTGAACATTGATAGTGAGCTGGCGGTGCAGGCCTATATCTTTCTTTTATGGGTGGATGATCTCTTGCGGGTATGTGATGTGCAACTCCTTTTATCTGCCCAAAGTCTAGCGGATGTTTGCTAAAGACTTGTTCATATTCTTTCATTACCCGGTATACTCCATGCTTTTGATGTGAGAGTGTAGAATCGGTACCTACATGTAACTTCCGTCACCAATCCTCCAGCTTTCCCTCAGAGCCATTGACCTCCGCCGGTTCAGACGGGTTCAAGGGTTCTACTGTCTTGATGGAGTTGTTATTGACAGTATACAATTTAGCAATGGTAGCATTGACTTATTCCTCCCCACAATTTAAAATGCGTACCAGTACCCTCCCCCTGCGCACCTCAACTACCCCTCTCGCTGTCAGGACAGTGGGCCTACTGTCTGAGTACATGGGCTCTACCAGGGCTTGGTAATCTCATCCTCTTAGGTCTATTGCTGCCCTACCCTAGACCAACATTTCACTTTTTGGGGGTATTGCATATGGATACTCTTGCGCTGCCAATTTCTCCTCCGGACAACTCTACCTGCTATCTCAGCATCAGTGCTTTTATTTCTTTCCGGAGGACTCATTGGTGTCTGCTGTTGGAAGTTTCGACAATCTCCTGTAACACAATAATTTTGGCAAGACAATTTTCTATTACATTAGTGCCCAAAATGATCATTGGATCACGTTCATTCTGGTCATCATCAGCAATAATCAACCCTTGGTTTTTTAATTCCACCTGCCCCACCTTAATGGTCACTTCTTTGAACCCAATCTGCACCACAGGTTTACCGTTACTATCCAATATATTAAAGTCATTATCTGGGCCGCGTAGAATGTCTGAATCTGCCCAGTATCTTTTGTAAAGGATATACGTTATTGAGGTCACTGTGAAACAGTCTCCAGCAAACGTTCATGGGGATACCATCCAGCACGATAGGCAGGACCGGGCGTCCTCCCACGCACCTGTCACGCCAGTTTGGTGGGCCAGGGGGTCTTATTCCTGGGGGCAGCCCGCTGCCCCTGGGCATTCTTGTTTAAACTACATTCCCTGACAAAGTGACCTTGCTTTTCACAGCGGCGGCAGATGGGCTGTCCGTCAGGGTTATAGCAATCGCTGGGTCATCCTCTGGTCACTGGGTATCTTCTTGGTCGCTTCCATGGGACATCATCTCTGCTGGAAGCCAATTCAATCTTCTTCACCGGCTTGTATCCTTGCAACTTTTGCATAGCCTTAGCCATTTCAGCTACACTTTTAGTCAGGGATTCGATCGTTGAGTTTAGGGCCTCATTGATGATAGACCCCAAGGTATGTGCTTAGCCCCTGCTGAAGCCTGCAAATCTTGCAAGCGGCTGTTGGTAAGTTATAGCCAGGCATTGTGCAGGTTCTGTACCGTGAGGTGCTTCCTCCTGCAAGATGCGGATAGCTCTGTCCTTAAACTGAACAAAGTCCAGATCAAGGTTTTGTATAGCCACCATTCGCAGTTGCGCTCTATGAGCAGTGAGTAAGAGTCCATCAATAAACTGATCGATAAGCAATTTATTTTCTTCTTGCACCAGTGTAGGGTCTGTCTGTTTTAAGGCCCTGAGCGCTTCCTGTAGATTCAATGCAAAGTCCCGTGCACTCTCCTGCAGCTTTTGTCTGCACCCAAAGAATCTCATCTTCACCTGTGCAGCGGTAATGGTATCACAAGTAACCTTCAGCCTGGCGATTACATGTTCAACAGTGTCTTTATCAGTGTCCAGCCAGGACTTCACCTCCCGCTGTGCTGTACCAGTCAATTGTCCCATTCATATGCTGACTCGCTGGTCTGCCGTCAGGGGGTACACTCTATAGTAACTGTTCAACCTCTCCCTGAAGTTTGTCAGGGTATCGGGTTTTCTGAGTATTGCGGCAACTACGTCGATCCTGCCATGTACGGCATTAGGAACGGCATTACTGGTGACATGGCTTGCACTGCGGCAACGGCTGGTGCTCCCTCTGCTCCTAGGGCTGCATTTAATACCGCAGGACTGGCTGCGACCACCCCCCATACGGGCTCCTCTCTTCCCGGCTCTGAAATTTTCCTCCCCCTTAGTGAATCTTAACCCTCCCGGTCCTTCACTTCCGTGGTAATGTACAACTTTATTTCCGCCAGTGGGACAGGATTTCTCGTCCCCACCGGATGTCATCATAGCGCAGGTTGGGCCTTGCTTTGCGCTCTTGAGAGGGTACCGCCCACAATGACATGCCCCCTCGGCTTCCCGTGCGCCTCACACGTTAATCATGGCGACATTCAGAAACACATGTTTACACAGTTCATGGCACACAGCACCCGGTGATACTGGGTTATGGGATCCTGTTCATGATGCAAGAAAGCTGACCTGCCCCAGGGTATGGGCCACTCAGAACCAGGCTACCATACAGTTCCGGGGAGTCACAGAGGTCGAGACCCGATTGCGTGGCCCTGGGTGTAAAGGGTGATAGATAAGGGTATTATTCATGACGCCACCCATGGTATGTGGCTATAGGTGGCTGCAGAACCTCCAGGAAATGATGGACAGGCAGCTGCGATGGAGCAGCTACCCTTGGGCGGAGCGGATCCCCGGGGCAGTGGATGTAGTAAAGGTGTAGGGTGCAGTATGGCGGTACAAAGCAACAGGCAGACTCACGGTTTGTTGGTTCCTCAGTACTTAGTAACATAGTAACATAATTTTTAAGGTTGAAGGAAGACTTTAAGTCCATCTAGTTCAACCCATAGCCTAACATGTTGATCCAGAGGAAGGCAAAAAAAAACATGTGGCAACACTAGCTCCACATTGGGGAAAAAAATTCCTTCCTGACTCCAGATATGGCAATCAGACTAATTCCCTGGATCAACGCCCTATCAAAGAATCTAGTATATATAACTGGTAATATTATAGTTTTCAAGAAAGGCATCCAGGCCCTTCTTAAATGTTAGTAGTGAGTCACTTTTACTGGTGCAACTGTAATTTCGGTTGATGTTAAGCTGAGTCCTTCACCTGAGAGCAACTCGGGGTTCTCCTCACCCTGCAAGTTCTGAAGCCTCCTTTCTGCGCTTCAAGTGTAGGCTTCTGCTGCTGCTTTAGCTAAGCTGCTGGTCCTTTCTCTCTTGCGAGGTGCTGGTATGGCAGGCAACTCAAGTCCTTTATTACCCCTAGGTTGGGGTGGCTGTCCCTGGGCTCTCTATGCTGCTTTGTCTCTGGGCACAGTCTGGCTGGGGAACTTTGAATTCCCCACCTTCCGGTATTGGCTGCCGGGACATCAGGCCCTGCACAGCCTCGGACTCCGATGTCCGTTCTTGGCGCTTTCCTCCAGGGTGAGCACGATACCGCTCCGCTCCCCAGGTTCCACTCTACTTCCTCAGACTCTTGCATTGGGCCCTCACGCTGAGTGGGCTATCCTGTGACGATCTTAGTGTAGCTACCAGTCCACCAGGATATCTTTCTCAGTCCTTCTAGGAACTGAACTGACTAGCTCCACCCTAGACCTGAATTTATAAGGGAGCTCACCCTGAAGCTGGGTTTAGGTCTCCCCCTTCTGGCCTGGAGGCGGAAAGATGTTGTGTGCGGTTACTTGCCTGGCGTGAATACCCTTTTGTTGCTCTCAAGTGTGACATTACCACCAGGGGGCAATAATGACACTGTGGCAATTGGACCCTGGGGTGCCACAATGCAACCATGACATCCCACAGCCCCGACAACGTTGAGAGGGCCCAGTTCCGAGTACCCTACGGCCTCTGCCGAGGCAAGTAATATACTATGTAACCCCATCTGCTGTTATTATGATGTGTGCTTTTGAGAGTGCAGTTGTAAGTAAAAACTACTTTAAGCAGTTGCCTTGCAGGGCTTAATGATGTCAGGCTATCATCAGTCTATGTCTGGTATTTTTCTGATTTTCCTGACTGGAGATTACAAACAGCAATTTGTAGTTAGATGTTCCACTTTGCTTGTTAAATACAAATATAAGAGCACTGTACCTTTTACATGTTGGATTGTGTAAAATAGCCCTCCCATTTGGGGAGATGATTGTTTAGAACTCTCAGATTCTAATATTTTTAGTGTCATACTACTATTTTTTAGTGGTATACTAAAGAACAAGCATATCTATTGCTGAAATGACATTGTATCTGTAATAAGAATGCAGATATAAACGAATACTACCTTTAGTAGTTGCCTTGCAGGGGTTCATTCAATGGTGCCTTTTTTAGTATTGTTGTTTTGGATATCCTAACTGAAAATAATAGTTAAGGGCTTATGGTTAATAATAGTTCAGCGCTTCTGGTTAAAAAATTATGCTTTGATAATTAACTAATAGTTAATACAATTGGAGGAGCACTGTACTTGTAAACTGTTTGCTTGCTATTGCTCCTGTTTAAGGGTTAATCTGTGGCACCGCAGGGTCCGGTTGCCACAATAGCGTCGTTTCCCATGGGGGACCATGCCGTGCTTGGAAGCAAGGGAAGGTACCCACACCAGGTGAACCACACACACAACACCTTCCCAATACCAGCCCAGAAGGGGAAGCTCTGAAACCTGATATTTAGGAGAGGTCCCCTCTTATAAATTCTGTTCTGGGGGCGGGGTTATGCTGTTCAGTTCCTAGGAGAACTGTGAAGAAGTCCTGTGGAGTTGAGTAAGCCTTGTCCCCGGACGTAGACTAGCCAGTGTGAGGGACCCTAGGAGAGAGTCTGAGGAAGTGAAGAAGTAGGTTTTGGGAGTACAGCCAGTGCCAGTTCACCCCAGCACCTAGCGTAAGACGGACGCTGGAGTCCGAGGTTGTGAGGGACTCTAAGCCCAGCAGCCAACACCGGAGGACGAGAGATTCCAAGGCCCAGGAAACACAGCAGCACCAGAGAGCTCAGGGAGGAGTAGCCAGTGGAGAGTAACCCAAGAAGGGCTCAAGCCGCCTGTCATATGGGCCAGAGCCAGCAAACAAGAGGGGAAAGGGTCGCAGCATAGCTACAGGTAGCTGGGACCCGCCAACGATAGCGTAGTAAGGAGGCCTCAGAACTTGCCAGGTGTGGAGGACCCAACTCGCTCCCAGGCTCCGAACCCCCTAATACCTCTTGTGGACAGTACCCTGGACAAACCTGCTACTTCCTTCAGTAAAGGTAATGGAGACTACAACCCCTGTGTCTGTTGATTCTTCCTCACTCTACGTCCTGCACCCCCAACAGCCTACTATCTCCATAGACTCTAATGGTTGCCCTGGAGACCCGCTCTTCCCTTGTGGAGTCATAGCATCATAGCTCCAACTCCATCATCCCCAGAGGTCTCAGACCGCAGCAGTGGCTACCCTACCAGCCGCCCTCCACGGGTGGCGTCACGACAAAATCTTTTATTGTAATTTTGACTATTACTTTTCTTTTTACCCCTTTTTACAATTCCTCTTTTTACTGACCCCGACAGGGGACCACGAACCGGGTCACGCCACCGCACCAGCATTCCCACAGCCCCGACAACGACTAAAGGACCCGGTTCCGAGTACCCCATGGCCCCCACTGGATTGAGTCAGATCCATGCCGTCATGCTGTTGTCTGCGAGTGCTATCCCTTGCTGCTGGGCTTAGGGTGGAAGTCGTGTGGAAATGCCTCACTGGATTGCGCTGCTGCAGGTGGAAAAGCTAGGACCTCCAAAACGCGTCCAGCGGCACCCCCTGTGCGCTGTGATGATTTTATGATTTCACAATAAAAGGAATATGCAGCATGCCACTGGATCGTCTCTACAATTTCTTATGAGGATAGAAACATGCCATGGCCAGCGGCAGTGTACTTCTGGAATCCGCACTGATCAGCTGGCATTTGACATCACAATCTCGCCAGAGTCATGTGATTGTCTGGGCGGGGGGAAACACAGAAGACAGGGAAATGAGAGCCAACTGTCAAGCTGTCATACTGACATCCTGTCATTCTGAACTGGAGGACGGGAAAAAGACAGGCCATGACAAGCCACGCGTACAATCCTGCATTATTCTTGCACACAACACAACTTAGGAAAGTAAGTTTTAAGCAGCAGCCAGGCCGTTGTTCCTGTTTCAAGGATTGTAAATAGTGTGCACACAATCAAAAGGGTAGGAAATTCATAAACATGTCCTAGTAGGTTTGGATCTCTCTCTCCTATATAAAATAGCATTAGATGTCAGATACGCTTTGGTTAAAATATTTTGAGGTACAATAGGTAGATGAATCAGGAAGTAATATAGTTTCTTTCTTTTATTATCTGTAAATAATAATATGGTAGTTGCACAAGTAATAATAATTGGACACTTTTCCAGATATCCAGTTACTTCTTTTTGGCCTGTCTTCCAGGAGTCCAGAGAATGATGATCTCCTCTTGTCTGGATACATTATTACGTATTTCTTCTCTTGAGAATTATTGCTGTTATTTAAAGGTGATGTCGGTAGATACTAGATACCCCTTCTTAAAGGTAATGTTGTATGTGTAACACAAGATGACAAGATGCTAAAGGGGGATGACAGGAACTTTTTATGAAAGTTTTAAGATTTTGTTCTTTGCACTGCACTATTTCACTTTGTCACTGTTAGTCACAAAATGGTACAAATTATTATGAGATCTTGGTTGAAAATGCAGTCAGGGCAAAAAATTCCCCATGACAGGTGTCAATGCAGAAGAAAATGCTTTACTAATGTACATTTTTCAAGTTCCCAGGTTTTTCAAGTCTTAAGAGGAAAGTTGAGTCTTCAACAAAAAAGAGTCAACAGATAAAACCCTTGTGCCCAAATATGATAGCCACTTTAGTAACCAAAGTAATCAAAGTGAAAAGGAAAACCACCACATGGACCCACATATCCCATTGCAAGAAGGTCCAAAGGCCAGACACAGATGCCAGTCTCCACCCATATACCTGATAAATATCCTTTTCATGCTATTGGGGGTCACAGGGGGCAGAAAGAATGACTTATACGTACACATTGCTCCTCCCACAAGTGTTGTTATGTCAGTTTTGCAATTGTAAAATAGTATTATACCCTCATAACCCAAAGTATCTAACTACAAAAATAAGAGGGTGGGGGACAAGAGGCGCAATAGTGCCCTATCACTAGTGACACTAGAAAGAGTGATGCTGAGGAGCCACTCACCTGGTTCAGTTGTGGACCCACAACTGGTTTGAAGGCGTTTGAGAAGAATCTCTCAGCTGCTGCAGGACCTCCACCAACTACTGACCAGTAGTGAAATTCAAGGAGATGATGGGAGTACAGGTGTGACACGGTCCGCGCTGCTCCAATGTAAAAACTCGCCCAAAGAGTCACAAAGTCATCAGTAGGTTTTATCTTTTTAATCCTCCTTCCTCCTACGCGATTCGGCGCCCCACCTGACACCTTCCTCAGGGATATCCCTGAGGAAGGTGCCAGGTGGGGCGCCGAAACTCGTAGGAGGAAGGAGGATTAAAAAGATAAAACCTACTGATGACTTTGTGACTCTTTGGGTGAGTTTTTACATTGGAGCAGCGCGGACCGTGTCACACCTGTACTCCCATCATCTCCTTAAAGTATCTAACTACACATACTGTAAGGTCACACAATTTATATGCACTCCACGCAGAGGTACAGTACATTTGTGTCACCACAGCAAACTAGCCGACCGGTTATGGGTCAAGAGTGGGGGACCAACCTGCCAGCCTCCTAGTGTAACTACACTCCCGAAGCAAAACTAGGCAGCAGCTTTATTAATTAACTAGATGGTGGCCCGATTCTAACGCATCGGGTATTCTAGAATATGTATGTAGTTGACATACTGTGACTGACAGAACTTGTTCAGTCAACGTGAGTGAACTACATATATATATATAGCAGCACTATGGTATATGGTGGTACATTACATTACATGTATAGTAGCGCTATGGTATATGGCGGTTCATTACAGTACATGTATAGCGCTATGGTATATGGCGGTATATTACAGTACATATATATAGCAGCACTATGGTATATGGCGGTATATTACAGTACATATATAGCAGCACTAAAGTATATGGGGGTACATTATAGTACATGTATAGCAGCACTATAGTATATGGTGGTACATTACAGTGCATATATAGCAGCGCTATGGTATATGGCGGTATATTACAGTACATGTATAGCAGCACTATGGTATATGGCGGTACATTACATTACATGTATAGCAGCGCTATGGTTTATGGCAGTACATTACTTTACATGTATAGCAGCGCTATGGTATATGGCGGTACATTACAGTACATGTATAGCAGCACTATAGTATATGGAGGTACATTACAGTACATGTATAGCAGCGCTATGGTATATGGCGGTATATTACAGTACATTATAGCAGCACTATGGTATATGGCGGTACATTACATTACATGTATAGCAGCGCTATGGTTTATGGCAGTACATTACTTTACATGTATAGCAGCGCTATGGTATATGGCGGTACATTACAGTACATGTATAGCAGCACTATGGTATATGGTGGTACATTACAGTACATGTATAGCAGAACTATGGTATATGGCGATACTCCGATCCCCGCGGCCCCCCGCTCCTCCACGGTAAAAGTAAAAAAATCCTCAGCAGGACCATCCTGCTCCTCCGGCTCCACCCTGCTCCTCCGGCTCCATCCTGCCCCGCTCGCTCCATCCTGCCCACCGGCTCCATCCTGCCCTGCCCCCCGGCTCCATCCTGCCCACCTGCCTCCATCCTGCCCCCCCGGCTCCATCTTGCCCCCCGACACAATCCTGTCCCCCCATCAACATCCTGCCCCCCTGCTCCATCCTGCCCCCCCGGCAGTTAGCGGTCATGTGATCAATCAGCTGATCGGTTTCCCAGGTAACGACAGGTCCTAAAGGCCTGTAGGACCTAGAAGACGGAGGTGAAGCGAGCGGAGCAGGATGGAGCAAGCGGGGCAGGATGGTGGCGAGCGGGGCAGGATGGAGCAAGCGGGGCAGGATGGAGCGAGTGGGGCAGGATGGAGCCGGCGGGGCAGCATGGAGCTGGCGGGGCAGGATGGTGGGAGTGGGGCAGGATGGTGCCAGAGGAGCAGGATGGCGGGGGGGGAGGGCAGGATGATGGCGAGCAGGGCAGGATGGAGTGAGCGGGGCAGGATGGAGCGGGCGGGGCAGGATTGTGGCGAGCGGGACAGGATGGAGCGAGCGGGGCAGGATGGAGCGAGCAGGGCAGGATGGTGGTGGGGGGCAGGATAGTGGCGGGGGGCAGGATGGAGCGAGCGGGGCAGGATGTGAGGATACTCACTCGTCCACCTCCGTCTTGAAGCTCCCATGGCAGGACCTGTCATTGCCTGGGAAAACGATCAGCTCATCGGTTTCCAAGGCAACGACAGGTCCTCAAGCCCTCTAAAAGCTAGAAGATGGAGGTGGAGCAACGAGGCGGCGGAGGGTAAGTATCCTTACGGGATTTTTTTTATTTTTATCACCGTGGAGGAGCAGGGGGGAGCAGGGGGGGCGGGGGGGTCCACGGGGAGGTTTGAGGAACGGGGAGGCAGGAGGAGTGGGGGGGCCACGGGGAGCGGGGGGGCAGAGGGAGGCAGCGGGGCAGGATGGAGCCGGAGGAGCAGGATGGAGCCAGAGGGGCAGGATGGTGGCGGGGGGGCAAGATGGTGGCGAGCGGGGCAGGATGGAGTGAGTGGGGCAGGATGGAGCCGGAGGTGCAGGATGGTGGCGAGCGGGGCAGGATAGAGCAAGCGGGGCAGGATGGTGGCGAGCGGGGCAGGATGGAGCAAGCGGGGCAGGATGGTGGCGAGCGGGGCAGGATGGAGCGAACGGGGCAGGATGGAGTGAACGGGGCAGGATGGAGCGAGCGAGACAAGATGGAGCCGGAGGAGCAGGATGGAGCCAGAGGAGCAGGATGGTGGCAGGGGGGGCAGGATGGTGGGAGCGAAGCAGGATGGTGGTGGGGGGGGCAGGATGGTGGCGGGGGCAGGATGGAGCCAGCGGGGCAGGATGGAGTCGGCGGGGCAGGATGGAGCTGGCGGGGCAGGATGGAGCTGGAGGAGCAGGATGGTGGCAGGATGGTGGCGAGCGGGGCAGGATGGAGCGAGCGGGACAGGATGGTGGCAGGGGGCAGGATGGAGCGAGCAGGGCAGGATGGTTTTGGGGGACCAACCTGCCAGCCTCCTATTGTAACTACACTCCCGAAGCAAAACTAGGCAGCAGCTTTATTAATTAACTAGATGGTGGCCCGATTCTAACACATCGGGTATTCTAGAATATGTATGTAGTTGACATGCTGTGACTGACAGAACTTGTTCAGTCAACGTGAGTGAACTACATGTATATATATATATATATGTATATATATATATATATAGCAGCGCTATGCTATGGTATATAGTGGTACATTACATTACATGTATAGCAGCGCTATGGTATATGGCGGTACATTACAGTACATGTATAGCAGCGATATGGTATATGGCGGTACATTACAGTACATATATATCAGCACTATAGTATATGGCGGTACATTACAGTACATGTATAGCAGCACTATAGTATATGGTGGTACATTACAGTACATATATAGCAGCGCTATGGTATATGGTGGTACATTACAGTACATGTATAGCAGAACTATGGTATATGGCAATACTCCGCTCCCCGCGGCCCCTCGCTCCTCACGGTAAAAGTAAAAAAATCCTCAGCAGGACCATCCTGCTTCTCCGGCTCCACCCTGCTCCACCCTGCCCCGCTCGCTCCATCCTGCCCCCCCATCCCGGCTCCATCCTGCCCACCTGCCTCCATCCTGCCCCCCGGCTCCATCCTGCCCCACTCGCTCCATCCTGCCCCACTCGCTCCATCCTGCCCCCGACACAATCCTGGCCCCCATCACCATCCTGCCCCACTGCTCCATCCTGCCCCCCCAGCAGTTAGCGGTCATGTGACCAATCAGCTGATCGGTTTCCCAGGCAATGACAGGTCCTAAAGGCCGGTAGTACTTAGAAGATGGAGGTGGAGCGAGCAGGGCAGGATGGAGCGAGGGGCGGAGGCGAGGAGGTGGAGCGAGCGGGGCAGGATGGAGCGAGCGGGGCAGGATGGAGCGAGCGGGGCGAGGATGGACCCGGGCCGGATGGTGGAGCAGGGCAGGATGGAGCGAGCGGGCAGGATGGCCGAAGGAGCAGGATGGCGGGGTAGCGCAGGGGATGGCGAGCAGGGCAGGATGGAGTGAGCAGGGCAGGATGGAGCAGGCGGAGCAGGATTGTGGCGAGCGGGGCAGGATGGAGCGAGCGGGGCAGGATGGTGGTGGGGGACAGGATAGTGGTGGGGGGCAGGATGGAGCGAGCGGGACAGGATGGAGCGAGCGGGGCAGGATGTGAGGATACTCACCCGTCCACCTCCATCTTGAAGCTCCCATGGTAGGACCTGTCATTGCCTGGGAAAACGATCAGCTCATCGGCTTCCAAGGCAACGACAGGTCCACAAGCCCTCTAGAAGCTAGAAGATGGAGGTGGAGCAGCAAGGCGGCGGAGGGTAAGTATCCTTATGGGATTTTTTTTATATTCATCACCGTGGAGGAGCGGGGGGGGGCAGGAGGAGCGGGGGGGCCATGAGGAGCAGGGGGGCAGAGGGAGGCAGCAGGGCAGGATGGAGCCGGAGGAGCAGGAAGGAGGGCAGGATGGTGGCGGGAGGGGCAAGATGGTGGTGAGCGGGGCAGGATGGAGTGAGTGGGGCAGGATGGAGCCGGTGGTGCAGGTTGGTGGCGAGTGGGGCAGGATGGAGCAAGTGGGGCAGGATGGTGGCGAGCGGGGCAGGATGGAGCGAGCGAGGCAAGATGGAGCCGTTGGTGCAGGATGGTGGCGAGCGGGGCAGGATGGAGCAAGCGGGGCAAGATGGTGGTGAGCGGGGCAGGATGGAGTGAGTGGGGCAGGATGGAGCCGGTGGTGCAGGATGGTGGCGAGCGGGGCAGGATGGAGTAAGCGGGGCAGGATGGAGCGAGCGAGGCAAGATGGAGCCGGAGGAGCAGGATGGAGCCGGAGGAGCAAGATGGTGGCGGGGGGGGGGGCGGGATGGTGGGAGCGGGGCAGGATGGAGAAAACGAGGAAGGAAGGTGGCGGGGGGCAGGATGGTGGCGGGGGGCAGGATGGAGCCGGCGGGCCAGGATGGAGTCGGCGGGGCAGGATGGAGCTGGCGGGGCAGAATTGAGCCGGAGGAGCAGGATGGTGGCAGGATGGTGGCGGGGGGCAGGATGGAGTGAGCGGGGCAGGATGGAGCGAGCGGGGCGAGATGGAGCGAGCGGGGCAGGATGGAGCGAGCGGGGCAGCATGGAGCCGGCGGGGAAGCATGGAGCCGGCGGGAAGCATGGAGCCGGCGGGGAAGCATGGTGGGAGCGGGGGAGGATGGTGGCGAGGGGCAGGATGGTGGCGAGGGGCAGGATGGAGCGAGCGGGGCAGGATTGAGTGGGCGGGGCAGGATGGTGGCGAGCATGGAAGGATGGAGCGAGCGGGTCAGGATGGAGCGAGCGGGGCAGGATGGTGGTGGGGGGCAGGATAGTGGCGGGGGGCAGGATGAAGAGAGCGGGGCAGGATGTGAGGATACTCACCCGTCCACCTCCGTCTTGAAGCTCCCATGGCAGGACCTGTCGTTGCCTGGGAAACCGATCAGCCGATCGGTTTCCCAGGCAACGACAGGTCCTCAAGCCCTCTAGAAGCTAGAAGACGGAGGTGGAGCAGCGAGCCGGCGGAGGGTAAGTATCCTTACGGGATTTTTTTATTTTCATCATCGTGGAGGAGCGGGGGAGGGGCAGGGGGAGCGAGGAGGCCACGTGGAGTGGGGGGGGCAGGAGGAGCGTGGGGGCCACGGGGAGGCTTGAGGAACGGGGGGGCCATGGGGAGCGGGGGGGGCAGAGGGAGGCCGCAGGGCGGGTGCCGCGAGGAGCGAAGGGGGGCAGGGGAGGCAGGAGGAGCGAAGGGGGGCAGGAAAAGTGGGGGTGCCACTGGGAGAGGGGGCAGGAGGAATGGGGGGACTGTGAGGAGAGCCACCGCTGCGGCCACCGTGTACCGCTGTCGCCGGGCTGCAAATAGGCGGGAAATTCGAACTTTGAATTCTCGCGCCTATTTGCATAGTCTGCGCTCATTGGTCGCTGCCTTCGGCGGCAACCAATGAGCTGCCTCTGTGTGGCGCGCGATTTCGGCAACAGACACACTCAAAAACTCTTAGACAATTATATAATAGATATAATCCATCAATCCCATTAATTAACAAAAGTGTGGACTCGATCTACTACCTGCATTATAATCAACAAGATTCTTCAATTACACTAAAGTTGCTAATAAGTGGTTAAATGTTCAGTTGGGGCCCACATCCATAATAGCCTACCATAACAGAGTGGCGTTAGATATGATCTATATATAAAGAAGTGGGGTGTTCAAACTAGTTGGACCTATCTGCTACACCTTCATACTTAGCAACACAGCCCCAAATGGGAGCATAACTAAAGCATTGAAAGGGCTCACTGACCTGTCCGAAGGGTTAGCATACAATTCCATACAATTGGTTTGGTTGATTGAGTAGGTGGAGAAGTACACAGGCTAAAGTAGGGATGGTTATAATCTGCATGTATCTAGATTGTATTTGCCTTATTTGCCTCCTTAATCATGTGTTGAGTAGCTCCACAAGTAAAGATTAAGAGAATGGGGTCAAGTAAAACCTTGAATGAATCAATGATAGTGATGCAGACAGAGATGGATGACTAAGGCTACCTTCACATTTGCGGACCCCTCCGCAGCGTTCTGCGGAGGGGATCCGCAATGTGACCGCAGGACCGCCAGCTCCTATGTTTATAATGGGAGCGCACGGTGCTGCGCTTGACTGCGCAGGACCGTGCGCACCCATTCACTGCCATATGTGATTTGTGCGAAAGAGGTTCCATAACACCAGATATTGAAGGAATGTGATGGGTCAATAATGTCAATAACAAAGAAATGATGGAAAAAACACAAGGATACATATGTTTTAGAATATATTTGCATAATCCAATCAGCTTTCAGCTATTAGTGACCAATGGTTAATTATGTTGAATATTTTGTAACCAATTGATGAATGCTTTTATTCTGGGGTTACTACCCACAGAATTGTCTGTATAACTTTATGTGCTTCGTATTTAGCTAAGAATTCTCCCATACTTGCACCTGAGTCAAGTGTGGTTATTTGTCCGCAAACACCTGTTATTATTATTGATTTGGAAAGCAGACAGTTAAGGAGAGGGACATAGTTTTGATGTCCCAACCAACACATCCACAACATGGACCCATTTCTTCATCATTAAAGAATCACTGGATGAGGAAGCATAGTGATTAGCTGGTGGCAGGTACTCTTCTTAAAAAAAAAAACTCACCAAAAAATTGGCCGGTGAATATCCATTGCACCTGACACTATGCTTCACATGCACCTAAGTGGCAGAGCCCTATGGTAACCTTGTGTCTATAAATGCCACCAGTCACCTCCCTGACAGCATGGCCGGACGCTGGTGCCACAAATGCCCCCATCTATGGGTTGTAGGTGATTGAGCACCGGTAATACCGACATCTGAGTTGCCTATCAGAGGAGCTAGCAGCCTGCTGCAAGGTGCAATGGATATTTACCGGGCAATTTTTTGTGGAGTTTTTTCTGATTTTATATCCTATTTCAGTGATTCTCAAAAGGTACTCTTCATCAGACAAAGAAAGTTCAATTTCATCATCACTTTCAAACATGATTGATTGAATCTCTTGGTCAGTCAAACTCTTGGAAGAAGATTGTACCATTGTTTGACATAGATGCCCGCAAACTAAAATAAAAAATCATGAATACCATCAGGGCTGTCCACTCTTTAATAGTGTGTGATATCAGGGCAAAGTGCTTTCCTCACCCCTCCTTCTCCTTCCTCAGTAGCTCTAACCTTTTCAACTTTCCTCTAGGTCAGTGATGGCGAACCTATGGCATGCGTGCCAGGGAGGGCACGCAGAGCCGTCTCCTCTCGCACGCGGCTTCACCACTACACTGCCGCTTTGATCTGCCGGCGCGCGCTGCGGTGCCAACAGTTCAAAGGTGTGTCGGATCGGAGGAGACATTTCTCCTCTCTCCGACACTCCTAGACCCGCCCTCCTGGCCAGCGTCATGTGACAGCGGTCATGATGCCTCGCCCGGCGTCACGTGACCATCCTCAGCGTGGGAGGCAACAGAAGATGAAGCTGCAGCAGCGGTGAAAGAAGAAAGGTGAGTATGACTTTTTTTTTTTTTTAACCAGCAGCCAGAATGGGGCAATACTAGGAGGAGGATGGATGGGGCAATACTAGGAGGAGGATGGATGGATGGGGCAATACTAAGGTGAGGATGGATGGATGGGGCAATACTAGGAGGAGGATGGATGGATGGGGCAATACTAGGAGGAGGATGGATGGATGGGGCAATACTAAGAGGAGGATGGATGGATGGGGCAATACTAGGAGGAGGATGGTTGAATGGATGGATGGGGCAATACTAAGAGGAGGATGGATGGATGGGGCAATACTAGGAGGAGGATGGATGAATGGATGGATGGATGGATGGGGCAATACTAAGAGGAGGATGGATGGATGGATGGGGCAATACTAAGAGGAGGATGGATGGATGGATGATGGATGGATGGATGTATGGGGCAATACTAAGAAAAGGATGGATGGATGGGGCAATACTAGGAGGAGGATGGATGGATGGGGCAATACTAAGAGGAGGATGGATGGGGCAATACTAAGAGGAGGCAGGATGGATGGGGCAATACTAAAAGGAGGATGGATGGATGGATGGGGCAATACTAAGAGGAGGATGGATGGATGGATGGGGCAATACTAAGAGTAGGCAGGATGGATGGGGCAATACTAAGAGGAGGCAGGATGGGGCAATACTAACAGGGGGCAGGATGGGGCATATTATTATGTGATGGAGCAGATGGGGCATATTGTTATGTGATGGGGCAGGATGGGGCATATTATTATGTGATGGGGCAGGATGGGGCATATTATTATGTGATGGGGCAGGATGGAGCATATTATTATGTGATGGGGCAGGATGGGGCATATTTTTATGTGATAGGGCAGGATGGGGCATATTGTTATGTGATGGGGGCAGGATGGGTCAATACTAACAGGGGGCAGGATGGGGCATATTATTACGTGATGGGGCAAGATGGGGCATATTGTTATGTAATGGGGGCAGGATGGGGCATATTATGTGATGGTGCAGGATGGGGCATATTATTATGTGATGGGGCAGGATGGGGCATATTATTATGTGATGGGGGATGATGGGGCATATTATTATGTGATGGGACAAGGATGGGGCAGATTACTATGTGATGGAGGCAAGAAAAGGGCAATACTACCAGGGGACAAGATGGGGCATATTACTATGTGATGGGGACAAGGGTGGTGCAATTCTGCAACAGGACAAGGATGGGGCATATTGGTGCAGCATGGGGCATATTACTGCATAGGGCCAAGGATGAGGCACATTAGTGTAGGATGGGGCATATTACTGCAAATGAATAAGGGGTGGGGCATATTAATAGCAAGTGGACAAGGATGAGGCACATTACTGCAGGATGGGGCATATTACTTCAAGGGGACACAGATGGGGCATATTACTGCAAGGGGAGAAGGATAGGGCATTACTGCAGGATGGGGCATATTGCTGCAAGGGGACAAGGATAGGGCATTACAACAGGATGGGGCATTCCGACATGATGGGGGCAGGATAGGGACATTACCACAAGGGGACAAGGATGGGACATTACCGAAGGGGACAAGGATGGGGCATACTACAAGGGGATAAGGATGAAGACATTACTACAAGAAGGGGGTCAGGATAGGAACATTACTGCCAGGAGAGGGTCAGGACGGCGCACAACTGCAAGGAGAGGGTCAGGATTGGGCCATAAATGCATGGAGATGATCAGGATGGATCATATAGCTAGGAGAGGATCAGAATGGAGCACATAGCTAGAAGGAAAGGATCAGGATGGAGAACATAGATAGAAGGAGAAGGTCAGCATGGAGCACATTACTACAAGGAGAGGATCAGGATGGAGCCCGTAACTAGAAGGAGGGGGTCAGGATGGAGCACATAACTACAAAGGGAAGGTCAGGATGGGAAACATTACTACAAGGAGAGGGTCAGGATGAAGCAAATTACTACAAGGACATATTTGTCTGATGGTAAAAATGTAGCAGAGCTGAAGACAGAAGACCCATTGATTACGTCGGAACCAGGATTTGTTTTCATTAAAGATGGAGTCACTAAGTGTGTTTTGTGTTTTATTTTTAATAAAAAAAAATTTCTGTGTTATTTTTCTGCTTACTAGAAATTCATGGTGGTCATGTCAAATTTGGCGTGACACCATGAATTTCGAGCTTAGCACCAGTTGATAATACAAAGCTGGCCGGGTACTAACCTTATTATTACCCAGGGTGCCACTCACTACCAGGACCACTGGAAGAGTCGGGTAAAGAGCCTGGAAATGGTGCTATGATGAATGCACCATTTTCAGGGGTGGCTGCGGGCTGAGATTTTCAGCGTGGGGGGCCAAGAACGCTTGGGCCTTACCATGCTGAGAATCCCAGTCCCTAGCTGCCTTGTTTTATCTGGCTGGCGATAAACATATGGCGGGAGCCCCCACATTTAAAAAAAAAATATATATATATATATTTTTTAAATATGTTTAAAATAAATGTTTGGCTGCTCTGTCTTTTGATCGCCTGCCAAGGTAAAGCCAGGCAGCTGGAGGTGGTAGCCCATAGCTGTCTGCTTTATCTGCGCTGAAACTCAAAAATCCTGCGGAGCGCTATGTCATTTTTTTATTTTTTATTTATTTTCACACTTCTATATGTGTGACAGATCCAACAGACAATCACAGACGCTGACACAGAGAATGGGTATCTGTGATTGGCTGCATGATTAACCTGAAAGCATCCCATACATGGTACCATACTAGAATGTATGGGCTGATTGTAGATTACTCAAACATCCAATCACAGACACCCATCCTCTTTGAGAGCATCTGTGATTGGCTGTTGGGTCTGTCACATATACAAGTGTGAAAAGAAATAATTTTTAGAAACAAGTCATAGCGCTCTGCAGGATTTTTGATTCTCATCGCAGATAAAGTGGACAGCTATGGCCTGCCACCCCTAACTACCTGGCTTTACCTTGGCTGGTGATCAAAAGTCTGGCAAACCCAATTTTTTTTTAATGATTTAAAAAAAACAAAAAAAAAAAAACAAAATGTGTGAGCTTTATCCAGCTCTTCCAGTGGCCCTGGTGGGGGGTGGCACACTGGGTAATAATGGGGTTAGTACCAGCTTTGTATTATCAGCTGATTCTCATGGCCACCTTATACGTCCCAACATCGGTCCGATGTTGGATACAACGACGCGGGAGCTTGCTTTTTCTGGGCAGAATTCCAAGATCGCATAGGAGATATTACATAGCGCGATATCGGCAGGCAACACCACTACGATGTGTACGCCCCCTTGTACGGCCGACCCAGGAACGACTATTTAACATGGGAGAGAGTAGGGGAAGTTGTACTCCAAATCGCTGTTGGGCTTTCACACAGCACGATCCTGCCACATCGTCCATCCAATATCGGGTCGTTGGAGAGCAGGCTCATTTGATCCCCGATATCGTTTTGGCATCGTTCTTGCATCGCATTGGACATTTAAACCATACAACGCACGAACGATATCGGGGCCAACGCACGAACCACATGACTTTTTATCGGAGTTGGACGCCGATATCGGGACGTGTAAAGTGGCCATAAGCCTGTAATTCATGGCAAAGTAGACATGGCCACCATGAATTTCTAGTAAACAGAAAAAAAAACACAACACAGAGAAATTTTTTTTTTAAATAAAACACAAAACACATTTAGGGACTCCATCTTTAATATAAAAAAAATCCTTGCTCCGACGTAATCCACGGGTCTTCTGTCTTCAGCTCTGCTACAACTTTGCCATCAGACAAATATGTCTGCTGACAGAGACGAGCAGGCACAGAATAACAGTAGAACACACCTGGAATTCATAGAAGCGCTCAGCGGGCCTCCAGCCGCCAACCGTGTTTCCTGTGCATTGCAAATAACGCATACTTTCAAATGCACGCCTATTTTTGAAAGCGTTAGTATGCATTTTTGCAATGCAACTCTACGGTACATTGCGTTTGTGCTAATTTACAATGGATCCGTTGTAACGCGCAGCATAAACGCAATGTTATCTCACCACAGTGTAGCTGTAAAATGCTGCTGTATCTGTAAACTGGACGCCCATCTACCATAGAACATGATGACATTGCCATTGGATTTAAGAACAGATGTATTTTACATTGTATTATGTGATTATATGGCTATTCTGTTCACTTTGGTATATTGGGAGCCTTCAGACCCTGTGCGCATGCGCGATTTGCGCCCGCTTCTGGGTTGTCATGGAGGCGCACCGCAGACGCGCTCCTGATTACACAGCATCTTGGCGACGGCCGGATGTTAGTGACAGGATGGGCGTCGCGCCGGATGTGACATCGCCGGCGGCGGCCTGCATCTCGCATGCGCCGCAATAGGGTTCTGATTGGCCACGCTACAGCATGTGACCGCTGTGCGTTTGAGATAAAACCCCCCCCACTACCCTTTACTATCACTCCTGATGATGAAGCATATGCGTGTTTAAAGCAAAGCGAAACGTACAGTAGGAGTCTGATATGGAGGTTTCTATCTTTTATCCTGCACTAGCACCTTATCCATTTGACTTGTTGTGCACTGTTGTATGAATCTATTTTACTACATGCACTTTATGGGACGCTGCAATAGGCTTCTGTGAGCTGCCGATCTTTATTCTGATTACCATGGCTGTCTCACTAGAGATCTAAAAATTAACTAATAGTGAACCAATGCTGTTTTGTCCTATGTAAGTGCAATTGTGTTAATTACTGTGCGCTCTTGTCTTCTGTATATGGACTATGTACTATGTGCCTTTTATGATGCACCTTATTTCCTACATATTTATGTTTATATGTGTCTCTAATAAAATTATTTTGATTGTTTAAGCAAATGTTTGACTCCACATGTTTTTCTCCTGTTGATGCAATGTTAACCCAGCCTAACAGCAGCGAGGAGGGAAGATGGAGCCCTGGAGACCGCCTAGTCAGTCTACTTGTGGTACTATCATGCCCATTGTCCAGTATGTCCTCCCAGCCTTTGTGGTACTATTATGCCTATTGTCTAGTATGTACTGCCAGCTTCTGTGGTACTATCATGCTAGTAATACCACCAGTGGCTGTCAGGACATGCTGGGCATGATAGTACCACAGAGGCTGGCGGGACATACTAGGCATGATTCATACCTACTATGTCCTGCAAGCCTCTGTGGTACTATCATGCCCACCCAGCATGTCCTGCCAGCCACTAGGGGTATTATCATGCTAGTACTACCATCAGTGGCTAGCAGGACATGCTGGTGGGCATGATAGTACCACAGAGGCTGCAGGACATACTAGGCATTAATCATGCCAAATATGCCCCGCCAACCTCTGTGGTACTATCATGCCCAACCAGCATGTCCTGCCAGCCACTGGTGGTAGTACTAGCATGATAGTACCACCAGTGGCTGGCAGGACATGCTGGTGGGCATGATAGTACCACAGAGGCTGCAGGACATACTAGGCATTAATCATGCCAAATATGCCCCGCCAACCTCTGTGGTACTATCATGCCCAACCAGCATGTCCTGCCAGCCACTGGTGGTAGTACTAGCATGATAGTACCACCAGTGGCTGGCAGGACATGCTGGTTGGGTGGGCATGATAGTACGACAGAGGCTGGCAGGACATACTAGGGAATGGGCATACATGATAGTACCACCAGTGGCTGTCAGGAGATGCTGGGCATGATAGTACCACAGAGGCTGGCAGGACATACTAGGCATGAATCATGCCAAATATGCCCTGCCAGCCTCTGTGGTACTATCATGCCCAACCAGCATGTGCTGCCAGCCACTGGTGGTAGTATTAGCATGATAGTACCACACCACCAGTGGCTGGCCTGGCAGGACATGCTGTGTGGGCATGATAGTATCACAGAGGCTGGCAGGACTTACTAGGCATGTATGTCCTGCCAGCCTCTGTGGTACTATCATGCTCACCCGGCATGTCCTGCCAGCCACTGGTGGTAGTACTAGCATGAATCATGCCAAGTATGTCCTGCAGCCTCTGTGGTACCATCATGCCCACCCAGCATGTCCTGCCAGCCACTGGTGGTACATGCTGGGCATAATAGTACCAGTAACCAGAGGCTGGCAGGACATGCTGGGAAATGGGCATGATGATAATCATGCCCATTGCCCAGCAGTATATACTGCCAGTGCCACCAGCCTCGGCCAAGGGTCCTCCCAGTCCGACAGTGCTGCCGATATAATTAGCAAACAGGGGGGAGGGCCCTCTGTAGTTTGTACAGGGCCCAGAGGTGGTAGGGGGGTGGGGCTTGGGGGGCATGGCCATCAGGACCCGGGGCCCATCGTGTTACTATGGGTCATCCGTTGACTAGCAGCAAGCAGAACATAGCATCGCTATGTGCTGCTAGTCAACGGAGCCCCATAGTAGCCCGATGCTTACCTTAGCAGTGGCCGGCTGCTAAGGTAAACATCGGGTTACTATGGGGCTCGTTTGACTAGCAGCATAGCGTTCATGCTCTGTAATGCTATGCTGCTAGTTTTTAGCCCTTGTGTCAGGCTGAGGTCACAATGCAAATGTGACCCTAGCCAGACAGAGGTGCTAGGGAGCCTTGGGAGGCCCCTACCAGCTCGGGCCCTGGATCATTGAACAGGCTGCACCGGTGGTAGGTCCGCCTCTGTTGAGACATTATTATTTGCAGAGTAGTAGCACTGCCATTTTCTATAAATGTAAGAGAGAGAAAGTGGCAAAAACTAAAGTCCTACCAATAGTGCCATGGGGATACATATCATATAGGTAGACCATAAGAATGCGAGGGCAAGAGAGAGGGCAAATGCTGGCTGGTATTATTCTCTTTCCTACTTCATGGGGGAACCCGTGCAGGAACCAGCTACACAGATGAACCAGATTGGGGCATTCATCCTGTATGGCAAATTATTGCATTATAATGGGGAGCCAATTATGATCTCTGATGTGTAGTCCATGTACCACAGTGAATTACAACCTCTAGCTATGCATTAAAATATACTAAAATTAGGTGAGTTTGTGTTGCACCCTCCACCTAGCTCATCCCGCCATCCCTCACCCGACATGAACTAGGCTCACCGTGTGTGTGTAGGGTGTTGGTGTGGAGTGTCTAGCTTACCTGTCCCAGCTGCTATACCTCTCTGTGGCGACCGGTCAGCAGGGGCGCCACACTCTACTGGAGCAAAGCTTGGCACATCCACGCGGCAAGACCCGGGGTGGCACGGGTGACACACAACTCAAAATTCTTTTATGCATTAAACCAACATTTTCAACATATTTACATTTGTTTTCTTCCCGTAACGGGAGGTATGCGCTTGAATGTTACGTAACAAAAACTCTTCTACAGGCTATATATCAAAGTAGAAAAATTTGAAAAAGTATAAAAGTTCAACATTCACAGTTCCAAGAGTCCAACACATCCCACGATTGATGGTCTTCGGGAACCCACCACCAGAAAAACCCTGCCCTGGGCGTGGCGACAGGGACTATAGAGACTGATTCTTCGGCCACGCCGGTGGGTTTTTGAGTGGTCTCAGGTGCACAGTGTCTATTATAAAACTCACAATATATCCTACCGTAAAACCAATAGGATGCACACTAAAGTGTGGTTAACCATATACATTAAAGTTCCGATTATGCATTGTCCATAATCAAATGTTCATGTTCGTTTCAAATTTTAAGTAACACAGGGGACTCATTCATACAGGGAAGCATTGGGGAACAACAAGGGAAAATGTAGAAAAATTCACTCACAGTCTTATTTTGTCTGTCTGGGCTTACTCATTCTTTTTCCATTTATTCGGGAGGTCCTTTAAGGGGATTTGTATCCAATCAACAACATCTCGTCCGGGTTCTGCGAACCCTTAGGAGCAGATTACTCTCCCGGGTCCAAATCATCAATTGCTCCATCTCGGCCACCTCAGGGGTCACCCAGAATTCCGGAATCCACACGTCCAGGGTACGCTGAGGCTGAGCAGTTAGTGGAACCGACAGTCTCACCACATCAGAGGGCACATTAAAGTGCAGGGACTGGTCTCCTGGTGGGCACTGGGCACTGGAAAGGGATAATACGGCACACCGGGATCCAGCGTTCTCCCCACGGTCCAGGTACTGTGCGATATTCAAAATTATCCTGGTTATCTGCCCCTATCCTCCAAGATCAAGGGTCTTCTAGGGCTGCACCCTCCTGGTCCCCTTGTTGGGGCTATGCTCTTCTTCCACAGGGTCCAGGAGGTACTAATTTAGGAAAGACAAATCTATCCCCGGGACCCAGCAGCCCCCTACGGGGCTGTATGGATCTTCCCAGTTCTCTCCTCCTTCCGCCATGGTCAGGCTCTTGTGGGCACCCTCCTCCCTGCCACCATGCACCCCACTCATGGTGCTGTCGTTTTCCTCCACCTCTGGGTGGAGTCCCGTCATGGCTGGAGCTGCTCCCTCCCAGAGCGAAGAATGGCAGGGGCGGGAGTTCTGTTTCCCGCTCTGTGCTGGTCTGGCCCACTATGAAGGGCTTTGGCACACCCCTCTGCCAGCACATGACGTTAGTCTTTTGGGCCGCCATTACTGAGGCTCAGTGAATACAGTTCAACAAACAGTCTTTTCGGCACACAAGACCCAGTTCTACTGCATCGTAATCCTGTTCGTGACACCAAGTTGTCGCACCCTGGGTTAGGGGTAATTGGAACCGGGCCCTCTCTTCAGTCTGCGGGGGCATGTCACGACGACGTGACCCGGCTCTGTATGCACAGGTGCGGCAATAAAGGGGAGATGATAAAAGGGAATAAAGTTTGTAAAAGTAGTTTGTGATGCCACCCGTGATTCGTGGCCAATATAAACCACCACTGCTTGTCACGGTCCCGGGGATGATGACAATGGGCAGCGAGGTGTTAATCCCTCCACGGGCAGGGCTGGTTATCCACTGGGCCGGTATATAGTCTATGTGTGATGGTCGAGTACGTGTGGAGGTACAGTGGTGACACTTACTGGCGTCTCTGGAGCTCCCGCGGCTCCTGTCAGGACACAGTCTTCTCCGTTCCTGCAGTCAGTCTCTGCCTATGTAGCAAATGTAGTCGGCAGCTCCGCAGGTGTAAGCGAGCCCCGTCTATGTACAACACCAATAAGTCTCTCACACACAGGCTTGAGTTTGACCAAGTACTTTACTCCACTGCACGGCTTACAGGTTAACACAGTCACAAGCGTTCTACAGTAGTTCACTCTTGGTCCCGATGACCAGTCTACAGCTGAAACAGGTTACTAGAGGCACCCCCTTTCTAGTCCTTTCGGGCCTCTCTCTCTTTCTCTCCTGCGCATCTGCCTCAGGCCAGCCATCGCGGACTCTCCATGGATGTTCCCCTCCGGGAATCCTAGTCCTATGGCAGGGGCGGGAGTTCTGTTTCCCACTCTGTACTGGCCTGGCCCACGATGAAGGGCTTTGGCACACCCCTCTGCCAGCACATGACGTTAGTCTTTTGGGCCGCCATCACTGAGGCTCAGTGAATACAGTTCAACAAACAGTCTTTTCGGCACACAAGACCCAGTTCTACTGCATCGTAATCCTGTTCGTGACACCAAGTTGTAGCACCCTGGGTTAGGGGTAATTGGAACCGGGCCCTCTCTTCAGTCTGCGGGGGAATGTCACGACGTGACCCGGCTCTGTATGCACAGGTGCGGCAATAAAGGGGAGATGATAAAAGGGAATAAAGTTTGTAAAAGTAGTTTGTGATGCCACCCGTGATTCGTGGCCAATATAAACCACCACTGCTTGTCACGGTCCTGGGGATGATGACAATGGGCAGCGAGGTGTTAATCCCTCCACGGGCAGGGCTGGTTATCCACTGGGTCGGTATATAGTCTATGTGTGATGGTCGAGTACGTGTGGAGGTACAGTGGTGACACTTACTGGCGTCTCTGGGGCTCCCGCGGCTCCCGTCAGGACACAGTCTTCTCCGTTCCCGCAGTCAGTCTCTGCCTATGCAGCAAATGTAGTCGGCAGCTCTGCAGGTGCAAGCGAGCCCCGTCTATGCACAACAGCAATAAGTCTCTCACACACAGGCTTGAGTTTGACCGAGTACTTTATTCCACTGCACGGCTTACAGGTTAACACACTCACAAGCGTTCTACAGTAGTTCACTCTTGGTCCCGATGACCAGTCTACAGCTGGAACAGGTTACTAGAGGCACCCCCTTTCTAGTCCTTTCGGGCCTCTCTCTCTTTCTCTCCTGCGCATGGCCTTACCTTCGGGTGCCAGGGATTTGGATCCGGGACATGAAGACCCCGTACACCGCTGGAGTTCTTGTTGTTGGGGCCTGGAGCTAACCTGCCACATCTACAGAGCTGGCACTCTGGTTCCTTGGCCCAGACACCAGTGTCCGGGGTTAGTCAGGTTCACCTGACTCCCTCTGTCTTCCACGGGTTCAGCCTGGGTTCCCGGCTGGCCATTAGGGGTGTCGGCCGCTGGGCCCCGTTGTTCTTTCTGACTCTGGCACACAGCTGAAGGGTATCTTGGCTTGGGGAACCTTCCCTCTTCCTCACCCTCCAGGGAATTCTCCTTAACTTAGTGTTCCTAGGTCCTTTTTCATCTACTTCCTCCACCCCTTTCCTGGGTTCTGTTCTCCGTTCCACCCTCCACCTAGCTCTTCCCACCATCTCTCACCTGACATGAAGTGACTTAGGCTCAGGTGTATGTGTGGGGTGTTGGTGTGGAGTGTCTAGCTTACCTGTCCCAGCTGCTGTACCTCTCTGTGGCCACCAATCCGCAGGGGCGCCACATTTGTCTTAGTGATCGATCCTTGTGTGCTGTGTTTAGACTGAGCATAAAAACAACCTCCCGTTTAGGAGCTCCAGCCTTGTGCAAAGAGGTAAAAAAAATATTTTAATCTGTCATTTCTACTGAAGCCTAAAGTCAATATTTATTGAACTAACAAGATCTGCCACATACTTTACTTAATTTTTGTTTATAAGAAAAAGAAGAGGTATTTGAAAGGATAATCCTGGGTGGTAACTGTGTCAAGAAATATATCAAAAATATATTATCCTTCCTCTACTGACCGTAGGAAATACAAGCAATGCAGAATGTTAGAGAACTTTGCTTCTATGGTACACATTGTCCTATAACTTCCAAAGTTATAGTGTAATGCCGTTCTGTTTGTCCATTGTTTCTCCGGCATTACTGTGTATGTCAGTGCTCTACCCAATACTCCTTCCCCCTAACCAGCTGGGATACTATTGCCTGATACCTTTAAGAATGCTGCTTGTTTCTCTGCTTTGCTGCGTAGCTGTACGCATGTTGTAAAGTCTTTGTTGATCTGCATGACCATCCCTGGCTTCCTTGTAGTGGAAGTGTGCTTTTCTCCCGTCAATGTCTTGCTGGCAACTTTCGTCAACAGCTTGCATCCCCATCATCAGTGTACTATTGCCCCGGAGAGTCAGCTCCACCTGCAGGGAGCTGTACCATCTTGGCCGCTATACCACCACCCTCCGGAGGTCTGAAGCTGCGCTGGTGATCAATCACCAGAAGCTGCGGGTGGCGTCACGTGAACTATATTATAAACTTTATTTCCCCTGTACATATATTTCTCTTTTTAAGTTCGGTCTCTGGGGCCACAGATCCGGGCAGGCCACCAGTGACATCCCTAGCCACAGCGGAAAGTGCCCAGATACCTGAGTTTCCCACTGCCCCGGGCGACTCATAACTTCCTGGCGCTGTGAACGGGATACAACCAACCTGTACTTAACGGGTATTGTATGCCCACAAACTGTGGACTTTTACAACTTTCACTATCGTCCAACATGGCGCCGAAAATGGGTTCCCGCCATTTCTACCGGGAATCCCAAGATGGCGCTTCGGCCATGTAAAGGCCAATATGCACATCCGGGGGTGTGCCTCAGCCCCTTGCAATGGGAGGACCTATCCAGAGGCGCGAAACTGTTTGCCCGCCCCTATGGCCGCCAATCAACCAAGGGGGCGGGCCACAGGAAATGACCCAGGGGGAACCGCCTAAGGTCAATGAGAACCCAGCCGGAAGTAAAGGACACGACGAAAGACAGCATGTGTTACCCGGAACAATGGCGACCCGGTGAACAGACCTCAGATAGAGCAGCAGGCCTGCCTTGCCCGCGTGGACTTGGACTCAGTCTCCCTCCTGTCTAATGAGGGGGATGCTGAGTATTGGCGGAACGCTTTCCAGAAGCTGCGGGACAACCTAGCTGAGACGATGGAGTGGGTAGTCCTCAGCTGGAGCGCCAACCAGGCCGTGGAGCTCATGACCCGAGCGACGGACCAGGAAGCAAGAGAGGCAGCATTAGTCGTATGAGCTGTGGCGGAGACCCTCACTGCGAGACCACCCGTGCAGACCCGGGAGGTTGGGGTCCAGACAGAAGACCCTGTGAATCCGCCAGCAAGCCAAACCAAAGGCCCGTCAGCTCAGGATGCGGCAGGACCCGACCAGGAGACCACAGAGGGAGACAATGACTTGACCAGTTCTGAGGAGGAGGGCCTCGACGCAGACAACCTGTGCGACAGCTCAGACACCACCAGAGGCGACACCCCAGAGGCGGCATGGTGGGGTGCCCGGAAGGACCAACGCAGAGCCCTGCCAGCGCTTCGTGCCAACATCACAGCTGAGCCACACAAAAAGGCAACCAGCCCATCACCCCCGGCGTACTCCCCCCAAGACAACGCTCCCCAGCCCAGTGAGGAGGACCAGGAGGCCCGGTGGCGCCGCCGACAGGACTGGTGGTGAATGCAAATGCAGTGCCGCCAAATCAGAGACAAAGCTCGCCGGCAACCCTCATTACCCGAGGAACGAAGAAAGCAAGGTATAGTGGTGTCATTCCGCTACGGGGACGGGTGGGGGTTTGTGGGTGAGGAAGGACTATCGGAAGACATCTTTGTAGGGAGGCGAGACGTTGAGCCCCATTTAGGCCGTGGTCACCTGGACAGAGTTTTGTATAGAGGAGACCAAGTAACCTATGAGCGGCATGCAGGACCAGTCTTCGCCATTAGAGTCTCCGGTATTTAAGAAACTGTACACTGTCTACAGAACTCTGAACTGTAAATAGTTAATTATACCTTTTGCCCCTCTTTTGCGGAAGAGGCTGCCCTTTTCTTGAGCCTCATGGACTTGATTCAGAACTCTACCCCGTTTAGAATAATGTCCTATTTCAAGCGGCCCAGCGGTGATAAGACACACTGGACTGTGCTGGACTATAATTACCATTGGGCCCGTGCAGTTACCAGTCCCTGTGAGGCTGATGAGAAGTTTGATAATGCCTTGTTTTCTTTTTATAAATATGCAACGTTTAATATGGTGCCTCCCAAAAAGGGACGAAAAATGCTGAGTGAATTTGTAAATAAGTTACCTGATACCTGTTATTATTGAAAAAGAAAATTTTCACTTACCAATACACCAGGTAGAAAACTCGTGGACGAGTATGTTCCACCAGTGGGAATGTGGTGCCCCACCTGGTCAGGCGTCACAGATGGGTTACTGCACCCATAAAAGAGCGTGCAGTACTCCTGTCATCAGGGGGTGTAATGTTAATCTCATTCCTGCATTCAAACACAGTGTAGGGGGACTGAAGGGTTAGCCTGATCCTGGGTGAGCCCCAGCCCCAGTGGGAGGAGTGTAAGTGGGGTGAAGAGAGTGAGCGGGAAGGAATAGGAGCGGTGCAGGAAGGAGAGAGAGAAGTCAGACAGAACAGAGAAGGAAGAAGAAGAGAGGAAGGAGGTGACCCAGTGTCGGGTCAAGTGACGTGCCCGAGGGGATCCTAGTCCTCAACGGGGAACCGGCCCTGAGACACGGTGCAGGCAAAATTCAGTCCTCAACCATCAACACCCGCCAGTCGAGGATCTCTGGAGAGGTCCTGACAACCGTCCAGAACGTGTAACCCCGCCAGTAGTTCCTAAACCGGGTTGAGCCCCTTGGAGGAGATAGAAGGAAGCCTCATTTTCACCCAACGGGCCTGGTAGCCAAGAGGGAGCACAGGACAGCGCATGGATAGTAGGAGGCGCAGATATCAGAGGACAGAGAGAAAGACGCAGAGGGAAAGGAAAGCAGAAGGGAACATCATAGGTGGCCTCAGAGAGACATTACATCCTTCTATGACTACCCGGCCAGCTACCTGCTGAAAAGACTGTTTTCCTGTAACCTGCTTTGCCATTTGACCGGCTTACCAAGTAAAGTACCAGGATAAAGTGAATGAGACACCATGTGCTTTTCTCCCGTCACTGTCTTGCTGGCAACTTTCCTCAACAGCTTGCACCCCCATCATCGGTGTACTACTGCCCCGGAGGGTCAGCTCCACCTGCAGGGAGCTGTACCACCTTGGCCGCTATTCCACCACCCTCCAGAGGTCTGAAGCGGCGCTGGTGCTCAATCACCAGAAGCTGTGGGTGGTATCACATGAACTATATTATAAACTTTATTTCCCCTGTACATATATTTCCCTTTTTAAGTTCAGTCCCCGGGGCCACTGGTCTGGGCAGGCCACCAGTGACTTCCCCAACCACAGCAGAAAGGGCCCGGATACCGGAGTTCCCCACTGCCCCAGGCGACTCAGAAGCTATTTGTGTGTTGTGAGGTCCTCTGCTGTTGATGCATACAGTTAGGGCCAGAAATATTTGGACAGTGACACAAGTTTTGTTATTTTAGCTGTTTACAAAAACATGTTCAGAAATACAATCATATATATAATATGGGCTGAAAGTGCACACTCCCAGCTGCAATATGAGAGTTTCCACATCCAAATCGGAGAAAGGGTTTAGGAATCATAGCTCTGTAATGCATAGCCTCCTCTTTTTCAAGGGACCAAAAGTAATTGGACTCTAAGGGCTGCAATTAACTCTGAAGGCGTCTCCCTCGTTAACCTGTAATCAATGAAGTAGTTAAAAGGTCAGGGGTGGATTCCAGGTGTGTGGTTTTGCATTTGGAAGCTGTTGCTGTGACCAGACAACATGTGGTCAAAGGAACTCTCAATTGAGGTGAAGCAGAACATCCTGAGGCTGAAAAAAAAGAAAAAATCCATCAGAGAGATAGCAGACATGCTTGGAGTAGCAAAATCAACAGTTGGGTACATTCTGAGAAAAAAGGAATTGAATGGTGAGCTTGGGAACTCTAAAAGGCCTGGGCGTCCACGGATGACAACAGTGGTGGATGATCGCCGCATACTTTATTTGGTAAAGAAGAACTAGTTCACAACATCAACTGAAGTCCAGAACACCCTCAGTGAAGTAGGTGTATCTGTCTCTAAGTCAACAGTAAAGAGAAGACTCCATGACAGTAAATACAAAGGGTTCACATCTAGATGCAAACCATTCATCAATTCCAAAAATAGACAGGCCAGAGTTAAATTTGCTGAAAAACACCTCAAGAAGGCAGCTCTGTTCTGGAAAAGTATTGTATGGACAGATGAGACAAAGATCAACCTGTACCAGAATGATGGGAAGAAAAAAGTTTGGAGAAGAACCAAGGCACACGACATCCTCTGTAAAACATGGTGGAGGCAACGTGATGGCATGGGCATGCATGGCTTTCAATGGCACTGGGTCACTTGTGTTTATTGATGACATAACAGCAGACAAGAGTAGCCGGATGAATTCTGAAGTGTACCGGGATATACTTTCAGCCCAGATTCAGCCAAATGCTGCAAAGTTGATTGGACGGCGCTTCATAGTACAGATGGACAATGACCCCAAGCATACAGCCAAAGCTACCCAGGAGTTCATGAGTCCAAAAAAGTGGAACATTCTGCAATGGCCAAGTCAATCACCAGATCTTAACCCAATTGAGCATGCATTTCACTTGCTCAAATCCAGACTTAAGACGGAAAGACCCACAAACAAGCAAGACCTGAAGGCTGCGGTTGTAAAGGCCTGGCATAGCATTAAGAAGGAGGAAACCCAGCGTTTGGTGATGTCCATGGGTTCCAGACTTAAGGCAGTGATTGCCTCCAAAGGATTCGCAACAAAATATTGAAAATAAAAATATTTTGTTTGGGTTATGTTTATTTGTCCAATTACTTTTGACCTCCCAAAATGTGGAGTGTTTGTAAAGAAATGTGTACAATTCCTACATTTTCTATCAGATATTTTTGTTCAACCCTTCAAATTAAATGTTACAATCTGCACTTGAATTCTGTTGTTTTCAAATCCAATGTGGTGGCATGCAGAGCCCAACTCGCGAAAATTGTGTCACTGTCCAAATATTTCTGGCCCTAACTGTATGTGGCGCCCCGTTGGTCAGGCGTCACACAGGGGTATTACACCCATAAAAGCAGTGTAATTATCCCAGCTGTAAGTGGATGCAGGGTTGGTAGGAGGAACCCAATTCCAGCACTCCCACACTCAATCCATGGATGGGCTCCCCCTGGGGGAGGGTTAGGAGAGTCGGAAGGTCAGAACAGGCGAGTTGCAGACTAGACCTGAGGGAAGATGAAAGCAGGTCCTGAGGGGAACTTGAGAGAGGGTGCCTGACGCGTGAGTCTGGGCCCGAGAGAGAAAGGGGAAACCCCAGTGCGGGGCGGTCATACTCCTGGGAACTTCCCCAGTCCACCACAGAAAGCCGGATCCGAGGAAACGGCCGGAGTCCATCTCTGTAGACATCAACCAGTTGCTGCGGCCTGTTTATCAGCCACAGCACCCTGCCACTCACGGAGCGGTCCACCGGGTTCCGCAAGAGGTTGGGGTCCAAGCAGCAGAGAGAGAGGGAGAGGAACTCCATTACTACCTCAGTGGGACTGGGAAGAGACTTACCCGGGCAGGGCTAAAAGGACACGGGTTCATTAACTAAGGCATACCACGGGTACCTCCACTCCGCCTTGCATCCGCTTACAGCCACCTGAAGGGTCACCTGTGAAGTCCATCTTTACTGCACTGTGGACTGTGTATTCATTGGATGCTCATTTTCAGTAAAGTACCCCGAAAGAGTGAACTTGCTGTCATGTCTGTGTGCCGCGAACAGTGACTTTTATTTCAGCTATCGCTGCCCCGGAGGCCCAGCTTCACCTGTAGACATCATTGTAAGTGAGGAGATACATCTAGCCTCAATAGATGTAGAAGTGTTATACAGCAGTATACCCCACGAATTTGGTTTGACAGCTGCCAAATACTTTCTCAGCATGAAGGGTATCCAATATGGCCCTCATAACAACTTTGTTCTTAGTATAATGGAGTACATTCTCAAGCACAGCTATTTTAAGTTCAATGGCAAATACTACCACCAGCTCAGGGGCACAGCCATGGGGAGTTCCATGGCTCCGACGTATGCTAACTTGTTCCTGGGCTGGTGGGAGGACACGGTTGTGTTTGGGGGTGAGGGTGACTCCTCTTGGTGGTGCCCCCAAATTCTCTTTTGGGGACGTTATATAGATGACGTATTTGTCCTATGGTCAGGAGATGAGGGAAGTTTTAATAGGTTTATTGTAGATCTAAATAAAAACAGCATAGGACTCAGGTTTACGTCAGAGTTTCAAGAGAAGGAAATAAACTTCCTAGATGTCACGATTGAGAAAGGGGCGAATGGACGTCTTACCACAAGAACCTTTAGAAAGAAAACGGCCAGTAATGACCTGTTACACTGGAAGAGTCATCACCCCAAGAGTTTGAGAGCAGGGATACCTAAGGGACAATATCTTCGGGTTAGAAGAAATTGTTCAGACAACTATCAATTCTACGAACAGGCGAAGGGACTAAGAGAACGGTTCACCATGAGAGGATATCCAGAGGAGGTCCTGAGTAAAGCGTTTAAGATGGCAGAAAAGACCCCCAGAGGAGATTTGTTAAAACCAAAACAAAAAATGGGAGATGATGTCATGAGGGTTATTGGAAAATATGACACTTGTGCAAAGGAAGTGAGAGAAATTTTGACCAAACACTGGCGCATACTAACAGCAGATCCTGAAATCGGCAATCTTATTCCAATTACACCCTCTATAACTTACAGGAGAGGAAGAAACCTCAAGGACCAGCTTGTCCATAGCGCCTATGAACCACCAAAAACTAATAAAAAAACCTGGTTAGATAACAGGGCAAATGGCACATTCAGATGTGGTAAATGTGTGGCCTGCAAGTATATAAATACTGGAAAAACTTTTACCAGCAGGAACACAGGCAGGACGTTTGAAGTACGCCATTTTGCTAGCTGTAGAACCAGTGGGGTTGTGTACTATTTCAAATGTGTCTGCAATCTAGAGTACATTGGTAAGACGAAACGGGAGTTTCGTAAAAGAATCGGAGAACATATAGGCGACATTCGAAAAAATAGGGACACCCCTATAGCAAGACATGTAAGACAGGAACATGAGGGCAGCCTTGATTGTTTCTCATTTATGGCAATCGAGGTAGTAACACAATCACCCCGAGGAGGTGATTGGGATAGGAAAATCCTACAAAAAGAATGTAGGTGGATACACCGACTAAGAACGGTGGCGCCGGAGGGCTTGAATGAAATACAGAATTACTCCTGCTTCATATAACATATACATGTGTAACCTACTGATACATCTAGAAACCACTTTTTCGGAGGTGAGCATCTTCCCCTTTTCCCTATATTGGTAAACAGACCTCTGGAACTACCATTTCCCAAACTAATCCAGAAGGAAAATGGGACTTATTAGGACTCAGAGTATTGACTCTGATTAACATCTCTTTGAATGTGTCTGTCCATGATACAATACATACCAGGCATGAGAGGTTGTGACACACATGGGGAACGGAGGTAGCAATTGTAGGTTACATGTGGGTCTCCCATATTAATGTTCCATCTCCCCAAATGTACATGTTACCAAAAATATGTATATATAAATAAAAAAGTGAGGACAACTCCAAAGTATTCCCCCCCCCCCCCCCCCTCCCGTTCCACCTCTCTCCTCCTCCCCTTATATCCTCCTGGACCACGCCAAAACTAGAGTATAATATCATTTTGGTTAATTAATGGTGATCCCCAGAGATGCAGTGTCCTGTTGTCACCCTTTTGTTTCACTTTTGACCCACTGGGCTCTACCTCACACAGGCATCTGCCTGTGATGAAGGAAAGCTGCGATCAGCCGCTAATGTGTGCCGCGGGTGGCATAAACAGGAAGTGCGGCGACCGCGCACGCGCGGTAGATACCTCTGCGTTCCGGGTCTGGAACGCAAGCCTAGGGGAATAGTGCCAACTGTTTCCGGGAGGCTGATCCTTGAACAGGAGGCGGGGAATAGAGGGGCGGCCACAGAGCGCCTATATTAACCCGCAGTTGGACCGGCGGCGCACACAGCTCCACACAGGAGAGCTGCAGCTTTGACTCTGATGTACTGTCCAGGCGGGAACAAGGTATCTATGTAGACACTCTATTCTAATTGCATAAAAGTAATTATAGCAACTCTAACAAGACATATTAAGAGTTCATAGGATTACTAATGGGAATATAATTTTTAGTCCTCCACAGAACCCTAGATTAAGAGGGAGAAAACTGCTCTGGATAATTTATTTAAACAGAGGGGAGATGAGACTGTTTTTGGAGACCTACGTATTACATATACAGGTACATTAAAATAGTTCCAATCATATTTACATATGGTATAATATATGGGAAACATTTTTAAAAATACTGAACTGATATATACTGTCCTTTCAGGCAACCATCTGTTTCCTTATAATGAATGGGGGAAAGATCCAGACCATTTAATCCAGTAACAGGTTTCTGGGCTAATACTAACAGGTTGGTCCCCATTTGATAAATGGATGATTGGGCTTGAAAATGTGCCTGTTCATATAAACAATGCTATTTCTATCCCCAAAAGTGAGGGACACCTAGGGAATCAACTCCGACTGTTCACCCTGATAAACATTGGAGAAGACTGGAATACTCTCCACTTTGTTAAAAAGGTTGGACATATGTCATCCCCTGTGGTATAGAGAGTGTATAACTAATGGGATACTTAAACATATTTTTCTTGTCTTTAACATGTAAAGGGAGGAATGTTTATCTCGCCACAAGGTTACTGAAACCAAGAAGCATTTGGGATATCAGTAACACCCTGGTAGGTGGGCTAACTGGAGATTAACCGCACTATCAGGGTGTCTTGTAGTTGTCCTAGCTGGCACCATTGTATAAATGAGAGACAATAGAGAAATGGTGGTGGGAGTATTTGTGACATTACGGTGTACTTCATCTTAGATCCCTCTCCGTTATCCAACAGAACTCTCTGAGAAGACTATCACCACATGAGAATATGATTCCCTAGGCATACCCGCTTCCCAGCCTACACACCTGGACTTCAGACTAACAATCTGGTGGCTCACATATGACTAGTGTGACCCACACATCTCTGCAAAATCTTATTTCAAAAGCCCCTGATGAGTCTCTCATATTATTTGGAGAGACGAAACGCGTCGAGCAGGGAAGAGATAACCATATTGATGGAAATAACTGATGAATACTAGGTCTATGTGACTTTAGGACCTCTGAACAGGAGTTATAGGTGACTGAGACAATAGGACACCAGGGACAGACCTGGTTACCAGACTAACTGACAGGTGGATGGGTGGTACCTTTCAATGATACGTACTGTGTCTGTGAGGCTAACCCCCTAAACCCACTGTGACAGTGTATTACAGTGTCCAACACCTTCAGAATCCTGAGTTCCATATCACATGGACTATTGTTTGTTTGTATATGTATTGGGGGTGGGTTATACACTACAAAGCACTGTTTGTATTCACTAAATCCACACCTGGATTTTTTTAAAAGAATCTTAATAAAAATACAACTAGAATCAAAAAGTTATTCTTTATTTATTAGATAAAATTAAAAATAACTAGTAAACTGTAAATCGGTGATTAAATTCCAGCTTCACCTGTAGAAAGCTATACCACCCTTGCCACAATTCCAACGTCCTCCGTAGGACTGTGTTGGCGCTGGTGATCCCTCACCAGGTACTACAGGTGGCGTCACAAATTATCCTAACAGAAACTGTATTTTTAAGAAGTCGCCGACCCCAGGGCCATGGACTCGGGTGCAGCCACCCGTGATAGCGTCCCCCTGACACCGTGCGCGAGCTCTGAGTACCCTGGCCTGGGCGGGGTCACATACCTTTCCACATGTGTCCAGTCTTGCAGCCACTGCCAGGTGCCCTAGGCCTCAGTTCCTGTCCTTGCTTTGCTGGGTTCCTGTTTGTGCCTATGGTGCATGCGGCCACACCTTCCCTACTTTTATTAGAAGTGGTATACACCTTGAATTGCTGTCCCAGCCTATTGCTGAGGGGCAGCTCCTATTTATAGTTCCCTTTCCCTGTTGAGCATCGCCAGACCTTTGCATTAGATTTGCATTAGATTTGTGAGTATAGACATGTGAGGAGATCCAGGATGCTGTTCTTGGTCAGCCTGTTGTGAAGCCCACTGGGATGAATGTCACGGAGGTTCTGGTCCGGACCGTGTCCCAGGTTCTCACAAGTAAAAGGGAATATTTACAAGGGATATAAAGTTTGTCGTGACGCCACCCACGAGTTGTGGTCAATTATGGGACCACCGCTACAGCGCTTCTCTGCCAGGAGGATGGATGGGCTGCAGCCAGATGGATGAGCCTGCCACGGGTTGGGCTGCTCCTGACAGGATAAAAGGTGATTTTAAGCAGTTCAGGGTACCTGGAATCAAACACGGAAACATAGGCAGGGTTCACCGGGTTTACTTGTCAGCTCTTCCAAACAGTTTACAGCAGTTCTCAGTACAATTCTTCAACACAAGTTACAGTCACTTTACTCCGGTTTTGCTGAACCCACTGCAGCCAGGCTGTCACTCTGAGACCACTCACTCCTTCTAGTGTCCCTTCCAGGCTGTCCTCTCTCCTTTTGTGTTTCTCCGGGTTGTATGGCGGCAGCTCGGACCCATGAGGTCCTCGTGGTTGCTGCTGTGCCTTTCACCCTTGTGGTGGGAACTCCAACTTGGAATTGGGGCTCCCCGTCGGTGAATCTGGGGATACCGGGTGAATCTTCGGTCCCCTTCAGAGCCGACTCTCTGCTGTGTGCCTAGCCTGCAATAGTCCTCTCCTGCAAGGCACTACCAGGCTCCTTCTAACCCGTGTGACTCCAGCTTCAATAGGGAAGACTACTCCACCTGTAGTTGGTTGGTGCTGCCAAGTTCCTTGGACACAGTGCTGCTGGTCCAGTCCCTGTCCTCACACTCCCCGGGGATGCCAGCTATGGACGAGCTTTCTCTCCATGGTTTCTCTGACTCTGTGGATTCTGCATCTCCATCAAGCCCAACCCCACCGGGACGTGCGTCTTTCTTCCTGTTGTCTGTGCTGCTCGGCTCACTCTGGCCTACTGTGTCTTTACAGCTCGGCACACTTGGCTTACTCAGTCTTTACTGGTCGGCACCTTGGCCTACTAACTCCTTCCTCCTCCTCTCCCTCTATTTGTACCTTCTGTCACCTGACCTGCATGCTTCCCACCAACTGTCCTCTAAATCCACTACCCCTTGCCCGCCTAGAGTACCGGGCTTCGGGTTGGGTGCTGCCTCCTAGTGGTGTGTGGGATGTCTGTGAGGGTGTTTAATGTATAAACTGTCTAACTTTCTACCTGTCAATGGAAAAACTTTTGAGCAGCACCAAACCGGGTGCAAATCTGTCAAACAACCCACTCCTTGTTGAATATATAACGTGAAAAACGACAGCAGCACTCCAAATCAACTCTTCAATTGCCTTTAATCCGGCCTACAGGGCGCCCTGCGACGTTTCAGCCACCAAGTGGCTTTTGTCTAGCAACTAGTCTCAGCCCTCTTGCCTCTTTTTAAACCCACACAATTTACATAATACATATGCATCAATTACACCCTTTATACAATCTACACATTATACATTCAATATGTGGACCATCTAGTATCTAATAACCAACCATATAGTAGTGAGATATACCATTTGTTCAACTTTATCATTAAACAGTGCATCTAAGTTACTTATTACAATAGTGCCTCTTTCTTAACCTTAATTGGTTGAATCCTCCTCCCAGGTGGTGTGATGACAGTTCCCATTACGGTCTATTATGATTGTTAATGCCCCTAACATGTTTACCCATTGCTCCATGCTCCACGCCGTCCGAGGCCGTTGCGCCGGAAATGACGTCATTCTACCTGCGCCCCGCTTCTGTGTTACTATGGAGCACAGGAAGCATCGCGGGCGCCATCTTACTACAGTTCGCGCATGCGCGGTGCATTTATACGCGAACTTACAGCCTCAAGACCTTCTGACAGTTGCTGCTCAATGCTACACCTATAATAATGGCACCGGACCCTCACCAATTTCATTAGTGAATGGAACTATAACCATCTTGTGTGTATTATGTGTACTTTGATCATAACAAATGTTTATACAGAACTACACCTATGTTATGCATATTTCAGCTAGTGCCAGGGCAATCATACCTACATACGTAAACTTACCTCTAGGCCTAATATATGCACCATATATAGTGCAAAACGAGGGGGTTAACAAACTCCACCTCCTGGCCATTTAAGATCCACGGGGACCACGCATCACATCCATTCTCACTCTGGCAACTTAACCCTATGCCCCTAGTACATATACACCACAAACGTGTATTCACTTATGCCAAATTTAATATGGGTAACAAAAATAAATCAATTCCATCTACATGGTCGCTTACACATTCAGACGACCAATGTATAGAGCAAACGTTGAGCACAACATTTTTTGGGGTATAATTACACGATAGGGCCACCTCTCATATACGACCGCTTGGTACGTCTATCACCCTCCAATGGGATTCTTGAGGATTTTCAACCCAAGTGCAGGTGCTGGAAGAAACCAAACAGGTTATTAAACAGTGTGAGTGTACAAACAGTGACTAGTATTATTTACAGAATTATCCTCCTAACGAATATGGAACAGATCACATAGCGACTGCCAGCCTATACTCAACGTTCAACCCATTTGGTTTCAACGTGTTTAGCCGCCTTATCCACTGTAATTCCTTTACATGTAATAACTTATCCCTATCACCCCCTCTCCTTAGTGGGGGTACCACATCAATAATCCTGAATCTTAGATCCTTCTCTGTGTGCTTCATATCCAAAAAATGTTTTGGTACTGGTAGATCTTTCCTTTTCTGGCGTATTGTGCCTCTATGCTGTCCTATTCTAGTTTTACATTTTTACATTCGAGTGTGGTTTCGCCCACGTACCACAATTTACACGGGCATTCCAATAAGTAAATGACATGGTCTGTCATACACGTAGCAAAATGGCGGATTTTGAAAACCTCTCCCGTCTGTGGGTGAGATAATTCTGTGCCCCTCACCATGTACGAGCAATTTACGCAGGATACGCAGGGATAACACCCCACTCTTACCCCCCGCGTTAAAGTAGCCTGTCTGGACATTTTCAATGGGCCAAAGTCCGATCTAGATAATTTATCCTTCAAATTTTTCCCTCTCTGGAATGAAATCAAAGGCTTTAGTTTAAACTCCTCCACATCCGGCCAACATTTTCCTAACATTGGCCAGTGTTTGAGAACAATGTTAGAAATGTCCCTAGATTCTTCGCCATATTTCATTACTAAGGGGATTCTCGCCGGCATTTTACTCATTGGTGCAACTTTATCTTTGTTGCTTTTCATACGTTCCAAACTATTCTGTAATAGGCTTTTTGGATAGCCCCTTTGGATGAATTTATTAGTAAGCATTTCAAATTTTTCCTCCAACTCATGCTCATCACTTACTATCCTATCAACCCGTTTATATTGACCGAGTGGGATAGCCTTTTTCAATGGTTCCGGGTGGTGGCTGCTATAATGCAATAACTTATTACGGTCGCTAGGTTTTGTGTACAATGTAGTTTCTAATCCTCCATTTTCTAGTTTTACCAGTACATCCAAAAACTGGATCTCTTTGTCCGAAACCACTTTCGTGAATTTGATTGACTCATCAATGGTATTCAAGAAAATATGGAAAACCTCCAATTCCTCTAGCGTGCCATCCCAAATCACAAATGTATCATCTATATACCTCCACCATTTTGATACTTTACAAAAATGGCTTGAGGGGTAGATGAATTTTTCTTCTAGTACCGTCATCATGGTATTTGCGTAGGAACATCCCATTTTTGCACCCATAGCGGTACCGGACAACTGGAGATAAAATGTGTCTCCAAATAAAAAGTAGTTATATTTAAGGGCTACTTCTAACAAATCTACGATAAACTGTCTAGCTTCGGGTGTATAAGATGTGCTATCCAATTTAGAGGCTACAGCCAGTAAACCCCTATCATGGTCAATGGAGGTGTACAGGGATGTGACATCAAATGATACCAGAATGCAACTTCTATTTAGTTCTACCTCTTTTAATTTTTCTAAAAAGCTCTTTGTGTCCTGAATATAGGATGCTGCTGATGTGGCTATGGGTAATAAAACCCTATCCAAAAAAATCCCCATGTTATTAAATATTGAATTAATACCCGCTACAATGGGCCTACCCGGAGGTTGCTCAATATATTTATGCACCTTTGGGATAGTATATAACACCGGGGTCGCTGGATGCTCCATATACAAAAAATCAGCCATATCACCATCAATAACACCCTCTAATTCTGCCTTTCCCAAGACCTTCGATATGATGCATTGTATATCATGCTTTGGATCTCTCTCCAGCTTCTTATACACATTCTGGTCATTTAACTGATGAAACACCTCCTCCAAATACATTTGTCTATTTTGTACGACTACCGGCCCTACTTTGTCCGCTTGTCTTATAATCAGATCCTCATCATTTGCCAACTCAGTTATAGCTAAATGCTCTTCCTTCGTTATATTAGTTTTTTTATATAAATAAGTGCCCTTGTTCTCTTGTAGCGTCCGGTGGTAAGGCCACGGGTGTGTGTGTATGTCTGGCTTCAACAGAATCTCCATACTCAGATTTAACCGGTAGTAACATTTCTTTACTGTAAAACATCTCTATAACACAGTCAACTTATCTATCTGCACACATGTATATGGTGGAGTCTCTGGATCTTCACTTTAACCGGGTGCGCAGCAAGAAAAAGAAAAAGAAAACAAACAAAATGGAGATATCTTTCCCTAACTTTCCCTCAAATCACGTACCAGTCTATCCCAGAAGAAGATGTCGCTCCCACGTGGCAGGCCTGGGGTCTCACGATGACGGGTCCCGGTGCAGCGCTGAAGGGGGGAAAACTCCTCAGTCCTCCTCTTCGGTCTTCTACCGCAGGTAACAGATTTTTGTTAGTCTCTCTCTCTCTGTCCCAGGGCACACAGATCAGGAGAAGGGAGATCACAGTAGTACAGATGGCTCCCTTATGTCGGTCACAGCCCCTGCACATGTAATCCGGTGGCAATGTCCTGAATTCCGGAGGCAATGTCCTGAATTTGAGTTGGACCCTCGGTAAGACAAGGTCCTGCAGACCGGGGGTTGCAGCAACGATTTTCACGGGGTATTTCTTCCCAAGAATCCGGCTGCAAAAGAGCCCTATGTCGGGAGACACCACACACAGGTCTGTCCTTGCTGAAATCTGAGTTTACACAGTCCTGTTTCTCTTCCTGGGTAAACAAAAGAGATGGTGGGGGATTTCCACCCTCTGTGATTGTACAGTCCACTAATGCCCCCTGGTGGACAAGTGCGGAAACAAAGTCTAATTCTATGTCCATCTCAATGCGGCAGTCTGAATTGTTCACCTCATTACATACCCCCCCACTTAAAGGTTGGCAGTCCCTGTCAACAACCGCCGGCTCCAAGGCAGTGATGGCTGTAGATGTCGCAGGGGTTGGTTGAGAGGTGGGCCATACATACTGGTCCCTGTAAGACCGTCCGGGCGGGATCCCAGCAGTGGTGCGGTCAGTGCGTCGCAAGGGTCGGTTGTTCCCCTCCTCGTCACTGTCTTTACGCCCCACTCCAGTCAGTACTCCGGGAGAGGGACTGGTCTGTGTAGGTGGGTCACCGGTCTCAGAGTCGACGTGATCTCTATGTTGAGAAATGTCCGTGACGTCAGTCATGTCAGCAGCCTCACCCCCTCCGGTTACTGTGGGAGGGGAGTCAGGCCGGGAGCGGCAGGGGCGTAACATATTTCGGTGCACAGTGCGGGTGCTACAGCTGTCTTCACCTCGCACTCGGTATACATGTCCATTGGGGTAAGGGCGTTCGATTACCCGGTAGACTTCAGTCTCCCACTTGGCTCGAAGTTTCCCTTGAGGCTTCTTAATACGGAGCAAGACTAGCTGTCCCACCTTTAAGGGTTTCTCTTGCACGGGGAGTGGGTCAGCATGTTTCTGGCCCCGGATTTGTTGCCTCACCAGCCGGTGTACAGTCTCCATCTTCTGTCGGTGAGCATTTAGCCAGGAGGGGTAGTTATGGCAGACATCTTCTTCTGGGCGGAATAGGTTCATGTCATGGACCCCTTTTCCTGGGCGGCCAAAGTGTGTGGGGTGTAGCCAGTCACGGAGTGGACCTGGTTGTTGTAGGCCCATACTAGATCTGGAAGGAATTGGGGCCATCGATCTTTCTTATCTTCGGCCAAGGTGCGGATCAGCTGGAGTAGGGTCCGGTTAAAGCGTTCACATGCACCGTTCCCTTGTGGATGGTAGGGAGTGGTCCTCGACTTCTGGATCCCATACATCCGATGCAGCTCCTCGATGACTCTGCCTTCGAAACAAGCCCCCTGGTCGGAGTGTAACCTCTCCGGACACCCATAGACGTGGATGAACTGTCGACAGATGGCCTGTGCAGCCGATTCGGCCGTCTGGTCTTTGGTAGCAACAACGACGGCGAATTTTGTGAAGTGGTCCACCATGACTAGGCAGTATTGATAGCCACTGCTCGCCGTCCCGATCAGCAGATAGTCCACCATCAACAGCTCAAGAGGCCTGGAGGTTTAAATCGTCTGGACAGGTGCACGCTGTTCAGTGGACTTGTGCAGTTCACAGGTGCGACAGGTTCTGCAGACGTCTTCGACCAGCTTACGGAGCCCCGGACAATAGATAGATTGTTGAATCCACCGAAAGGTCTTATTTACTCCGAAGTGTCCATTCCTTTTGTGGGCTTCGGCCACCATCTCCCGGGCTAACTGAGCAGGTACTACAACTTGTGTGCATTCCTCCAGCATGTGAGACAAGAGAACCTTCCGGTATAGTACTTCTTCTCTCAGAACCAGCCGGTCCCACTGGCTGAGCAGGGTCAAGGTTCCGGTAGACAGTCGTGACCGTGCTTCAGAGGAGGGCTTCTGCTGTTGCTTCACCCATTGCTTGAGTAGGGCCCATTCAGGGTTCTGGTCCTGGAGCCTGCACCACTCTTGGGGACACGGTGTGACCCCCACTGGAGTTCCAACTTCGCCCACAACGAACTGGAGGTAATCCATCAACTGTTGGGCAAGCCTTGCAAAGTCGGGCGTCTCGTCTCCTTCTAGTTCTTCATCCCGATCTCTGGTGAGTAAGGGGTATGACACTCTAGACAGGCTGTCCGCATTTTGATTCTCAGCCCCAGCCCTGTATTTGATCTTGTAGTTGAACTTAGAGAGTCGAGCCATCCAACCCTGCTCCATGATTCCGAGCTTCGCATTTTCTAAGTGTGCCAATGGGTTGTTGTCGGTCAGGACCAGTACTTCCGTCCCTGTGAGGTATCCTGCAAATTTCTCCGCCATAGCCCACGTTAGGGCCAACAGCTCCAGCCGGAACGAGCTATAATTGGTGGGGTTCTTCTCGCCCTCGTGTAGGGATCGACTGGCATAGGCTATGACACGCTCCTTGCCTTCTTGTACTTGTGAAAGTACTGCCCTAGACCTTGTAGGCTGGCATCGGTATGTAGTTGGAAAGGGAGATTGTAGTCTGCATATGCAAGGATGGGAGGTGAAGTCAAGGCACCCTTTAGGGCTTGGAAGGATTCTTCCTGGCTGGGTCCCCAGCTGATGGGTCGTCCTCTGGGGCCATTGGTGGTCCCTCAAAGCAGTTCGTGCAAGGGTGCAGCAAGCCGGGCGAAGTTTCTTACGAACCGGCGGTAGTAACCGGCTAACCCCAGGAAGGCCCTGACCTCTCTGACGTTCGTAGGCTGTGGCCAGTCCCGCACGGCAGCTATTTTCTCCGAAGACGGCTGTACACCTTCGGCCGAGATCCGGTGACCCAGGTAATTGATCTCGGGCTGCAGAAGACGGCACTTGCTGGGTTTCAACTTCAAGCCATGTTCTCTCAGCCTACGAAACACACGGCCCAGCTGTTGCAGGTGTTCTTCAAATGTGGCCGAATAGACTACGATGTCGTCCAGGTAAATGAGGGTGAAGTCGAAGTTGAAGTCCCCCAGGCAGCGCTCCATCAGTCGCTGGAAGGTCCCTGGCGCGTTGTTCAGACCAAAGGGCATCCGGTCGAACTCGTACAGGCCCATGGGTAGGATGAAAGCAGTCTTTTCTCTATCTTTCTCGTGCATGGGTACCTGCCAATAGCCGCTGGCCAGATCCAATGACGAAAAATATTTAGCTTTCTTCAGGGCTGTCAGGGATTCTTCGATCCTTGGTAAAGGGTATGAGTCCCGGATGGTGCAAGCATTCAAACGGCGGTAGTCCACGCAGAACCTCAGGGACCCGTCTTTCTTCTTGACTATCACCACTGGTGCAGCCCAGGGCTCTGGATTTCTCGTACCACTCCAGCGTGTAACATGGAATTCAAGAGATTTTTCACTTCTTGGTATTGTTGGGGAGGTATTTGGCGGTATCTTTCACGGATAGGAGCGGTATCACCTGTGGGGATTTCGTGCTTGATACTGGGGGTGCATCCAAAGTCGGTGTCATGCCGGGCAAAGGACGCCTGGTGCTCTTGAAGTAACTCTTCTACCTGGGACACTTCTTGGTTGGAGTATTGGGATATGTCCAACTGGCACTTTTCTCGTAGTTCTAGCCCCGCGCTGACGTCACCCGCGACAGCGGCCATGGCAGAGACCGTCACTGTCCAATCTCCCTCTGTAGATGGTGCAAACTGGAGGGGGTTCATAGGGTTCACCTCTTCGGTTAGGGCGTAAACTTGGGCGAGTTGTGTCCCAGCCTCTAGGTTGACGCTCACGTTAGCCGTGTTACCCAGCCTGACAGGAATCCTCCCCTTTCTCACAACGGCTAGCGTTCGAGCAACTAGGGGGTTCAGCTTCCCTTCCTTCGGGGTGCGCGGCTCAATCAGCACCTCCACGCCTTCGAGCTGTCTTGTGGTGCTAAGGGTAGCGAGATAACGGTCTCCTTCTCAGCAGGTAAAGTTATCCTAGCATGGCGGGGTACGGTGATCGTGGCCAGCGGCAGTTGTTCTTCTGTCATTCGCTGGAGATTGCAGGTCCGGACCACTTGTTGGAAGGCTCGGCGGGTGGCCCTATGTGTGGTCACTTCTTGCCAGTACTTGGGCCCCCTCTTGGTAACCAACACAAGATTCAGGTTTTTCAAGATGTTCATCCCAATAATCATGGGCGTTTCTGATCCACAGCCTTCCCTGACCACGATTATCCCTCTCTTCCCGAGATCTTGCCCACACACTTCGGTGTTCATCCAGGCAACTCCCGTCACCGGAATGGGTAGATTATTGGCTGCTTTGATCTTGATAGTAGTATCAGGGTCATAGGCAACCCGCGGCTTCAGATACTCTTCGTAAAACTGCTTGGAGATGGTGGATACCTGAGACCCAGTATCCATTAATCCTTGCACGGCGGTCCCTTCCAATAATACTTCCAGGGTAGGGCTGTTTGATGCAAGTTTGTTCCGTGGCTGGCTCTGTTTTCCTACACCCCTCTCTTTGGCCTCCCCTGCCGAGTGAGCCTCTTTGGCAGGGGCGTCTAGTTTAAAGGTGGCCGCTGTTGTGGGGCATGACTTGCTGGTTCCGGTATATCGGCCTGTGGATGAACTTGAACGTTCTGGGGGCAACGGTTTGCTCTATGGCGGGGATCACCGCATGTCCAGCATCTTCCCATCGTCCGGCCGGGTTGTTGTCTCGCTTGCCTGTCCGCCTGTTGGTCCAGGGTGAGCTGCAACACCTGTTTCTGCAATTCTGCCACCATCTGCTTCAGTTCTTCCGTGTCACTGTTCGGGGTTCTGACACCAGTTATGGACCTGCAAGCCGCGGTATAAGTCTGGGCCTCCATAACAGGTCCTCTCGAACGTTCTATCGCTTCTTGCTTAACTTCAGCGAACGTAAGGGCTGGATTTATCCGGAGTAGATCTTGCAGTGAGCGGTTAAGGTACGGGTCTCTTAATCCAGTCACGAATTGATCTCTCAACACCAGGTCACGGGCTGTACTAGCTATCTGTTCTCCTTTTCTGCAGGCTTGTTCAAGCAGTACTTGGAGGGCGTTGGCATATTGAGGGATGTCCTCCGACTCGAGTTGAGTACGCCGGAAGAACATATACCGTAATGTTCCCGCATATGTGGTCGGCCCATAGGTGTTCTCCAGCACCCGCACCAAGTCATCCAACGTACGCCGGCCCCTAACCGTCTCCAGCCTGACTGTCGTCCACGCCTCCCCCTCTAATGTTAGCATGGCCATTTCTGCTAAGGTCTTAGGATCAATGTTATACATCTCCCCCACTATCTTAAGTTGTTCGGTCCATTCAGTTACAGGATAGTTCCGTCCGTTAAACTTCCTCACCTGATTGACAATAGATGCCGGGGGGGCTGTCCGGTTATAAGTTACTACCGGGAGGAGATTCTGTTGATCACACATCCTGCCGACTACGCCAGATGTAGCGACCGATGGTAAGGCCGCGGGTGTGTGTGTATGTCTGGCTTCAACAGAATCTCCATACTCAGATTTAACCGGTAGTAACATTTCTTTACTGTAAAACATCTCTATAACATAGTCAACTGATCTAGCTGCACACATGTATATGGTGGAGTCTCTGGATCTTCACTTTAACCGGGTGCGCAGCAAGAAGAAGAAAAAGAAAACAAACAAAATGGAGATATCTTTCCCTAACTTTCCCTCAAATCACGTACCAGTCTATCCCAGAAGAAGATGTCGCTCCCACGTGGCAGGCCTGGGGTCTCACGATGACGGGTCCCGGTGCAGCGCTGAAGGGGGGAAAACTCCTCAGTCCTCCTCTTCGGTCTTCTTCCGCAGGTAACAGATTTTTGTTAGTCTCTCTCTCTCTGTCCCGGGGCACACAGATCAGGAGAAGGGAGATCACAGTAGTACAGATGGCTCCCTTATGTCGGTCACAGCCCCTGCACATGTAATCCGGTGGCAATGTCCTGAATTCCGGAGGCAATGTCCTGAATTTGAGTTGGACCCTCGGTAAGACAAGGTCCTGCAGACCGGGGGTTGCAGCAACGATTTTCACGGGGTATTTCTTCCCAAGAATCCGGCTGCAAAAGAGCCCTATGTCGGGAGACACCACACACAGGTCTGTCCTTGCTGAAATCTGAGTTTACACAGCCCTGTTTCTCTTCCTGGGTAAACAAAAGAGATGGTGGGGGATTTCCACCCTCTGTGATTGTACAGTCCACTAATGCCCCCTGGTGGACAAGTGCGGAAACAAAGTCTAATTCTATGTCCATCTCAATGCGGCAGTCTGAATTGTTCACCTCATTACACTCTAACTCCTTTACATCTCTTTTCACTGCTGCTATGAATGCATCAATGGCCGACACGTTCTCATCTGGGTCAAACTCACTTGTTTTATGTAGTTTAAAGTCATTCAGACAAAATTCACTCAATTTAACCCTTGGTGACACCTTCCTTTTGGAAAACCAATGTTTTAACCTGATTAACCTAAAAAACTTATACAATTCCACTTCTACATTAAGCCATTCTACATGGCTGGTGGGACAAAAATTTAAACCTTTTTCCAATACTTTTAATTGGGCATCATTCAAGTCTTTACCCGATAAATTCATTATTAGAGACCCTCTTTTTTCTTGTTCAGCCTCCCCGCTTGTCTCCTGTCTCTGTTCTTTTTTGTTGCGCCGATGGTGCCGTCCTCCCCTTCGTCGTCGACTTGATCTAAATGGAACAAAGTCAATAGATTTTACTTAAAATCCCAGATCACTCCTTTTATTTCGTCGGGCCCAAATACCACCTTTCTTTTTCCAACCCGGTTGTGGTTCCTTCTGCCAATTATACACATTCCCAGATTTATAGTTAATATAAAACGCAAGTATGAGAATGATTCAAAAAGACTTGTTTCCCTTGAGCTGCATGTGGCCACGTTAGGCTAATATTATCGATCGAAAAGGATCCCTAGGGGTTTGAGGTCTGGTGTGAGACCAACGTTGTTTATGGAGAATGCTGTATATTGTGAAAAGTTTGCCGCCATGTCTGATCGATATTCTTTAGACACCATATTATTAAATATGGAATTTTTACAAGAAGAGATTACACGTTTGCAGGCTGATATAAAAGAGACTGTGTAATCTTTAAAAGCAATTTTGAGTGAGGAGGAGTGTAAAAAGTTCATGGAGACTGTCTCTAGCAAAGTGGAAAAATTAAAGAAGGATTTAGAGGAAACAAAACGTGTGAAATGGCTAAGAGATATGGAGGACTATAAATCTGGGAATGTGTATAATTGGCAGAAGGAACCACAACCGAGAAGGAACCACAACCGGGTTGGAAAAAGAAAGGTGGTATTTGGGCCCGACGAAATAAAAGGAGTGATCTGGGATTTTATGTAAAATCTATTGACTTTGTTCCATTTAGATCAAGTCGACGACGAAGGGGAGGACGGCACCATCGGCGCAACAAAAAAGAAGAACAGAGACAGAAGACAAGCGGGGAGGCTGAACAAGAAAAAAGAGGGTCTCTAATAATGAATTTATCGGGTAAAGACTTGAATGATGCCCAATTAAAAGTGTTGGGAAAAGGTTTAAATTTTTGTCCCACCAGCCATGTAGAATGGTTTAATGTAGAAGTGGAATTGTATAAGTTTTTTAGGTTAATCAGGTTAAAACATTGGTTTTCCAAAAGGAAGGTGTCACCAAGGGTTAAATTGAGTGAATTTTGTCTGAATGACTTTAAACTACATAAAAAAAGTGAGTTTGACCCAGATGAGAACGTGTCGGCCATTGATGCATTCATAGCAGCAGTGAAAAGAGATGTAAAGGAGTTAGAGAACAAGGGCACTTATTTATATAAAAAACCTAATATAACAAAGGAAGAGCATTTAGCTATAACTGAGTTGGCAAATGATGAGGATCTGATTATAAGACAAGCGGACAAAGGAGGAACGGTAGTCGTACAAAATAGACAAATGTATTTGGAGGAGGTGTTTCATCAGTTAAATGACCAGAATGTGTATAAGAAGCTGGAGAGAGATCCAAAGCATGATATACAATGCATCATATCGAAGGTCTTGGGAAAGGCAGAATTAGAGGGTGTTATTGATGGTGATATGGCTGATTTTTTGTATATGGAGCATCCAGCGACCCCGGTGTTATATACTATCCCAAAGGTGCATAAATATATTGAGCAACCTCCGGGTAGGCCCATTGTGGCGGGCAGGGGCGGACCGTCACCCCCGGGGGCCCTGGTGCAGGTGTGGACCGGGGGGGAAGGTGGGTGGGTCTGCTGGTACTGAGAGCTGGTGCTCTCTTACCGCTGCTTCTGGGTGAGCCGCGCTCTCCCGCCTGGTCCTGCCACGCTCTCCCGCCTAGTGACGGCGGCTTGTGGGGGTCGGCTGGGAGAGCCGCGCTGAGAGCCGCGCTCTCCCGCCTGGTAACGGCGGCTTGTGGGGGTCGGCTGGGGGCCCCCTCCAGGCTTGAAGGGGCCCCCTAACCGGTCGGGGCCCTGGTGCAGCTGCACCGGCTGCACCAGTGTAGTTCCGCCCCTGGTAGCGGGTATTAATTCAATATTTAATAACATGGGGATTTTTTTGGATAGGGTTTTATTACCCATAGCCACATCAGCAGCATCCTATATTCAGGACACAAAGAGCTTTTTAGAAAAATTAAAAGAGGTAGAACTAAATAGAAGTTGCATTCTGGTATCATTTGATGTCACATCCCTGTACACCTCCATTGACCATGATAGGGGTTTACTGGCTGTAGCCTCTAAATTGGATAGCACATCTTATACACCCGAAGCTAAACAGTTTATCGTAGATTTGTTAGAAGTAGCCCTTAAATATAACTACTTTTTATTTGGAGACACATTTTATCTCCAGTTGTCCGGTACCGCTATGGGTGCAGAAATGGGATGTTCCTACGCAAATACCATGATGACGGTACTAGAAGAAAAATTCATCTACCCCTCAAGCCATTTTTGTAAAGTATCAAAATGGTGGAGGTATATAGATGATACATTTGTGATATGGACGGCACGCTAGAGGAATTGGAGGTTTTCCATATTTTCTTGAATACCATTGATGAGTCAATCAAATTCACGAAAGTGGTTTCGGACAAAGAGATCCAGTTTTTGGATGTACTGGTAAAACTAGAAAATGGAGGATTAGAAACTACATTGTACACAAAACCTAGCGACCGTAATAAGTTATTGCATTATAGCAGCCACCACCCGGAACCATTGAAAAAGGCTATCCCACTCGGTCAATATAAACGGGTCGATAGGATAGTAAGTGATGAGCATGAGTTGGAGGAAAAATTTGAAATGCTTACTAATAAATTCATCCAAAGGGGCTATCCAAAAAGCCTATTACAGAATAGTTTGGAACGTATGAAAAGCAACAAAGATAAAGTTGCACCAATGAGTAAAATGCCGGCGAGAATCCCCTTAGTAATGAAATATGGCGAAGAATCTAGGGACATTTCTAACATTGTTCTCAAACACTGGCCAATGTTAGGAAAATGTTGGCCGGATGTGGAGGAGTTTAAACTAAAGCCTTTGATTTCATTCCAGAGAGGGAAAAATTTGAAGGATAAATTATCTAGATCGGACTTTGCCCCATTGAAAATGTCCAGACAGGCTACTTTAACGCTGGGGGTAAGAGTGGGGTGTTATCCCTGCGTATCCTGCGTAAATTGCTCGTACATGGTGAGGGGCACAGAATTCTCTCACCCACAGACGGGAGAGGTTTTCAAAATCCGCCATTTTGCTACATGTATGACAGACCATGTCATTTACTTATTGGAATGCCCGTGCAAATTGTGGTACGTGGGCGAAACCACACTCGAATGTAAAACTAGAATAGGACAGCATAGAGACACAATACGCCAGAAAAGGAAAGATCTACCAGTACCAAAACATTTTTTGGATATGAAGCACACAGAGAAGGATCTAAGATTCAGGATTATTGATGTGGTACCCCCACTAAGGAGAGGGGGTGATAGGGATAAGTTATTACATGTAAAGGAATTACAGTGGATAAGGCGGCTAAACAAGTTGAAACCAAATGGGTTGAACGTTGAGTATAGGCTGGCAGTCGCTATGTGATCTGTTCCATATTCGTTAGGAGGATAATGCTGTAAATAATACTAGTCACTGTTTGTACACTCACACTGTTTAATAACCTGTTTGGTTTCTTCCAGCACCTGCACTTGGGTTGAAAATCCTCAAGAATCCCATTGGAGGGTGATAGACGTACCAAGCGGTCGTATATGAGAGGTGGCCCTATCGCGTAATTATACCCCAAAAAATGTTGTGCTCAACGTTTGCTCTATACATTGGTCGTCTGAATGTGTAAGCGACCATGTAGATGGAATTGATTTATTTTTGTTACCCATATTAAATTTGGCATAAGTGAATACACGTTTGTGGTGTATATGTACTAGGGGCATAGGGTTAAGTTGCCAGAGTGAGAATGGATGTGATGCGTGGTCCCCGTGGATCTTAAATGGCCAGGAGGTGGAGTTTGTTAACCCCCTCGTTTTGCACTATATATGGTGCATATATTAGGCCTAGAGATAAGGGGACGTATGTAGGTATGATTGCCCTGGCACTCCCTGAAATATGCATAACATAGGTGTAGTTCTGTATAAACATTTGTTATGATCAAAGTACACATAATACACACAAGATGGTTATAGTTCCATTCACTAATGAAATTGGTGAGGGTCCGGTGCCATTATTATAGGTGTAGCATTGAGCAGCAACTGTCAGAAGGTCTTGAGGTGGTAAGTTCGCGTTGAAATGCACCGCGCATGCGCGAACTGTAGTAAGATGGCGCCCGCGATGCTTCCTGTGCTCCATAGTAACACAGAAGCGGGGCGCAGGTAGAATGACGTCATTTCCGGCGCGAAGGCCTCGGACGGCGTGGAGCATGGAGCATGGAGCAATGGGTAAACATGTTAGGGGCATTAACAATCATAATAGACCGTAATGGGAACGGTCATCACACCACCTGGGAGGAGGATTCAACCAATTAAGGTTAAGAAAGAGGCACTATTGTAATAAGTAACTTAGATGCACTGTTTAATGATAAAGTTGAACAAATGGTATATCTCACTACAATATGGTTGGTTATTAGATACTAGATGGTCCACATATTGAATGTATAATGTGTAGATTGTATAAAGGGTGTAATTGATGCATATGTATTATGTAAATTGTGTGGGTTTAAAAAGAGGAAAGAGGGCTGAGACTAGTTGCTAGACAAAAGCCACTTGGTGGCTGAAACATCGTAGGTCGCCCTGTAGGCCGGATTAAAGGCAATTGAAGAGTTGATTTGGAGTGCTGCTGTCGCTTTTCACGTTATAACTTTCTACCTGGCTGCAGTTCCCTATGTGACCACCCTGGTCGCAGGGTCGCCACACTGTTAACAGCTCGATGCTGTGTGCTATCAGTGTTGTTCTGCTGTGTGTCATTGTTTCTATCCTTGACCCTGGACCCGTCCTTCCCATGTGTCTACCCTGGTACCAGTGTCCTTACCTTGAACTTGTAATACTGCAGTGTGATATTGCTGAAGTCCTTCTTTGTCTTGTACCTTGAACCTAAAGATTGAGTTTTCTGTATCCTGTGTCTTGTGAATAAACCTCTGTTCATCTTTTTTTTTGCATAAAATATTTTTATTGAATTTTAATCAAAGCAATAGAAAATAACGGGCACAATAATAAGTGAACAGAAGTCTCAACAATGTTAATGCTCTCTCCCCAAACAAGAAGAACGTAATTTTCAGTCATGGGGAGCATAGGGTTATATTAAGAAGGAAGGATAAGTACTAAATGGAGAGAGGAAAGAAAAGAGGGAAAAATAAAGAAAGACAAAACAAGGGAGGAGGGGGGTGGGAAGAGGGGCAAAAGGGTAGAAGGTAAGTTACCACATACCACATCTGACAGAGCAAGTTATGGTTCACATAACCAGAGAGGGAAACCAGGACTCTCCTTAAAGAATTCCAAAGAAACCAAGTTCTCTTATGTTTGTCCATTTATTATTAACCTGAGCCATAATCAACTCCATCCGCTCCAATCTGTCCATGTCAAGTACCCACTCCCTGACCGAGGGTACTCTCGTGGATTCCCAGTGCCTGGGGATAACAGACCTGGCTGCCATAAGACAGAACCTAAAGAGGCCTCTCTTGACCACTGACAAGGTATCAGTGTATACCCGACATTGAGTGAAATATTTTGAAAATCACAGACCAGAACGGGTGTAAGAGTCGGCAAGACCACCAGATGTGAATCATTGTGCCGTCTTCCTCACCACATCTCCAACACTCACTTGAGACTTCAGGATACATTTTGTGAAGAAGGGAAAAGCATCTGTACTATCTGGTTAATATTTTAAAATGTTTCTCTTGGGAACCACAAGAGAGACACATCCCATTGGTGAGAGAAATTTTTTTTTTAGACGATCAGATTCCGAAAAAGTAATCTGCAGGTCTCTCTCCCATGCCTCAATACATTTAGAAGTATTGGTGTTCAGCTCCTCTGAGAGTAAGTTGTAGAACATTGAAACCATATGGGAGAGGTCCGCAGTCGAACGCAGCAAAGACTCAAACACGGTGGGAGGACCAAAAGAAACTCCAGATTGGAAGGTTTTCAACTGAGAAAATGCAAGTCAAGACAGAGGCTCACCCCCAACGGTCCCCCATAGAGCCCCCACCGTGGAGAGCCTAGAGAGCCTGTCGGCCACCCGCCCCAAGTCATTCCGCTCACCTGATCTCCATCATAAGAAGGACCTTCTCTTCATTGCAGGAGGGAAGCTCACATTATTGAAGAGGGAGCTCAGTCTACTTGGTCTACTAATCAGATTCAGTTTATATTGTTGCTTGTCCCAGAACCCCAGAAAGACCTGCGTGAGCAGCGGGAACTCAGAAACTGGAGGTCTGTAGGAGGCCCGAAGCTATGGCAGCCAATAAAGGGAGCAAGGGGAAAGAAGCCCCTCAAGAGTTACCCACTGTTTGTGGGGTTCATTATATCTCCAGTCCACTACTCTAGATAAGAGGATGGAGTGATAACATAATTTAAAATTAGGTAATCCCGTACCCCCCTTTGACTTCTGTCTACTGAGGACTGAAAATCTAAGTCATTGTTTCTTCGTCCCCCATACAAAGCTATTAATGTCTGATTGTAGTCGGCTAGAGAAATGGTCAGGAAAAGCTTTCGGAATAGTTTGAAAGAGATAGAGAAAACGGGGTAGGATATCCATTTTAATAGCACTAATGCAGCCGAACCAGGAAAGTTGGGCTCTGTTGTATTTCTTTAAGTCATTCATTATTTTGCGGAAAAGAGGGGCATAATTAAGGGAGAAAAGGTCTTTCAGCTCCCTGTGTATCAGAACGACCAGGTATTTTAAAACCCTGCTTTCCCATTTGAAAGGGAAGGATGTCTGGACTCTATGTACCAAATCATCCAGTAAGGAGATTCTAAGGATTTCCATCTTTGAGTAGTTCACTTTAAAGTTGGACACCTCCCCAAACCTCTGGAACTCACGGATCAGTACCGGGAATGCAACCACAGGGTTGGTTACAGAGAGCAAGAGATCATCTGCATAAAAGGGAAGCTTCAAATGCTTTAGATCAATCTGAAGTCCCACAATATCTAGTGAGTTCCTCAGAGTGATGGCAAGATGTTACATGGCTATAATGTAGAGCAGGGGAATAAAGGACAGCCCTGCCTCATGCCATTAGATATTTTCAATGGCGCCAGGAAGGTGCCATTAATTTAAGACTAGTTGTAAGACCCTGGAAGAGTACAAGGATCCTCCCCAACATACCCGCCCCCACCCCAACTGTCTCAGTGACGAACACAAAAGTTCCATCCAAGGCAATCAAATGCCTTTTCGGCGTCTATTGATCATAGACAAGCTGGTATTTTCCATTTGCGCATGTAGGACGTAAGAAGCTGAGTTTTAACAGTGCTGTCTCTGGCTTCCCCCCACTCTACAAATCCCACTTGATCTCCATGAATGGAGCCAGGGAGCAGTAGGCCTAGCCTATTCATTATTGTCTTGGCAAAGATAAGCACATCTACAATTAATGAAAGAGGTTGTTAATTTGAGCATGACAAGGGGTCCTTCCCAGGCTTAGGAATGACAGTAATTGTGGCTGCCAGGGTCTGCGGGGCAAAGGGACAGCTCTCAGAGATGGAGTTAAACATTTTAGTCAGGAATGGCATCAGACCAGGGGCAAACAATTTATAAAAATTAGCCGAAAATCCATTGGGGCCCGGACTCTTGCCACTTGCAAGGGATCTAATGGTGTCTGATATCTAATGCTCCGAAAACGGGCTTTGCAAAGCAGCCGCTTCCTCCTCAGGAAGGGGAGGAAGCGGGGTGCTGTTTACATATTTGTTAATCCTGGTCTGAAAATCTACCGAAGACTTCCCTGCCAATGGTCCCCTAAGATTGTAGAGAGAATCATAGTAGTCCCTAAAAGACTCCACGATCTCCAGTGGACTATGTGGGGGTCTATCAGACTTAGAGTTTACGGTCGGGATATTGGTGGTGGGGATACGTGGGTGGAGAAATCTAGCCAGAGCTCTACCTGGCTTGATGGAGAGGTCATACAAGCATTTTTGGAAATGATCCTGTTGTTTAGCAGATGTCGAATCCAGCAGGGATCCCAAGTCAGCCCTAGCCTTCAGTCAATACCTGAGGGTTTTGAATTTGTTTGTTTAGTTTCTAGGCTCTGGATTGTCACCAATAAATTATTAATGTTAGAAGCTCTTTACCTCTTAATCCTTGCCCCTGCTGGATGAGCACCACCCTGATGACTCCTTTCAAAGTTTCCCATTGATATGGAAGAGCTGTGGGGTTATTTCTATGAAATTCGAAAAAGTCTGAGCTTTCTGCCTGAACTGCCGACTGGCACTCTGGATAAGAGGTGAGCAAGCATGTTCGCCGGTACTCGCCCGAGCATCTCAGTACCGGTGAGATGCTCGGGCTCATGCTCGGGTCCCCACCCTGCATGTTGGCGCTCTTTACAGAGCCAGCCCAAATGTAGGGATTGGCTGCCACACACTGTAATGCCACAGCGATGTGGGTTGTGGCATTACAGTGATTGGCTGGCCGCACAGCGCCATCAGGTCTATATCAGACCTGACCATGCTGACCACGCTTATCTGACAGCTGTTTAAATCTCCCGTGCCGACATCAGCTGTTTGGTGTCGGCGTGGGAAGTTTAAACAGCTGTCAGATCAGCTGTGTTTTATGCTCCTGTGCAGACACCGCCGGCGAGGAGCAGCTGCCGCTCCTGCAGCCCTCTGGTGTCATCCGATCAGCCCCCGTCCCCCACTGTACAGGTGGCAGGCATGGGGGGAAGGAGGTGATCGGATGACCCCAGGGAGCTGCAGGAGCAGCAGCCGCTCATCGCTGGCGGTGTCGGCATGGGAGCACAAAACACAGCTGATCTGACAGGAAATTTAAACAGTAGTCAGATCAGTTGTGTTTAAATCTCCCGTGCTGACATCAGCTGTTGGTGTCGCCGCGGGAAATTTAAACTGCAGCTGTTCTGACAGCTGATTCAGGTCCCTGAACCAGATATTGATCATCTGATCATTCCCGCAGGTGGAGTCACGACAACTAAGAATTAACCCCTATCCGTTCACACAACCCCATTTGATCTGGACCACCGGGCCCCACAGCGCCGGACGCGGAACCGTGACGGGAGAAGCAACGCCCGAGACGTGAAGACCTGGCTACGGTGAGTCATATGCACCCAGCAGCAGAGATTTCGCCGGGCTCATCATTACAGGAGGAGGGGCGGACATGGCCATGCTCGGGCTCCGCTGCCTCAGAGTGAGCCAGATTGCCGGAGCCTGGGATGCAGAGTGGCCACTCACACCGCCGACACCAGCCTGCTTGAACGCAGGCCGGCACCGCTGCCTCCCTTCCCCTCCCTGACACACTGGCCATGAAGTCACATGGATGTGCGTCCTTGGAGACGCACATCCATGTGAAGCGGGGGCCCGGCGCTGGGATCGGCGGTCGCAGGAGGCTGCAGGTGGCCCGGGCCCCTTATGGGTCCGGGCCCCGTCGCACCCGTGACCCCTGCGACCGCGATCGTTACGCCACTGCTTGATCCACTTGGAGCCTGCATCTCCTTGTTGAGTTCATGAGTTTTTTCCCTGCAAAAGAAAGAAAAAAAATTAGTTGTAAGTTACATTTTGCATCCATTAGGGATGGGCGAATCTACTCGCTAGGACTCGTTACTCGGCGAGTAGTAAGGGACTCGCAGGACTCGGTACTCTGCGAGTTTCCCAGTGATTACTCGCACGAGTCCAATGCAAATCAATATCAATCCTAGTTTTGTCAGAAACGCTGACAAAACTAGGATTGCCATTGTTTGCATTAGACTCGGCTACTGTGCCAGTGATAGCAGGGAAACTCGCAAAGTAACTGCTGTTTCTTTGCGAGCCGAGTCCAGCTGTCTTCTCTGTGCAGCTGCTCCAGGGTCCTAGAGCCCTCCTGCTCACAGACATGATGTAGCAGTGCTGAGATTGTTCTCAGTCTGCTCATTCCCTGTGCATAGAGATCTATATCTATGCACAGGGGATGTAGCAGAGAGGACATCGCGTTTTGGACTACGTCGGACGGAAGAGGATTTTTTTAATTAAAGATGGAGTCCCTAATGGCTTTTTTTTTTATTTCAAATAAAAATTTTTCTCTGTGTTTTTTTAACCCTTTATTGGAGATTCTTAGTGGCTGGGTCAAACGTGGCCTGACATTAAGAATCTCGGGCTTAATACCAGCTTGTATAACAAAGCTGGTATTAACCCCTTTATTACCCAGCGTGCTACTGCCACCAGGGCCGCTGGAAGAGCGGGGTTCAGCGCCAGAGGATGGCGCTTCAATGAACGCGCCATCTTCTGGGGCGGCTGCGGGCTGCAATTTGCAGCGGGGGGTGCCCAGAAAGCTTGGGCATCCCTGCGCTGCGGATTCCAGCCCCCAGCTGCTTAGCTGTACCTGGCTAGACATAGAAATTGCGCGGAGCCCCACGCATTTTTTTTTAATTATTTCATGAATTTCAGAGTCAGAGTCAGAGTCTTCAGAGTCAGAGTCAGAGTCAGAATCTCAGAATTTTATGAAATAATTTTAAAAAAATGCGTGGGCTCCGCGCAATTTCTATGTCTAGCCAGGTACAGCTAAGCAGCTGGGGGCTGGAATCCGCAGCGCAGGGATGCCCAAGCTTTCTGGGCACCCCCGCTGCAAATTGCAGCCCGCAGCTGCCCCAGAAGATGGCGCGTTCATTGAAGCGCCATCCTCTGGCGCTTAACCCCGCTCTTCCAGCGGCCCTGGTAGCGGTGGCACGCTGGGTAATAAAGAGGTTAGGGCCAGCTTTGTATTATCAGCTGGCCCTAAGCCCGAAATTTATGGCGGTCACGCCAATATTAGACATGACCGCCATGAATTTCTATTAAATTGTTTTAAAAAAAACACAACACAAAGAAAATTTTTTATTAGAAATAAAAAAAAAAGCCATTAGGGACTCCATCTTTAATTAAAAAAATCCTCTTCCGTCCGACGCAGTCCAAAACGCGATGTCCTCTCTGCTACATCCCCTGTGCATAGATATAGATCTCTATGCACAGGGAATGAGCAGACTGAGAACAATCTCAGCTCTGCTACATCATCTCTGTGCACAGACATTCATGTCTGTACACAGGGAATGAGCAGACTGAGAACAATCTCAGCACTGCTACATCAGGCAGCAGGCAGGCTCTAGGACCCTGGAGCTGGCAGCCAGCACAGAGGAGAAAGCAGGACTCTTATCTGTGCGAGTTTCCCAGCGATTACTTACAAAGTAAACGAGCAATGCAAATAAATGACAAAACTAGGATTGCTTCAGGCTGAAGCTTCCGAGACACATCTGCGATTTGTAAATCTCACACTACTCGCTATTACTCGCTTCCCCATTCATTAACATTGGACTCGCTAGACTCGCAACGAGTAGCGAGTCCTGTGCTCGGACTCGCTAGAGTCAAGCGATTCCGAGTAATTTAGGATTCGCCCATCACTAGCATCCATCAATATGACAAAGACCAAGCAATACTTACAGCATAACTTCTTCACCCTAGAATCAATGTTCTCCCTACCATCTATCAGCAACCCACACACTTCATCCCCAGAGCTGTTGGGTGTACACAGGGTCAGAATGATGCCAGTGAGCATGGTCCAACAAAGCTGGCCCATCTAACAGAAGGGTGATCATTAGGTCCCCATGAATATAGTCCTCTCCCTGCTGACCCTGGTTTGAACCGTGTGGAACCTAAAAAAAACCCAAAACATTACAGACTGAAGATGACAAATCACAACCTTAAAAATAAAAATTAATTAGGACTGTGTTGAAATGGACTACTTACACCTTGCTCACCAACCCACGCCCATGACCCCAACAAGCCAGGAAGGAATGTTGCTCTTGCCCTCTCAGGGGAAATTTCAAGTAAAGATGTTGGATAATTTCTGCATTCATTACTTTAATTTGCAATAAATAAAGACCATAAACCAGTTTGAAACGGGGTCTAATTTTGATCCTTTGTTGTACACCTGGCTATATGGGATATATGTTCAATCTCCTAATCTATATACATAATCACCAGTTTTGCACTTCTGGCTACTGTGCCGCTATCGTGAGCGATGGCGCGCATGCGCCATGGCGAGCCGGCGACACTGGCCAGAAGCACAAAAATCCTGGCGCCACACACCCGCCCGCCGCTCACCCGCCACATCCTCCTGCTTTCCGCCGCTCACCCGCTCCCCCACCACATCCTCCCGCTCCCTGTCGCTCCCTCGCCACATCCTCCCGCTCCCCCGCAATTTCTGCCCAGCGCCGACCGCCGCCTCGCGCACACGCGGTGCGACCCGCAATTACTGCCCAGCTCCCACTACAGACCACACAGTGCGACCCCAGCCCGCCCACAGCCGCGCACTGCATTGATGACGTCACGGCCTGTCCCGCACCCATCCCCAGATCCCCTCAGTGTCTGCATCAATGTATGTATACAATGTGTGTGGAATGTGTGTATACTCTCTGTAATGTCTCTATACTATGTGTAATGTGTGTCTACTCTCTGTAATGTCTCTATACTGTGTGTAATGTGTCTATACTGTGTGTAATCTCTGTATACTGTGTGTAATGTGTGTATACTGTGTGTAATGTGTCTATACTGTCTGTAATGTGTCTATACTGTGTGTAATCTGTATACTGTGTGTAATGTGTCTATACTGTGTTTAATGTGTCTATACTGTGTGTAATCTCTGTATACTGTGTGTAATGTGTCTATACTGTGTGTAATCTCTGTATACTGTGTATAATCTCTGTATACTGTGTGTAATGTGTCTATACTGTGTGTAATGTGTGTATACTCTCTGTAATGTATCTATACTGTGTGTAATGTGTCTATACTGTGTGTAATCTCTGTATACTGTGTGTAATGTGTCTATACTGTGTGTAATGTGTGTATACTGTCTGTAATGTGTCTATACTGTGTCTAATGTGTCTATACTGTCTGTAATCTCTGTATACTGTGTGTAATGTGTCTATACTGTGTGTAATCTCTGTATACTGTGTGTAATGTGTCTATACTGTCTGTAATCTCTGTATACTGTCTGTAATGTGTCTATACTGTGTGTAATGTCTCTATACTGTATGTAATGTGTCTATACTGTGTGTAATGTCTGCATACTGTCTGTAATGTGTGTATGCTGTGTGTATACTGTGTGTATAATGTGTGTAATCTCTGCATACTGTGTGTCTATACAATGTCTCATGTATGTATATTCTGTGTGCTTCTCTCCTCACCCCTCCACCACTGAGCCGCTTCTCTCCTCACCCCCCCACCACAGAGCCGCATCTCTCCTCACCCCTCCACCACAGAGCCGCATCTATCCTCACCCCTCCACCACAGAGCCGCTTCTCTCCTCACCCCTCCACCACAGAGCCGCATCTCTCCTCACCCCTCCACCAATGAGCCGCATTTCTCCTCACCCCTCCACCACTGAGCCGCATCTCTCCTCACCCCTCCACCACAGAGCCGCTTCTCTCACCCCTCCACCACAGAGCCGCATCTCTCCTCACCCCTCCACCACAGAGCCACATCTCTCCTCACCCCTCCACCACAGAGCCACATCTCCCCTCACCCCTCCACCACAGAGCCGCATCTCTCCTCACCCCTCCACCACAGAGCCGCATCTCTCCTCACCCCTCCACCACTGAGCCGCATCTCTCCTCACCCCTCCACCATAGAGCCGCATCTCTCCTCACCCCTACACCACTGAGCCGCATCTTTACTCAACCCTACACCACTGAGCCACTTCTCTCCTCACCCCTCCACCACTGAGCCGCTTCTCTCCTCACCCCTCCACCACAGACACCCATCTCTCCTCACCCCTCCACCACAGAGCCGCATCTCTCCTCACCCCTCCACCACAGAGCCGCATCTCTCCTCACCCCTCCACCACAGAGCCGCTTCTCTCCTCACCCCTCCACCACAGAGCCGCATCTCTCCTCACCCCTCCACCACAGAGCCGCATCTCTCCTCACCCCTCCACCACTGAGCCGCATGTCTCCTAACCCCTCCACCACTGAGCCGCATCTCTCCTCACCCCTCCACCACAGAGCCGCTTCTCTCCTCACCCCTCCACCACAGAGCCGCATCTCTCCTCACCCTCCACCACAGAGCCGCATCTCTCCTCACCCCTTCACCACAGAGCCGCATCTCTCCTCACCCCTCCCCACAGAGCCGCATCTCTCCTCACCCCTCCACCACTGAGCCGCTTCTCTCCTCACCCCTCCACCACTGAGCCGCATCTCTCCTCACCCCCCACCACAGAGCCGCATCTATTCTCACCGCTCCACCATAGCCGCATCTCTCCTCACCCCTCCACCACAGAGCCGCATCTCTCCTCACCCCTCCACCACAGAGCCGCATCTCTCCTCACCCCTCCACCACAGAGCCGCTTCTCTCCTCACCCCTCCACCACAGAGCCGCTTCTCTCCTCACCCCTCACCACAGACCCGCCTCTATACTCTGCTACCCACAGAGCCGCCTCTATACTCTGCTACCCACAGAGCTGCCTCTATGCTCTGCTACCCACATAGCCGCCTCTATACTTTGCTACCCACAGAGCCGCCTCTATACTCTGCTACCCACAGAGCCGCCTCTATACTCTGCTACCCACAGAGCCGCCTCTATACTCTGCTACCCACAGAGCCGCCTCTATACTCTGCTACCCACAGAGCCGCCTCTATACTCTGCTACCCACAGAGCCGCCTCTATACTCTGCTACCCACAGAGCCGCCTCTATACTCTGCTACCCACAGAGCCGCCTTATACTCTGCTACCCACAGAGCCACCTCTATACTCTGCTACCCACTGACCCCCTCTATACTCTGCTACCCAGAGCCGCCTCTATACTCTGCTACACACAGAGCTGCCTCTATACTATGCTACCCACAGAGCCGACTCGATACTCTGCTACCCACTGACCCGCCTGTATACACACAATTCATTTCACCGCGCTCCCGATGCAATTGCATCGGGCCTTTTTACTAGTCTAATATATAAAGCTGAATATGTGTGTGTATGTATATGTGTATGTATGTATGTATATCCGGGATTGGCATCTACTCCGTCGCAAGTACAGCCACAAAATTTTGCACAGTCACACATCTGGACCCCGAGAGCGTCATAGGCTATGTTGTGAGGCGAAATTTTAACCCTGCGCGTTCCAGTTCACCAAACAATTTTGCCCCTATCTACATAATGGGGAAAAAGTGAATGGAAAAGTGTCGGAGGAAAATCGACAGCTGTCAGCTATAGCCACAAAATTTTGCACAGTCACACGTCTGGAGCCCGGGAGCGTCATAGGCTATGTTGTGAGGTGAAATTTTAACCCCGCGCATTCCAATTCACCAAACAATTTTGCCCCTATCTACATAATGGGGAAAAAGTGACAGTTACCAGTTGACAGTTGTGAATGAGAGGGGCTTAATGATAGCGCCAAAGACTAACAGCACATACCAGTCACTAAGGTGGAGCCCCAAAGAGTAACAGCAAGTGTATAGTCGCTAAGGTGCAGCCCCAACATTGGATACTCACCACGCACCCGAACAAACACACACACACACCACAAAGAGACACACACAACACAGAGACACACACACACACCCTATAGCAACACATGCATTCACCCCACAGGGACACACACCACAAAGAGACACACACAACACAGACACACACACACCACACAGGCCCCCCCCCACAGGGACACACACACATAGCCACCCTATAGGGACACATGCACTCACCCCACAGGGACACACACATACCACAAAGAGACACACACAACACAGAGACACACACACCCCACACAGACACCCCCCCACAGGGACACACACACATACACACTCTATAGGGACACATGCACTCACCCCACAGGGACACACACACCACAAAGAAAACACACACAACAGAGACACAGACCCCTCCCACAAGGACACACACACATAGCCACCCTATAGGGACACATGCACTCACCCCACAGGGACACACACACTCCACAAAGAGACACACACACCCCACACAGACCTCCCCCCCACAGGGACACACACATACACACCCTATAGGGACACATGCACTCACCCCACAGGGACACACACACACACAACAGAGACACACACCACACAGACCCCCCCACAGGGGGACACACACATACACACCCTATAGGGATACATGCACTCACCCCACAGGGACACACACATACACACCCCAGAGACACACACACCACACAGACAGACACAGATGTGCACAAATCACCTCACACAACTTGCCTCATAACGTATGCTATCTTTAATTTCCTAACATAAACATCTGATTAAAAACAGCCAATGGGCAACACATGTGCCATATAGGGAATTAAGGCAGATGTCAGTCACATGAGCTTTCTATTATGTGTATGGGTTAGGTAACATAAACTGCCCGGCCAGGGGAAGGGTTTACTATTGGCTGGAGATTTATTAGACTGCCTATAGCAATCAATCACAGCTCAGCTTCTATTTTCTTACAGGTCATTAATATGACATATTCAAATTCTATTTTGTTATAGCTAACATCAGTTATTTATTAACCCTGGCGTAGCCGGGTACTACAGCTAGTATCTACATATATTTCATGTTCATTCCTCGCCTATAATGCTCAGGGAACATAATATACACCTGGTTATATGGGATATGTGTTCATTCTCCTGTAATCTATAGATATTTCATGTTCATTCCACACCTATTGTCCTCAGGCAACATAATATACACCTGAGTATATTGCGGTACATTATAGTACATGTATAGCAACGCTATAGTATATGGTGGTACATTATACTACATGTATAGCAGCACTATGGTATATGGCGGTACATTACAGCACATGTATAGCAGAACTATAGTAAATGGCGGTACATTACAGCACATGTATAGCAGCGCTATGGTATATGGCGGTACATTACAGTACATATATAGCAGCACTATAGTATATGGCGGTACATTACAGTACATGTATAGAAGCACTATGGAATATGACGGTATATTACAGTACATGTATAGCAGCACTATGGTATATAGCGGTACATTACATTACATGTATAGCAGCGCTATGGTTTATGGCAGTACATTACTTTACATGTATAGCAGCGCTATGGTATATGGCGGTACATTACAGTACATGTATAGCAGCACTATAGTATATGGCGGTACATTACAGTACATATATAGCAGTGCTATGGTATATGGTGGTACATTACAGTACATGTATAGCAGGAAACCGATCAGCTGATCGCTCACATGACTGCTAACTGCCGGGGGAGCAGGATGGTGACGGGGGGGGGGGGGAGGATGGAGGCGGAGGGGGGGCAGGATGGAGGCAGCTGGATGGAGGCGGTGGGGGGGCAGGATTGAAGCGGCGGGGGCAGGATCGAAGCAGCGGGGGGCAGGATGGAGGGAGCGGGGCAGGATGGAGGGAGCGGAGCAGGATGGAGGGCGCGGGGAAGGATGGAGCCGGAGGAGCAGGATGGTGGCGGCCTGGCGGGGGGACGGGGGATGGTGGCGGGGGGGGTAGGATGCAGGCGGGGAAGGCAAGATGGAGCCGGCGATGAGGCAGTATGGAGGCGGTGGGCGGGGCAGGATGGAGGCAGCGGGGGAAAAGGATGGAGGCGGAGGGGGGGCAGGATGGAGGCAGAGGGGGGGCAGGATGGAGGCGGAGGGGGGCAGGATGGAGGCGGAGGGGGGGCATGATGGAGGCGGAGGGGGGCAGGATGGAGGCGGGGGAGCAGGATGGAGGCAGGGGAGCAAGAACAGTGGGGGACAGGATGGAGGTAGCGGGGCAGGACGGATGGAGGGCGCGGGGCAAGATGGAGCCGGAGGAGCAGGATGGAGCCGGAGGAGCAGGATGGTGGCGGGAAGGGGGGGGGGGAAGGTTGGTGGCGGGGGAGGCAGGATGGTGGCGGGGGGGCAGGTTGGTGGCGAGCGGGGCAGGATGGGGGCGGCGGGGCAGGATTGAGCCGGAGGAGCAGGGTGGAGCCGGAGGAGCAGGATGGTGACGGGGTGGGCAGGATGGTGGCGAGCGGGGCAGGATGGAGCGAGCGGGGCAGGATGGAGCGAGCGGGGCAGGATGGTAGCGGCGGGGCAGGATGGTAGCAGCGGTGCAGGATGGAGACGGCGGGGCAGGATGAAGCAAGCGGGGCAGGATGGTAGCGGCGGGGCAGGATGGTAGCAGCGGTGCAGGATGGAGACGGCGGGGCAGGATGAAGCAAGCGGGGCAGGATGGTGGCGGCGGGGCAGGATGGAGCCAGCGGGGCAGGATGGAGGGCGGCGGGCAGGATGGAGGCGGCGGGGCAGGATGGAGCTAGTGGGGCAGGATGGAGCAAGCGGGGCAGGATGGAGCAAGCGGGGCAGGATGGAGCAAGCGGGGCAGGATGGAGCAAGCGAGGCAGGATGATGGCAGGGGGCAGGATGGTAGCGAGCAGGGTAGGATGGAGCGAGCGGGGCAGGATGAATGGCGGCTGCAGCGGGCTCATACACACTCACACACCCACTCATAAAATAAAAAATCATTATGCTCACCTATCCTCGATCCAGCGCTGCCTCCCACAGCAAGGTCCTTGTGCTTACAGGACCTGTGATGATGTCAGAGAGCATCATCGGATCACATGACCGCAGTTACCGTGGTAACTGCGGTCATGTGATCCGATGATGCTCTGTGACATCATCACAGGTCCTGTAAGCAGACGGACCTTGCTGAGGAGGAAGCACTGGATAGAGGATAGGTGAGCATAATTTTTTATTTACGAGGGGGTGTGTGAGTGTGTGCGAGTGGAGGTGCGATAGTGTGGTGGCAGGGGGGTACGTGTGTGTATGGACGTGGAGTGTGGTGGGGGGGTGATTGATGCGCTCCGGTAAGGTGGAGGGGGTGTGGTGGACAGGGGTGGGAGACGGGAGTCTGTGGGGCGCAGGAGAGGGTACCGATAGCGGGTGTGGGGTTTGTTTAGCCCCGCTCCCGCTAACGGTCGGCCAGGTTAGGTCACCCTGAGTGGGAGTACAGCCAGCTTCAGCAAGTTGTGACGTACCATACCGTTACATCCTGACGGAAGCTGGCTTAGGGGTTTTATTATAATAGATAACATAATATACACCTGGTTATATGGGATATGTGTTCATTTTCCTGTAATCTACAGATATTTCATGTTCATTCCACACCTAAAATGCTCACGTAACATAATAAACACCTGGTTATATGGGATATGTGTTCATTCTCCTGTAATCTGCAGATATTTCATGTTCATTCCACACCTATAATGCTCCGGTAACGTAATATACACCTGGTTATATGTGTTCACTGTTCATTCTATTATCTACATATATTTCATGTTCATTCCACACCTATAGTCCTCAGGTAACATAATATACACCTGGTTATATAGAATATGATAGAATGTGTGTTCATTCTATTCTCCTATCATATACATATATTTCATGTTCATTCCACACCTAAAATACTCAGGGAACATAATATACACCTGGTTATATGGGATATGTGTTCATTCTCCTGTAATCTATAGATATTTCATGTGCATTCCACACCTAAAATACTCAGGGAACTGTGACGACCATCCGCTGTGAGGCTGAGCTGCTGGTAAGGCAGCACCCCGAGAAACCCCGAGACCCTTAACCTCTATACAGGGATCTGGAATTACAGCGGAGCCCAGGGGTAGATGCCTATAATGAGCAACAGAGCAGGAAGGTCACCAGGGGAAAAATCCAGACCCGAAAAAACGAAGTCAGAAGTCCGAGTCAAAACCGAGAGGGCAGCAAAGGTACAAAATCATCAGGCAGTAGCAGAGACAAAAATCCAGGCAAGGGTCAAGGGCAAAAACCGAGAGGGCAGCGAAGGAACAAAATCGATAGGCTGAAGCAGAGTCCAAAATCCTGGCAAGGTCAGAGACAAAACTAAACACACACACCACGATCACTGGGGAACCAACACTATATCTGGAGGCCTGCAAGACAGGCTCCAATGTATTTGAAGGGCGCGGTTACCTCCCATAGGCTGCCTGATGATCTCATCCGGACCGCCCCTAGAACCAGGCCAGACGGTGATGCACGACTGGCTCCACCCACCCCACTTCTGACAGAAGAACGAAGGCTGCGCCTAACAGACGCCTCTGCAGGGCCCGCTCCTCTGTGACCAACACCGCCCAAAGGAGAAACACGGTGGCGCTCAGCGACAGAGGCAGACATGGCAGGAGCAGGTCCATATGAGGAAAAGGCCCTCCTATCACCGGCGCCATCAGCCGAACGAATCCAGCTCCTCCCAGTGGCCGAGGCAGGAACACCAGCCACCGAGTCCGATGGCGATGTGACAGGAACATAATATACACCTGGTTACATGGGATGTGTGTTCATTCTCCTGCAATGTACATATATTTCATGTTCATTCCATACCTATAATGCTCAGGTATCTAAAAAAGGGGTGAGAATGCGCAACATAGGGTCTTATCCTTAGGAGACAGGATTATTAAGGTGAAAATTAGGAACTGCTCACCTGATGCGGTTGTGTAGCACACAACCGGCGTGATCGCTCAGAACAATACAGCTGCTGCCAGGACCGTACCTCCACAGGTCACTGTGGTCACAATAAGCTTCCAATAGGACAAAGTACCTCGTGGTCCGAGCTGCTGTGTTCGTATGATGTAAAAACCAGATACAGCGGAATGTCTGGGTATAGTAGTAGCTGTTTATTTTCCGACGCGTTTCAGAGTCATATCCCAAACTCCTTCCTCAGGGAATGTTCCCTGAGGAAGGAGTTTGGGATATGACTCTGAAACGCGTCGGAAAATAAACAGCTACTACTATACCCAGACATTCCGCTGTATCTGGTTTTTACATCATACGAACACAGCAGCTCGGACCACGAGGTACTTTGTCCTATTGCAAGCTTATAATGCTCAGGTAACATATTATACACCTGGTTATATGGGATGTGTGTTAATTCTTCTATTATCTACAAACATTTCATGTTCATTCCACACCTAAAATGTTCAGGTAACATAATATACATCTGGTTATATGCGATATGTGTTCATTCTCCTATTATATTATCTTCATATATTTCATGTTCATTCCACACTTAAAATGCTGAGGGAACATAATATACACCTTGTTATATGGGATATGTGTTCATTCTTCTATTATCTACAGATATTTCATGTTCATTCACACCTATAATGCTCAGGTAAAATATTATACACCTGGTTATATGGGATGTGTGTTCATTCTCCTATTATCTACATATATTTCATGTTCATTCCACACTTATAAAGCACAGGTAACATAATATACACCTGGTTATATGGGATATGTTTCCATTCTCCTATTATCTACATATATTTCATGTTCATTCTGTCATGGCAATAAGTAGTTAATAATTTATATAAGTTTATTGAAGTCATTCAGAAATCTTCCAACAGCATGTTTATATAAATCCTTGCACTTTCCTCTAGTTATCTCTTCTTCTTCTTCTTCCTCCACTCCTCTGGAATTTCTCTGTCTCAGATTCTATATAATGTTTTGAGTTAGATGTAGCAGTGCTGAAGTTCTTGTCAAGATGTTCCCGTACCGAATGTACTAACCAAGGCTAAACTGAATTGCTAACTAACACATGAAATATGATTGAATGTTCTCTTCAGAATAAAATGCAACACCCCTTTAATATCCTTTTAAGGAGCCGTATAAAAACTGGCTACCCCTCCCTTAATAAAGGTCTTTGTCATTAAGCTCTACTTTGACTTGTTGTCAGCATGGTTTTTACCGGTGGCGTGCAGACACTTAGACAAAGCATCAATTTGGTGGCAGACACTTAAGAGGACAGCCCACCAGAAAGGTGTGAAGGCCTCCCATGACAGTTGGCGCCAAACGCGGAGCTAGGACGAGACGTCCAGAGGACGACAGCCACACCCGAACGACCATTCCCAGGACAGACCATACACGAGGGGTAGACTTGCAGGCTACAGAAAGGTAAGAAAATGATTTATCTTACCTAATACCCTCCTGTGTCTCCGTGCAGGGATGGAGGTAGCTGGCTGTCAGACTCGGACATAGACGACCGGATCTGAGAAGTCCTAGCCCTTGCAACCCAGTCCTGAGAATTCCTTAATTGTCTTCATTGTCTGTGTATATGTCAGTGCTGTCATTGCTGCAGTTTCAGTTAAAAAAAAAGGCACAGAGAGAAGGGCTGAATAGGGAGAATCTGTTTCCCTGGTTTTCCGGCCCCTGATAAGGGTTGATGGTTTATTTCACTACTGGTTCCAGCCTCTGATACGGCTGATGGTTTTAGGTTTTCCCACCAAGACCGCATGCGCAAGCTAAGGACAGAGTGTAGTGTTAGTAGTCCTGGCTGCGGTGGTGGATGAGTATGTAATTTACATAAATTGATTGTAGTGATGATTGTTCCGTCTCTCCAGATAACGTGTCCCTTGTGTAGACAAGGTGTAGAGCTATCAATTACGCCCGCTGGCTGGATAATCAATCGTGTTACTGATGTGCCATATGCACATGAAGAAACTGGTTATATAGCATTCCCTAGCACTTTTCCAGTACTTAAGGTGTTCAGACAAAATATACATGCCCATCTAACTATAGTCAATCCAAAAGGGGTCTGGTTGCAAGAAGTATATGCAAGAAAGTTATATGACCCAGTTGTTGCCCCACTGAGGTGTAGAGGGGGTCGCCACAGTTTGATGTTTTATTTGTTTTATCTGTTTGACTGACTCCAGTGACACAACCAGTTCCAGTCCTCTGACTAACTGCCTTCCTAACACTACTGACTAATTCCATAACATACCCACAGTGTAAGCAAGGTGTGGAGCTTGCCATTACTGCTGACGGTTGGCGGATCACTAGAGTACTAGACGCCCCATTCCCGACGGGGAAACTTGGCTACAGACCCATTTCACCTCTCTTTCCCCTCCCCAAGGTTTAGAGTGTTCAGGATAAACATTCATGCCCGGCTCAGTGTAGGTATCCCAGTTGACTCCCCCTATTGAGCGAGATAGAAGCAGGACACCTATACAACCCTTCAGATATTCCCCTATGGTGCCCAGCTGACAGTGCTGACCTTGAGTGGTGGGCAGCCATAGCCACCACCTGAGAAGATGGCACTGGCAGAAGCTGCTGCACCCGTGCCTATGCTGACACATTCCAGATACCCACACAGACCCACCATCCTGTGTCCAGTTCTCAATATGGATGGCACACCTTACACTCAAGCAAACCAGGGTGCACCCACTTCCTCTCAAGCTGTCGTCTAAGCACAGACTCTGCGGCCATATTACCTCCACCAGCAGTATCCGGAATATACATGAGCAGGGACGGGGTTGAAACAGGAGATGGAGAGGAGGGAGCTGCTGATGAAGAAGACCAGATGGCATGGGGACAGGGGCGATTCACAGTTGGGCCTGGAGCTAGGTCAAGAACTCTACAGTATCCCTCCCCAGCCTCAATGGATCCCCTATCATCATTAAGAAATCATGGAGGCATGCCCTTAATGAAGACAGAACAGTCACAATTGGGAGCAGCAGGTGGAGACGAGCAGACACATCACCGGCTACAGTCTACTTTCCCGGCACAGCACACTCCCCAGGATAGGGGAGGTGGGAGACAGACCTTATCAATGTACGGGGGTACGCAGACCACAACAGGCAGCTCTACGCATGGCTCAGATCAATCACACCGATTGGCACAGAATGAAGACCCTCCACAGCATTCTCCTCGTACCAGGCGAGGCAGATATGTCTCCTGGAAGCCTCAGGAAGCTGCCACATTGGTCAAGCAACCAATGCCCTTTCACTGGAAGATGAGCCAGATTCAGAAGACTCATGCTGCCTCATGGGAAGACCTTATGGGATTGGCTGAAATCAAAGCAGGAGACTCCTTCTGGCCAGTAATGCGCCCATCTCCTCTGGAGACTGCACCAGGTACTCAGGAATATCGTAGAACATTTGAGTCTGGTGTAGCTTTCTTACTCAAGCTGTATGCCTGGGCTAGGGACCATCTGGCAGAATAAGCAACCTCTGTCCAAGACATAATGCAAGAAAAAGGGGAAAGTGTAGAGAAGTTCTACTACCGGCTGAATCAGATGTTCACAGACCTGGGATTTGATCACCATAAGAAGTCCCATCGACAGATATGGATACAAGCCTTCGTCCAAGGTCTTCTTGAACCCATACAGAAGCAGGTCCAGACAACTAGACCTGAATACAGACGATTGGACCCAGATATTATATTTCAGGTGGCAAGGGGCATAGAAATTTACAAGCCTTCAAAACCTCCCCGGAACTGTAATGTTATTGTGTATCAGAACCCAGGAAACAGAGGGGGGCCAAGGAAAGTGTCACCTGCTACAACTGTGGGATGATAGGCCACATAAAGAGGAACTGCAGATCTTCTCAACATCACAGTCAGACAGCTGAGTCCAGAGCATTGTTGCAAGAACAGCTGCCGCAGGACTTCCCTCCACCGCCGCCTGTTCTCTCCACCAGCTATAGGACATAGGCAAGCCGGATCCACCAACTTGCAATATGCTCTGCAAAACCAACAGACAAGCTTGCAGCCCGACTCCTATTGTATGTATGGAGGTAGAAGGAAGATCAATCCCCTTCTTAGTGGATACCAGTGCAACCAGAAGCGTGATAAGATTTGCTGACTCACCTGACTAGGACTGCCTCACAGAAGAAACCATCCCATGTGTGGGTGTTGATGAAGTCATCAAATATACCCCTATGACCCGCCCTTGGACTCCCTGACTACAAGAAACCCTTTTGCCTGTTTGTGATGGAGAAGAAAGGACATGCCACTGGAGTCCTAACACAGTTCCATGGGGGAAGACAGCGCCCACTGGGATACTACTCTGCCAGATCGGACCCAGTTGTCCGTGGAGCACCTACGTGCATGAGAGCTGTCTTTGCAACCCACCTACTACTGGATAAGACTGCTGATGTTATTCTGGGCCACTGTCTGAAGGTGAAGGCTCCACATGATATCACTGCCATTCTGGCCCATACCCAACCTAAACATCTCTCTGCTGCACGACACCTACGGCTACAATGTTCCCTTCTACTCCCAGACATGACAATCCCCAGGTGTGATGTCCTGAACCCTGAAACTCTCCTCCCTCTTCCAAGGAGGGAATGTGACGTCTCTGACACTTCGGTGGAAGAGGAAGCCGACTTTGATATGGCTCAGCACGACTTTCTTGCGCTTATGAGACAAGAAACCTCCGGATTTGACACAGTCACAGATACGCCACTGGAAGACCCAGATTTGACTCTCTTCGTGGATATATCAAGATATGCGGATCAAGAAAGACAGTTTCACATGGGTATGGCGGTGGTCACAGAAGATACTGTGTTGATGGCCAAACCACTACCCGCGTCGATGTCTTCACAGGAAGCAGAATTGGTTGCATTGACCGAAGGTTGCAAGATGGCAGCCCAGAAGAAAGCGAACATTTATACCGATTCCCGCTATGGATTTGGCATCTACCATGACTACGGGCCTATCTGGAGGGCAAGAGACTTCATCACAGCCAATGGAACTCCAATACGCCACCATAGAGCAGTGAAGGAATTGCTAGAGTCCTTGCTGATGCCAGAAAGAGTCGCGGTACTTAAGGTAAAGGCACACACTGGAGGGACCTCAAGAGAAGCCGTTGGGAATGACTTGGCTGACAGGGCAGCTAAGGAAGCAGCAGTGAAGCCACTCATCACAGAACCCTCCAACTTGTATCTCATGACAGACTCAGGACAAGCAGAAGATTCCGTCAAGAAGGAGACGGATGAACAGTCCTGGGAGAACATGGTCCTGACCCTGCAGAAGCAAGCATCCAATGAAGAGAAGGAAGAATGGATCCAGGATGGAGCTGTGCAAGATGAGAAGCATCTGATACCACTGAAAGGAAAACCATGCCTCCCAAGAGCCCTCTACCCAATGATTACCAGATGGGCCCATGGCACCACCCATCAATCAAAAATGAAGATGCACAATCTTGTGAGACAGTACTACCACGCACCTGGCTTTTCAACAATGGCAGCAAATTACACCAGAGCATGCCTAGTTTGTGCCCGGTGTAACCCAGGAAAAACAGAGAAAACTCCACAGAAGTGTACACCTAGACCTTTGTACCCCTTCCAACGCATACAGATTGACCACATTCAGATGCCTACCTCAGGAGGATTTGAATATGCACTTGTAGTCGTGGACATATTCTCTGGATGGCCAGAAGCTTTCCCTGTGAAGAACAAATCTGCTAAAACCACTGCAAAGAAACTCCTCTCAGAGATAGTGTGCAGATATGGGGTTCCAGAAACCATAGAGAGTGACCAAGGGCTAGCATTCACAGCCGATCTGACCAAAGAGATATGGCAGGCCCTGGGGACAGAGTTAGCTCTTCATACTCTGTATCATCCCGAAAGTTCTGGAAGGGTCGAGAGATTAAACGGGGTAATAAAGGCAAAAATGCTGAAAGCAGCGCATGAAACGTGGAAGCCGTGGCATGAAAGTCTTCCCCTCGCATTGTTCAGTGTCAGACACACCCCAGCTACTGCAACTAAGCTAAGTCCCTATGAAATTCTGTTTGGAAGTGCCCCAAGACTAGGGTTGTATTTCCCCCCAACAGTTGACCCTACAGTATGACACTACTCAGCAGGATATTTATTCTCCCTAATGGGGGTTATCACCTCACCTATGGGAGAGGGGTTTGGTCCGTTTTACAAAACTAAAATAGTGTTGAGGTTAAAACTTAACATTTAATAATAAACTTTCTTTAAAAAGACTAGATTGTCTACACAAACTACACACGTGATATCCCACAATGCCCAAGTGTCATATCACACATTAAAAAAACTCTTTTTCTAGGAGTTATGATTAGGTTATGGTGTTCTCTACAGAGCTTATCTTGCCCTTAGTTGCATCCCACCTTTAAACCTCATATACGTCAGCTTTAGATGCTTTAAGGTCGTTTTTATATCACTTCGCATCAGCTGGCATATATAGCCCTGTATGTGGGAAGTAAAAAGCCCACTCCCCTACATATAGGAAAGGTCTCACCGGCTTTCTTCCCTCAAATCAGTAAATATTACGAGTCTCTTTTCTCCAGGAGGTCCTTTTGCTAGTGACAGCCTGGTACTGGACTCTCAGTGTTGTTCTTATACTACCACCATGCTCCACTCCTGACGCGTTTCGGATATTATATCCTAATCAGGAGATGTGTGGCTCGGTTCTTTGTAGGGTCCTATTCATAGGTCCCCCCCTTATGATGGTATGTGTCTCTGTAAATAGGACATCAGATGTTAATTCCCTTGGATATGTCATCAGGTGCAAAGCACCGATAGCTACATGCATAGTTCCAGCCCCCCTGGGAGCTACTGCCCCCTGGGTACTTACCCAGCATAGCCCAGTGGCCTGTGTCTTGAAGTACACCGCTGCGGCCGCTCTGCCGCTTTTCTATGACCGTGTTTTTCCGGTCATGCGGTGTACTCCGCCCCCGGAAGTGACGCGCGCGTCATTTCGCGACGTCACTTCCAGTTTGGCAATCATGTGGAACGCACTCATGCGTTCCACACCTCCCTCCTAGCTCACTCTCAGTGATGGGAGTAATTTAGGGCTAGTTAGTTCCTCCCCTAGGGTGTGAGGTCATTGTAAGGGGCAGGTCCTTTATCAGAAGCGCTGCCTCTCTCAGAATAGGAGATTCTGTGACAATACAGATATCTCTTGTTATCCAAAACACACTGGAAATAGCAGTTTTGAGTCAGTTATGTTGCTTCTTTGCACATTAGAACAGAATTAGGTCGTTATGGCACTTATATAGAATCTCCTTCTAGATTGAGTTTGTCATGATGTTCTTTTCGGCATGATCAGAATTAACCCTATAGGGGCAGATTTTTACAACAGGTCCTATTGTTCAAGATACAGACTGGTGATTTCCGAAATTGGAATTATGTTTTATTTTGTTAGGTATTAGGGGGATTACACAGTTTTCAGAGGAATATCCCTTACTTTTGGATCATAGGGGGGGAAAGGGACAGACTTTAAGAAGGGATAGTCAAAATCAGGTTTTGTGCTCCTATATCTCCCTATTCTCTCCCATTTGTCCCTGCCTACTTGCGGAGGTTGGCACCCTACAACATTCCCTCCCCGCCCGTGGCGCCCCCACTCATCGTTGGCTCTCCCTCCTACCCTGTCCCTCTACTAAGGTGCCCCAATAAAAGGAGAGTAGGAGAGTGCTTCATTCATCCCTTTCGGGGCCACTGTATCCAAGGTATAGATCCAGAACACCTCTTTTCTAAGGATCTTGTTGTCACAATTTCCTCCCTGTACTGGTGGTGGGACATGATCAATACCTATGAACATTAGACAGTTTTCACCACCTCCATGGAAAGTGTTGATGTGCCGGGCCACTGGTTTATCGCGTTTATTACGGATGTCACTCTGGTGTTCCCCGATCCTTTTACGGAATTCCCTGATTGTTTTCCCCACATATTCAAGATTGCAGGGACATTTGGCTTTGTAAATTACACCTTTAGTTCCACAATTTATGAATGACCTGATTTCATAGGTATGGTGGGTTATACTGCTTTCAAAGGTTTTTGTTGTTATGACCTGATTACAACTTACACAGTGCCCACATTTAAAACTCCCTTTCAGATTACTCCTTATCCAGTTCTTATTCTGAGCCATTAAATGGCTATGTACCAGTCTGTCTCTTAAGGACCTCGGTTTTCTGTATGTGATGTTGGGACCTTTAGTTAAAAATGGACTCAATTCTGGGTCCATTTGTAAGATTGGCCAATGCTTGGCCATGACTTTTCTGATTCTGTCTGCCCCACTCGAGTAAGTGGTGATCATGCATACTTTATCTATCTCCTCATCCCTGTCTCTCTCTTTTGGTATAAGGAGCTTCGTCCTTTCCATGTCCTTGACCTCCCTCCATGCCTTTTTTTACCACGCTCTTAGGGTACCCTCTCACTTTCAGACATTCTCTTAGGTCTTCTGCTTGAGTATAGAACTTCTCCTCAGAAGAGCAGTTCCTTCTCATCCTAATCATCTGACTTTTTGGTATTCCTCACTTATGGCTATTGGGATGTCCACTTTCCCACCGCAATAGTGAGTTAGTGGCGGTCTGCTTTCGATATGTGGTAGTTTGTAACCCCCCCATGTTGTCCCTTTCAATTAGAACATCAAGGAAGGGGAGTCTCTCTCTGTGAGTCTCGAAAGTGAACCTAAGGCCAAGGTCGTTATCATTTAGGCGTCTCACTACCTCCTTGAAATCCTCCTCTGACCCCCTCCAAATGACAAACACATCGTCAATGAACCTAGTCCATAAAATCATCCTTTCTGTGTCAAATGGGGTGTTCTCACCAAACACAACGGTTTCCTCCCACCAGCCCAGGAGCAAATTAGCATACGAAGGGGCAATTGAATTCCCCATCGCTGTGCCCCTGAGCTGGTGGGAGTACTTTCCGTTGAACATAAATACATTTTTGGTCTGGCAAAATTTCAATAGTTCAATGACAAAATTATCGTGTTTGTCGAATTGTCTCCCTCTACTCCTCAGATAGTATCTCACCGCCTCCAACCCCTTTTCGTGTGGTATTGATGAGTAGAGTGCCTCCACATCAATGCTGCATAGCAGCATATCATCCTCCAGTACCACACCCTAAATCCTCTTTAAGAGGTCGGTGGTGTCTCGGAGATAGGAGTTCAGGGTGATCACAAATGGTCTTAAAATTTTGTCTATGTAAACGCCTAAATTTTGTGTTAAACTGCCTATACCCGAGACTATCGGTCTTCCTTTTAGTGGGTTTGTACCTTTATGAATTTTCGGGAGACAGTAAAAGGTTGCCATCACTGGATGATCTGGCATTACAAAATCAAACTCCTTTTTATCTACAACATTCTCCGATAAACCTCTATCCAAAAGACATTTTGACTCCTTTTTGAAGTCTTTCATCGGACTACAACTGAGTGTTTCATAGTTCCCTCTCTCCCTAAGGATTACATTACACATCTCAATGTATCTGTCTGTGTCCATTATAACCACATTGCCGCCCTTATCGGAAGATAACAGGAGATATCTGTATTATCACAGAATCTCCTATTCTGAGAGGGGCAGCATTTCTGATAAAGGACCTGCCCCTTACAATGACCTCACACACATAGCGATGGTATGGAACAAAATATGGGGCTGTCGATTTACAACGTTGCCCTCACTCACATGAAATAACCATAGCATTGGGTTAAGTCGCTTATCAATATTCAGAAGTCTCGCCGTTATTTCATCTATTTTTACCCAAAAGGAGCGCGTTTACATGACCAGATCCCGTGTTCCAGGTCTGTTTTGAAGGTGTTACATTTGGGACAATGCTGCCATCTCCCCTGGGAAAATTAAAGCCCTGGATGGTCCCATGCATTAGGCGGTATTGCGTATCCCTCCATTTCTCATTATATATTTTCTAACTGTCGCCCATCCTTCCAGAATTTTTTGCGGTAAGACAGGATCTCCAAAATGTTTCCTCCATTTATTAAAAAGCTTATCAGAAGTGTTCGGTGTGAGAGCGTTACGTAAACCGCTATAAACAGAAGAAATAGAGATAGCATCATGAGGCAACTCCATCAAGTCATCCCATAAGGAAAGGGTTACTTCACCTGAAACATCAATCAAGTGAGACATAAGGGAGTGGCGTATTTGTTGATATTGTATTAAGTGAGAGTTAGGCAGCCCATATTTTGTCAAAATCTCCTCTCCCGTCAACCATCTCCTTTCCCTAACATGGATTAAGTCTCCCATGGTTATTACACCCTTAGTAGTCCATTCCCGGAAGAGCACGTTCTCTCGACCTAATCTAAATGAGGGACACGCCCATGGGTTCAACCTTTCAGAAATTTTCCAAGAGAGACCCAACTTTTTCCTAATTCCTTTCCAGGATGATATCGTATCCCTGTATATAGTAGAGTATTTAATCTTAGATGGGAGCTGTGCGAGGGGAGAATGTAATAATGAGAAAAGATTCCATGGTCTCACGTATTCCTCTTCCAGCTCAATGTCGGAAAATTTGCTTGTGTGTCTGGCCCAAACAAGTATATTGCACATCAGACAGGCCAGATTGTAACCCCTGATATCAGGAAGCTGAAGCCCTCCCTCGTCCTTGCTTAGTAACAGAGTCTTGATGGCCACCCTGGCGCGCCTGCCCCTCCAGAGAAATCTTGAGAAGGCCGAGTTCAATTTTTTTTATATCCAGGTGCTTTAATAACATGGGTATCGTCTGGAGCGGGTAAAGCAGCCTAGGGAAGCTCACCATTTTGACGAGGTGGCATCGACCCAACAAAGTCAGGGGAAGATTTCTCCACCAGTCCAGCTCTTTTATGATTTTATTAATGATTGGTGTGAAATTTAACCTATAAATTTGTCCCAAAGTCCGTGCAAGGTTGATTCCCAAATATTTAACGCTCTCCCCAGCTCTCTTGATCCCTCCCAGTGCAGTGTCTAACAGATTATCTTTATCTTTTCTAATGAAGAGAATTTCGCATTTGCTTTTATTTAACCTTAGACCAGATATTTTACCCAACCTTTCTATATCCGTTAAAATATTTGGTAGGTCTCTCCCTGGATTTTGGACATACAAAATAATGTCGTCCGCAAATAGTGAGAGCTTTATTTCTTTGTAGCCAATCCTGAGGCCCTCATAACCATTGTGAGACTCAAGAAAGAGCGCCAGTGGTTCAATAGCCAAATTAAAAAGCAATGGGGATAAATGGGCATCCCTGGCGTGTCCCTCTCTCTAGCCCAAAAGTATCTGAAAGGAACCCCGTATGCTAATGCACACCTTCGGGTTCGCATATAGAGATCTTAGGTATTGTCTAAAGGGGCCTGAAAAACCCATGGAGTCCAGCACCCGTTCCAACTATGACCACCTCACACTATCAAATGCTTTCTCAGCATCTAGGGTGATCATGGCCAGAGACCCCCCCTTCCTTCCCGTTTTGTTTGCCCACTACATCCAAAATAAGCATCGCCTTTCTTATATTAGTGACGGTTGAACGACCCTTGATAAAACCCGCCTGGTGTGGTGGAATCAACTTAGGGAGTATTTGCGCTAATCTGTCCGCTAAAATTTTTGATAAAAGTTTGAGGTCTTGACTTATGAGGGAAATGGGTCTATAATTAGCCGGGTCTGTAGGTGTCTTATCAGATTTAGGGATTAGCTTAATGTGCGCCACATTCATCCTTTCGGGGATTGGTTTGCCACCAAGTATATCATTAAATAAATCTCTCAGAACAGGGGATATTTGATCTTTGAGTGACTTATAGAAGGCGCCATTAAAGCCATCTGGGCCCGGCGCTTTACCAGGATTTAACATTCCATTTAATCTCTTCTACTGAAATGGCCCCATTCAAAAATTGCTCATCATCCATGGAGAGCTTAGGCAACGCCAGAGAATCCAACCATGTATCTCCCCCAGATTCCCGTTCCCCCTCCTCTTTATACAGTTTAGCATAGTATTTCCCTAACACTCTGACAATGTCTTTTGGGTCTGACCAGGTCTTACCATGTTTGTCTGTTAGGGAGTGGTCTTTTTACTTCCCACATACAGGGCTATATATGCCAGCTGATGCGAAGTGATATAAAAATGACCTTACAGCATCTAAAGCTACAGTATGACAGTTTGACTAAGTTTGTTATTGAATTAACAAAGCATTTGGCTAAAATACATTCGAGTCTTTTCCTCTCTCCCAGATCCTCAAAACATGAAAGGAACCCATCAGATCCAGCCAGGAGATTGGGTTCTCATCAAAAGGTTCAGCAGACGTGCTCTCGAGCCTAGATACGATGGCCCCTTCCAAGTCCTGCTGGTCACCTCCACGGCTGTGAAGGTTGAAGGAAGGCCTACATGGATCCACACATCCCACTGAAAGAAGGCATGAGATCCAGAAGCCGAACATGTGGCCCTAATTTCATGCTGCGTAAAGCCTTGCATTAAGAAGATGATGTCTCACGCCATGAAGAAGACAGTGATGACCATGTATGCAGATCTCCAAAGACCAAATAATGAAGAAGAGTATATGGTCCTGAGAAGAATGATCTCGCCGCCAGGCCCCCCGGAGGAATATGAAAGAATGAGACCCATCCCAGAAGGCAGAGTAGGGACAGTTTAGGGTGCGGCTAAGGCCAACTGCAAAGGGATTCCGACGTTACGGTTTGTCTCAATGTTGGTGAAGTCTCCTCCCCTTTCCTCCACCTTTTCCTCCTCCGCCGCCTAGGGCAAAGATTTAGGGTAAGATTTTGAATGTCTGCAAGAGGAGGGAATGTCATGGCAATAAGTAGTTAATAATTTACATAGGTTTATTGAAGTCATTCAGAAATCTTCCAACAGCATGTTTATATAAATCCTTGCACTTTCCTCTAGTTATCACTTCTTCTTCCTCCCCTCTCTGGAATTTTTTTGTCTCAGATTCTATATAATGTTTTGAGTTAGATGTAGCAGTGCTGAAGCTCGTCAAGATGTTCCCGTACGGAATGTACTAACCAAGGCTAAACTGAATTGCTAACAAACACACGAAATATGATTGAATGTTCTCTTCAGAATAAAATGCAACACCCCTTTAATATCCCTTTAAGGAGCCGTATAAAAACTGGCTACCCCTCCCTTAATAAAGGTCTTTGTCATTAAGCTCTACTTTGACTTGTTGTCAGCATGGTTCTTACCGGTGACGTGCAGACACTTAGACAAAGCATCAATTTGGCGGCAGACACTTAAGAGGACAGCCCACCCGAAAGGTGTGAAGGCCTCCCATGACAATTCCACACCTAAAATGCTCAGGGAACAGAATATACACCTGGCTATATGGAATGTGTGTTGATTCTCCTGTAATCTACATATATTTCATGTTCATTCCATGTCTAAGATACCTAAGAAACCTTTTATACATCTACATAATCTTTCTCTAATAAATTATTATCTTCATTCTTTTTATTTATTCCTCCTCTTTCTTGGGGGGGGTTTCAAATATAAAGATTTATTACAACATTTATCATCAATAAGGGATTTTCAACCCTATTTTGTAAGCATATTGTAAGTTAATTTATGGTGGGGGATCCTTCAATGATATCTTCCCTCACTTAGAGTATAAAGCAGTTCCAAAGAGCATCTCTCTCTTATTCGCGCTCTCACTCACTCTCCGTTCCTCTTTTTCTGTCTCTCTTTCTCTCTGTTTAGCTCACTCTTTCCCTCTGTTTCTCTCTCTCTTTCAGTTTCTCTTTTTGTCTCTTTCTTGCTTTCTCTCTTGCTCTCTTTGTCTCTGTTTATCTCTCACTCTTTCCCTCTCTTTTTCTCCCTATCTTAGTTTCTCTTTCTTTTTTTTAAACAATCATTTTTATTGGTTTAACAACAAATAACATATAATCATTAATACAATCAGATGTGAAATTATGTATTATTAACAATGTACATTTTGACAATTCACTGATCATTCCATCAATAATAAAAGTATAGCCCCCCTTACCCTGAAGAACGCTTCAGAGCAACTTATAGAGCACACCAGTTCTCAAAGACTTTACACTAATATTGAGCATCTTCAACATTTTACCTTTTTACCATTTAACATCTCAATTCTTGCACTTCAATCATAATTTGCCCAGAGTCCCGCCCAAATCCTCCAATGCATACCATTCTGAATATTTAAAGGATATCATCACATTTTGAATTGTCGTATCATTAAGGGAGTATTCCATGAATGATCTCCAATTTTGAAAGAATCGTTTGGCCAAGCTCTTTATGTTTCTCACCGTTTCCCTCCTTTCCATATACAGTGTCTCTGCTAGTGTCGAGTGTATTTCTTTTTCTCCTGGCAATGTTTTAACCAGTGCTGGAGAATAAAGCACTTTGCCACCAACGCAATTGTGTGTAATAATATATGCAAATTTCCCCCCTTGCACCCTATCTTCCGTATCTATTATATAATTGCCGTAGAGACGTCCGTCGGAGCGGCGCTACTTCCGGTGGCTTTGTTAGCGAGTCCTGGGTGCTTCTCCTGGACTCTGTCCGTGGCCGCTACGCGGCCACGGCGACTCGCGAAGCAATGCCCGCAAAGCGGGCATTGCGAGTCGTTACCACGCACCGCTAACAAAGCCACAACAGGGACTCGCATAGGGCTGTAGTGTACACCGCTATGGTATACTACAGTCCCATGCCATGGGACTGTAGTATACCATAGCGCTGTACACTACAGCCCCATTCTGTAAGCCACCCCCTCAGTGCGCCGCACCTAAGCCCCTACCCTCTAAGTCCGCCGCCCCTAAGCCCCTATGCCCCCTGCCATCCTAAGCCCACACTAAAGCCCCTACCCCCTAAGTCCGCCACACCTAAGCCCCTACCCCCTAAGCCCCGCCGCACCTAAGCCCCTACCCCCTAAGCCCCGCTGCACCTAAGCCCCTACCCCCTAAGCCTCGCCGCACCTAACCCCCTACCCCCTAAGCCCCGCCGCACCTAAGCCCCAAGCCCCGCCGCACCTAAGCCCCTACCCCCTAAGTCCGCCGCACCTAAGCCCCTACCCCCTAAGCCCCGCTGCACCTAAGCTACCCTCTAAGCCCCGCCGCACCTAAGCCCCTACCCCCTAAGCCCCGCCGCACCTAAGCCCCTACCCCCTAAGTCCGCCGCACCTAAGCCCCTACCCCCTAAGCCCCGCCGCACCTAAGCTACCCCCAAAGCCCCGCCGCACCTAAGCCCCTACCCCCTAAGTCTGCCGCACCTAAGCCCCTACCCCCTAAGCCCCGTCGCACCTAAGCCCCTACCCCTTAACACCGCCGCACAATAACCCCCAACCCCCTAAGCCCCTACCACCTAAGCCCCTACCCCCTAAGCCCCGCACCTAACCCTACCCTACCGCGCCACCCTAACCCCCATAACCTACCCCCTAAGCCCCGCCGCACCTAAGCCCCTACACCCCCTAAGTCCGCCGCACCTAAGCCACTACCCCCTAAGCCCCGCCGCACCTAAGCCCCTACCCCTTAACTCCGCCGCACATAACCCCCTACCCCCTAAGCCCCTACCACCTAAGCCCCTACCCCCTAAGCCCCGCCGCACCTAAGCCCCTACCCCCTAAGTCCCGCCGCACCTAAGCCCCTACCCCTAAGCCCCGCCGCACCTAAGCCCCTACCCCTTAACTCCGCCGCACATAAGCCCCTACCCCCTAAGCCCCTACCCCCTAAGCCCCGCCGCACCTAAGCCCCTACCCCCTAAGCCCCGCCGCACCTAAGTCCCTACTCCCTAAGCCCCGCCCAAGCCCCTACCCCTTAACTCTGCCGCACATAACCACCTACCCCCTAAGCCCTACCACCTAAGCCCCTACCCCCTAAGCCCCGCCGCACCTAAGCCCCTACCCCCTAAGTCAGCCGCCCTAAGCCCCTATGCCCCCTGGCATCCTAAGCCCACACTAATAACCCCTAAGCCCCGCCGCCTACCCCCTAAGCTCCTACCACCTAAGTCCCTATCCCCTAAGCCCCTAACACCTAAGCCCCTACCCCCTAAGCCCCGCCACACATAAGCCCCTACCCCCTAAGCCCCGCCGCACCTAAGCCCCTACCCCCTAAGCCCCGCCGCACCTAAGCCCCTACCCCCTAAGCCCCGCCGCACCCTTCTCTAACGACGCCGTCGATCACTTACATGTCTTCTTATTCATCTGATCGTCCGTCCGATCCACAACTCCTCCGTCCGGCCAGGCGTCTTCTTCGTCCGGCCCCGGGGTCTTCTCTCTTCTTTCCGCCATCTTCCGGCTCCGACGTCCTCTTCACTTCTCATTGCGATACAATGGACGAAAAATACTCCATTCTATCTCTATGAGATGTAACGCGCTCTTCTGATTGGTCGCTGTCTACTGCCGTCAGCCAATCAGAAGACCGCCTCACTTCCCATTTACATACATTAGCGGTGTCTCGGCGATTTTAAGGCCGGGCCCATGGTTCTATTTTCCGGACATAAAATCGCCGACACACCGCTAATGTATCTCTATGGCATTTTTAAACATGGCGCCCCCATTCTGATTGGACGGCGCCTTCCCATAGAGATACATTGAGAAATGAGGCGCTAGTGTGATTGGTCGGCGTCAGCACACAGCGACCAATCAGAACAGCTCCTCGCTTCCCATAGACATAGATTAGCGGTGTGTCCGCGATTTTATGGCCGGAAAATAGAACCAGGGGCCCGGCCTTAAAATCGCCGACACACCGCTAATGTATGTCTATGGGATTTTTACAAATGGCGCCGCGATTCTGATTGGTCGCTGTCTGCTAACGCCGACCAATCAGATTTCGCCCTCACTTCCCATAGACATACATTAGCGGCGTCTCCGCGATTTTAGGTCCGCAAAATAGAACCAGGGGCCTGGCCTTAAAATCGCCGACACACCGCTAATGTATGTCTATGGGATTTTTAAAAATGCCGCCGCGATTCTGATTGGTCGCTGTCTGCTAACGCCGACCAATCAGATTTCGCCCTCACTTCCCATACACATACATTAGCGGCGTCTCCGCGATTTTAGGTCCGGAAAATAGAACCAGGGGCCCGGCCTTAAAATCGCCGACACACCGCTAATGTATGTCTATGGGATTTTTAAAAATGGCGCCGCGATTCTGATTTGTCGCTGTCTGCTAACGCCGACCAATCAGATTTCGCCCTCACTTCCCATAGACATACATTAGCGGCGTGTCCGCGATTTTAGGTCCGGAAAATAGAACCAGGGGCCCGGCCTTACAATCGCCGACACACCGCTAATGTATGTCTATGGGATTTTTAAAAATGGCGCCGCGATTCTGATTGGTCGCTGTCTGCTAACGCCGACCAATCAGATTGCGCCCTCACTTCCCATAGACCTACATTTGCGGTATCTCGCGAAATTTATGCCCGAGCCCCTGGTTCGATTTTCGGCCACGGGGCTCGGCTGTGGTCGGTCTTTGGACGGTGCTCCCAATCTATCTATCTTTATCTATCTATCTTTATCTATCTATATCTATCTATCTTTCTATGTATTTCTATCTATCTGTTTATCTATCTATGTATCTATTTATCTATCTATCTATCTATATCTATCTATTTATCTATATCTATTTATCTATCTTTATCTATCTATCTATATCTATCTATTTATCTATCTATCTATCTATTTTTCTATCTATATCTCTCTATCTCTCTATCTATCTGTCTATATCTATTTATCTATCTATCTATATATCTATGTATCTTTTTCTCTCTATCTATCTATCTATGTCTATCTATTTATCAATCTATCTATCTATTTCTATCTATCTATATCTATCTATTTATCTATGTATCTATTTCTATATATCTATCTATATCTATCTATCTATTTCTCTCTATTTCTACAAATCTATCTATATCTATCTATCTACAGTTAGGGCCAGAAATATTTGGACAGTGACACAATTTTTGCGAGTTGGGCTCTGTATGCCACCACATTGGATTTGAAATGAAACCTCTACAACAGAATTCAAGTGCAGATTGTAACGTTTAATTTCAAGGGTTGAACAAAAATATCTGATAGAAAATGTAGGAATTGTACACATTTCTTTACAAACACTCCACATTTTAGGAGGTCAAAAGTAATTGGACAAATAAACATAACCCAAACAAAATATTTTTATTTTCAATATTTTGTTGCGAATCCTTTGGAGGCAATCACTGCCTTAAGTCTGGAACCCATGGACATCACCAAACGCTGGGTTTCCTCCTTCTTAATGCTTTGCCAGGCCTTTACAGCCGCAGCCTTCAGGTCTTGCTTGTTTGTGGGTCTTTCCGTCTTAAGTCTGGATTTGAGCAAGTGAAATGCATGCTCAATTGGGTTAAGATCTGGTGATTGACTTGGCCATTGCAGAATGTTCCACTTTTTTGGACTCATGAACTCCTGGGTAGCTTTGGCTGTATGCTTGGGGTCATTGTCCATCTGTACTATGAAGCGCCGTCCAATCAACTTTGCAGCATTTGGCTGAATCTGGGCTGAAAGTATATCCCGGTACACTTCAGAATTCATCCGGCTTCTCTTGTCTGCTGTTATGTCATCAATAAACACAAGTGACCCAGTGCCATTGAAAGCCATGCATGCCCATGCCATTACGTTGCCTCCACCATGTTTTACAGAGGATGTGGTGTGCCTTGGATCATGTGCCGTTCCCTTTCTTCTCCAAACTTTTTTCTTCCCATCATTCTGGTACAGGTTGATCTTTGTCTCATCTGTCCATAGAATACTTTTCCAGAACTGAGCTGGCTTCTTGAGGTGTTTTTCAGCAAATTTAACTCTGGCCTGTCTATTTTTGGAATTGATGAATGGTTTGCATCTAGATGTGAACCCTTTGTATTTACTGTCATGGAGTCTTCTCTTTACTGTTGACTTAGAGACAGATACACCTACTTCACGGAGAGTGTTCTGGACTTCAGTTGATGTTGTGAACGGGTTCTTCTTCACCAAATAAAGTATGCGCCGATCATCCACCACTGTTGTCATCCGTGGACGCCCAGGCCTTTTAGAGTTCCCAAGCTCACCAGTCAATTCCTTTTTTCTCAGAATGTACCCAACTGTTGATTTTGCTACTCCAAGCATGTCTGCTATCTCTCTGATGGATTTTTTCTTTTTTTTCAGCCTCAGGATGTTCTGCTTCACCTCAATTGAGAGTTCCTTTGACCGCATGTTGTCTAGTCACAGCAACAGCTTCCAAATGCAAAACCACACACCTGGAATCCACCCCTGACCTTTTAACTACTTCATTGATTACAGGTTAACGAGGGAGACGCCTTCAGAGTTAATTGCAGCCCTTAGAGTCAGTTGTCCAATTACTTTTGGTCCCTTGAAAAAGAGGAGGCTATGCATTACAGAGCTATGATTCGTAAACCCTTTCTCCGATTTGGATGTGGAAACTCTCATATTGCAGCTGGGAGTGTGCACTTTCAGCCCATATTATATATATAATTGTATTTCTGAACATGTTTTTGTAAACAGCTAAAATAACAAAACTTGTGTCACTGTCCAAATATTTCTGGCCCTAACTGTATCTCTCTATGTATCTATCTATCTATATATCGATGTATCTTTTTATCTATCTATCTTTTTCTATCTATCTATGTATCTATATATCGATGTATGTTTTTCTATCTACTTCTATCTATTTCTATCTATTTCTATATATCTATCTATATATCTATGTATCTTTTTCTATCTATCTATCTATCTATATATCTATGTATCTTTTTCTATCTATCTATCTACATCTATCTATTTCTATCTATCTATATATCTATGTATCTTTTTCTATCTATCTTTTTCTATCTATCTTTTTCTATCTATATATCTATGTATCTTTTTCTATCTATCTATCTATCTATTTCAATCTATTTCAATCTATTTCTATCTATCTATCTATTTCTATCTATCTATCTATGTATCTATTTATCTATCTATTTCTATATATCTATATCTATCTATCTATTTCTCTCTATTTCTACAAATCTATCTATATCTATCTCTCTATGTATCTATCTATATATCTATGTATCTTTTTTTATCTATCTATCTATCTATATATCTATGTATCTTTTTCTATCTATCTATTTCTCTCTATTTTATATCTATCTATATCTATCTATTTATCTATGTATCTATTTCTATCTATCTATCTATATATCTATGTATCTTTTTCTATCTATCTATGTATCTTTTTCTATCTGTCTGTCTATTTCTATCTATCTATCTATCTATATCTATCTGTTTTGATCTATCTATCTATCTATCTATATATCTATGTATCTTTTTCTATCTATCTATCTATCGATGTATCTTTTTCTATCTATCTATCTATATATCTATCTATCTATATATCTATGTATCTTTTTCTATCTATCTATCTATCTATATATCGATGTATCTTTTTCTATCTATCTATTTCTATCTATCTATCTATTTCTATCTATCTATCTATGTATCTTTTTCTATCAATCTATCAGATTCTAGAATCCCGATGCAATCGCATCGGGCTCACAGCTAGTAATGAAATAACCAGTGTAGTGGATCTAATACTACTCTGATCCCGCATGCCCCGTGGACCATAGTTTGCACTTTTTCCCAAAATACACGGGCTCTCGGGCATGACCATAATGCATTTTCTAGATCAGTTCCGGACTGCCCGCATTTAGGACAGCTCACCAGTCTATCTGGATACCTGGGATGTGGAGGGATATTAAAACCCTGTATTGTACCATGTATAATTCTGAATTAGCTATCACTCTTTTTTCATTGATTAAATATTTTCTAACCATCCCCTACCCACACAATATTTTCTGTTAAATCTGCCCCCTCATAGTATTGCAATCTTCTAAACATCTTGTCTTTACCCATTGGCTGTAGCTCAAGTCTTAATATCTTATATACAGAGGAAATTGTAATATACATAACATCTCTAGATATTAAAGCATCCCATACAGTCTCTGACATTTCCTTTGTGATGTCCCTTATGTTTTGTAAGACATAATGGTTCAGTTGACGGAATTGTATTAATTGAAATTTAGGTAAACGGAATTTGTTCAAGATTTCCCGTCCTGTCATCTATCTCCATTCCGACACATTTAGCAAATCTTCTAACGTTTTGACGCCCCTCTTTCGCCATTCTATAAACGGGCTGTTTTCTTTCCCCAATTTAAAAGGCCGGGAATGCCCAAGGGTTCAGGTGTTTTGATACCCTCCAGGACATCTTCAATTTTTTACTCACCGCCTTCCAAGTTGCTATAGTGTCTTTGCAAATTGTTGAGGATTTAATACGTGGAGGCAAATAGTGCAAAGGAGAGTGCAATAATGCTGGACCTCTTTACCCAGTCTAACACAAATCTCAATATGCATGCTAAGTTATACCCCCTCACATTAGGCATCCCCACCCCCCCTTCCGCTTTTTGGTGCATTAAGGATCTAATGGGTATCCGTGCGCTCTTCCCCTTCCATATAAATTTGGAGACGGCTTTGTTAAACCTATTTACATCGTCGTGACACAGCAACATTGGTACCGTTTGCAGAGGATATAGTAATCTGGTGAAGCTTACCATCTTGATAAGATGGCAGCACCCCAACAGTAATAGGGGCAGCCCTCTCCAATTCTCTTTCTATCTTTACTATGATTGGCATAAAATTTAACTTATAAATCTGATTTGGTGTTCTACCTAAATTCACTCCTAGGTATTTGAGGTAATCCTTCGCTTTTGGGATCCCACATACATCTCCACCCTGTTCTCGCACCTTATCTGTTCTCACAAATAGGATTGCATACTTGTTTTAATTTAAACGGAAACCTGAGAACTGACCAAACCTCTCAATCTCTGTCAGTAGATTTGGGAGATCTCTTTCGGGATTGTTCATAATTAGAATGAGATCATCCGCAAACAATGCGGACTTAACTTCCATCTTGTCAACCCTAATCCCTTTATAGGTACAATGCTCATTAAGGTGTCTTGCTAGCAGCTCAACAGCAAGATTAAACAGTAAAGGTGATAGTGGGCAGCCCGTCTGGGGTGGGCAGCTTTGTCTGGTCCCTTTCTCTAGCTTAAATGTATCTGACAAAAAACCCGGCGTTCAAACCCTTACCCTAGGAATATGATATAGGGATGTGAAAAACTGTAGAAAAGGGCCCGTCAATCCGATCTCATCAAGCACTTGATCCAGCCAGGACCACCGTACATTATCAAATGCTTTTTCTGCATTCAGGGTGACCATGGCTGGATCCTCCCCCCTATTTAATTTTTGGTTCCTTACCACGTCTAGAAGTAGGCCTTTCTGATGTTGGTGGTTGTGGATCTCCCTTTTACAAAACCTGTTTGATGTTGCAAAATTAATCTCGGTAGAATCTTGGCCAGTCTCTCTGCCATTATTTTAGACAAAAGTTTGAGATCTTGATTAATCAATGAAATCGGTCTATAACCTGATGGATCTGACAAGTCTTCCCCCCACCCCCCCTTTGGTAAAAGCTTCATATATGCTGTGTTCAATGTATCGGACAAACATTTCCCTTGAAGGATGTTATTATAGAGTTCCTGTAGTGTGGGTGTAATTTGTTCTCTTAACAGTTTAAAGAAGGCTCCATTGAACCCATCTGGACCTGGTGCTTTATGTGAACTGAGGCCTTTTATGGCTGTACCAATTTCATCTGCTGATATCGGATTATTTAGACCATCCAGCTCCTCTGTTATTTTAGTCATTTTGACAGCCCTCAGCCACTCCAAACCTTGCAAATCAGTGTGGCCTCTCTCTGTATATAAGGTGGCATAGAATTTACCCAATGTATTAGCAATGTCTTTGAGATTCGTCAGTAGCATGCCTCTTTTGTCTTTAATTGCTATGTGTGTGTAAGAACGCTGTCCCCTTGCCAGGTTAGCTAACAATTTTCCAGCTTTGTCCCTGTACTTATTTAACCCCATTTCTAGGTATCCTTTATGTATGTCTTCCCTCTGTTGTACTCAACTCTCGAATTCCCTCTTTGCTTGGACCCAAATCTCCTTGTCAGCATCTGTTAGTGTATTCTTGTAGTTAGTGTACGATTCCCTGACTCTAGTGCTAGCGGCTAGGTGTTGTTCCTTAATGTGTCTCTTCATCTTCAACGTATGTGCCAATATGTTTTCCCTCAGGACTGCTTTCGCTGTTTCCCAAAGTAATTTCGGAGTAGATGTGTGTTCGACATTATTCAATATAAAATTTCGCCAACACTCTTTCAGCATTGTGTTGAAATTCTCCCCTTTTGTCATTATAGAGGGAAATCTCCACAGATAGTCAGTCCCTTTCTGGTATGTATCTGTGATTTCCATGGTCACCGGGCTATTATCTGATATTATCATAATCTCTATTTGCACATCTGTTATCTTCTGAAAAACTCTGTTGGAGATGAGGAACATATCTAATCGTGACCATGTTCCATGGACATGCAAATAGTATCTTCATTCTTTTTAGTATGTCTCGTCATTTATGTGCTGCACCAGCCATGGAGTGTTGTTTATCCCGTGGCCTGTCTCTGTGTGGCTTGCTGTCGCGCACGGGGGGTCCTCCTGTGACACCGAGGTGGTGCCCGGTGTGGGACAGCTCTGGAGGGCCTGGACTAAGGTAGTAGAAAGCTGGGCCATGGATTGCGACATGGACTGCGACATAGAGTGCGTGATTAAGAGCCCATTGGGTGGGTTGGGGCACAGGAAGGTGCTGAGTCGGTGGGAGGCTGCTGAACGACAGTGGGCTCACAAGTCGGGCAGTGCGGAGTAGAGTATCCGCTAGGCAGCTGAGTGCAGCATGTAATGCAAGAGGCATATGAGACTGTGTAAGGTTTGGTGTTCTTGCTGGCCTTTGAGCTCGGCATGGTTAGGCAGGTTAGATATATATATAAATATATATATGGCCAGTATATATAGATGCACTGCTTGGTACACTGTTAGGGTACATTATGTTGTGATAGGAGGCAGAGCCAATAGACTGAGCTGCAGCAGAGTAGGATCTGCTCAGCTCCTTACCAGACCTGGTCCGGTCTCCAAAGCAGCTGTGCCCTAATCCGGTGTCCCAATGTGCAAAGTGCAGAGATTCCTTGGTAACCGCCGGAGTCCCGATGGTGCTGGACATACGGGGAGGAAGTGGGAAGACTGTGGAGAAAAGGTCGCGCAGGAGATTTCGCGATGAGCGAGACGCACCGACAATGCTGCCGATGATGTCAGACGGGGTGGGCGGTAGGCTGGAGCCGGCGGATTGGAGGCCAGAGCCGGGGCCTAGAGAGAATTGCGGCCCCGTGAAGGTGCGGGGGCCGGCATGGTGGTACCAGCTGCTGCACCAGTAGGGAACCCTCTGTACTGGGCCTATTTCCTCTGGTACAGAGGGGGGTCCCAGTGTGTGAAGCACTCCCCGCTGACCTTCCAGCAATGGATTAGGGGCTGCATATAATGCCATGGAATGCTTCCAATCTAGTCGTGTGCAGGGTCCATGGTATGCTCTGTGCTTCCATATTTTGCCCATGACCAGGGAGGGATAGGGGTGGCCCAAAGGCATTACCTGGTGCTGGCACTGCAAACCCAAAGTCCCTGTGAGGGGAGGATGGGGAGGGCGTTGTGTAGAGGTGACGATCTGCTCCTGCAACCTAGGATCCTGTTAAGGAAGGCTGGGGAGGGCAAAAGGGTCCATACATGTCACCGGGCTCCTACAACCCAGTGTCCCAACATTGGGATCTTGGGAGGGCTGTGGGGCTCCTTAACCTCTGATGGAGCAAACGCTGCAGAAGGGGATACGGGGAGGTAACACTCCGCGTGCCCATTTGAGGATGTGGAGATTGTAATGCTATGGAACCGTCGCCATGGTGTAAAAATAAGAATATAAATATTGTCCCTCGTTGCAGAAGGGGGTACGTGGAGGTAACACTCCACGTTCCAGTCTGTTGGTGGTTGTGGGAGAGTGGTATGCAAAGGCACCGTCGCCCATCTAATGTTTATTCCGAGGGAAAATGATGGAAAAAATAAAATACTTCAAATAAAATAAAAAATTATGTGGATCAGTAGACCGCATCTGTCTCCTACTGACACTAAGGTGAAACTGGTTAGGCTTGTGCCAGGCAGGGATGTATACTGCAGGGGAGTAGTTACTCTGTTCTTTCAGATTCTAAATAGGGAAGCCTCCTAGTGAACTGCAGCATAACACCCATGGTCCTGTGTCCCCCAATGAGGTGACTGAGAAATTTTCAGTTTCTCTGATTTTTCTCTTTAGGCTACGTTCACACGCTGCGTAATAGCAGAGCTTTTTTGCAGTTGACGCATTTATGCCGCATTTTTCGCAAAAAAAAAAAATAAAAAAAAAAAATAATATCTACTCTATAATTGCCGTAGGCATTTTCGTGTCGGCCCCCGAAATCGCCGTGGCTATGTCACGCTGTGACGTCACCACGCGCGAGCAAAGTCCCCTTATACTTTGAATGGGGATCCATGCGAGTCGCTGGGTAGTGCAAGCATTGCGAGTCGTCGTCGTCGTCGTTCATCATCACCATCACCATCACCATCATTCAATCAATCATCATCCTACTACTACTACTACCCGCACAGAACCCCCCCCTCAATGGCCGCACAGAACCCCCCCCCAACCCCCCCAACCCCTCATGGCCGCACAGACCCCCCCCCCTCAATGGCCGCACAGACCCCCCCCTCAATGGCCGCACAGACCCCCCCCCCCTCAATGGCCGCACAGACCCCCCCCAATGGCCACAGACCCCCCCCAATGGCCGCACAGACCCCCCAATGGCCGCACAGACCCCCCCCCCTCAATGGCCGCACAGACCCCCCCCCTCAATGGCCGCACAGCCCCCCCCCCCTCAATGTCCCAAAGTCAGCTGTGACCGCCTGGCCCTTGGACACTGGCTGCCATGCACACATCAGCTGGTAGGCTCCCATCACTTACCCACTGAGGACGGATCACTTCCAGCACCTCTTCACATGGCAGTGCTCTGAACTTCTGAATCGTCCTCTCCTCACTCAGACACCTGGCAGGTTCCTATCCAGCCTACTCATTCCCAGCTGCAACCCAGTGAGTCAATCAGCACATCTTCACTCACACACAGACCTGACATGTGATTAACCCCCTGTGCACCATTCAGGTTTAGCCCAGCAAAGCACTCCAAAAAGTATTGAACACACCCCAATAAGTATTGAACGCGCCCCAAAAAGTATTGAACGCGCCCCAATAAGTATTGAACGCGCCCCAAAAAGTGAACGCACCCCACAAAAGTATTGAACACCAGCCCCAAAAGGTATTGAACCCCCCATAGTATGAACGCGTCACATATAAGTATTGACGCACCCAATAAAGTATTGAACGCGCCCAATACAGTATTGAACGCCCCAAAAGTATTGAAAGCACTCCCAATAAAGTATTGAACGCGCCCCAAAAGTATTGAACACGCCCCAAAAAGTATTGAAACGCCCCAATAAGTATTGAACGCGCCCCAAAAAGTATTGAACACACCCCAATAAGTATTGAACCGTCCAAATAAGTATTGAACGCGCCCCAAAAAGTATTGAACACACCCCAATAAGTATTGAACGCGTCACCAATAAAATATTGAACGCACCCCAATAAGTATTGAACGCGCCCCAAAAAGTATTGAACGCGCCCCAAAAAGTATTGAACACACCCCAATAAGTATTGAACGCGTCACAATAAGTATTGAACGCGCCCCAAAAAGTATTGAATGCGTCCCAATAAGTATTGAACACACCCCAATAAGTATTGAAAACCCAAGTATGAACGCGCCCAAAAAGTATTGAAAGCACCCCAATAAGTATTGAACGCGCCCCAAAAAGTATTGAACGCGCCCCAAAAAGTATTGAACACACCCCAATAAGTATTGAACGCGTCACAATAAGTATTGAACGCGCCCCAAAAAGTATTGAACGCGTCCCAATAAGTATTGAACACACCCCAATAAGTATTGAACGCGCCCCAAAAAGTATTGAACGCACCCCAATAAGTATTGAACGCGCCCCAAAAAGTATTGAACGCGCCACAAAAAGTATTGAACGCGTCCCAATAAGTATTGAACACACCCCAATAAGTATTGAACGCGCCCAAAAAAGTATTGAACGCACCCCAATAAGTATTGAACGCGCCCCAAAAAGTATTGAATGCGCCCCAAAAAGTATTGAACACACCCCAATAAGTATTGAACGCCCCCCAAAAAGTATTGAACACGCCCCAAAAAGCATTGAACGCGCCCCAAAAAGCATTGAACGCGCCCCAATAAGTATTGAACGCACCCCAAAAAGCATTGAACGCGCCCCAATAAGTATTGGACCCCCCCAAAAAGTATTGGACCCCCCAAAAAAAGTATTGGACTCCCCCAAAAAGTAGCTATAACTACTATAATCAAATTAATGCACGTTCTAGAATCCCGATGCATTTGCATCGGGCTCACAGCTAGTATATATATGAGATTTTCTCTTCTCTTCCCATCAGTCTAATAAATGGACAGCACACGAATCTGAGTGTGACCCTAATTTTTTCATGAACATGTAGATTTACATTGTCAAATTTGATCCATGACCCACATCATAATGACTTAAATCTCCATGTTTTGCTGTGGACCATTCGATCTTCAAAGATACATAGACATGAGAACAAACCAGTAAGCTATATCAGGTAAGAGTTCTATTCGTAAAAAATATTTAAAGAACCTATACATGAAAAACTGACATCTGAAGAAATCCTTACACATGATTAATTAGTTACCAAAGCTAGTGATTACTGCAGCACCTGTACAATGCTCAGCAAATCCTGGAAAGACTAAATTACTTACTGGTAATTGTATTTTATGGAGTCCATGACATCACCCACTGAGAGAGGGCATCCGTCCACAAGGACAGGAAACCTACAGATAAAAAGGGGCGGTCCTTTGCCTCCTCAGTTGGATTACAGAGCACAGGAGGAACCGCCAGAAATTAGACAATCACCACAATTTCAATCATGTCTCATATACACAACCACCACCCTATGGAGTGAAGGCATACTAATATGTTTACACTTCTTTTTCTTTAAATATATAACCACATGAGTACACTAAGGGAGGAAAGTGAGGGGTGCTGTTGTGGACTCCATAAAATACAATTACCGGTAAGTAATTTAGTTTTTTCTTCTCACCACAACAGCACCCACTGAGAGACTTTCAGAGAACCATCACCTACTGTATTGGACACTTTTCCAAAATTGAATTCAGAGGATGATGATAAATCAAGCCTATAGTGTAGGTAGATGGTGAAGACCATGTCACTGGCTTACATATCAGATCGAAGATGCCATGGCCCATTGCTTAATGAGTCCTCACTCGATCCGGGGGATTTCCATCATTTCGGTCAGGCAGGGCTCCCCTGGCGCTGCCTCTGGAGCCCCAGACTCTGCCGTTACCACAGACAGCGCACAAATGCTGCTTGGACCCAGGTACAACTTCTTGCCGTGTGTTCCCTTCAGGACAGGAAACCAATTGAGGACCGAGGGGGACCGCCCCATTTTATCTGTAGGTTTCCTGTACCTGTGGGCGGATCCCTTTTTGTCAGTGGGTGCTGTCGTGGCGAGAAGAAAACATGCACGGTTGGTGGATCTTGAGGACTAAAGTTGGGGAACACTGCATTACAGTGTCCATGAAATTAATGGGATGTTAAGCTACATTCACAGATTGCCATTGGTATGGATAACGTAAAATAGACCTTCTATCCAGAATCATAGAAGATCATTTCTTTTGGGCGGAGGGTACATCACAAATGCTGCTATAAGCTCAATGTATTTGTATACGTCAACCCTTCTGTAAGAATTAGATATTGTACAAGAACTCCTGCTGTGATATCACCGCTTTTCCCCACCCTGCTCCATGGTTAACATGCGTTAGCAGGGCGGGTATAAGCGGTGATGTCACCGCAGGAGGCGGGGCATGCGGCCAGCAACACAATAAGCGATCTCTCTTTCTGTGTACAATGCAGCAGGCGAGGGAGAGAGAATGATTGGTATGAGGGAGGCGGTGGTGGGCAGATTAAAGATCCAGGGGGTGTGAAACTGCCCTTTGAGAGAAGTGGCTCCAGCCACTAGCCACCTCCTATTTGGCTCTAGTATGTAAGTTTTCAAAGTGTATTATTTCGGGGTACAGGGGGGGAATCAAGGGCTGGGGGACCTCTTGCCTGAATGTAGCAGACATGCTGCATTCAGTGCTGTAATTAGATCACCATGGATGGTTGGTGACAGGTCCTCTTTAACCTGGTTCCGGCATGCATTGGGTCATAAATCAGTGGGCTATATTAGTAATCTTCCAATTCTTCACACAGAATATGTTTGTGAAGGCCATTTGCAGTGTTGTTATAGACAGGCATCCATTGGATGTTAGAAAATCTGAACTGTTTTATATTCTAGGAGATTCTCGTTGTGGGTACAACACTGCTGATAAGTAACAGCTGGAGCTAAGGCACTGTATTAATTTCCTTGTGTGGTTTGAACATGGTAATGAAAGGAATAATGTACTTAAAAGTTACAGGATATGCTGGAAATTTATCTGCAAGTGCTAAGCAAAGTTGTGTCTGTCTTATGTTTGGTGCTTGGGATAAGCTTTTACCACTTTGCGATCTTGGTACATACCTTGTTGGGAATTAGCCAAAGAGACCCTACCCTTTAGTGTTAGGAGAGCTGTTTGAAGGGTATGTAATGAGACACCGCTAAATTCAGATGCACTGCACCTTCCCCACACTGACATATGCAGGGGTTAGACCAGGAGATCAGGCGGCCTGTCATACAGTGAGAAACCTGCTCTAAGCTATGGTGGTTCTTTTAAGTGCTTATGATTGGTCAGCATCATACACGTGAAAAAGTACATGCCAACTGTGAAACTGATAACATCTACCTGGACTTAAAAACTCATTAGGTGCCAAATACTTTGCCATTGTTTCAGACATTGCTTTTCTTTTAATTCTGCTTCTATTCCTAATTCCACTCTATAGTCACTATTGCATAAAGTGTCCTGTTCCACATGAAAAAATTTGATAAAAGGTCCTAAAAAGTGACAGTGTCAGTGCTGGTGACCGTGGATGCCACACCACTGTGTTCACTGTAGTTTTACCATTAGACAGTTTATATAAATCAGGCCCCATAGGTCATTACTTTGTACAAACCACGCAAAGATAAAAAAAAAAGGTACGATTTTCATTGCCAATCGTGTAGAACAATATTCAAGCCACCTTGGTACTACAGTCAAGGAAAATGGAAAATGATGCCAAAAACGTTGCTGTGTGGGAAGGGCAGGCAAAATATAATGTGGGGTGTGTAGGACAAGATAACCAGAATTTTCCTGTGATGTATTCCAGGGTCTGACGCATGGAGAGTGTTGTTATATGTTCAGCATTATCAGTGTCTACAACCCAACACCGGCTCGGAGGAGATTATACCACAAACACAAGCTGCTCTGCAAAAAGGCTCTCGCTATAAATAAACATTGAGGAAATATCAGCATCCGAACACCACAATAATGATTCAGAAACAATAACAGAAAAAAGAACATTTATTTTCGCTCTAAAAATACAGGCAGCAGTTCACAGGAATCATCCAGGACTCCATATTTCTCATCAGAACCACCTTTCCACAGTGGGCTGAACTTCTAATCACACTTTACTCACTCACAGGCACCAGGACTAATGCAGAAATTCACAGCATGATATGGTGTCAGAATAAAAATAGGACACTGATCATCCTAAACTTCCACTGAAGCATCTGCAAGGCAATGTGGTGTATGTGTAAAAGCTCCACATCAACTGTGACAGACTATCATCTAATCTGACTGCTACCAGACCTCTGTGATACCAAATAATACCCACCTTTATACCAGACCGTCTGAGCTTGTGTAATTTCTGTAAAAAGAACTACAGGGACAGCAATATATACATATATTTGTCAATTCTGCCAACACTGACCCTCCTCCATTTAGCAGATGATTCATATATTTTGATGGACTATCCACTCCTCTTATCACATTTTCCTGTCACAGTTCAGTTTGATGAGGTCTCAGACTAGTCTTCAACCCCTGCAACAATCTTAAGATTGAATAAATCTTGGATTTAACCCAATCCTCAGTATAAAGGGCCCGTTTCACGCTTCAATGTCCCGGCGATCCGACTAACAATCCGACTTGACCTAGATCGCTGGAACGTCGTTAATTGATCGCTAGTGAGTTGTCACACGTACAGATATTGCAAACGACGCAGCAACGATTCTGCGATAAGCGAACGACATTTGCGGTCGTTTGATCACCTACGTCCTTCAGTTCTGAATAGGCGAAGTCATGAACGACATCGTTATCAAGGTGTCACATGCACCGATGCTGCAGGTTGGATGGACGATCAACAATTGATTTAAGGTCGTGGTCATAAACCTCTGATCAACGATCAGCCGACTAATCATTGATCGTATGTACGTGTCACACGCAACAATGTCGTAGCAATGCCCCAAAAGCCGTGACGTGTTAACGATATCGTAGCGTGAAACGGGCCCTTAAGGGAAGAGCTGGCAATACACATACACAGCATGTCTAGAAAACAAATGGGGTTACATGTGGATTTATAGAAGCCTTTTACTTTCATTGTCAAAATATTTGAAAAATATCTATTTTTAGAATATGGAACCAAGGTCCAATTGTTCATAAAAAAACTGGAGTATCCACTGCTGCCCATAGAAGAGGGTTAAAAACCATTTGATTTATTTTATTTAAATTAAAACCAAAATAGAAGATCATGGTAAAACAAAGATCAGTGGGTAATGAACTAACAAGTTATTGATCCAGACTTGGATCTTCATTAAATGTATAATGGGCTTCCTTTTGGCTATAAAAATCGGGTCAGGAGGTCAGCTATTAAGGAAGGAAGGAATCGGTGAAAGATTCAAGTACGTGTTCGTTCATTATTCACCGATATCTATGATTTTACTTGATGTTTAATCCTTAACTATGGTCAGCACTGGAAGGCCTATTTTTTTCTATTTTAATGTACATTTTTTTATCGAAAGCCTATCAGGTATTCCAGACAGGGGTGGCAGCAGTTCCACATACTATGCTCTGTTGTATAGATCATAATGTGAGCACTTTTATATTTATTTGATTAATCCTCATATTTGATACAATACTATCTTTAGGAGCAATCTAGACTCTGATTTATTCACAGTGTTATCCCTTCTACCAAGTAAAGGAGAAAAGGTAGCTTACAGCGAGCGTTGAAGGAACAGTGATAGACTTTTTTTGCAAAAACTCTTCATATTTAATGAATCCAAACATGTTACACGTGTATAAAATATAAATCCAGCTTGATAAAGGCATCCGCCGAAACGCGTATTTTTAGTGGGGAGAAGGGTAGATTTCTTTTTGATGCACGTGTAACATGTTTGGATTCATTAAATATTGAAGAGTTTTTGCAAAAACGTCTATCACTGTCCCTTCAACGCTCACTGGAAACTACCTTTTCTCCTTTACTTACTTGGATAAAACTGTGCTTAGCCTGGACGGGGCTACATCCGTGCTGGAGCGTCTGAAGCGGCCGTCAAGGTGGTGAGCTGAAATTGTTTCTTTCTTCTACCAAATGGTCCAATTGGCAGAGGTTCTAATCTTGTAAGCCATTTGTGTAGAAAACGCCCAGGTTTAGATTCCGCGCTGACCACAAAGCAGGAAGGATATGTTTGATGTCCCTCTTTGTTTCTTGTAAACCATGACAGTCAATAGAAAGTGCTATTTTATCTCACATCAGCTCTGCTCTATGAGGGAAGCCACATCATTCATTACCTGAGCAGTCAGTTGATTCATGCTCTTCAAACTGCAGACAGCATGGTAAGAATCAGAGCCTGGCTACATGATTGCAGCACAGTATATTTTTCTCTGAAACACTGCGGCATTTCAGAAAGCCAGTTTTTGACTTTGCACTAATTTAGGGTGTGTTCACCATTTAAATGAACCTGGTGACTAATAGCACATATCAAAAAAATTAAATGACTAGTTCCAATTATGCAGCCAGGTTCTGATTGATGCTGTCCATGGTTTGGGCAGCATGAAGGTTCATTTAAAGGGAACCGGTCATGTCATTTGTGTGTTATTTACGCCCCCAGTGTTATTTAGCTCATGCACTGTGCATTACTAACTTGGTTTTAAAAAAAATAAACAAACATGTATTTATCATAATAAAGATTCTTAGATGTACCTTCGCAAAACAGTCATCAGGGGTGGTTCTTCAGCTGGTAACAGTCACTTCAATCCACTGTAGTCATTAAAACATAGTCACGCCCCCTGCATTGTAATATATTTAAAACACTAAGTGCAGAAATACAGATGATGTAGAAGGACATGTGGTGTCATGACCTTGTGACCATAAGCAGACCTTAAATCAAAGTTCCTTTAGGCTTAGCAACGAATTGTTGAAGAACCACCCTGATGACTGTTTTCTAAAGGTACATCAAAGCATGTAAAATGCTCTTTTATAATAAAAACATTTTTTTTTTTTTTTTAAGAGAACCCATCACCATGACAATGCAGTGCAATCTGCAGGCACCATGTTATAGAGCAGGGGGACTGAGTAGATTGATATATAGTATTGTGAGAAAAGATTCAGTATAACCTGTGATTTCATCATTTACACCCCTGCTCTGGGATTTTGGGTCCAGTGGGCAGGGCTATCAGTGACTGGCAGCTATCCTTGTATAAGTGTGCATACAGAAACAGCTGTCACTAACTGATAGCCCCACCCACTGAACCCAAAATCCCAGAAAGAGAAGAGGATTAAATGATGAAATCACAGGTTATACTGAATATTTTCTCACAAAAACTATATATCAATCTACTCAGTTCCTCCTGCTCTATAACATGGTGCCTGCAGGTTGCACTGCATTTTTATGGTGACAGGTTCCCTTTAAACCGGGTTAGTGATGCATAATGCATGATCTAAAAAACGCTGTGTGTGGTTTAAAAAAGACATGGCAGGTTTTCTTTAAGATTACGATACAGCCTCTAAAGAAATCCAAACAGAATTAGTAGATAAAATAACCATTCATTTTCCAGCCACTTTGTACTAACGATTGTGAGGGGTAGGTCTGATGTCACATAGGTTGCTCAACCAATCACTCTAATGGCCATGTCACACGTGTCAATGTCGCTAGCGACATCGACGAAAAGTGACGCATCAGCGATGTCGCTAGCGACATCGCAAGTGCGTCGTGCTGTGTGACAGCGCGACGCAACTGCGATTTATCGCTGGTCGCAGGTTGACATGTTTACGAGGATGAACGTAAACCTGTCAATCTGCAACCAGCGATTAGGCTGGATCGCGCCGTCTGACACCGCAATAGCGATGTTGGAGGAGATCCAGCTTATACCGCAGAATTGTGCGGATCGCTCGCTGGGTTGATCCCAGCCCAGCGAGCGATGGCTCCGCCCGCATCACTGCGGCGTCACTGGTAACATGTTGCCGTGTGACACCAAGGCTGCGATGTCGGAAGCGACCGCGCACCAGCACATCGCTTCCGACATCGCAGCCTTGGTTGACACGTGTGACAGGACCATTACTCTGGATCTCCAGACATAGTGGTAACATTTAACAGAGAAGTTACAGTTTTGAAAATAGCCCACAGTATCGGCCAAAACTAATATGCATAGGGGCCTCCCATTTCACCCCATAATATGTAGGGAAACAGAAGGACCCTGAGGTTGGAATTTCTAAGGTTGATCCATTTGGTAGGCTGGGAAATAAGCTGCTACTGGAGCTGTCTGGTGCCGCTCTCATAGAGAACACAGGAGCAAAGAGTATGTCTACTGTCAAAACAACCCGTTTCAACTCCCCTCAGCTCTAAGTATACATAATTGGTGGTCCTTTAATATTGGTCCGCAACAGATTCACACTGGCAAACATTCTGTGATGCGCAATAAACTAGATTTCATATTATTCTGTAATAAGGACAAATAAGCAAGTTTCTATTGAGAGGTGGTAATCACACAGCTTAGTGATGGGTGACTGGACTCCCCCAATATAAATATTTTCATCTGATACATGGTAAAGTTGCTACAAAAACAATAAAATCCAAAAGGAAATCCTATGTCCAAATAGCCTGCACCTGTCACCCTTATAAAAAAAAAAAAAAAAAAAGTGTCTGTCACCATTATAGATATCAGACTCATGACAATCCAGGCAGAGTTTCTCTATTGGACAAGCCTTTAGTGGCAAGATAAGACTTATGCAAAGAAAGTATTACAATGTGGAGATAGGGTGTGTGTGTCCGTGAGACAGGGCTGGTACAGGTCATGTCTTCCCTGTGTCCAACCAGAAACATTGCGCCATGAAAAGTCATAAAAGACTTGGCAATATGCCATCTATTCAGCCAATGTAAATACGATGAAAGTCATTTGCTCCGAATGCAGCGTTGCATTTAGGGCACTTTCGCTGCCGCGTGTCGTATCTGGTCTTCACACACTCAAAGCAGAAAACATGGAAACACTTTGTTAAGACAGCATCCATCTTGCGTGAGTTGCAGCAAGGACACGTGAGCCGAGACTGCAGTAGAAAGAAAAAATGACATTAGAAAGGCAATCTGTATAATATATACATTACATTATTAATATCTTACATCAATTTATCTATACATATAATTGCTTTGTAGCTCCCATTTGGTTGTCACTTCTGCCCCTGCCTACGTCATGTCCTGTCCACCCATATACCCAAGTATTGGGTGTAACAATATGGCGTCCGCTCGTGGTAGTGCTGCCTGCCACACACTACTGCAAGCGGAACCCCAGCCATCGGCACCTCCAATCTACCACAGTACCCACATGGCGGAGTTCCTCGAAATCTTAACCGTGCCTGCACTCCAGTCACAAACGGAGGCGCAGTTACAATCTCGTGGGACACATTGCCGCATTAAACTCCCGCGACATCCTAACTGCGCTTAGGAGAACCTGCTGTTCAGGTGCAGTTATGATCTCGTGGCAGCACACATGTGGCTCCCCGACTGGACTTATCAGACTACTGAGGAGGATGGAGGACATGTGGTGATGTCACAGTCATGTGATCAACAATATAGAATTGGTTCACAGCACCATAGGGTTCAAATTGGGTTCTTATAATCACCCTTAGTTAGGGTGCATGTAAGCCCAAGGAGTCCATCTTGGGAACCACAACAAGAAATAAAGAGAAAAAGCGCCTCACAGGTTGGTACTGCTGTCAAGTCTTCTTTTTATTCCGCCACCATGCGACGTTTCGATCCAAAATAGGATCTTTTTCAAGCACAGTACAAACACAATACTATATATAGTCCAAATCCCACCCCCACAATTAGCAGTAACCAATCACAGTGGAAATATCATAATTAACAATATAGACACCTAAATATACAGTTAAAATACCCCAAAGGATGATTATACGGATTAGTACCTTCTCTCATCCACATAGGGATAAGTTATAATAATAATAAAACTTTATTTGTATAGCGCCAACATATTCCGCAGCGCTTTACAGTACAATGGTACATATAAGAAAAATGTACAATACAGAATGGTAGGTAATACAGAACAGTAGTTACATACAATAAACATAGAATCAACTTGGGAAATACAATAAAAAGACAAAAAATAAAGGTGACCCTGCTTGAAGGAGCTTATAATCTAAGACGGGATGGGGACACAAAGTACAGGGGCTTATAACAATGAATATCTTATGTCTAAATGACTACTGTTAGGGAGAAGGATAAGCCGCCCTGAAGAGGTGTGTTTTTAGGGAGCGTCTGAAGCTATATGCAAGTTGTGGATGGTCCTAATTTCTTGGGGTAGAGCATTCCAGAAGATTGGTGCAGCTCGAGAGAAGTCTTGGATTCGGGAATGGGAGGTTCGGATTAGTGCCAATGTTAGTCTGTGGTCGCATTCAAAGCGAAGGGGGCGGGTGGGGTGGCAGACAGAGATGAGGGTGGTGCCGCACCATGAATAGCTTTGTGGGTGACAACGAGCAATATGAATTGGATTCTATAGTGTACGGGTAGCCAATGCAGTGTCTGGCACAGAGCAGAAACATCTGAGTATCGGTTTGCTAGATAGGTGATCCTGGCTGCTGCATTGAGGATAGACTGGAGAGGGGAAAGCTTATTGTGGGGGAGGCCAGCTAATAAAGAATTACAGTAATCAAGGCGGGAATGAATCAGGGCCACGGTGAGGGTTTTAGTTGTTTCCATGGTGAGGAAAGGGCGAATTCTGGAGATATTTTTCAGGTGCAAGTGACAGGAGCGGGTGAGAGATTGTATATATGGGGTGAAGGAGAGATCAGTGTCCATCAAAACACCGAGACAGCGAGCCTGCTGACGGGGCATTATCGTGATGCCGCACACCGAGAGAGAGATGTCAGGTTTAGGGAGGTTAGTGGACGGTGGGAGCAGAAGAAGTTCAGTTTTGGAAAGGTTCAGTTTCAGATAGAGAGCGGACATGATATTGGAGACTGCGGTTAGACAGTCATGGTGTTCTGTATTAGAGCAGGAGTAAGGTCAGGAGAGGAAGTGTATAGTTATGTGTCATCAGCATAGAGATGGTACTGGAAGCCAAATCTGCTGATGGTTTGTCCGATCAGGGCTGTGTAGAGAGAGAAGAGAAGAGGTCCACGGACTGAGCCCTGAGGGACCCCAATAGTGAGAGGAAGAGGGGAGGAAGTGGAGCCAGAGAATGATACACTGAAAGAGCGGTCAGAAAGATAGGAAGACAACCAGGAGAGAGCCGTGTCCTTGATGCCAATGGGGTGCAGCATAGAGAGTAGGAGATGGTGGTCAACAGTGTCAAAAGCCGCAGAGAGGTCAAGAAGGATAAGCAGAGAGTGGTCACCATTATGTTTTGCTGTCAGAAGGTCATGTCACTTTGATAAAGGCAGTTTCTGTAGTGTGTAAGGGGCGGAAGCCAGACTGCAATGGATCTAAAAGAGAGAGTGGCGAGGTAATGGGAGAGGCGGGTGTAGACCAGACGCTCCAGAAGTTTTGAGATGAAGGGGAGATCATGTTGATCATGTATACAGCTCCTTCTATCAAGGGATCATACCAGATTGCTGAAAATGTCCATAAATGTAAACAATAGCTTTATCCAATCTGGAGTGAGCATTACACGTTGTCATGGAGCTGATCACTCCTTCACGTCCCTCCATACCACTCATTGATGTATCGTGGCCACTCATGCGTTCTCCTCTATTGCACATGCACCGGCGTCCAAATGCAATTGGTCCGGACTTATTTTCACCGCGCATGCGCCGACGTCTCTCCATTATTGGGCCATATAGTCACTCCGACATATTGCCAATCAGCCGGCCGCTTCGGACGTTATGTTACTTGCGTATGTCATTTGCATACTCCATATAGTCCTAATATATATACTGGCATAAGAAGGTATTCTATTGGCCAGGAGGGACATCAGCGTTGTAAAGGCAGTACATTTGATCAACAGCCTCCACAACAGCCACGTTTTTTTTAAAAAATAACACAATGTATACTCCAAGGATGAAAAAAGGAGATTTTTGTGTACTCACCGTAAAATCCTTTTCTCTTAGCCTCTAATTGCTGTCGTGGAAGGTTTCTAGAGACTGAATTAACATTAAGAATAATTCTATTTTTTTGTGCCCCTGGTGTGTATATAGGAGATGATTGCAGTTGTTATGATGGCTACTGTTTTTGTGAATTATGTACTTTCTCCTTTGCCTCATTGGGGGACACAGACTGTGGTTGTTATGCTGCTGTCCACTAGGAGGCGACACCAAGTAGAATCTGAAAAATATAGAGTGGCTCTTCCTCTGCACCAGCCTAACCAGTTTTGTGCTTAAAACAGTAGGAGAATAAAGACAAGTAAACACAAGCCTGTAACGAAGGCAACCATATCAGAACTCAGTGAACTAGTGAGAACCACAAACGGCCCGTAATGGGCAACAGGGAGGGAGCTGTGTCCCCCAATTAGAGGCTAAGAGAAAAGGATTTTACGGTGAGTATACAAAAATCTCCTTTTCTCCTTTGCCTCGTTGAGGAACACAGACGGAGGGAAGTGCTAAAGCAGTCCCTGGGTGGGTACAGAAATACTTTAGGTTTGTAGGACACTTGCCTGCTACAGGTGGGCTACTTCTGCCTGAAGGATGCGCCTACCCAGACTCGCATCCGCCGAGGACTATGTATGAATACTGTAGTGCTTCACAAATGTGTGAAGACTAGACCAGGTGGCTGCTTTGCAGACCTGTTGTGCCGATGCCTGGTGTCAAATGGCCCAGGATGCTCCCACCGCACAAATGGAGTGTGCCTTTATACCTGAAAGAACAGGCAGATTTCTCAGCTGATAACCGTCTTGGATAGTAGATTTAATCCATCTGGCTAGGGTAGCCTTGGATGCTGCCATGCCTTTTCGGTGACCCTCCGGGAAGACGAACAGAGAGTCCGATTTCCTGAAGGACACTGTTCTAGAAATGTAGAGGTGAAGGGCCCGAACCAGGTCAAGCGTATGCAGAGCTTTTTCAATGCGATGCACCAGTGCCAGGCAAAAAGATGGAAGAGATTCCATTCCTCGTGAATGTAAAACAGTCATGACCACTGCCATGACCTTTGTGAAAACCCTGGGTGCCATGGCTAGACCAAACGGCAGGGCCACAAACTGCAAATGAGAATCGTGAACTGCAAAGAGCAGGAATGTTTGGTGGGCTTGAGAAATGGGAATATGTAGATACACGTCTTGAATATCTATTGATGCTAGGAATTCCCCTTTTTCCATGGATGAAATGACGGAACGGAGAGATTCCATGCAAAAGTGACAAACTCGGACAAACTTGTTGAGGTGTTTTAAGTCCAAGATGGGTCAGATGGACCCTCCCTTTTTGGAGAGTTGAGTAGAACCCTCTGAATTGTTCGTCCTGCGGAACGGGAACAATGAATCCTGCTTGTAGTAGTGAGTCAACAGCCTTGAAGCCTTTTTTTTTTTTTTTTTCTCTCCCCAGATGTTTGTTAATCGAATATTGACTATGGTACCTTTTTTCAAAATTTTCATGATCATGAAAAACATCTAATTTTTTGGTTTTTTGAGATGTATGTACACACTGGGCTATGTACAAGCCCATTATATGAATAACTGTGCGACCTTTTCTGGTAGGATGTACAGGGTGGGATCGGGTGTGTGATTGCCGGTTGCATATTAATTTAAGATATTTTGTTTTACACAAACTTTAAAATACATCAATAAATTGATATATATATACCTGAATGTGTACCTTGGGGACCTTTTGCTGGACCTTTTACTGTGAGTGCTATCTCATATGTTTATTATAAATTATTTCAATGTTAGAATATGAGGAAGCATTTATTCTGTATACTAAACTACCTTCTCATTACACTTAGCTGATTTGTTTCCCTTGTCTCTGCTTTTCCTATGTGAGATGACAAACCACATTCTTTGTTTCCTTTGACTTTAGTTATAACAAATGAAAAGAACCATGAAAAGTGCTTATATTAGGTTTTCTTTTCTCGAATTGTAGCTTTTGTGCGTTTTTGTGCCTTTGTGATGCACAGCATACTTAAAACTAACCTTTCACTCCTCTGTGTAGTTTGCGACTAATTGACTGAGGTGGCTTGAGCCTTGATTGTTCCACGGGTGTCACTAGTTGAAGCTGCCTTTGTACTTGTGCGCATGCGCATTAATCACGGCGGCCATACTGGGACACCCGGGACTGAAGCCTCGCACACCCCCGCGCCTGCGCAGACATTGTGAGGAGGGTTAGAGGTTATGACGTTTTCCTCCTATCCGAGTTACTTCCTAGCCAGAATGATGGCGGCGCCTCAGTGAGCGGGTCTACACTAATTGCGCTCCAGGTGAGAGTAACATGATTTCAATTATAGACAATATTTAAACACTGGACACAGACACCAGTGAGGTGTGCCCCTGACGAAGTCATCAGAGGATGACGTAACGCGTAGGGTGTTCTTTCCCTACCCCGTAGCTGTGCTAGATGGTTCACTGCCCGACGGATTATTATAGGCTATGGCCGCTTAACCAGGTAGTAGAGTAGCATGTCAATTTGGGTTTACTAAGCAGTGTCTTTCTTGGTATAAGTAGCACTCTGGTTGCACTTTATTTGTTTATGAACAGTTTTCTATACTGCCGTATTTTTTGATGCTGCTAGATGCTATTCTTACATGTATGTGTGAACTTTATGAACCAGCTGGGGTAGTGTTTTTGTAATTTGTGGCCGTATGTGGCCTTTTTAATTGTTTTTAAAATTCCTTGCCATCTTAGTGTTGTTTGTGTTTAATATGTGTAATAAAGATATTTGTATTTGTGATATGTGGTGATCGCCATTTTTTGCTTGTCAGCTTTTCTTGTTCGTTATAACAGCCTTGAAGAAGGCGCGAGCCTTTGATGGGGATTTTGGAGGGAGGGATTGTAAGAACTGATTGGGTGGACAGGAGAGAAAGGAGATTTTTGTGTACTCATCGTAAAATCCTTCTCTTAGCCTCTAATTGGGGAACACAGGACCATGGGTGCTATGCTGCTGTCCACTGGGAGGCGACACTAAGAAGAATCTGCAAAAGAGTTACAGTGGCTCCTCCTCTGCAGTACACACCCCTGGAGCAGGCACTGCCTCACCAGTTTTGTGCTTAAAGCAGTAGGAGAAGAGAATAAAGTCAACAAGACAATAAAGCCTGTAAGAGGGCAATAATGTAAGAGCTCAAGAGCAACATGACAAACCAAGAAAGGCCCGAAAAACGGGCAACAGGGTGGGTGCTGTGTCCCCTAATTAGTGGCTAAGAGAAAAGGATTTTACGGTGAGTACACAAAAATCTCCTTTTCTCCTTCGCCTCATTGGGGGACACAGGACCGTGGGACGTCTCAAAGCAGTCCCTGGGAGGGAAAGAACAATGAAACTTGAACAGTAAGACACCTACAGGTTGGCAACTGCCACCTAGAGGATGCATTGACCCAGGCTTGCATCTGCTGAGGAATGGGTGTGAACATTATGTTTAGTAAACGTGTGTAGGCTGAACTAGGTGGCTGTCTTACACACTTGTAGTGCTGAGGCTTGGTGCCGAATGGCCCAGGAAGCCCCCACCACACAGGAAAGTGCGCCTTGATACCGGCCGGAAGTGACATTTTTTTATCTGGTAGGCATCCTGAATAGTGGATCTGATCCATCTAGCCAAAGTAGCCTTTGAAACCGGCATGCCTCTGCGGCTGCCTTCCAGAAGAATGAAGAGAGAGTCTGACTTCCGAAAAGGACACGTAAATGCAAAGTCCCCTATCAAGGTCCAGAGTATGCAGAGCCTTCTCAATCCAATGAACCGATGCCGGGCAAAAACATGGCAAGGAAATCGACTCATTAAGGTGGAAGGAGGACACCACCTTCGGGAGAAAAGACGGAACCAGACGGAGTACAACCTTATCCTGGTGAAACACTAGGAAGGGAGGCCTGCAAGAGAGTGCTGATAGTTCAGATACTCGGCGGAGAGAAGTAATTGCCACTAGGAAAACCACCTTCTGAGTTAGAAGGTGGAGAGAAATGTCCCAAAGAGGCTCAAAAGGTGGTTACTGTAGCACAGTTAGGACTAGGTTAAGATCCCATGCGTTTAATGGTCTCCTGTTATGAGGAACCAGTCGGCAAACTCCCTGGAGAAAAGTTTTCACCTGTGGTTTGAAGGCAAGGTGTCGTTGAAAGAGAACCGAAAGAGCTGAGACCTGGCCCTTAAGGGAACGTAGGGACAGACCAGACTCGACTGAAGGAAACTGAGGACCTTTGGCAGGGAATAGGGGAATGGAGAGTGAACTCGGAGGAGCACCAGGCGAGAAAGGCCTTCCAGGTGCGATGGTATATCCGAGCAGAAGCCGGTTTTCGTGCTCTAATCATAGTCCCGATCACATCAGGGGAAAAGCCCGCTTGGGTCAAAACACATGTCTCAAAGGACAACAAAGTCAAATTCAGAGCTCCCGAATTCTGATGGTAATATGGGCCCTGATAGAGAAGGTCTGAGAGACGCCAGGGCACGTCTGCCGAGAGCTGGATGAGGTCGTGTACCATGCGCGTCTGGGCCGGTTTAGGGCTATGAGTATGACTGGAATGCCCTCCTGTTTGATCTTCCGTATCACTCTGGGGATTAGTGACAGGTGGCAATATGTAAGGAAGTTGGAATTGCGTCCAATCCTGAACTAAGGCGTCTACGCCCAGAGACTGCGGTGTTGTGTGACCTGGCCATGAAGGTGGGAACTTTGGCATTGAACCTTGATGCCATTAGGTCCACAGCCGGAGTTTCCCAGCAACGGCATATTTGTTGAAAGACGTTGGGATGCAGGGACCACTCTCCCGAATCTATACCCTGTCGACTGAGGAAGTCTGCTTCCCAGTTGTCCACTCCCGGTATGTGTACTGCTGATAGTACCGATGCTGTTGATTCCGCCCAGTGGAGAATTTGCTGGACTTCTCGCATCGCCTGGACACTGCGGGTTCCGCCTTGGTGATTGACATATGCCACTGCCGTGGCATTGTCTGATTGTATTCTGACATAACTTCCTGCCAGGAAGCGACTGAAGGCTTTCAGTGCCAGGAAGATAGCTCGAATCTACAGGAGGTTGATGGGTTTGGACGATTCTACTGGGGCCCATATGCCCTGTGGTGCCGGTATACCGCTCCCCAACCCGTCAGGCTTGCGTCGGTGGTAAGAACTTTCCAGTGAACCGGAAGAAAGGATTTCCCTCGCATGAGGGAGGTCGGTCTGAGCGACCAGTGGAGGGAACATCTGGTAACAGTTGACAGTCAGAACTTCCTGTCCAGGGAAAAAGGACTCCTGTCCCAGGACACTAGTATGGCCACCTGGAGAGGCCTGAGGTGAAGCTGGGTAAAAGGGACTGCTTCCATTGATGCGACCATCCTGCCTAGGACTCGCATGGCAAAAGCGAAATGACCGAGGTGCCGGAGGAGGAGAGTGCGGACTCCTTGGCGCAGAGTCTGTGCTCTTTCCTGAGGAAGTACCAGACCTCTGGAGGTATTGAATTGCATTCCTAGAAACGTCAGAGACTGTCTTGGAACTGGTAAAGACTTTTGGAGGTTAACTAACCAGCCTAGGCGACGTAGCGTGTCCACTGTGATGGAAACGCTATGTTCGCAAGCCCTGAGTGTAGGAACCTTGATGATCAGGTCATCCAAGTATGAAAGGATGACTATTCTTCTTGAGTGAAAAATGGTCATGACGGCTGCCATGACCTTGGTGAACACTCTGGGAGCTGTGGCAAGTCCGAACGGGAGAGCCACAAACTGGTAGTGGTCCTGGTTGATTGCGAACTGGAGTAATCTTTGATGAGCTGAAGAGATTAGATCAGTATGTGGAGGTAGGCATCTTGCATGTCGATGGAGGCGAGGAATTCTCCCTCCTGCATGGACGATATGATAGAGCGAAGAGACTCCATGCGAAAATGGCGTACTTGGACGAATTTGTTTAGTTGTTTTAGGTCCAGAATGGGCAGGACCATACCTCCCTTTTTGGGTATCACGAACAGGTTTGAGTAGAACCTATGAAAGCGCTCGGCCGGAGGGACCGGTACAATGACTCCTGTTTTTAACAGTGAGTCAACCGCCTGGAAAAAAGACGCAAGCCTTGGATGATGGTTTTGGAGGGATAGACCGGAAAAACTGATGGGTGGACAGGACATGAACTCTATATTTTAGCCGGAAGACACCAGTTCTCTGACCCAGTTGTTGTCTATAGCGGCTAGCAAGACTTGACGAAAGCGAAAAAGTCGGCCGCCTACCTGTGGGGTGTCTTCCGGGGGAAAAGAGTCATGAGGAGTAAAACCTATGGGATCTTGAACCCCTAGGTTGGGACTAGCGAGATTGAGATTGCCAGTTCGTGCTTGATTTTTGGGTAGTCTGTGAATGCTCCTGGCGTGGTGAGCAGTTGCCGGTCTGCGCTGGCCTTGAGACAGACCAGCCGAACGAATTCCGAAAGGACCAGAATCGTGTTTGTTGTCAGCGGTTGAAGGGCCTCTTTAGTTTGCGTTGGAAGAGAGAAGCACTTTTGCCCCCTGTAGCATCCAAGATTAGTTTGTCTAACTGTTCACCAAAGAGACGGCAATATGGTAGGGGAGGCTTGCGAAAGACTTCTTAGAAGCCGTGTCCACCTTCCATTTCCGCAACCAAAGGGCGCGTCTGATTGTGATAGCATTGGAGGCTGCTGCTGCTGCGCAATTTCCGGAGTCTAGACCTGCATGCATTAAGTAATCCGCACTAAATGATACTTGAGCTGCCTGATCTGACAGAGCAGGGTCAGCGTCTGTAGATCGCAATGCGGCATGTAGGTTACCAGCCCAAGCCATAATGGCCTTGGCTGCCCAAACTGAGACAAACGCTGAGGCCAATCAGGATCCTGAGGCCTCAAAGACGGATTTAGCCATCTGTTCTACTTGGCGGTCTGTTGCGTCTTTAATTGATGAACTGTCTGGTAAGGAAAGAAGCGTCCTTGCAGCTAGCCGTGAAATCGGGGGGGGTCTACTTGGGGCGGATCTGCCCAATCCTGGGTTAATTTTGGTAAAAATGGGTAACGTGCTTCGAGGGTTGCCAAATCTTTTTTTGGGATATAACCGATGCTTTTGGAGGATTTCCTGAAACTCAGGATGATCCGCAAAATATGAGGTCTCTTGGCTCTTTTAAAAGAGACCTTATGTTCTGGAGCATCAGCCGGTGGGTCTGATACATCCAGTACCTGATTAATGGATGTAATTAAGTCCTCCACCAGAGCTAACATGTCGAGTGGGTCTAGGTCTAGGGGCGTGTCTAAGTCCCAGTCTGAAGCAGGATCATAGGGACTCTCAGACTCATGGGAATCATCATGGCTTTTGTGAGATGGGGACACCCTAGAACTTTGAGAGGACGCCGGAGAGGGTGTTCTCTGGACCCTCTTGCGTCCTGAACAAAAGGTAGATAGGATTGGGTCAGTAGTCCGTCGGTGGTCCGAGGCTTCGCCCTGAGTGGTTGATGGTGGCTGGGCAGTGGAGCAGGGGGAAGAGCGAGTCTGCAGAGCCTGGAGTAAAGTCGAGGACAATTAAACATTTTTGGTGTGCCTCCTAAGGACAATAAGCAAAAACTGGTGAGGCAGTGCCTGCTCCAGTGGTGTATACTGCAGAGGAGCACCCACTGTAACTCTTTTGCAGATTCTGCTTAGTGTCGCCTCCTAGTGGACAGCAGCATAACACCCATGGTCCTGTGTTCCCCAATGAGGCGAAGGAGAAAACTCGATGTTGTAATCGGAAGATACCAGGTCCCTGACCCACCTGTTGTCTGTAATGGCGAGCCAGACCTGTTGAAAGTGGGAAAGTCGGCCTCCCACTTGTGAGGTATCTTCCGGCCATGACGAGTCATAAGGAAGAAAATCTATTGGATCTAGATCCCTTAGGTTTGGATTGTCGGGAGCGGAATTGGTAAAAACTACCTGATTTCTGTTGGCTCTGTGAAGTCCTATCTCTGCGTGGTGAGCGACTAGTAGTCTGCGCTGGGCGGCATGTTGACCAACCAAACGAGTTCCGAAAGGAACGAAAACGGGGTTGTTGGTGGTGGGTAAAAAAAAGTCGTTTGGGCTTTTGTTGGGAGAGGGAAGTACTTTTCCTCCCGTGGCATCAGGTATTAATTTGTCACGTTTTACGCCGAACAGGCGCTCCCGCTAAGATAGGGGAGGCTAGTGAGGGATTTCTTTGAGGCAGAATCTGCCCTCCATTCACGTAGCCATAGCACCCTCCTGATGGTGATGGCATTGAATGCTGCCGCCGTCATGCAATTGGCTGTATCCATGGTTGCATGCATGAAGTACTCTGCGGCCACTGTAGTAGGGCGGAGTGTAAACTACCAACCAGGTCATTATTGCCTTAGCTACCCATACTGAGGCGAAGGAAGGAGATAGTGATGATCCTGTTGCCTCAAATACTGAGCGTGCCATTTGCTCCACATGACGGTCTGTGGCGTCCTTGATAGAAGAACTCTCAGGGATAGAGAGGAGGGTCTTAGAAGCTAGGTGGGAAACTGAGGGGTCTACCTGTGGGGAATAAGAGCAAGTTTGAGTCACAGCAAGCAAAAAGGGGTAGCAAGCCTCTATTGCCTTGCGCTTTCCGAATATCTTATCCAGATGAGATTGTGCTTTTCAAGGACCTCCTGAAACTCAGGATGATCCGCAAAATATTTATAAGGTCATCTTACTCTCTTAAATGAAACCGAGTGATCCGTTGTTTCACAAAGAGGGTCAGTCATGTCCAGGGCCTGGTTAACTGCTGTGATGAGATCCTCAACCACGGCTAAGGTGTCAGAAGAGTCTAAGTCAAGGGACGTATCTAGTTCCGGATCCGAACTCGGATCGTAAAATCTGTCAGAGACAGAATCTTGTCCGCTCTCCCTGGTGGTGGATGCTTGATAACTGTGGGATGACTCAGGGGAATGACTTCTATGGACTCTTTTCCATCCAGTATCTGGCCTTTGTGGTAGAAGATCTCGGGGGGTGTCTCTAGTAGGTGTATCCTCATGTTCCGTGGTGTCCTCATGCATTTCTGATTGCCGGAGGGTGCAGGGTGTGAGCCTGGAGTAATGTGGAAGAAAGTCTCTACATGGACTGAGACATGGATTGAGATATGATTGCCTATTCAGGTGTACTGGTAGCACCCACTGGTGCGGTTTCAGTAGTAGGCTCTTATACAGTGGCAGGAACACAGGCCTGGCAATGCGGGGCAGTGCAGCCACTGGGGAGAACAGCCTTGCATGTAGTGCAAGAGGTAAAATAAGAAGTAAAGGGTTTGGATGCCCTTTTGTTCCTAGAGGTCGACATAGTTGTATATGCTTGCAATGCTCCAGCTGCTATATTGCAAATGGGGCTGAGCACAGAGGGGGGAGAGGTAGGAGAAAAAGAGAGCTGCAGCAGTGAATAGACCGCTGAGCTCCTTGTCACAATGTATCCCTGCACCAGACTCAGTCAGCTACCCAGCGATGCGGTGTCCTCTCACGGGCTCCGGAATAAACTGTGCGCCCCTGCGAGCTCCAGCGTGCGGTGTCTGTCCTGGAGCTGCGAAATGGCGGTCGCCGTGGGCAAGCAAGAAAAGGGCGGTCCCCCTCCCTATTTTTCTTTTCATAAGTACAAAAAGGGCACACAGTGAAGTCTCACAATATGCGAAAGGTTGCCGAGAGGTTGGCCCACCCCCTCTATGTGCGATCACCGCGGGAGGTAAGAGGTGGCGCCAAAGACCGCTCCAATAGCGCCGGGGCCTGGAGTGAGCAATGGCCACAGAAATGTGAGGGGTTCAGCACGGAGGTCTCAGACCACCGCTAGTAGAGCCAGGAGTGGGGCTCATGATTAGCGATGCCAGTTAGGGATGCCTGTGCATGCAGAGGCTACAGGGGATCGCCATCAGGCGGTCCTGGTGTTAGCAGCGCAAGCTACCCGGCTGTAGACTCAACCCAGAAGCTCCAAGTGGAGGATTGGGGAGTAGTCACTGGTCTGTGGCTGACTTCAGAAATCCTGTGGGCGCTGTATTGTCTGTCCTGTCAACCCAGAGTCCCAACTGGGGGGTCTGGGAAGGATCATTGAGGGGCCCATGTGTATCAACTTCGACCAAGAATCCCAACTGTGGGGTCTGGGGAAGGATTTTTCCGGGGCAGCCTTACTGTCATCGCCTTCAACCCAGATTCCCAACTGTGGGGTCTGGGGAGGATGGATGGCTATCAATATTCTTGTTTCTTATTAAAAGTATTCTTTGCTTGAAGCCAATAAAGAAGGAAAAAGTTAAAATAATATGTTAGGAGAGAATTGATGGATGTCTGCCTCCTAATGACACCAAGCAAAAACTGGTTAGGCTGGTGCCAGCCATAAGGGTGTATAGCCAGTCTGTATTTTTCAGATTCTACTTAGTGTCGCCTCCTAGTGGACAGCAGTATAACACCCACGGTCTGTGTCCCCCAATGAGGCAAAGGAGAAAGTACATAATTCACAAAAACAGCGCGATCATAACAACTGCAATCATCCTCTATATACACACCAGGGGCACAAAAAATAGAATTATTCTTTCCGTTAATTCAGTTTCTAGGAACCTTCCTCGACCGCATGGGAGGTTGCCTCTCCACGCCCTAATAGGGACAGGAAGCACAAGAGAGGTTAAAAGGACCCTCCCACCTCACCCTAGCCAGTGTCTTACAAAGAACCAATAGAATAAATGAAACAGTAACACATTCCAAGAAATATCGAGGAATATAGGGAGGGAATTAAGTGCTGTCATAGAAGGTTCCTAGAAACCAAATTAACGGTAAGAATTCTATTTTCTCTAGTCACCTTTCACACAGCATAGGAGGAATACCATCGAATTAATACCTAGGACTACAGCCTGCAGGACTTTCCTGCCAAAAGCCAAATCCCTGTTGGAAGCCAGGTCCAGACGATAGTGCTTCATGAAAGTATGTAACGAGGACCAAGTAGCTGTCTTGCAGATCTGCTCGGGAGAGCCCGTTCAGCCCAGGAGACCGAGGTAGATCTGGTGGAATGAGAAGTAAACCCAGATGGTGCCGATAGATGCTGGTTGAGGTATGCTTCTGTAATGGCTCGCTTGATCCAGTTGGCTATAGTGCTTTTAGCCACTTTTTTGCCCTTATTCCGTCCGAAGTGTTGGATAAAGAGTTTATGATCAATACGCCAAGGTGCCGTCAGGTCGAGATAGTGCAACACATCTTGCGGACGTCCAATGAATAGAATTCTTCCTTCCTTGGAGTCTGAGGATACTGACAGAAGGAAGGAAGCACGATGGATTGGGAGCAATGGAAATTCGAGACAACCTTGGGAAGGAACGAAGGGTCCAGCTGAAAGACGATGCGGTCATCTCGGATTGTCAAATACGGTTCCCTGATGGATAAGGCTTGATGCTCCACAACTCTCCGAGCAGAAGTAATGGCCACAAAGAAGGCAGTCTCGTGAAAGAGAGATCGTACACCACAGGACAACAGCGGTTCATAGTGAGACTGTGAAAGCCCAGTCAGGGCCACATTGAGGTCCCAGGAGGGTGTGAGGACCTTCTTCCGTGACAAAGTCTACTAGTGGACACCATAAATCAGCGGATCCAGCGGTGACCTGTCAGATCCGCATCAAAGACAGAACTGAGAGCCGAAACCTGCACTTTAAACATGCTAGGCTTAAGGCCCAGGTCCAATCCATTCTGGAGGAAGTCAAGTATTTGGGATATATTAGGTTGGAGTGGGTCAGGCGGATGAGAACCACACCAAAAGGAGAAACTCTTCCAGATCTTAATGTAGATAGCCTTAGTGACCGGTTTACGGCTCTTTTGCAAGGTAGCCACCATCTTCTCAGAAAGGCACTGAGCCCACAGACCTGGGCTTCAGAATCCAGGCAGCTAAGTTGAGCCTCTAAGGATCCGGGTGGAATGGTGGACCCTAGGACAGTAAACTGGGGTCTGGACTCAGGACGACTGGGCCGTCTACTTTGAGAGCCACGATCAAGTTGTACCAACTCCTCTTCGGCCACAGAGGAGCTACCAGGATAGTATGAACACCTTCCTCCTTGACCTTCTGCAGGGTTCTTGCCAGAAGAGGGATAGGCGGGAAGGCATAGGCCAGACGAAAGTTCCAATATTAGGCGAAGGCGTCTATTCCCACCGTGTCGTCCTATGGGTTCAGGGAGAAAAATGTTGCGACCTTTCGATTTCCATTGGATGCAAACAGGTCGATCTATTGAGTACCCCACCTCCCCACCAGTGTGCAGAACACTGCTTGGTCCAGGCTCCACTCTCCTGGGTGGACAACCTAGCGACTTAGGAAGTCCGCCTGAAGATTCAAGGACCCCTTTAGGTGGACTGCAGAAAGGGATAGCAGGAATTGCTTGGCCCAGAGGAAAATCCGGGAGGACACTGACTTTAGGGCATCAGACCTCGTACCGCCCTGATGGCGGAGGTGCGCCACTGTGGTGACATTGTCGGAATATACAACAACGTGAGAAACCGTGACTAGATCCTGAGCAGCCAGGAGGGCTTCCTCGACTGCCCTCAGTGCCCGGTAGTTGGAGGACTGGGAGCTGATGGAGCGACTCCAGACACCCTAAAGTCGGGTGTGGGCAACCATAGTCCCCACCCCCTCTGGCTGGCATCAGGGTAGCAAGAGGTGTCTGAACCCAGGCAACCCCCCCGAGCAGGATGCAGGGATTCAACCACCAGTGGAGAGACGATGTGACACTCCTCGACATAGCCGCCCAAAGGGTGGGAGACGCCTGTCGACGTAGAGTCAATATTTTTGAGAGAAGGGTCAACCTGTGATCCACTGGGAGAAATGAATACAGCAATAATAATGGTGTTAATGAAGCGCTGAGGTGTAAAACTCAATACACACCTTTAAAGCAAATCTGTCACCACCCCCCAGGCATCTAAAGATAAAATAGCCACCTTCTGCAACACTAAGGCTGCATTCTGAGAAGGTGGCTATAGTATTTATGCTCCCTTGATTCACTGAAATAAAGACTTTTATAAAATCTGTGCCAAAGCAGACCCAAGACAGGGAGGCGGGCTTTCAAGCGTCTATCTCCAGCCTCCTGGTGTCAGTCATCACTCTCTACTCTCCGTGTGCCGTCTCCTCTTCTTTGTCTCCTAGAATCCCGCGCCTGCATAGTGCCTCCTGCCCCGGGCATGTGCCGCGCGCGCTGCTCGTGAACTTCCTGCGTCCCACGCACACCTCACAGGCGCAAAAAGATTACGTGGGATGCAGGAAGTTCACGGGCAGTGCGCACGGCGCATGCCCGGGGTCAGGAGGCACTATGCAGGCGCAGGATTCTAGGCGACAAAGAGGAGGCGGCGCACGGAGAGCAGAGAGGGATGACTGACACCAGAGAGGCTGGAGATAGAAGCTTGAAAAGCCCGCCTCCCTGTCTTGGGTCAGCTTTGGCACAGATTTTATAAAAGTCTTCATTTCAGTGAATCAAGGGAGCATAAATACTATAGCCACCTTCTCAGAATGCAGCCTTAGTGTTGCAGAAGGTGGCTATTTATCTTAAGATGCCTGTCAAGGGGGGGGGGAAAGAGCGGTTTGCTTTAATAATGCTTTACACTCTCTCAAAGCGCGACACGTTTCGACAGCAAGCTATCTTCCTCAGGCAATCTGGGACAAATGATGCCTGTTTGTCGGAGTTCAACAGAACCCCGAGAAACTGTCTTTTGGAAGAGGGTTGCAGCTTAGATTTTTGGAGATTGGGGATCCAGCCCAAGGATTGAAGAATGCTCAGAGACTTCTCCACATGGCTCCTGAGAGTCTGAGCTGAGGGAGCGATGAGGAGGAAGTCATCCAAATATGGCACCAGACAAATGTCTTGCACCCTGAGGAAGGCAACTACCTCTGCCATGATTTTGGACAAAACCCTCGGGGCTGAGGAGATCCCGAAGGGGAATACAATGAATTGAAAGTGAAGGACTTTCACCTCGTACAAAATTACAAATTTGAGGTACTTCCTGTGCCTGGGATGAATGGGCACATGGAAGTAGGCGTCCTTCAAGTCAATCGTTGCCATCTGGTGGTGCAGCCCTATCGATGGAATTGCCGATTTTATTGACTCCATCTTGAAATGCCAGTAGTGGACAAAGGGCCTACCACCTCTTCTTGACTTGGAATCGGGGAAATGACGTTGGAATGCAGTAACCCCTGCAAGTTTGAGTACAGGAGATCCTGGGCACCCTGCGAGAGCAGGGCAGTGACTCGGAGGCCTGGCGGAGGAAGAGACTTGAACTCAATTAGGAGACCCTCTGAAATTATATTTAGCACCCACTGTCAGGTGGTGATTTCTGCCACTGGGGAAGAAAGGCCAAGAGTCGCCCCCCTACCAGAACAGAGTCACTGTTTGTCAGGCTGCTGATGCTGCTGCTGGGAAGGTACGAAGACATTCTTTCATCTACTCTTTTGGTAGCTCCATCGACCAGACTTCTCCTTCCCCTTGGGCTGAGAGGTCTGGGGCACAGAGGAATGGAAAGTGCTGTTTCCTGGTGGATTTTTGCTCCGGAAGAGTTTCGATCAGTCGCTTTATCCAAGATTTCATCCAGCATCGGGCCAAAGACCAAGTTCCATTTAAAGGGCAGAGAGCAGAGCCTCCGCGAGAAAACTGGTTGCCTTCTTCAGCAAAGGAAGGGAATCGAGCAGTTCTTCCCTAAGGGCACCCTGAGAAATGTGTGACTCCAGTTGGTCAAGCCATTTGAGCAGGGACCTTGAGACACAAGTGGAGGCGATATTTGCTTGAATAGTAGACGAGGACGCCTCCCAAGGTCTTTTCATAAAGCTTTCGATTTTTCAGTCCATTTGGTCCCTAAGTTGTGAAGTATCCTCAAAGGGGAGTGCGGTTTTCTTAGCTATACGTTCTACCTGCACATCCACCTTTGGGTCATCCCAGTGTATCTCATTTTCCACTAGGTGGAACCTGTGTTTGAGATCACTCTTGAATTGTTTCTCAGGAAATTCCCATACCTGAGAAATAAGATTCAAGATGTTGGTATGGACCGGGAAGCCGACCTGTTTAGCCGATTAGAGGCCTGCAAACATCTCATCTTGGACCGAAGGGAGGACTTGCTCCTCTCCTCTAACCCCATAGTGCTCCGAACTGCCCCAATGAGTTCTCCCATATCATCTGAGGAAAGTAGGAATTTGCGCAGTTCAGCCGGCCTGGAGGACATGGCTTCATCAGGTTTATCAGAACCTGAATCAAGATCTTCCTCAGAGTCTGACGGGGCTGCTTGGAGCTTCCTCTTCATAGGGGAGGGAGGACCAGCTGTAGGAGCAACCGGTGAGAGGGAGGCCAGGGAGGCTTGTATCTTCTGCTTCACCATGGACCTCAACTCATCCACTAGACAAGCATGTTCATCCCTAACAATCTTGTCTGTCCAACTCTGGTAGAGCTTTTTATTCCAATCCAGAGGTAGCTTTTTTTATACAAACTGGGCATTTGTTAGATTTGCCAGTAGCCTTCTTAGGGGCAGCCTTGTCTCCATAGAAAAAAAAAACTGAATTAGTCCTTACCGGTAATTCCTTTTCTTGGAGCCTTCCACGACAGCATTGGAGGATGTCGTCCACGCCCTATTGGGGGACAGGAACACAGAGAGGTTAAAAGCCCCTCCCCTTCCTCCGCACTCCAGTGTATTACCAAGATCACCCGAAGACATGGATTACCTGATACAATCGAACCAAATCCGACAAGGGGGGGAACTGATGCTGTCGTGGAAGGCTCCAAGAAAAGGAATTACCGGTAAGGACTAATTCAGTTTTTTCCCATCGCCTTCCACGACAGCATTGGAGGAATACCACCGATACTCCTCAGGGTGGGACAATTGCCTGTAGGACTTTCCTACCAAAGGACAGATCCCGACTAGAGGACAGATCTAACCGATAGTGGCGAGAAAAGGTGTGGAGGGACGACCACGTAGCCGCTCTGCATATCTGCTCAGATGAAGCTCCAGCCCGCTCCGCCCAGGATGTAGCAGCAGCCCGAGTGGAATGAGCCTTCAACCCCACCGGAGGAGCAAGGTTTTGAGCAACGTAGGCCGAACAGATCGCCTTCTTGATCCATGAAGCGATGGTAGCCTTGGAAGCCTTCTTCCCTTTGTTTTTCCCGAAATGCTGAACAAACAGGTTCTGATCCAACCTCCAGGAAGCGGTCACTTGGAGATAGTGGAGGACAGATCGACGGACATCCAAGGTGTGAAACACGGCCTCAGCTGCATTAGCGGGAGAATGACAAAAGGACGGGAGCACCACTTCCTGGGACCGATGGAAATCCGACACAACTTTAGGAACAAAGGATGGATCCAAACGAAGCGTAATGCGATCATCCGAAACCACGAGGTAAGGCGGCTGGACCGAGAGCGCCTGTAACTCCCCAACTCGTCTGGCCGAAGTAATGGCCACCAAAAACGCTGTCTTGTGAGAGAGAGATGGAAGGGAAGCAGCAGACAAGGGCTCAAAGGGCTCCTGAGAAAGCCCCTGAAGAACAATGTTCAAATCCCAAGTAGGGATGGAAGCCCGAAGCCTGGGGCGCAGTCTACCAGCAGAGGTAAAAAAGCGCCTGATCCATCGATGGGCAGCCAGATCCTGATCAAATACGGTACTGAGAGCTGAAACCTGGACCTTAAGCGTGCTCGGCTGAAGGCCCAAATCCAAGCCTTGCTGCAAAAAATCCAAAATGAGAGCCACATTAGGATGATGAACATCCGGAACGGAAGGAGCACACCAGGACAGAAAGCGTTTCCAAACCTTCCCATAAATAGCGTTCGTCACGGGCTTCCTGCTCTGCTGAAGCGTGCGGATCACTGCTTGGGAGAGACCCTTGGTCCTCAGGATCTCGGCCTCAATAGCCAGGCCGCCAGATTGAGCCACTGAGGGTCCGGGTGAAATAGAGGACCCTGGGACAGTAGGTCGAGGTTGTGGGGCAACCGAATCGGACCCTCCCGGCACAGGTCGTGGATAGCGCCGTACCATGCCCGTTTGGGCCACAGGGGAGCCACCAGGATAGCAGTCACCCCCTCCGTCCGAATCATCTGCAACGATGGGCGAAGGCGTCCAGCCCCAGAGGATGATCTGACCGACTCAGGGAAAAGAACATCGGCACCTTGGCATTTGCTCTTGATGCAAACAGGTCATTTGACGGGACTCCCCACCTGTCCGTAAGAGAGCGAAATACGTCCGGATGGAGGCTCCATTCGCCAGGGTGGACCTTCGTGCGGCTTAAAAAATCTGCCTGTACATTGTCTGCTCCTCGTAGATGAACAGCTGACAAGGAGAGAAGATGGCACTGCGCCCAGGAAAATATTCGTCTTGCGAGCACCTGCAAGTGGATGCCCCGAGTACCACCTTGGTGGCGCAAGAAGGCAACCGTAGTTACATTGTCCGACAGAACCTTGACGTGACGCCCTTGTAGGACGTGAACTGCAGCATGAAGCGTCTCCTCCACCGCCAGAAGTTCCCGGAAGTTCGAAGATTGACGACTGATCGATTGACTCCAAACCCCCTGGAACGGCACGTGATCCACCATCGCTCCCCAACCGGACCCGCTGGCATCTGTAGTTACGGTGGTCACTGGAGCCTGCAGCCAGGCCACCCCCGTCCGGAGATTCCCGGGATTCATCCACCAGGAAAGGGAGGCCACCACCCGCCCCTGGGTCTGGACCCGAGAGTTCAGGGAATCCTGGCGCCTGTCCCAGGAACACAGAATGTGTTCCTGAAGCAGACGGGATTGAGTCTGAGCCCAAGCCACTGATGGAATACAGGCCATCATGGATCCCAACAGGGACATTGCCTCCCGCAAGGTGGGGGACTCCCGAGCACGGAAGCGGGTCAGTTTGTCGCGGAGCAGAAGCCGATGTGCGACAGGAAGGAACGAGGTCTGTTTTGAGGAGTCGAGCAAGACTCCCAAAAATTGACGGCGGGTCGCCGGAACCAGTTCCGACTTCCGAAGATTGGGCACCCACCCCAGACCCTGAAGAATCTCCAAAGTTCTGGAAACATGGGTGCGCAGGACATCTGCCGAAGGAGCCACCACAAGCATGTCGTCTAGATAGGGAATCACGCACAAGCCCTGAGACTGGAGGAATGCCATCACCTCCCCCATGAGTTTGGTAAAAACCCTGGGGGCTGACGAAATCCCGAACGGCAGCACATTGAACTGATAATGGCCCGTCCCACCTGCCCCGGAGATCGCGAAGCGCAGAAAGCGTTTGTGAGACGGGTGAATGGGGACGTGATAGTACGCGTCCTGGAGGTCGATGGTGGCCATCATGTACTCCTGCCCGATCAGGGGAATCGCCGAGCGGACGGATTCCATCTTGAATCGCCTGTAAAGAACATGACGATTGAGAAGTTTTAAATTGAAGATGATACGGGGCGCCCTGGAGGGCTTTCGCACCACAAACAACCTGGAGTAGTGCCCCTGGCCCACTTCTCCTGGAGGGACCGGAGACACCACGCCGGAACCTAACAGGTCTTGCAGACCCGACAAAAACAGTGCGCGAGAGTCCCCTAGGGGAAGAGGAGTGATCCGCAGACATGAAGGAGGCGGACTCTCGAATTCCAACCGCAGACCCTCCCGAATGGTCGAGAGGATCCACGGGCATGAGGAGATTGCTTCCCACTGGGGAAGAAACCTCAAGAGCCGCCCAGCAATGGGTCCGGCGTCATTGCTTAGAGCCCGGCTGGGCCCCCGCCCCCTGACTTCGGTGCTGGGGGAGCAAGATATTACGGTTTCTGTCGCCTTTCGGGTAGGCCCAGCGACCGGATTTACCCTTCCCCCTATACTGGGAGGGCTGGCTACGCTCGGACCGAAAGGATTGCTTCCGAAAGGGCTTCTGTTCAGGGAGACACTTTTTCCGGTCTGACACCTTTTCCAAGATGTCATCCAATGCCGGACCAAACACATAAGACCCCTGAAAAGGGATGCCACACAGCTTAAGTTTAGACGTGACATCCCCATTCCACATCTTAAGCCACATCGCTCTGCGAGCCGTGTTGGACAACACTGCACTTCTGGCGCCAATGCGGACCGACTCTGCCGAGGCATCAGCCAGGATGCCTGTAGCATGCCTCAGGAGTCGAACAGAATCCAAAAGCTCCTCCCTGGAAGTACCCTGCAGGATGTGATCTTCCAGCTGGGAGATCCACTTAAAGAGAGATCTGGCCACACATGTCGATGCAATATTCACCTTCAAAGACATAGCGGCCGCCTCCCAGGATTTTTTGAGAACACTTTCCACCTTACGATTGAGGGGGTCCTTCAACTGGGAGGAATCTTCAAACGGTAAGGCGGTCTTTTTAGCCACCCTGGCCACCTGGATGTCCACCTTCAGAACATCCCCGACAAAGTCAGCACCCTCCAAGGGAAACCGCCGTTTCAACTCGGAAGGGGTGATCAGCCTATTTTCTGGCGACTCCCACTCCCGGTGGACAAGCTCCCGGATGACCTCATGGACAGGGAAGCCCAACTGCCGCTTAGCCCGTAAGCCTCTGAACATGTCGTCCTGCACTGAACAAGGGGGTTCCACCTCCTCAACCCCCATGGTGCTACGGACAGCGTCCAGCAATTCCCCCATGGACTCAGAGGAAAAATAGTAGTGTCCAGAATCTCGTGCCTGTGTAGAGGCAACCGAGGCACCATCCTCGCCGTCCTCAGACGCAGAGCTCTGGACAGCCTCCATGAAAGCCATCGAATCACAGTCCTGGAGCTTTCGCTTTTTTGGAGGGGAAGGCCTGGATGCTGCAGCAAAACCCGGCAAGGCTGAGATAGAAGCCTGCACCTCCTGTCTAACTGCTTGAACTTCGTGTCTAACCATGGACTGCAGTTCCTCAAGCAGGGACGGGGATTCTTCCCTGACCACACCGTCAGTACACGGCTGACACAACTTCTTTTTACAGGAAGAAGGAAGTTTCATGCCGCAGATGCCACATTTTCTGGAAGGGGTTTTGCTGCTTTTAACAGGGGGGCCCTTGTCTCCCTATAAAAAAGGGGAAAGAAGGGGACCCAGAGTGAGCGAAGGGATCAAATGCCCCCTACCGCAGTGACCACCCCCAAGACACTTACAGGAGCTGGGGGAACGCTGGGCTCTGCAGAGGCAGAGGAGGAAGATCTAACACCCTCCATCTTCAGGGATCTCCTTACCTGGGTGTAGTCTTCCGGCGGGTACTTATCCCTAAGCACCGTGCCTCCCAACGAGGAACAGCTGTTCCCTCCCTCCTCCCGGTCACTGGCCGCAGGCAGACGCATGCGATAGGCCTGCCGGGCCCCTGGAGCCGCGCCCAAGCCGCCGCCGCACGCACAGGAGCCGCCGGCCGAAAACCGGAAGTGACGTCACCCGAAACAGGAAGTGACGTCACGGCACTCACGGCGCGCGCTCCCGGGACCGCAGCTGGAGGAGGGAGATGCCGGAGAGCTGAGACAGGCCTCCGGCGCTCCGAAAACGGCCTGCTTTGCCCCGGAGGACGCAGGAAGGCCGCAGGGTCCCACATGGGAGCCCGAGAAGGAGGAGGAGGTCGCCCCCGACGCCCATCTCTGGCCCGGCCGTAAGTCCACTAAATGCTGCCCCTGCCAGCCTGACAGCACTGGAACCTCTCCATGCCCCAAGGGGGACAGGAAGACACTGGAGTGCGGAGGAAGGGGAGGGGCTTTTAACCTCTCTGTGTTCCTGTCCCCCAATAGGACGTGGACAACATCCTCCAATGCTGTCGTGGAAGGCGATGGGAGAGAAAACAGTACAAGGGAGCCACCAGTAAAAGCTTGCCCTCAGGCATAAGGGACCCCCCCCCCCCACACAGACTTACTGTGGCAGGGGGAACACTGGGCTCTGCAGATGCAGGGGAAGACATGTCAGCACAGCCACTTGTAGCTTACTGTGGTTCAGACGTCTTCAGGGCAGTCTTTATGGAAAAAAAGGCCTACCCCCCAGTGTCACCAACTTGTTCCCCAAACTCCACACCGGGCCCTGGGCAGGCCACTGCATGGTGTTGGCGTGCCCTGTGTGCTGTCCCCGCCGAATCCTGAAACCGGAACTGAGGAGTGCATGACCCGTATGTCCCGCCCACCGGCATTGCTTCGGTGCCGTGCGGGACAGCGCACACAGGGAAAGCGGCGGAGGGCTTTGTTAGCAGAGGAGGCCGCCGGCCAGGGAGCCCACATCTCGCATCACCTCAGAGGGGAACCGGAGGGCCAGGGCAGTGGTCCCATCACAGGAGTGCGTGGGAGCAGTAGGAGGAGGAGGAGTAGAGCCCGAACAACACTGCCCGGCTGGATCAAAAAAATATACTGTAGCTCGCCGGCCACCACAGCAAAGGAGAAAAAGAAAACCTCTCCATGCCCCATGGGGACAGGAAAGACACTGGCTAGTGGAAGGTGGGAGGGTCCTTTTAACCTCTCTTGTGCTTCTTGTCCCTATTAGGACGTGGACAGGCAACCTCCTTATGCTGTCGTGGAAGGTGACTAGAGAAATACATGATGTAAAACTTAATTTGGAGCATGACAACTATAGAGGTACATGATGTTAGGCATAATATAAGACATAGCAACTACCAGAGCCAGATTCATGTGACAGCCACACTACGCTGAATGCCACACAGGGTAGGAGGGGGAGCAGGGGAGACAAAGACAGGCACAGGAGGGGACAGAGGCAGGCACAGGAGGGGTCAGAGGCAGGCACAGGAGGGGTCAGAGGCAGGCACAGGAGGTGTCAGAGGCAGGCACAGGAGGTGTCAGAGGCAGGCACAGGGCGAGGCAGCACAGGAGGGACCGAGACAGGCACAAAAGGGGATCGAGACAGCCAGAGGAAGGGACCGAGACAGGCACAGGAGGCGACTGAGACAGCCAGAGGAGGAGACAGAGACAGCCAGAGGAGGAGACAGAGAAAGCCAGAGGAGGAGACAGAGAAAGCCAGAGGAGGAGACAGAGAAAGCCAGAGGAGGAGACAGAGAAAGCCAGAGGAGGAGACAGAGAAAGCCAGAGGAGGAGAAGAGAAAGCCAGGGGAGGAGACACAGAAAGCCAGAGGAGGAGACATAAAACAAAGGGAAAATGGAAACTGGAATTTATGAACGCTAAGGCACAAAGCAAAGAGAACGTATTAGCAGATTTTCAAACCTTTCATTATTAGCTCCTTGTATGGGCCACAACGCTTTTCAATAGCACGCAGGCTATCTTCATCAGGTATCACTCCTGCTGGTGACATCAGCGCCGGAGCCCACCCTGCTCCAGATTATGATGTATGCTCCAGCGCTGACTTCACCAGCAGGAGGCTTTTCAGCTGCTTCAGCCCATTGCTCGCTCTGCTCCTGAGTGACTTCAGACACAGAGGAGCATGAGCGGGCGAGAAGGGAAGACACAAAGGAGGCGGCACAGAGGGGGCTGGAGGTGGCACAGAGAGGGCTGGAGGAGGGGAGGACACCAGGGAATAGCGATGACTCCATACTCAGTAAGTACCTCCTGACTCCTTATCTGTACACTTTCTAAAGTGTTTTGTACAACTTACAGGAGGGCTAGAGACATGGGGGACCCCTTCCCTGAATGCAGCAGACTTTCTGCATTCAGGGGTGCTTTCAGTTTGGAAAGCACCATGGGGGTGACAGGTCCTCTTTAACAAATTCCTTCCTGGTCGGGGGATTCTCATCAAGCCAGTGCAGAGCATTTATCTTATGCGCAATGTACAGCATCCTTGTGATTGCCAACTTTTCCCACTCGTTCGTCGTCATATCTCCCACATGCCCTAGAATACATGTCAATGAGACCCAGGACACAGTCAGTTTCATCACGCCTTGTATGAGGTTTAAAACAACTATCCAGAATGCTTGTAGACGAAGACAGGACCAGATCATATGGACAATATCCACCACCTCCATCCCACACCGAGGACAATCCGAATCCCCACTCAGGACTGCTATAGACATCCATACAGGGATTCTATACACTCTGTGCACAGTAAACAATTGTGTTATTCATCCGGATTCACTCATGGAGATTTTACGGATGTACTGCAGAATATACTCCCACTGTGTGTCCGATATATGCCCCAAATCTTCAAACCATTTTGATTTAGTCGTCAGTGGACATCTGTCACGGAAAGTCTCTAGCCGTCCCCGGTACAACAAGGAGATGAGCCCCCTAATGCCTCTCTGTGACCCAATCACATGTAGTATGCTATCATCGAGCCCACATCTAGTAGAAAGCTAAAGAGTTTCCATGATTAGCACATTTGGCTTACCCTTAACACAAGTTCTTGGTATCACATGCGTGGGAAGTCTATTCCAACAACCCAGTGATTAGCAGAAGGAAAGAAAGTACCACTTCCTCTTAATTGCTGACCCCACAAACTAAACAGTGTTAATGGTTATGCCCCACATAAAAGTAAAAAGGATGTAAAATTAATTTAGCACTCCAAGCTGGATTGTAGGTGAAGGTTTATTACAAAATCAATCCAGTGAAAAACATTACATTTCTGTCTTAACATCAGACAAGAAAAAAAAACAAAACAAAAAAAAAAAAAACAGTATTGTATTTTTCGGACTATATGTATGCACTCAGGTTTTAAAGAGGGAAATAAAAAAGATTAAGCAAAAAATGTGGTGATGACGCGGGGGAAGGGGGTGAGATCTGCTGCTGACATGGGGACAATGTCCCAATCCTGGGCTCCTTCCAGGTATATATGTACCCCATCTTGGCATAAATAGTGTGCTCCCCAACCTAGTCTATACATCCTGGTATATGTATATGAGCCCCATCCTGGTATATGATCCACCATCCTATTATATGGCCCATATCCTGGTATGTGCCAAATACCCTGGTACATGATCCCTTGTCATGGTAAATAGCCCCTCATCCTGGTATATAGCACCCCATTCTGGTATATCATCCCCCGTCATGGTATATGGCCCTTACCATCATAGTGTATATCCCCCCATCATGGTATATGGCCCTCCCCATCATAGTGTATAGCCCCCATCTAGCATATGGCCCTCCCCATTATAGTGTATAGATCCCCCATCAAGAAATATGATCTCACATTGTAACGAACACTTAAAAAAAATAAAATGACGTACCTTCCATTGCTCCCCCAGCAGCACTGCAAGGTCCTCCATAATTCTTGTTCCGGCAGCTGATCATGTCAGTGACGCATGCAGCGATGACATCAATGTCTAGAACTGACTAACAGACTGTCAGATGCTGGCATAAGATAGGAGGACATTGTGGTGCTGGGAGTGATGGGAGGCGAGTATAATTGTCTGTCACCGGGATATTCACTGCTGCCCATGCCAATGATGATGTGTGGGAAGCAGTGAATATCCACAAACATGATCACCAGTGGCCAAAACTGCGGATCACGTGTGCTGGCTATTTAAGTTAATATAATATGGGCCGCTCAACCCGCCCATCATGCTGCCCAACCTGAGAGTGTCGGCTTCAGTGCCAAGAGGTGATTGACAGGTGGATGCAATGAATATTACATTAGCCTAAACAGCAGGACCACGTGATCGCCGGCTGCAGCCTGCTCCAGCCTCGCGTGACCTGCTCCAGCCTCCGGTACCCACTCTACTACCGACAGCCACAGCCAGATACCATGTATCTGGACTATAACACACACACACACACTTTCTCACAAAATTTTGGGGGAAGAAGCGCATCTTAAAGTCCAAAAAACATGTTGAATTAAAGCTAACATACAAGTGGTATAAGACTCAGATGAAGCACATATAATGTAAAGTTAGATCATACAATAGGTTATAGGATGTGAAGGAAGCAAAGAACAAAGTACCATATTGTGAACATGTGATCATAAAAGCAAATATGTTATAGACCCCTAAAGGTGGCGCTGGCGTTCATCCACTTCCTCACTGAAGTGCAAATTTGCAAGTTCTTTTTAGCCATTTAATGTGGGGATAGTACCCTACTTGTGCACCCTTAAATTAGGAGTGCCATGCACCTTCTCGTTTACATGAACTTTAAGAGACTTTACAAGTACGGTGTATGTCTAAGGCAAACTTTTGGCTAACATCGGACCATCAGTTCATTTCAAATAAGCATTTAACTATTTTAGTTTCCACAATGTAATACACACTTTAACAATCCCCTGCCTCTTCGGTGAAGATGACTCCCCAGATGCTTTCTGGCCTTTTTGTTACCTGGCTCTCGAGGCAACCTGTCAGCATCATTAAGGCCACCACTCTGACTATTGATTAAAGCTAATGTAGCAACATGTTATTGCTGACTTCAGGTGAACAGAGATTGGGGAGGCAAGGGATTGGCTATAAATGACAACTTTGGTAAATTATACCATTGTAAAGGATTAATTACCATCAACACACCACCTTCACTGGAAGATTAGGGGCAAAGTTTAAAAAAAAAAAAAAAAAAAAAAAAAAGTAGGTGTGTGCTAACAGGCAAACAACAACGATCTGCGATTGATGGGTCAATTTCTCCATACATAGTTTGTATGGATGTAGAGAGGTGCTGAATAAGGGCCCACTATTTGTTACCTTGCACTCTTTGATTTCTTCCATTAAGATCTTATCACAGGTTGGAACAAGATCAGGCTTCTTCGTGTTCTCCAGTTTCTTCCGAAGACGGGAAATATCCTCCTGGGAGGAAATAAGCAGAGACAGTTTAACCAGGCATAGGACAGAACACTCACTGTGAATTGATACCACAGAACGTAAAAAGCATCACAAACAGTACTTTTGTTTAATTCCTACAGAATTAAATGGAGAGAACTGAAAGTCAGTGAAGATGTCCCTCTACTGCAGATCAAGCAACTAGTGGCCAGCATGCTCCAGGAATCACGTCAGCCAAACTCTAGGACCAAAATCAATGCCTTCTGGAATATACTGCTGATTTTACAGTCATTTCTGGCACGCACTGTGCATATAACAAATATTCCTGGCAGACACTCTTAGCATTGAATGTCTCAGATTGCCAGGTGTATGTGTACTCACTGCCCATGAGTGGAAGTCGTCGGCACTTCCAGTCAAGCGCACCACTCCTCTCTGAAGACAGGACATACAACAGCCTTCTGAGTAGTGTGCATGCGCAGCTTTGTATCTCGCTATGATGCTGGGCAATGTAAAGCATGTTATTACACCCACAGAGGCATGATAACATGCTACGCGGGCTGACTATTCAGCGGAACTAACACCCACTAGACTAGTCAAAGCTCTAATTAGCATATCATAAATGATATTTAGAAATACCTTTTCTAAAGATTTGTTATGCTGCAACATGCTGGGACTATGAGGAAGGTATTCTAGAAATGCCCCTAGAACTGCTTGTGGTTCTGGGTGCACTAGGAACCTGACAGGTTCCCGATAATTTTATACATTCACATAGCATGATATGTTCTTTTTCTGGCCAAATCATCTTAGTACTTTGAAGGTCCTGTTATTAGCTACAGGAATTTTTAATGGAGTTAATGAAGATAATGATGTTTGCAATTGACACAACAAATCTTCGGACGCAATAGTGAATACTCACAATGGTCACTCAACAATGTTTCTCCACTTTACCTGGGCTCTCTTGTAGTTGAAGGCATCTTTTTCACGGCCTGCACTGTTTTCTATGATCTCTACTCGTAGGTCTTGCAACTTCTTTTGTGACAGTTCCAGCTGACCTCGCAGCTCCTCTGCTTGTTGTGAGGCATCCAGTGCCTGGTATTCATGAAATAATGAGGTAATTGTATTAAGAAAAGTCTTGTATGCTCTACAGCGCCCCAAAGCAAGAGACTAAAATTAAATTGTATTGAGGACAGCCATAGAAAGCAGACAGAAGGCAAGGGAGCATGGTGCTCAGCAGAATCTTGGCCTTTCCATAGAATGACCAGTGGATATCTGAAAGCTTGGACTTCCACAATGCATCTTTTTCAAGGACCATTAATGGGTTACCGATCCATGGCATTTCATTGTTTCCATCAAAAGTAGCTAAGGAAAGTAAGAAGCAGGCTCAGGAGCCGAGACTGCTTTATATGTGGCAGATGTTGACTGTGGCCATTGTCTACCTCTAACTACAACTGGAGAACGCTTCAAATGCAATGGTTTAAGCATTTAAATTCAACTGTAAGGAACATTTAACCTCATGCCTACATAGCAATTTTCAATATTTGCACCTATGCTTTTTCCCTGCTATTCTTCAAATAGAATAGTATAATAATAATATTTATTCATTTATATAGAGCTATTAATTCCATAACGCTTTACATACAGTTGAACACTGTCCCCATTGGGGTTCACAATTTAAACATCCTATAAGTATGTCTTTCAACTAAGGGAGGAAACCAGAGTGCCCAGAGGAAACCTACGTAAACACGGGGAGAACATACAAACTCCTTGCAGATGTTTTCCTTGGTGGGATTTGAATCCAGAACCCCAGGGCTGCAAGGCTGCAGTGCTAACCACTGAGCCACCAGTGGTTGTAGCTTTGAAAAACATAATACAGTTTACCATTAAATGTACTGGAAAATGATTAAAAAAATCCAAATCACCTACAATTCCGTAAAGAAAACAAAACGCAACACAATACTGCAATTGCTTTGGGTTTTTGTTTTTATGTAGTTCATTGTAGTGTATAAATATGGCCTTAGGACACAGTGATGTCAAGTTTATTTTATTTCTTTATTTTTTTAATGGGGAAAAGCAATTGATTTGGATTTTTTAACTATTTTCTTGTTTTTAAAAAACTTTTTTTCTGCTCCTCTCATCACAATGTGCTTTCCACCCCAGAGCCCTCACTTATGTTTCATTCCTTTGACGTCCGCACTGTGAGGGCCTTTTCAGATCTGCATTTGTGCTGCGTTGGAGGTCACTTGGGTAATAGTGATCATAACTTAATAAGCTTTCAAGTATCCTTTACTAAGACGTGTAGTAGAGGGGCTACAAGGACACTAAACTTCAGGAAGGCAAATTTCCAACGGTTGAGAGATGATCTTAGTGCAATAAATTGGGACGATGTCCTGAGACATAAAAGTACACAACACAAATGGGAGATGTTTATTAGCATCCTGAATAGGACCTGTGCACAATATATACCCTATGGGAATAAGCATGCTAGAAATAGGAGGAAACCACTATGGCTAAATAAAGCGGTAAGAAGTGCAATATGTGACAAAAAGAAAGCATTTAGGGAATTAAAGCAAGTAGGTAGTGATGAAGCATTATTAAATAAATACAGAAAATTAAATAACATTTGTAAAAAGCAAATCAAGGCAGCAAAGATTGAGACAGAGAGACTCATTGCCAGAGAAAGTAAAAAGAGTCCCAAAATATTTTTTAACTACATAAATAGTAAGAAACTAAAAAATGATGGTGTTGGCCCCTTTAAAAATAGTCTGGGTGAAATGGTGGATGAGATGAGGAAAAAGCCAATATGCTAAATTACTTTTTTTCAACAGTATTTACACAAGAAAATCCCATGACAGACAATATGATCAGTGATAACAAAAAGTCTCAATTAAATGTCACCTGCTTAACCCAAGAGGAAGTACGGCATCGTCTAAAAATCACTAAAATTGACAAATCCCCGGGCCCGGATGGGATACACCCCAGAGTGCTGCAGGAATTAAGTACTGTCATAGATAGACCATTATTTTTAATATTTAAAGATTCCATAATAACAGGGTCTGTACCACAGGACTGGCGTATAGCAAATGTGGTGCCAATATTCAAAAAGGGGACAAAAACTGAACTTGGAAATTATAGGCCAGTAAGCTTAACCTCTACTGTGGGTAAAATCCTAGAGGGTTTTCTAAGAGATGCTATACTGGAGTATCTGAAGAAAAAATAACCTCATGACCCATTATCAACATGGTTTTACGAGGGACCGTTCCTGTCAAACTAATCTGATAAGCTTCTATGAAGAAGTAAGTTCTGGACTGGACCAAGGAAATGCAGTGGATGTGGTGTATATGGACTTTTCAAAAGTTTTTGATACGGTGCCACACAAAAGGTTGATACATAAAATGAGGGCAATGGGGATAGGGGAAAATATGTGTAAGTGGGTTAAGAACTGGCTTAGTGATAGGAAACAAAGGGTGGTTATTAATGGAACACACTCAGAATGGGTCACAGTTAACAGTGGGGTACCACAGGGGTCAGTGTTGGGCCCGCTTCTATTTAATATATTTATTAATGACCTTGTAGGGGGCATACGGAGTAGAATCTCAATATTTGCAGATGACACTAAACTCTGCAGGGTAATCAATACAGAGGAGGACAATTTTATATTACAGGAGGATTTATGTAAACTAGAAGCTTGGGCTGCTAAATGGCAAATGCGCTTTAATGGGGATAAATGTAAAGTCATGCACTTGGGCAGAGGAAACAAAAGGTATAATTATGTGCTTAATTGTAAAACACTGGGCAAAACTGTCACTGCAAAAGACCTGGGTGTATGGGTAGATGACAAACTCACATTTAGTGGCCAGTGTCAGGCAGCTGCTGCAAAGGCAAATAAAATAATGGGATGCATTAAAAGAGGCATAGATGCTCATGAGGAGAACATAATTTTACCTCTATACAAGTCACTAGTGCGACCACACTTAGAATACTGTGTACAATTCTGGTCTCCGGTGTATAAGAAAGACATAGCTGAACTAGAGGGGGTCCAGAGAAGAGCGACAAAGGTTATTAGAGGACTAAGGGGTCTGCAATACCAAGACAGGTTATTAAACTTGGGGTTATTTAGCTTGGAAAAACGAAGGCTTAGGGGTGATCTTATAATAATGTATAAATATATGAGGGGACAGTACAGAGACCTTTCTAATGATCTCTTTACTCTTAGGCCTGAGACTGGGACAAGGGGGCATCCTCTACGTCTGGAGGAAAGAAGGTTTAATCATAATCACAGACGCGGATTCTTTACTGTAAGAGCAGTGAGACTATGGAACTCTCTACCACATGCTGTTGTAATGAGTGAGTCACTACTAACATTTAAGAAGGGCCTGGATGCCTTTCTTGAAAACTATAATATTATCAGTTATACATACTAGATTCTTTGATAGGGCGTTGATCCAGGGAATTAGTCTGATTCCGTATCTGGAGTCAGGAAGGAATTTTTTCCCCCAATGTGGAGCTTAGTGTTGCCACATGGGGTTTTTTTTGCCTTCCTCTGGATCAACATGTTAGGCTATGGGTTGAACTAGATGGACTTAAAGTCTTCCTTCAACCTTAAAAACTATGTTACTATGTTACTATGTTTGGATGCATTGTGTTTTTCAGCTGCGTTAACGCATACAAACACATGCATTAATGCATCTGAACGTATCCCATAGAGTAATATGGGATGATACTGTATTTAATGAAGAGCAGGTACTTGAGGCTCTTTCTCTGGTTTATTCTAACTCCCCATGCATTTCTCTTCAAGAATGTCACTTTAAACTATTTTCAAGATGGTATTACTCCCAATATAAATTAAGTCTATTTTATCTGGGTATCTCCTCAGACTGTTAAGAGAAGATATGGTGAGGTGGGTAATCTTACCCATCTTTGAACAAATTTTGGAGAGACATTCAGCATCTGATATCTTGGATCACAAAAATTTCCATCACCTTATCCCCTGAAGTAGCTCTGCTGCTAATAGGTATCAATGATATACCTTACATTTATGTTGTCACGCATATTCTCCTCACTGCTAAACTACTAATCACAGCTAACTGGATAGATACACAACCTCTAACACTTGATGTTGTCATGGAAAAAATTAGCACACATGATACATATGAACATAGCTTTGTGGTGAAATTTAACCAAAGGGAAAAATATAATGAGAGATGGGGTGTATGGAATAATAATTTCTCATCAAACTTATGGCTGTGGATCCATTGCGTTTAAACACATTGACTATTAAATGTATTAATTAATTTATTTTTATTCAGGTGTACATACAGAATATCTTTACTTCATATTAGGACTTTAGCGGACAGAATTAAGCTTACTATGTCTCAACTTCTATTACTTCCCCTTCCTTGCTCTTTATCTTTTTTCCTTCCCTCACCCTTTTCCCATCATTCTTTTTAACTCCAATCCCTTTCCTGTTCTTTTTTAGGACGTACGCTGTGTTTCATCGCATTTGAAAATTTCTTAAAATTGTTATAATTTGCAGCTTTAAAATATTTTCAATATATGTATGTTTGATATTTGTTATATAATGAAGACTTATGAAATATCAGTGAGAGTTATATGGGAAAAGAGATAAAAATGCACTGGAAACACAATCACGGTAAAAACGCATGCGTTTTCACCCAGCATACAGGAAACGTTGCCAGAAGTTTTACCTTGGCTGGCAGTCAAAAATACAGGGGAGCTCATTATTTTTTTAATTATTTAAATGAATAATTAAAAAACGTGCGGAATTTCGCCCTGATTTTGATTGCCGTCCAAGATAAAAATAAACAAGGCAGCTGTGGGCTGGTATTTACCCGACTCTTACTTATGCCCTTGAGCGGTGACATCGGGGTGATGAAAGGTGTTAATGACAGCTGAGCCTTGACACATATATTAAACCCAGATTGGTAATGTCAGGCTTCTATGAAACCCACCCATTACCAATCCTATAAGGAAAGAGTTAAATAAAAGCACAAAGAAAATTCTTTATTTGAAATAAAGGACACACAAACTTATTTCACCACTTTATTATGCTCCTCAACTTCCCCCAAAACTCAGGTCTGAAGAATTCCAACATATGATGTTCCTCAACTATTCCTGCCTCTGTGGCATCCAGAGACTGCAGCAATGGATCAAGCGTCCTCTAGCTGCAGCCTCTGGGATCACATTGACAGCCTCAGGGGATGGTGGTGACATCACTGAGTCACTGAAGGCTTTAAATGATAAACTGGAAAATGTATGAAGTAATCCAGACAAAGCTGCAGCTTGTAGCACACACAATGGTGCAAGTGGATAATGAGCAGTGTTGCTTAGTCTTCAGTAAACCAGTGAGGGGATGGCGCTTGCCAGGGGTTCTTTCAGGCGTGGCTTTGGTCCGGTGGGGGGTTGCATGGTGCGGGGGGGAAAAGACGGTCGCCGTTTCACGCCGGATGTGCTTTGTGGGTCCGCAACTGGCAGTGACATCTCATGTCGCTGTCGGCTGTGGACCTGTGGGGGCGCATTCGATGTGGGGCAGTGGCTGTCGTCCCCCCGGCTGGGCCCTCCCTGTGCTGTGTGGCCACTTTGTCGCATTGGAGTCGCACCTGCGGGTGCCGTCTTGTTGCTAAAGTCTTTTGTATTATATAAGTGTACTATATCATACAAAGACTGAATAAAGAATCAGTGAGCTGGCGAACTGAGCTTTCTCCCCGATACTGCAAATACTATGAAAGGCACAATGGAGTTGAGGTCTATTCCTCTGTACCTAGCATAAATTAATGAATAATGGCAGACTGATAGAAGTTCAAGAACATCTAAGGAAACTAATAAAGTGGAAAATCGGTAACAAATAGGGACATAGTGGAAACACTGTTATTATTGCAAACAAAGTAATTGTTTTCAAGTTATATACATTTGATTGCACAATTTATTTGCAAACTATATGAAAAATATAGATAGAAAGTATTGCTCCTCTCGTAATATATTCCCTGAGAACGCAATAAGGAAAACTGAGAACTGTTTTTAATACAGGTGGAAAATTTTAGTATTATTTTGAGATTTTACTAGAACAAGTATTTTATACCATAAAAATAATTTTTTTTATATCCTTTTAATCCGTGAATAAGGGAAAAAAATGTATACACTAGTAAAATAAAACAAAAACTTTTTTTTAAGTGAAAATAAAATTGAACCTGATACACTGATGTAGACCTAATTGGTAGACATACAATCGGGGGGGGGGAATTATAATTAATTAAGAGGGAGGCTCTAAAGAAAGTTTGAATAGAAATAGAGACTATATAAAGCATTTCTGTTCCTATACGTTGATACCTAAGGAAGGCTATAGTTTTGAACATTTTTAGCTGAAACTCGTTGTACCCTATTGATGAACTGCATGTGATACATTAATCTACTGGAATAAATTATATAAATGACACGGGATCCTTGTGTTCCCTCCTGGAAGCGCTGGGGATTGATTGGAACAGACCTTCTCCACCATTGTCCATTGACGGGCACAGCCGCTGCTTAGCTTGATGATTCTGAAACCTAGCTGCAGGCCAGGAAGGAGCAAACTCTTGGAGAACCAGCACAATTGGATTCTATATGCCTGATACAAGATCACACAAAGTTGAGCAAAAAAGCAAAACTAGCTCCCAGAGGAACTTCCCACCCCTCTCGGTGATGCCCAGCGTCGTTTGACGTCATCCGGAGGGCGAGTGGTGAGCGGGAATAGGCGGCGCCTTCCACGCTAGGCCTGAAGCCGGGGCCTAGCGTGATTTGCGGTCCCGTGAATAGCGGGGGGTCGGCGCGGAGGTTCGGAATTCCTCCGGAACCTCATGGCTGGCAGCAAGGGGGGGCCATGGCGGATCCCTGCGACCCAGCTCCTTGCTGCAGCGCAGGCAGCGCAGGGGGAGCTGAATATCTCTTCCCCTACCTTGGTGCTTGTAGGAAAAATTCAGGGGAGGGAAACAGGTAGAAACCTATGTCCCAGGTCCTTTTCAGGAGTATTGCAGGGCCAAGTAGGGCTGGATGGACCCGGACCCCACCAGAATCCTGGGGTGAGTTCACCCCGCATACGGTACCGGTCCCAGCTGTATACGTGCAGCTGCGCTGCTGGTACATGTGGTGCCACAGCTTAATGACCCACAGGGTGATTAGGGGGACGTCTCCTGCTGTGCTTGCTTTTAGAAGCTTTGTGAGCCTGTGCTCCTGCAGGCAGCCATGTAGAATCCCAGCCCAGAATGCAGCATGTGCTGCTGATACCTGTGGTGCCTCAGCCTAAACACCCAGAGGGTGATTAGGGGGACGTCATCTGGCAGGTAGTCCAGCTCTGACTTCAACTCAGGGCCCCAAGGGAGTGAGGAAGGAGGATGATATGCTGTCTCAACTTGAACCCTGCAACCCAACAGTGGGAGGCTGAGAAAAGGAGTACGGCATATGTATAGATTCTCACTTCCACCCAGCGCCCCAACAGTGGGTGGCTGAGGAAGGAGCATGCCGGGGGTCACACCGGACCCACTTTTCTTCATTGGAAGAAAAAAAGATGAGAAAAAAATAGAGAGTAAAAATGGGTCGTGTGCCTCCTACGACACTAAGCAAAAAACTGGTGAGGCAGTGCCTGCTCCAGGGGTGTATACTGCAGAGGAGGAGCCTCTGTAACTCTTTTGCAGATTCTGCTTAGTGTCGCCTCCTAGTGGACTGCAGCATAACACCCACGGTCCTGTGTCCCCCAATGAGGCGAAGGAGAAAACTATTTATTGGGGTATTATACTAGATACCATATACTATAGGTATATATTTTTATTGGTTGGCACTTTAAGTGCATTTTTAATAAAGATGATTTTTAATAGTGAGTTATACACGCACATTTTAAAGAACAACAGATTGTTTTATACTACCTGAATTGGTGCATAATGAATAAAATAAGAGATTGTACATGTACTAGCTAGTATCAAATAATGTAATAATAGGATAAAATGTATTTGTTTTTAAATAAACATCCCAAAGGAAGGGTTGAGCAGACGAATCTGATAATTTATTTTATTCGATATACCTACCTAAGAGTTAGCGCCTATCCTTAACCACTTATCTAAATCACTAGTATTTGAAAACGAAGAGGGGATATACGCAGTACCCCCCAAAGGTCAGAGCAGCAACTCGTTAGAATAACCTTAATACAGGCTAGCTCCGGTGTACACCATAACTGTACCAGTTACACAATTACGTTGGATGGGAACTCTGTGTATTTTTTTTTAAATTTTACTGAAATTATTGCTAATGGCTGGCTGTCATACTGATGGCTGATGTTAGCAGTAGGGTTTGACGTCCGCTGTAAAAAAAAAAAAAAAAAAAAAAAAAAAAAAGCTAACATCAACCCCTTTATTACCCAATCTGCCACTGCTACAAAGCAGCTGGAAAAGTGAGGTAACCGCTCATGGAGGCGCCAATTCTGAGGCGGCTGCTGGCTGCAATATTCATTATGGTGGACCCAGAACGTAGGGGCCTTACCAAGCTGAGTATTACAGCCCCCACCTGCCTTGCTTACCTTGGCTGGCAACAGGAAATATGGCAAAGCCACGTAATTTTTTTTTTTTTTTAAGTTATTTATTTAAAGAACTAAATACAAAAATCGGTCTCCCCTCCGCCTATCCTTAACCACTTATCTAAATCACTAGTAATTCTGTAAGTGCTATCATTTTGCGGCACAGCGTTGTGCGATGCATCATGCGGCCGGCCTCTTTGTATACCTGAGTGTCCAAAGATGGTGGCCACGTGCATCTATATGTGCGCATGTGTGTATGCATGTGTGTGCATGTATATGTGTGTATGTGTCTAAGTGTGTATGTGCATGTATGTGTATGTATATGTGTGTGCAAGTGTAAAGTTTATGAGTATGTGTGCGCATGTGTATGTGCTTGTATATGTGTGTGCCCATGTATGTGTACATGTGTCTGTTTATGCGCATGGGTGTTTATGTGTGCATGTGTATGTGTATGCTGGAATGTGTGTATGTGTGTGTATGTGCATGTATATTCATGCATGTGTACGTATGCACAATGTATATGTCTGTGTGTGTGTGTGTATGCGCATGTGTGTATGAGTGCATGTGTATGTATGTGTACATGTGTGTATGTGTAGGTGTGTATATGTGCATGTGTGTGCATGTATCTATATGTATGTGTACATATGCGCATATGGTGTGTGCATGTGTATGTATGTCTGTTTGTGTATGTGTGTATGTGCATGTATGCATATGTGTAGGTGTGTATATGTGCATGTGTGTGCATGTATGTATATGTATGTGTACATATGCGCATATGGTGTGTGCATGTGTATGTATGTCTGTATGTGTACATGTGTGTATGTGCATGTATGCATATGTGTAGGTGTGTATATGTGCATGTGTGTGCATGTATGTATATGTATATATGCGCATATGGTGTGTGCTAATGTATGTATGTACGTGTGTGTGTCCGTGTATATATGTGTATGTGCATGTATGTATGGGTGTGTATGTGTGTGTGCATGTGTATGCGTGTATGCATATGTATGTGTGTGCATGTATATGCGTGCGCACATGCATGTGTGTATGCATGTATGCGTGTCCGTGTATATATGTGTATGTGCATGTATGTATGGGTGTGTATTTGTGTATGCATATGTATGTGTGTGCCTGTATATGCGTGCGCACATGCATGTGTATGCATGTATGTGTGTATGCACATGTGTGTGCATGTATGTGTGTATGCGCATGTGTGTGTGCATGTATGCGTGTATATGTGGATGTATGTGTGCGCGTATGTATGTGTCTGAGTGTGTATATGAACATGTATGTGTGTATGCATGCATGTGTGCACGTTCATGTATGTGTGCATATGTATGTGCATGCAAGTGCATCGGTACGGTATGTGATTCTGGTGTATGTATGTATGTATGTATGTATGTATGTATGTGTGCGAGTGTCCCTGCACCTCTTACCGCAACTAGGAAAGTCCAAAACAATGTTAGTGGCATGTGTGCAGAAGGAGATTAGGTGCGTGCAGGCGCCCTCTGGTGGTTAAAATGGGTGCCGCACCCCATCTCTTCCTCCACGGGCCGTAAAGAGAGCCTTGGACTTTCCTAGCGGCGGTAAGCAGTGTGATGGGGATGACGGGTGGGTGTGTGGTGGTGCGGTCAAGTGCGTACAGGCGGAGGGTTTGAGGTGTCAGTGACCAGAACTATATTGGGATACCAATCACTTGGGTGTCCCAATATGGCGTCCGGCGTACTTCCGGTCAGCGCATGGATTGTAGGATTTGGCCTTGTACAGACCTAAGTGGACGACGGACAACATAAAGTAAGTAGCATAATAGATGTATTATTTTTATTGCTATGAATGACTACCACAGGCTGGGTTTCAACAGAGCGCTATGTGAAAAAAAAAGCTGTGCACTCAATGTGCACATAATTAATGCAGTTGTCAGCAATGGTTCAGCTGCATCCACTGCTTTAGATGCTGACTGAATCACTCAAGTCAGTGTCTGCTTGCAAAGATGAAAGTTTAGCTCCTGAGCTTGCATGAAAGAACGGGACCCAATGTAAGTTAGGTCAAATGTCAAGGAGAGGTTACATGATGCCAATGATGGTGGATGTACATACCATTTCTCATTAGCCTCACAATGATGGCCCCATAACTGCCATCTTGGTAGTCTTTTAAATGTAATCCACAGGCTCAGCTCCATAAGAACCACAATGATTCTGCTTTATACTGCAATACTGTTAAATTGTATTATATATATTACATATTGTAGTTAACGTAAGCAATTGTAGGTTCAAGATCTCTAACGGTACCTTCACACACAGCAATTTTGCTAGGCAATTTGCTGGTTGCAGTGAAATCATGGACACATTGTTCCATTTGTACACAGCAACAAAATAGAACAATGTGTCCATGATTTCACTGCAACCAGCAAATTGCCAGTGAAATTGCCTAGCAAAATTGCTGTGTGTGAAGGTACCTTGAGGGGAGTGAAAAAAATATGGAAAAAAATATTAACCTCTTCAAGACATAGGATGGAAACTTAGATCATGTGTTTTGTAAATTCATTTGATGTGGGCTCGCACACCAAGGCCACATATTTGCCTGCACATGACAGCGGATTTAACTGGAGATCTTCCCGCGGCTCTAACCAGTTAAAGCGTTACCGCCATTTAAATGTTTATGTAATAGTAATGTAGAGCAAGTGATTATAATGAACTTTCAAATATACTTCATAAATGAAATCTGGAAGAAAACCTTTCAAAAACCTTCTGGAAGATGACCCCACTAGGCTGTTTCTAAACCAGACATATGCTGGTTGTCAGGGAATCTGTATTAAGCTCCACACACTGAATATGGCCTTATAAGGGTGATGTGATTCTAAAGTACAGCTCGTCCTGCAAAAATCAAGCCCTTATATGGCTATATTGATGGGAAAAAAAAGTTATGGCTCTTGAAAGAATGGGAGGGAAAAACGAAGATTATAAATCACCACAGCATGAAGGGGTTACCATAAACACACAACATTTTAATTCACCACCTTTTTTTCCCCTTCAAAAGTAAATAAATTAAAATATTTTTTTAAAATAAACATATTTGGACAGGTTTGGTATTGCTGTTATTGTACAGATCCCCAGGTTACTATTACCACAGAATGAACTTTGTAAAAACTTGTCTGAAAAAAAACCCTCATTCAGCTATGCCAACAGGAAAAGAAAAGACAAATATGGAGGGGTATAGAAGCTACAAAGTGAATAAAACATTGCTACCTTTCGCTTACTGAGATCCAGCGCTTGTGTGCGCAAAGTCAGCTCCTTCTCCCCTGTGGTGATGCTGCCCTGCAACAGATGTTCCTTCTCCTCCAGTTTTCGGAGAACCTGGAGCTGAGCGTCCACCTGAAATGCAAGGCACATGTGTGTAACTCAGTCAGGCACCATTCTGCACTGAATGGCACCTAACACCAGTCCCTTTCTCTGTTACCTATTGGATTGATATCTGATTGATGGGAACCCCATAGAGGTGAGCCACAGACATGGTACCTGTGTCCGCAGGGTCAGCAGCTGATCTGCCAGTTCCTCCTTCTCTTCTTTAAGTAGTTTATGGATCTGATTGGATTTTATTCTTTCGGACATCAGCTTGAAGTTGGCATCATCTTTTTCTCTCAGCTGCTGCATCAGACGGATATTCTGCTCCTGCATATCTTCAAATGCCTGGCCTGTGACGTCCATTTCTGACAGCAAAGCTTCCTCCTCCTGACAGGCGGAAACAAAGATTAAAAAGATTTTTGACAAAACTCCCAATATAATTTTGAGCATTTTTCTGCTATTTTTTCTCATGGGGTTTAATTTTTTTCTATCGTCAATATTTGGGGTAATATTGCCTAGAAAATAAGTTTCAGCTTCACACATTTTTTTTATGAGCACCAAGAACATTTAAAATCATAATGCTGTCTTTAGTGTTATTTTCAGATTTGGACTTTTCTCATCAGGGCCAATGTTACAAACTCTGATTCACTGCCTTCTGTTTTCAATTTAGTTTCGTTCAAGTTATTTCACATACTGTCCCACACAAAGTCATAAAAAACATTTGCAGGTATTTCAACATTTAAAAACACTTCTTTTTTCATTGCCGATTGTCCCTGTAACTGGGCCTGGTCTTACCAAAGCCACGTCATTCCCTTAGTGCAAGCAGGAGCTGAGTCTGTGACTGGGGAAGAGACCCAGCAAACTCCTGCCCTCTCTCAGCACCTAACAAGTACATGATTTTAACCAAGCTTTTTGTTGTTTTTCCTTAAATTTCATACACAGCACTCATTCAGTATTGTACACAGCAATCAGGAAAGCAGAACTGGCAATATACATAATATCTTTGTCCCTTATGTGTGATGTTTAGCCATCTCCCTGCTCCTCTACCTACAAGATCTCCATGCAACTGCTAAATCTGCAGTTACAGTCTAGAACAGGCGTCTCAAACACGAGGCTCATGAGTTGCATGTGGTCCCTGAGGCATCACTGTGCGGCCCACAGCACCTTGGACAACTTAATGATGCGTTTGTCCAGTGAAGGGGGCCGCCATGGGCCCTGCTGTGCTATGACGTCCTCCAGCCGCCGACTAAAAAAAGGCCTGCAGCTGACATATGTCGTCATCTGCAGGCCTCTGGCCGGCGGCTTGTATTGATCTTACTGAGCGACAGAGCTTGTCTGAGCAGTGGCTGGAGGAAGTCATAGCATAGCAGAGGCTGAAAGTCATTCTCTTCTTCACATCTCTGTAGCTCATTCGCATTTTTTGCACCGTGGGTGAATAGTCTGAATAAAACGATACATCCTGCCCATCTATGGTCAAATCTTTAATCTTCCTTGCTGTACGTAGAATAGTGTCTCTATCCCTGTAATTTAGGAGCCTAGCTAGTATGGCTCGGGGTGCTGCTCCCGGAGGCTGGGGTCTCAGTGGGACTCGGTGGGCACGTTCTACCACAAACACCTTTGATAGTTTATCAGCTCCAAATTTTTTAAGCAGCCAAGACTCAATGAATTCTGTAGGATTCGATCCCTCTGCCTTTTCTGGGACCCCTACTATTCTGACATTATTGCGACGCGACCAGTTTTCTAGGTCATCATTTTTTGCAATGACTTCAGCTAATTGTTTCTCTTGCCATGTCTGAGCAGATTGTATAGTCAGTATAGTGTCCTCAGCAGTGCTCACTCTTTCCTCCACCTCCCCTGTACGGGTGTCAGCTTTTTTCATAGCAGCCTTCATGTTAGTGATTTCAGCCTGTACTCCAGTGACCTGCTTTGTAAGCTTTGTAAGTGCCTGCTTACAGTAGGACACAACAGTGAATACATCCTTCAATGTAGGTTCTCCTATATTAGATTCTAGAGCAAAGTCCGCTGTATCTTCCTGTGTCTCCTCTCTGGAGCCCTCATTCACACAGTCCTCCTCCCCCACTGTCTGCTCCAGCTCCTCCATGTCATGCTCTGCCCCAGCCTCCTGCTTTGAATTGTCAGCTCCAAACTCACCCCTTTCTTGTATGGCAAACTGTACCAGGCGTGCAGCTGCTGACATTCTCCTGGAGCATGCTGCATTCTCTCTGGCTGCCTCTTCCTGGGCCTCGGTGCCATCTTGGCCCTTTACTCCTCGCCCCTGCCCGGGTTCTTTCTGCCTGGTGCGAGTCATGGCTGTGTCCCTGCGCTCCAAAAACACACTCCGGAGGGGCAGAAGAGCTTCCTGCAGGATCCGGTGTCACAGTGGCTGGTCAGGGGTGTACTGGTTCTGTGCACACAGCTGCGATCGGCGGGAGAGCTCCAGTCACACGTCTGCTCACATCCCCGGCTAGGCCACGCCCCCCCAGGCTGGAAGTCCTAGCACAGCGGGGACCGCGGCGGCCTGCTGCACTGGATCGATGCATCATTATAGTGAGAAAAGTGTGTTTGTTGTGTGTGTGTGTGTGTGTGTGTGTGTGTGTGTGTGTGTGTGTGTGTGTAAACAGAAGGCAGACCAGGATGAGGGACATCACTAGAAAAGGGGACCAGAATGGGGGACATCACTAGAAACAGGGATCAGAATGGGGGACATCACTAGTAAAGGGGATCAGAATGTGGGACATCACTACAAAAGGGCATCAGGATGGGGGACATCACTAAAAAAGGGGATCAGGATTGGGGATATCACTAGAAAAGGGATGAGATTGGTGCATCACTACAAAAGGGGATCAGGATGGGGAAATCACAACAAAAGATGATCAGAATGGGGTACATCACTAGAAAAGGGGATAAGTATGCGGTACATCAGTACAAAATAGGATTACTACAATATGGGGACCAGGATGGGACATTACTACAAGATGAGGAACAAAATAGGGACATTACTACAAAAGGGGACCAGGATGGGGACATTACTACATGATGGGGACCAGGATGGGAACATTACTACAAGGATGGGGACCAGAATGGGACATTACTACAAGAAGGGGATCAGGATGGGGACATTACTACAAGAAGGGGATCAGGATGGGGACATTACTACAAGAAGATGATCAGGATGGGGACATTACTACAAGAGGAGGACCAGGATGGGGGCATTACTACAAGGAGGGGACCAGGATGGGGGCATTACTACATGGAGGGGACAAGGATGATAATTGGCTGTAGTAATGTAGACATTACTACAAGAAAGGGGACCAGAATGGGACATTACTACAAGAAAGGGATCAGGATGGGGACATTACTACATGATGGGGACATTACTACAGGATGAGGACAAGGATGGAACATTACTACATGATGAGGACAAAGATGGGACATTACTACATGATGAGAACCAGGATGGGGACATTAATATTAGGATGAGGACAAGAATGAGACATTACTACAAGAAGGGGACCAGGATGGGGACATTACTATATGATGGGGACCAGGATGGAGACATTACTACAATATTGGGACCGATATTACTACAGGATGGGGACATTCCTACAAGAAGGGGATCAGGATTTGTACTTTACTGCATTTAGAAAACAATTCTGGTATTACTAAAAACGTCACTTAGTCCTACAAGGGATGCGGGACTCCAATATAAATTATTTTCGATGTGCAACCCATCAACCCAGTTTGAGACCCCTGGTCTAGAACATTATTGCAGAATTCTACATGGACTGGCTTCACATTTTAACCCCTTCACCCTGGGCAATTTTTGATTTTTTTTCCTTCCCTTCCTCCCAGAGGCATATTTTTTTTTTTAGTTTTCTGTCAATATAGACATATGAGGGTTTGTTTATTGCGGGAAGAGTTTATGCTTTTGAATGACATCATTCATTTTACCATATAGTGTACTGGAAAACAGGAAAAAATTCCATGTGTCCGGTCTTCCCCTGTTGTGTGCCTCGGTCTGGGATGTCCACTGCGAACCTTGGTAATATGCTTTAATCTGTTATGGGATTGTGCCTCATTACTCCTTGAGTCTATGTGAAACTTGCAATGCACTTGCACTTTATATATGTATATTTCTGTGAACCCAAGTGGTGTTAATTGTAAACCTGTATATGGGCTATTATAACTGTACCAATGATACTTGGTGATTCACAATGTATAGTGGTAATAGTGCAATATCTTGTTATGGTTTGGTATTAGACCTGAACACTGTATTGTAAAAGAGCATTCCCTATGTAAATTGAATGTGTTTTTTCTATGCAGATGCCCAGCACTCGACACTTTACACCAACCTCTCTGGTCCATAATCCTTGTAATTGTACAATAAATGTTAATGTGATGCTATTTGAAGTCTTTTCTCGAATAAAATTTTCCACAATCTGTAGTGTTCTCAATTTTTGGGATCTGGGGCTGTGTGATGATTTGTTTTTTGCAGCCTGAGCTGACGTTTCTAATGATACCATTTTTGGGTAGAGAACACTGTTTTGATCGCCTGTTATTGCATTTTGTTGCAATGTTGCAGAGACCAAAAAAATGTCATTTTGGCATTTGGACTTTTTTTAATGTTACGCAGTTTACAGATCTGATTAATTGATTTTATATCTTGATATATCGGTCATTTCTGACTGCGGCAATACCAAATATGTGTATTTTTTTAATGGTTTTATTTTCAATGGATTGAAAGGGGGGGTGGTTTTAATTTTTTTTTTACTTTTTCTTAATTTTCCATGGCCCTCTATGGCGCCGCAGCACTGCAGAGTGCGATCACTTGTGTTGAGCAGAGATTCTTCAACATAGCACAAATTATTGCATTCTGACTAATGTCACTTGGGCATCGCTGGCAAGAAGTGACTCATTACAGCCTCCGGGGTCATCAGCTGACCCCGGTTTGTCATAGAAACGCTTCGATGCCCTGTGAACGCATCACTTGGTCACTGATGCCGTCGGGGAACAGAACGATCACTACCTCGGTGCTTTGGATCAGGCAGTAAGTCTTTGACAGCACAATTCAAAGTGTTAACAGTGCCAATCAGACAGCTGATCCGAATGGTGCTGTTACTTACATATGTCAGCTGATCAGAACAGCTCACATCAAATAGAGAAACATGACTAAGGACGTATAATTATACCCTTGGTTGTGAAGGTGTAAAGGTGGCAAGAGGTCCGCAAAAAGTTAAATTGCAGAAGAAATAACTGAAATGTGCGCAGTTAATATGATTTTAAAATAACATTCTAGATATGTGCTCACTTGTTTGGCGGTTGACAGCCTCTTTTGCAGAGCCTCGGTCTGCTCTTCTGCCGCTCTCATCCGCCGCAAAGCATCCTCATCCGCCATTTTTTTGCTGTCTCTACGTTCCCGCTCCTCTAATTCTCTGTGTCGCTGGCGAAGTTCTTCCAGCTTACGGAGAACCAAAAGTAAGTAACAAAAAATGATTTAACCTCCAAATATACAGGTCAAGAATTTGCATTGGAATATGTCACCTTACCTCTGCTTTGCTCTTCCTCTCTGCTGCCATCAGCTGCACTTTGTCCCTTTGCTCTTTGGGTGCTGAGCGATACATATCCAAGAGCAGTTTCATGTCTCGTAGAGATTCCTGGACTCGTCTAGTTGAAAGGGGGAAAAAATTTTTTTTTCATTTTATTGCCAACCAATTGACATTTGTTGTCGAGCTGTTTGCTCTCCAATAAGGTGTCCAAAGGCTCCAAACAGACATAAGTGACATTCATCTGTTAACACTAGAAGTCCCGGGAATTTAAAGGATCCTTGGTTTTCAATGGTAAAAAGGTCAAATGACCCGTCTCTGGGACTTCTAGTGTTAAAGCATTACTCCACTATTTTAGCATTGATGACCTAACCTTATAACGGGTCATCAATATCAAGTTGAAGTCCGACACTTGACACCCACATTGATCAAATGTTCTTAGAGCAAGCAACAGCCAGAGGTTAGCTTTTTTACCTGTGTAATGCCTGCTGCCGAGTACTACAAATGCTGTGCTATTCATTCAAATAGATGTGAATTTCCTGTCCCTGACAGCAGCCACTACACAACTGATGGCTGTACTATTCAGTTCCACTTTTTTGATCCTGTCCCAGCTTAGGGGCACCATTAGGGCTAGCCACCGAGGTATGGGGCACCCTAATCTAAGGTGAAACTCCTCCATTGTTAGGCAGGGTTTGATTAGGGTGATATAGGTCCCTATTGATCAGTTGTTATCTGGTTCTATCTTGTGCTTTTCTTTGAATCAGTTTGTCCGAGTTTTGGATCCTTTTAATTTGTTGCAATAGAGGCTTGTTTTTATAATATACTATTGTTAAAAACAGGTATTACTTTAAGTCTCGAAAAAACCTGATGCCTAGACGTATATTTCAGATTCTTTTAAAAAATCCTGATGTTTGCTATCAATGGCAGGTTTTTTGTCAGAGCCTATTAATGTGAGAAAATGACAATTGGAGGATGATGATGTTTTTTCTGAGTGAAAGAATACTGTTTAATGATCTGTACAGTTGTTATAAAGGCAGCGTCACACATGTCAATATCGCGAGCGACCTCGCCGAAAAGTGACGCATCAGCGATGTTGCTCGCGATATAACAAGTGCGTCGTGCTGTGTGACAGCGCGACGCAACTGCGATCTATCGCTGGTTGCAGGTTGATAAGTTTATGAGGATGAACGTAAACCTGTCAATCTGCAACCAGCGATTAGGCTGGATCCCGCCGTCTAACACTACAATAGCGATGTTGGCGTCAATCCAGCCTATTCCGCACTATTGCTACGGATCGCTTGCTGGGTTGATCCCAGTCCAGCGAGCAATGGCTCCGCCCACATCGCTGCGGTGTCACCGACAACATGTTGCCGTGTGACACCAAGGCTGCGATGTCGGAAGCGAGCACGTACTGCTTCTGACATCACAGCCTTGGTTGACACGTGTGACGCCGCCTTAAGCGTAATCTACAATCCTGGTGGGAGGTTCAATCCCTTAATTACATAAAACAAGGGATAATCCCTAAAGGACTGAGAATTCCAATAGCAGACAGATCTAAAAATCCACAACTGGGGGGCGTGACCAGGACACACATGGAGCTGGTTACACTTCACTGAGCTCCTGCAGATAATCTGGCAAGCGGCGCTAAATATCAGCCATCCGGACCCTGCTCCACGCTGTATCACCTGCGATCCTCCCAGAGAACCTCCAGGTATGCCAAAAGCCGGGACTAAAAAGGGCAAAAGCGAGAAGAGGCTCACAAACTTCTTTATGGCTGGACAGCAGCAGCACACTCCCAAAATGGCTCCGGCTCTTAGATCTGCAGCCACCCGGACCCACACATCTCATAGCCCTGAGGGAAGTGTGGAGGAGGAGGAAGATATAGATGAAACCCCGGTGACACAGAGGATCCTGAAAACTATGCTGAAAACTATGCTGAGCTCCCTGAGGCGGTCGCTCCAAGCTGATATGAAGGACATGATGGAGGAATTTAGGCAGGAGCTCTCCTCCCTGGGAGACAGAACCTCACATATAGGAGGAGAAGCTGGGAGAGTATACAGCAGCCCATAATGAACTTGCTACAGATTATGCACAGATAGAGGGAGACCTTAAGCAAGCACAACTTAAGATCTGTGATATGGAAGACAAGCTGCGCAAAGGTAACATAAGGATCAGGGGCATCCCAGACCCACAGGATAAAGAGGATCTCCCATCTATAGTGCAGCCACTTCTTCAGATGATACTACCAGATGCCTCACAGGGAGATTTAGCAGTGGAGAGATCTTTCAGACTTCCAAAGCCTGTTCACATTAATAAGGCTCTCCCTAGAGATAGCCTGATTGCTTTCTCCAAACAAAGCATTGCTGAGACTGTTTTACGAGCCATGAGACAGAGTCCCAATTTATCAGCCCCATATACTGGAGTAACAGTGTTCCCGGACCTATCTGCAGGCACCCTAGCCCAGAGGCGGGAGTTTGCACCATACTGTAAACTTCTAAGAGACAGGGGGAATTCAATATAGCTGGGGCTCACCAGTCCATGTCCGGTTTCGGTATAAAGGTACTGCTCAGGTGTTTCACTCTCCCAGCCGTTTGGGTAAAGCATTAAAAGACTGGAATCTGGTCCCGAGCTCCGGGAAATACCCACAACGTCATAGTCCAGGATCCTCATCTAAGATCCGTCTGATGGTGCAGGAATAGGAAAAGGCTGGTTGATTCTCCATACTGACTCAGGCCAGACGATCTGCGGGCCTCAAGGCCTTATTTTTCTTTTTTCTTTTTCACCTTATCCCCCTACCCTCTGATATCTGGACTACCTAGAACACTATCGGAGGGTAGTATACCCGGAGACTCTATCATTCTATCCGAAGTAAATGGGGATGGGCTTGCCCCCTTGGTGGGAATTTTCCCATCTAACAATGTTGGACGGTTTTTTATTTTTTTTATTTCTCTCTGTTTTTCCCCAGGGTTGTTTGCTATGTCTCTTTCCCACCCTTCCCCTCTCCCTACTCCTTCCCCTCCCCTCTCCTTTTGCAGGACCTACTTAGCTATGAGACCAAAGGGAATAGTTTGTAATCAGTGGTGGTGCAGCATGCAGATAGTTTACTCTTTACTTTTGCCATGAGTATAACGGGACTTAGGCTGCTTTCACATAACGATTTTCTGTCATCCGATTGTATCCGTTCCAAAACGGATACAATCGGATCCGAAATCGGACCCCATGTTCCCCTATGGGAATCAGATGGGATCGGATGTGCCACTATTGGCATCCGATTTTGGCACCATCCGATCCCATCAGATTTAATCACGGGCACAAAATCGTAGCCTGCTACGATTTTGTGTCCGTGACTCACATCGGACAGCATCGGATCACTGCTGATCCGAGGCTGATCCTAGTGCCCACAACATGGGAGCCTATGGACATCGGATCCGAGCTCACCTCGGATCCGATGTCGGCTCCGTATCACCTGTCTTTCCCTGCTGCTGCCTCCTCCATCTTCTGCCCTCTCCTATTCTATATGCTGTGCCCCCGCTATTCTATCCTCCTCTATCCCTATCCTGTCCCCTGTCCTCTCCCTGTGTGTAAAAAAATAAAAAAACCTCCTCCCGGAGGATACATCACCTCTCACCGGCTCCAACGCTGCACACGATCAGGACTGAAGAGCCTGTGATGATCTAAGAGACCCGGTCAGCTGACCGGGTCATGTGACTCTGACATCATCACAGGTCTTTCAGTCCTTCAGTGTTGGAGCCGGTGAGAGGTGATGTATCCTCCGGGAGGAGGTTTTTTATTTTTTTACACACAGGGAGAGGACAGGGAAGAGGACAGGGGACAGGATAGGGATAGAGGAGGATAGAATAGCGGGGGCACAGCAAAAAATAGCGGGGGGACAGAGTAGCATAGGAGAGGGAAGAAGATGGAGGAGGCAGGAGTAGGGAGAGACAGGGGACCGCAGGATCCACACAGATCCTGCAGATCGGATGGCTATTTGCCATCCGATAGCAGGGATCCGTATGGATCCGTGCCTGTCCGTGGGGTCCCCCTTCAAAGTCGGATCCCACGGACAGGCACAAAATCGTTATGTGAAACCAGCCTTACACTTAATGGTTTGAATTCTCCTGGCAAGAGATCTCTGGTCTGGCGCCACCTACTACATGATCGTAAAGATATTGTTTTCTTACAGGAAACCCATTTGCTGTCAGATGATACACATAGAATGGCCTCCCAGACATACCCACATCAATTCTTTGCATCGGCGCCCAAAAAACAAGAAGGTGTTGCAATACTGATTCATAAGCGAGTGGCATTTGTGTTGCGGGAGATGTTCCCGGATCCAGAGGGACGATATCTAATGGTTGTGGGCACTATTAATGGAGTGTTGTACTCGTTGAGCTCGGTGTATGCCCCTAATTCGGGGCAGGTGACCTTTATCCGTACAACGCTAGACAAACTGCTTCCCCAAGCGTACGGACACAAGTTGGTGGGTGTGATTTTAATGCTCCTATGGACAGGATGTTGGATTGCTCACGGTCTTCGATGGCTAGACAGGGACTGGGACCTCTGATCTCGTCCTATCATTACACGATGTTTGGCGTTACTTACATGGTAACGAAAGAGATTATACCTATATGTCGCCTAGACACGGCACGTGCAGTCGAATAGATTTTTTTCTGATGGGTGATGGTCTCCTCCCCAAATGCTTGGGGGCGGAGATTGGATCCATCACGTGGATGGATCACGCCCCGGTCTCCGTGGCGGTCGCAGACTCTCTGGCTGTCTCGCCACCAGCCTTGTGGAGGCTCAATGAAACGTTGCTGTCCTCCCCCTCAAATGTAGAAGATCTTACCCAACAGATGAAAGAGTTCTTCCTGCTGAACGATGATGAATCTGTGACCCCAGAGATTTTGTGTTTACCCACAAGGCGGTCATGCGGGGAGCTCTACTGAAATTGGCTGCTTATACTAAAAAGAAATATAACCTGGGACTGCAAACCCTCGTTCAGCAAATTGGATCTCTAGAATCTAACTATAAACGCTCCCCTTCGGATAACCTACGAGAGGCCCTTTTGCAACTACGTCACAAGCTTCGAATTCTGATGCTTGCGAGGGTTGAAAAAAATTTATTGAAAGTTAAGGCTAAATATTATAGTATGGGAAAGCGGGGGGTGCTCTCCTGGCTCGCCGGGTTAAAAAAAAGGAGACGCAGTCCAAGATTGCCCACTTAATAACTCCAGAGGGTATACAAATCCGTAACCCAATACAGATTGCAGAGCAATTTAAGCTCTATTATGAAAACCTGTATAATCTTCGAAATTCCACTGATACTCCCCAACCCACAACGGAGACTATACGTGATTTTCTGGAACGGGCGGATCTCCCTGCTCTTACGACGGCACAGATATCCTGGCTAAACTCCCCGTTAACAGAACAAGAGATTCGAAATGCGATCCGATCAGTGAGGAAGGACTCTGCTCCTGGCCCGGACGGCTTTACGTACCGGTACTTCTCAGTATTTGAAGACGTGCTTATTCCACGTTTACTGAAGGTCTTTTCTTACTGGCAGGATCAGGGAAAAATTCGCAGTGAAGGGTTACAGGCTATTATCTCAACAATTCCCAAACCAGGAAAGGCCCCCACGTTACCCGGTAACTACAGGCCGATCGCCCTCCTTAACTGCGACCTAAAGCTTTACGCCAAAATATTGGCCACTCGTTTGCAAGTGGTCCTCCCCTCCCTCATTGCGCCGGACCAGGTAGGATTTGTGCCTGGTAGACAGGCGCGAGATGGGACAAGGAGAGTGATTAACCTCTTAGAGGTGATGGAGAGGGGGGGGCGAACTGGGAGCTTTGATCTCCCTAGACGCGGAGAAGGCATTTGACCGAGTGCACTGGGGGCACCTTAGTGCAGTCCTTAATAAATTTGCATAATTAGGCCGTTTTTATACTTCTATAATGGCCCTGTACTCTGCCCCTAGTGCCTCGGTCCGTGCCTCTGGGTTCATCTCGTCGTCTTTTCCCATCACAAATGGTACCCGTCAGGGTTGCCCTCTCTCTCCGCTCATATTTGCCTTGGTGATGGAGCCAATGGCTGCTATCATCAGGTCAAATCCTGCTGTGACAGGAGTATCTTTGGGAGCAGTGGAACATAAGGTCGGCCTGTACGCCGACGATGTGATTTTCATGTGCACAAATACAGATACGACTATACCGGCAATAATGAAGGTCTTGGATGATTTCACCAGAGTGTCCTATTATAAATTGAATCTAACTAAGTCGGTGATATATCCGATTAATGTCCCAACTATTATTCAAGAAACGTTACGCTAGAAATATCCCTTCACTTGGGCCCTTACTGGATTTACGTATCTGGGAATAAAAATAACTAGTATAAAACGTATATTACAAACTAACTGTGACATACTGATAAAAGATTTATCGGCTCTCATCTCCTCGTATTCCTCCATACAACTGACGTGGATGGCAAGAATACAGCTAGTTAAAATGACCCTCCTCCCTAAAATTTTATACTTGCTCCGGTGTTTGCCCCTGTATTTCCCAGGTAGGCAAATCACTCGAATCCAGACTTTATTAAATAAATTTATCTGGAATAATAGACCACATAGAGTGGCGGACAACATATTGGTCCTGCCTGGAAAGTTGGGGGGTCTGGGAGCTCCAAATATACGAGCATACTACAGAGCAATCCTCCTTGAAATAGCGCAGATCTGGTGGACTGGCCATATGGGACCCTTATGGCATCAGATTGAGCACTGGAGTGCACCTAGACATTCCACCAGACTACTGCTGGAGACTCAGCTTCTACACGGCAGGGAGCCCACTTGCTTGCTATGCTCTATGCAAGCTGTATTGAAAATTTGGTCCCAGTTAAGGGTGTCACACCTGGGTTTTTTATATCGGTATATTTCTCTAAATGCTCTGGAGGATTTTATTGACTCATTATCCCTACATGCTTGGAGGAGAGGAGGAATTAATTCTCTCTCCGATATAGCTGATAATTTAATTATGAAGCCCTTTGACTCAATAATATCACGATACTCAATACCACGCACGACTTTCTATCAATACCTACAAATGTGTCACTTGCTTTCTTCCACGGAGATCCACAGGGAGGAAAATAGGGAATGGAACACTGCCATACAAACATACTATAAACAGAATATGATTGTTCAGCACGGTATATCGGTCCTATATAGAGCTCTTGTGGAACATAACTGTACTGGCAAACTGCCGTATATGGAAAGATGGGTGTCCAGGCTTTCGTTCTCTGCCACTTTGGAGGAATGGCGCGATGCAGCGCAGCACGCTGCCACATATAGTGCCTGTATAGGCCATCTAGAACAAGCAAAAAAACTCTCCTTTGATTGGTATTTGACTCTAGTCCGCTTGGCTGGCTTTAAGGGAAAGTCGCTGCCAGCTTCTCCAAGGTGTTGGAGATTATGTGGGGGTATGGGATCGGCGACTCATGTCTGGTGGTCTTGTCCAGGAGTGGTTCCTTATTGGAGCAGAATAGAGAGGCTACTTAAAGACCTGATGGGTCTTCCCTGCACTCTGACCCCTCAGCTGGCACTTCTGGGCATTGGCATAACAGACTTTCCCGTACTTTATTACCCATTCTAACTAATGTTCTAGTAACAGATGAGGGGCATTGGCAGATGAGGGGGGTGTGAGTTCAGGTACAGCACTGCTGCAGCAGGGCATGACCTCTGAAAGCCAGAGGAGTGTCTGCTCCAGTAAGGGGGAAAACAGGAGAGTAGGGCAGGCCAGACAGGTGCTGGTAGTGGGGGACTCAATTATTAGGGGAATAGATAGGGCAATCTGTCACAAAGACAGGGATCGTCGAACAGTGTGCTGCCTACCTGGCGCTCGGGTCCGGCACATCGCTGATCGGGTTGACAGATTACTGGGAGGGGCTGGTGAGGACCCAGCGGTCATGGTGCACATTGGCACAAATGACAAAGTTAGAGGTAGGTGGAAGGTCCTTAAAGATGATTTCAGGGAATTAGGCTGCAAGCTTAAGGCAAGGACCTCCAAGGTAGTATTCTCTGAAATACTGCCTGTACCACGTGCCACACCAGAGAGGCAACGGGAGATTAGGGAGATAAATAAGTGGCTCAGGAATTGGTGTAGGAAGGAGGGGTTTGGGTTCCTGGAGAACTGGGCCGACTTCTCTGTTGGCTACAGGTTCTATGCTAGGGACGGGCTGCACCTCAATGGGGAGGGTGCAGCTGTGCTGGGGGAGAAAATGGCTAGAAGGTTGGAGGAGTGTTTAAACTAGGGATTGGGGGGGAGGGTATTCATTGTATAGGAGGGGAAGATAGTGTAAACAGTAACCTGGGCACAAGTAATAAAAGTGGGGGTGGCATGGGGGGTGGGGTTAGAACAGTCAATCTAGTAGGAAGGAATAGAGGTAAAGAGAGATGCATAAAGTGCATGTTCACTAATGCCAGAAGCCTCACCAACAAAATGGAGGAATTAGAATTGATTTTGTTGGAAAATAATTATGACATGGTGGGGATTTCGGAGACTTGGCTGGACGAGAGTCATGACTGGGCTGTTAATTTACAGGGCTATTGTCTGTTCAGAAATGACCGTACAAATAGGCGAGGAGGAGGTGTATGTTTATACGTAAAATCATCCTTAAAACCCATCCTGCGTGATAATATAGGTGAATCTAATGGAAATGTAGAGTCTCTGTGGGTGGAGATAAGGGAGAGGGGGAAAAAATAATAAATTACTGATAGGGGTTTGTTATAAGTCCCCAACAATAATGGAAGTGGAGGAGAATATCCTCATAAAGCAAATAGATGAAGCAGCGACTCAGGGAGAAGTCATTATTATGGGGGACTTCAACTACCCTGAAATACATTGGGGATCAGAAACCTGCAATTCTAGCAAAGGTAATAAGTTTTTGAAAACTATAAGAGACAATTACCTTTCACAACTGGTTCAGGACCCAACAAGAAGGGGGGCACTGCTGGACCTAATAGTAACCAACAGGCCAGACCGCATATCAAATATACGGGTTGGAGGTCACTTGGGTAATAGTGATCATAACTTAATAAGCTTTCAAGTATCCTTTACTAAGACGTGTAGTAGAGGGGCCACAAGGACACTAAACTTCAGGAAGGCAAATTTCCAACGGTTGAGAGATGATCTTAGTGCAATAAACTGGGACGATGTCCTGAGACATAAAAGTACACAACACAAATGGGAGATGTTTATTAGCATCCTGAATAGGACCTGTGCACAATATATACCCTATGGGAATAAGCATGCTAGAAATAGGAGGAAACCACTATGGCTAAATAAAGCGGTAAGAAGTGCAATATGTGACAAAAAGAAAGCATTTAGGGAATTAAAGCAAGTAGGTAGTGATGAAGCATTAAATAAATACAGAAAATTAAATAACATTTGTAAAAAGCAAATCAAGGCAGCAAAGATTGAGACAGAGAGACTCATTGCCAGAGAAAGTAAAAAGAATCCCAAAATATTTTTTAACTACATAAATAGTAAGAAACTAAAAAATGATGGTGTTGGCCCCTTTAAAAATAGTCTGGGTGAAATGGTGGATGAGGATGAGGAAAAAGCAAATATGCTAAATGACTTTTTTTCAACAGTATTTACACAAGAAAATCCCATGACAGACAATATGATCAGTGATAACAAAAATTCTCAATTAAACGTCACCTCTTAACCCAAGAGGAAGTACGGCATCGTCTAAAAATCACTAAAATTGACAAATCCCCGGGCCCAGATGGGATACACCCCAGAGTGCTGCAGGAATTAAGTACTGTCATAGATAGACCATTATTTTTAATATTTAAAGATTCCATAATATCAGGGTCTGTACCACAGGACTGGCGTATAGCAAATGTGGTGCCAATATTCAAAAAGGGGACAAAAACTGAACTTGGAAATTATAGGCCAGTAAGCTTAACCTCTACTGTGGGTAAAATCCTAGAGGGTTTTCTAAGAGATGCTATACTGGAGTATCTGAACAAAAATAACCTCATGACCCATTATCAACATGGTTTTACGAGGGACCGTTCCTGTCAAACTAATCTAATAAGCTTCTATGAAGAAGTAAGTTCTGGACTGGACCAAGGAAATGCAGTGGATGTGGTGTATATGGACTTTTCAAAAGCTTTTGATACGGTGCCACACAAAAGGTTGATACATAAAATGAGGGCAATGGGATAGGGGAAAATATGTGTAAGTGGGTTAAGAACTGGCTTAGTGATAGGAAACAAAGGGTGGTTATTAATGGAACACACTCAGAATGGGTCACAGTTAACAGTGGGGTACCACAGGGGTCAGTGTTGGGCCCGCTTCTATTTAATATATTTATTAATGACCTTGTAGGGGGCATACAGAGTAGAATCTCAATATTTGCAGATGACACTAAACTCTGCAGGGTAATCAATACAGAGGAGGACAATTTTATATTACAGGAGGATTTATGTAAACTAGAAGCTTGGGCTGCTAAATGGCAAATGCGCTTTAATGGGGATAAATGTAAAGTCATGCACTTGGGCAGAGGAAACAAAGGGTATAATTATGTGCTTCATTATAAAACACTGGGCAAAACTATCACTGAAAAAGACCTGAGTGTATGGCTAGATGACAAACTCACATTTAGTGGCCAGTGTCAGGCAGCTGCTGCAAAGGCAAATAAAATAATGGGATGTATTAAAAGAGGCATAGATGCTCATGAGGAGAACATAATTTTACCTCTATACAAGTCACTAGTGCGACCACACTTAGAATACTGTGTACAATTCTGGTCTCCGGTGTATAAGAAAGACATAGCTGAACTAGAGCGGGTCCAGAGAAGAGCGACAAAAGTTATTAGAGGACTAAGGGGTCTGCAATACCAAGACAGGTTATTAAACTTGGGGTTATTTAGCTTGGAAAAACGAAGGCTTAGGGGTGATCTTATAATAATGTACAAATATATGAGGGGGCAGTACAGAGACCTTTCTAATGATCTCTTTACTCTTAGGCCTGAGACTGGGACAAGGGGGCATCCTCTACGTCTGGAGGGAAGAAGGTTTAATCATAATCACAGACGCGGATTCTTTACTGTAAGAGCAGTGAGACTATGGAACTCTCTGCCACATGATGTTGTAATGAGTGAGTCACTACTAACATTTAAGAGGGGCCTGGATGCCTTTCTTGAAAACTATAATATTACCAGTTATACATACTAGATTCTTTGATAGGGCGTTGATCCAGGGAATTAGTCTGATTGCCGTATCTGGAGTCAGGAAGGAATTTTTTCCCCCAATGTGGAGATTAGTGTTGCCACATGGGGTTTTTTTTGCCTTCCTCTGGATCAACATGTTAGGCTATGGGTTGAACTAGATGGACTTAAAGTCTTCCTTCAACCTTAAAAACTATGTTACTATGTTACTATGTAACAGCCCGAATATGCTTGGCTTCTAATTGGAAGAGTCATTCGATACCTACTCACGAAGATCTTATAGGGAAACTGAATCTCCACTTTAGATATGAGCTGACTTTAGCACATGATCTCTCTCGCAAGACGAGGATATTGAACTGGTGGGACCCCTGGGTTGAGTCGATTTACAATACTGTTCAGATTTAAGATCATTGACAATGTGTATAAAACCCTGACACCTCACTCCCGATAACATTTGAAACGAGCGGTGAATATTAGGATTGGATATATAATCTTAACAGTACACTAAGTAATAAATGCTGTGGAACATATGATTCTCCTGCTTTCCCACTGTGTATAACCCTCCTACCCCTCCCCCCCCCCCTCCTGAATATCCATGACCTTTTATTTATTATTTGATCCCTTGATTCCTGTTCTGATACATATACTGCATCCAGCTGTCTTTGTTTTATTGTTGTACATTTACTTTGTTTAAACCAATAAAAACACAATGGTTAAAAAAAAAAATCCACAACTCTTGGAATTGTGGGATTAGGAATCTAGGGCAGCGTCCCTTCGGTTTATGCAGTTATTGTCTGAGGGAAAATTAACCTTAGACAAAACAACAAAAAACCTTACAGACAAGATAAATAACTTCTTGAGTTTCAAAAACGATCCAGACTTTTCACGGAGGGAAGGGATACTGTAAAATTCTGTGGAACGCTTCCATTCTGGTCTAACGCAGCGAAAACACAATAAATTCATTAAAGATCTAGCAAATATTGGAATCCAAGAGTCCTCAGTGGTTGATACCTTTTAATGGCTAACTGAAAAGATGGTAAATATAGCTTTCGGGACACTATGGAGCCTTCATCAGGCTCGTAATGACACAAATTCTGAAGACATATACACAAGCAAAAGAAAGCAATGTGGTGTATTTAATTATATGTACTAAATGTCCAACAGGTGGCATGTACGTATGGGAGACCGGGCAAAAATTTAGAAGAATGAATTCTCATTGCCACTCAATAAAAGAAACGCGTATTAATCTACCTGTTGCAAAACATTTTTCCAGCCCTGACCAAAGTAAAACTGATATGAGGCTGCTCATCTTAAAAAGCAACTTCAAATCACAGAGAGAGAGAAGAATTTGGGAATACAAATTGATAACGACCTTTGACACATTCAAAATAGGATTAAATATTTCACATGGATTCATGGGTTTTTATATAAAATGAATGAGCATTTGGGGAGATCACAGATTCATGCATTTTTATACAAATTGAAAGGTCACTTGGGGATACCTCATTTCCAAGAGACTCCAGTTTGAAGACTATGAACTTTTGCCTTTTCTCTGCTCTCCACAACTCACTTACCGTATATACTCGCGTATAAGCTGAGTTTTTCAGCCCAAAATTTGGGCTGAAAAGTCCCCCCTCGGCTTATACGCGAGTATATATATATATATACAGCAGCAGCCCCGGAGGTATACAGGCCCCCCCATCAAGCTCCAGGGCCCCCCCCTTGCGCGGCAGCCTGTAAAGTAAAATCATACTTACCAGTGTCCTGTCGCGCTGTCCCGCCGCTTGCCGACACACAATCCCGGGCTTCATTCCGCGTCTTCTGTGGTCGCGGGCAATGAAGTCATTGCCCGCGACCACAGGAAGCCGGAAGACGCGGATTGAAGCCCGGGATCGTGTGTCGGCAAGCGGCGGGACAGCGCGACAGGACACTGGCAAGTATGATTTTACTTTACAGGCTGCCGCGCAAGGGGGGGGCCCTGGAGCTTGATGGGGGGGCCTGTATACCTCCGGGGCTGCTGCTGTATACAGCCCTGGGGCTGCTGCTCTATACAGCCCTGGGGCTGCTGCTGTATACAGCTTTGGGCCTGCTGCTGTATACACCCCTGGGGCTGCTGCTGTATACAGCTTTGGGCCTGCTGCTGTATACACCCATGGGACTGCTGCTGCTGTATACACCACTGGGGCTGCTGTATACTACCTAAGGGCTGCTGTATATACCTCTGGGGCTGCTGTATACACCACTAGGGCTGCTGTATACACCTCTGGGGCTGCTGTATACTACCTCTGGGGCTGCTGTATACTACCTCTGGGGCTGCTGTATACTACCACTGGGGCTGCTGTATACTACCACTGGGGCTGCTGTATACTACCACTGGGGCTGCTGTATACTACCACTGGGGCTGCTGTATACTACCACTGGGGCTGCTGTATACTACCACTGGGGCTGCTGTATACTACCACTGGGGCTGCTGTATACTACCACTGGGGCTGCTGTATACTACCACTGGGGCTGCTGTATACTACCACTGGGGCTGCTGTATATACCACTGGGGCTGCTGTATAGTACCACTGGGGCTGTATATATTACCTCTGGGGCTGCTGTATACTACCACTGGGACTGCTGTATACTACCACTGGGGCTGCGGCTGTATATACCACTGGGGCTGCTGCTGTATACTACCACTGGGGCTGCTGCTGTATACTACCACTGGGGCTGCTGTATATACCTCTGGGGCTGCTGTATACCACACTGCTGGGGGCTGTATACCTGTGCTGGGGTCCACCCTCGGCTTATACACGAGTCAATAGGTTTTCCCAGGTTTTGGGGGCAAAAGTAGGGGGGTCGGCTTATACACGAGTATATACGGTAAGTATTTTCAGGTTTCCGCAGGTTACTAACCATAAAGCAATTATACAATTTGTTCCACTTATATCAGAAATTTGGTTTATCTTTTCCCTGCTCTTCCACTCCTCCCTAACCTGACACTGCTTTACGTCACCTATCGTACTTACCACTGTATATAACACTTTTTTTACCTTTTGCTTATGTATACATGTATGTGTCTCGAAAGCTTGCTATGTTTATTCTCTTTTCAGTTAGCCATTAAATGGTATCAACCACTGACAACTCTCAGATTCCAATATTTTCTATCTACTGGCTAACACGGTACACATTTTTTACCTTAAAGATCTAGCTGAATTTAAAGAAAACTGTGTATTCCTTTCTAAAAGAACTCTCTATGAGACCCTCCTCTTCTGAGGAACCTATTGATTCAGATACCCCACAAGGCCCACAGACCCCAAACAAGCCACCTAATAAAAAGAAAAAGAGAAACAGGGATTGTTGTGTAATCACCGTAAAATCCTTTTCTCCTAGCTCATCATTGGGGGACACAGGACCATGGGTGTATGCTTTTCTGCCACTAGGAGGCGACACTAAGTAGAGATTAAAATTGAGCCCCCCTCCTTGCAGTATACACCCGAGCGTGGGCGTAGATATTCAGTTTAGTACTAAAGCAGTAGGAGAGCTGGTAATAAGGTACGAATGGTGTAAGGTACAATGCTGTGTTTGTTAGGTATACTTCGCATAGGGCGGTGTGCTGTGAATGCGAATGCGTTAAAAGGTGGGTGCTGTGTCCCCATATGATGAGCTAGGAGAAAAGGATTTTACGGTGAGTACACAAAAATCCCTGTTTCTCCTTCGCATCATTGGGGAACACAGGACCATGGGACGTCCTAAAGCAGTCCCTGGTTGGAAATTTAGCAGTGGTGGTTGGGCATCATGCACTAGCTGCTTACAGATGCGCGACCGCTGCCTGTAAGATCTTCCTACCTAGGCTTGCATCTGCAGAGGCCTGGGTGTGGATGTTGTAGTGTTTGGTGAATGTATGTAGGCTGGCCCAGGTTACAGCTTTGCTGACCTGAGCCGCCGAGGCTTGGTGGCGAATGGACCGTGAGGCGCCTACTGACCGAGTTGAGTGTGCCTTGATTCCTTCTGGGATTGGCATTCCCTTGGTGTGGTAGGCTTCTTGGATCGTGGAACAGATCCATCGTGCCAATGTGGATTTGGAGGCAGCCATTCCCTTTCTAGGACCCTTGGGTATGACAAACAGAGTTTCTGTTTTGCGGAATGGAGCTGTTCAGGAGATGTAGTGTCTGAGGGCCTGTACCAGGTCCAGGGTATGGAGCTGCTTTTCGATCCGGTGTATTGGAGTTGGGCAGAAGGACAGGAGGACGATGTCCTCGTTAAGATGGTATTGAGATACCACCTTGGGTAAGAAAGATGGAGAAGGACGTAGGACGACTTTATCCTTATGGAAGGATAGGTAGTGGGGCCGACAGGATAGGGCGGCAAGCTCGAACACGCGCATAATTGATGTAATAGAGATGAGGAAGGCGACCTGGTACAAGAGGTGGGCTAGAGGAACCTCTTTCAGGGGTTCAAACGGCGTGTCTTGGAGAACGTCGAGAACTAGGTTAAGGTCCTAGACAGTCACGGGCGTCCTGTAGGGGGGTCGTGTGTGGGAGACCCCTTGGATGAATGTTTTGACCTGTGATTTTGACGCAATCCTGCGTTGAAGAAGAACACTTAAGGCTGAAATTTGGCCTTTGATGGAGTTCGGTGTTAGGCCCGCGTCGAGGCCATTCTGGAGGAACTCTAGAATCGAGGGGATAGAGAAGAGCAGTGGGTTACGGTTGCGGTCTTCGCACCACTTGAAGTAGGTTTTCCAGGTGCGGTAGTAGATGCGTGAGGATGATGTTTTTCGGGCGTTGATCATGGTGGTTATGACCTTAGGGGTGAACCCTGCCTGGGTCAGGATCCAGGATTCAATCGCCATGCTGTTAAAGACAGGGCTCCCGAGTTCTAGTGGTAGAAGGGGCCCTGGGACAGGAGGTCCGGCCTGTTTGGGAGTGGCCAGGGCGCGTTGGTGAGTAGCTGTACAAGCTCTGTGTACCATGGCCGCCGTGGCCAGTCTGGGGCGATGAGGATTACTTGCGCCCTTTCTGCCTTGACCTTCCTGTTCACTCGAGGGATTAGAGGAAGTAGCGGGAAGATGTACGGAAGTTGGAATTGGCGCCAGGGGAGGACTAGGGAGTCCACTCCTAGGGCCAGTGGGTCCCGGGATCTGGCCACGAACGCCGGGACTTTTGCATTCATTCTTGATGACATGAGGTCCACGTCGGGCGTTCCCCAGCATTGGCAGATTTGTTGGAAAACTTCCGGGTGTAGGGACCATTCTCCTGAAGCCAGTCCCTGGCGGCTTAGGAAGTCCGCTGCACAGTTGTCTACCCCCGGGGATGTGGACCGCTGATATGACTGACCGGGTTCTCTCGGTCCATTGTAGGATGTGTTCTACCTCGTGCATTGCTGATTTGCTGCGCGTACCGCCCTGGTGATTGATATACGCCACAGCCATGGCGTTGTCCGATTGAATGCGGATGGGGCGTCCGGCTAGGAAGTAATGGAAGTGTTGGAGTGCTAGTCGGATTGCTCTCAGTTCTGAGATGTTGATTGGGAGGCGTGACTCTTGGGGTGTCCAGCGCCTGTGAGCCGTGTGCTGAAGGTAGAGGCCCCCCAGCCGAGTAGGCTGGCATCGGTGGTTATGATCAGCCACTGTAGTGGGAAGAAGGATTTTCCTTGCGAGAGAGATGATGGCTGTGTCCACCATTTGAGCGTTCTTTTGACTTTGGCGGATAAGTGGTGTTTGCAGTTGAGGCTGAAGGGGCTTTTGTCCCAGGCCGAGAGGAGGGAGAGCTGTAGGGCTCGGAGAAGTAGATGGGCAAAGGGGACTGCCTCCATTGCGGCCACCATTTTTCCTAGGACACTCATGCCGAAGCGGATAGACTGGGGAGAGCGGCTGCGAAGAACCTGCACGCCTTTTTGGATTGCTGTGGCCTTGTCCTGAGGGAGTATGACCAGCCCTCTTGCGATGTCTAGGGTCATTCGAGGAAGTTGATTGTTTGGGCCGGCTTTGGGGATGATTTTTCTAGGTTTATGAGCCATCCTAGGCGGGAGAGGGTGTCCGTTATGATTCTGCCGCTGTCGAGGCATGCCTGAAAGGATGGGCCTTTGATCAGCAGATCGTCCAAGTAAGGTAGGACGACGACTGCTCGTGAGTGCAGGATGGTCATGATGGCTGCCATGACCTTTGTGAAGACTCTGGGTGCGGTTGCCAAGCCGAAGGGCAGGGCGACGAATTGGAAGTGGCGTTTTTGTACCGCGAACCGCAGGTATTTTTAGTGGAGATATGCGTCTTGTATGTCGATGGTTGCTAGGAATTCTCCTTTCACTAAGGACGCAATTACTGAGCGTAGGGATTCCATTCTGAACTGCCGAACCTTTACAAACTTGTTGAGAAGTTTGAGGTCCAGGATGGGACGCACTGACCCGTCCTTTTTTGGGACGACAAACAGGTTTGAGCAGTAGCCACTGAACTGTTCGTCTTCTGGTACCGGTTTTATGACGCCGGTTTTGAGCAGTGAGTTGATGGCCTCGAGGAACGGTTGGGCATTTCCCTTTGGGGGGCGGGATAGAAAGAATCGGGATGTGAATTCTATCTTGTAGCCAGACGACACCAGTTCTCTGACCCAATTGTCGTGTACGATGTTGAGCCATGAGTGGCGGAAGAGCTGAAGGCGTCCGCCTGTTATGCTGGTGTCGGGCGGTTGCGGAGGGGAGTCATGTGTTAAGCTTTTGTTCCTTCCCGCCTTTAAAATGAGTTTGTTTAGGGCGGGTCTTCCACGTTTGGTTGGTCTTAAAAGAGTGCGGGTAGCTGTTGGCCCCGCGGGTCGGCCGACCTGCGTTTGTTTTGGCATTAGAGCTGGACCACCTTGGTGTTCCTTGGGAGGCTTGAGAGCTGTTGAGACTGTGGGCGGCGAAAAGGCAGCTTGAATCTCTGCTGGGGGAGAAACTTGCTTTTGCCCCCTGTAGTTTCAGAGATGAGTTGGTCGAGTTTTTCGCTGAGTAGGCGACCTCCCTGGTACGGTAGTTTTATGAGTGATCTTTTTGATGTTGGATCAGCGTGCCAGCCCCTAAGCCACAGGGTTTGGCACATGGAGATGGCGTTTTCTGCTGCCAGTGCGGCTCAGTTGGCTGCGTCTTTGGATGCTAACAGGAAGTAGTGCTGTGCTTTCACCAGCAGATCGAGTTGGTCTGCCGGGTTCTGGTCGGGGTCTTGCAGCGTGTGCTTAATGTCCTGGATCCAGGATCCCGCTGCTTTGGCCACCTATGCTATAGCGAACAAGGGTGAGAGAGCCGCCCCTGAGGCCTCAAAGATTGAGCGCGCTAGACTGTCAAGCTGGCGGTCATTGGGGTCTTTGATAGACGATTTATCTGAGATGGTAAGTAGGGTTTTGTTAGCTACACGCGACACTGGGGGGGTCTACGGCTGGCGATTCAGCCCATTTTTTGTGTTGGTCTGGGGCAAATGGATATCTTGCTTCGATGGCCTTGCGGCCTGCGAAGCGCTGGTCGGGCCGGTCCCAGTGTCGTTGTACTAAACAGACGATCTCCTCATGGTTAGAGAAGACCCGGCGAGGGCGTTTAGTCTTTGAGAACAAGAAACTGCGATCTGGCGTGGTGACGCACTCGTCTTTGATATCCATTGTCATGTTAACAGCTTCGATGAGGCTGTCAACTAATGTCTGGATGTCCGTGGTCTCACTCTCGTAGGGTGTGTCTGGGTCTGATTGGTTCCCCTCGGAGTGTGACTCGGACTGGTGACGAGGTAAAGAGGAGCGAGACCTGTCACTTGATGACGTATTGGGAGATTGTCCCTGGGACGGGCTGGTATTAGTCCGTCTTCTAGTGGTTAGAGTCCGTGGGCTGTTCCCTACTAGAGTGGGAGCGGTGACGTTTATGGGTACTGGTTGCATGAGACTCTGAACGGGCCTGCAGCAATTGGACTATGGAGTCCACCTGTTGCGACAGTATTATACCCCATGGAGGAATGTCGGGCACACTGGGACCTGCGTCAGTGGTAGCCTCCATGGGACTTTTAGGTCACAGTCTTTACAAAATTGTGACGTATGCTTGCGCGGGAGCGTGGTTTGGCAGCTGGTGCATGATGCCTTGTTCCCTGCGCTGCTTTTGCTTTTGTCCTTGGACGGTTTTGGATCTGCCATTGCGTACCAGATTACTGTCAGCAATGGCACTGCGGTGTCCTAACTGGCTTTTAACGAGGGCAGGGGTGGGTATCTGCAAGAAAGAGAGTCTCCTACGGAGCTCACCCAGATCCTGTGTACCCTGCTATGTCATCCGTGAGGTGCTGAGGTCTTTCCCTTGAAGAGGCACCAGAACAAAAGGACTGTAACCTGAATGTGTCCCTGGGTAGTATGTGGGCTTTGTATGGCCCCCCCTGCGAGGGGGCTAAGCCCACCATACTTTAGCAGGTCTCCATGAGGGGTAGGCAGGTATCAGCCCCAGGTTTATTACCTGAGGGCTGTACCTCTGTGCAGCTGTAGTATGGAAGCTGCTTTGTTTGATTTTCTCGCCGGTTTTGGGGCGTGTTTGAGGGTTGTGGCCCTGTATATGCTGTAACATGGTGCCTATGAGTCTTTGCTATTTATTGTGCTGTGGGGGCTGCACCTTTGGCCATGAGCGACATGCCCACTGGCCAATTGAGCTGTTATGGGCGTGGGCTTGTCCCTGCGCCTATTCTCACTGGCTGGAGCGGTGGCGCGGCGCTCAGCCAATGACTGTGGGCCTGGCCATGAGAGAAACGCTCAGTGGCCAATGGGAGCTGTCCTGTAGCCGTGTGCTCCCCTTGGTGACCTCTGGGTGCTGGTGCCCTGTGCATCCCCCTGTCCTGCGGGGTGATGGCATGGTGCCCTATGTGTGCCGGTGGCCTGTAATCCCCCTGCCCTGCAGGAAGGGGCAGGTGTGTGTGATGGCTACTGGTGACCCTGTGCCAGGAGAGCGGGGTCCTTTTATGAGGATCCGTCCTTGTGAGCTGCCCTCGGCTTCTGTGAAAATTAGGCGTAAAAGTGAAATGAGGGTATATGTGGTCTGAGCTACAGACCGCATGTGCCTCCTACGACTCTAAGCTAAAACTGAATATCTACGCCCACGCTCGGGTGTATACTGCAGGAAGGAGGGCTCAATTTTAATCTCTACTTAGTGTCGCCTCCTAGTGGCAGAAAAGCATACACCCATGATCCTGTGTCCCCCAATGATGCGAAGGAGAAAATAAAAACAAAAAAGATGGCAGGATCCAAGGCATCCTTCCCGTCCTCCTATTGACTAGCCTTCACAATTACCCTCTTATGTACTTCCTCTTTTTTAGAACAATGGGATCCACCATATGATCCAAGATCCAGACTAACTCAAAGGAACAAAGAACTGTGAGAGACCTAGTAAGCCAGGTAATACAGTATTTCCTCATACAACCTTTCTCAATAAGAACTAAACGGTGTTTTTTTTTGTTTTTTTTTTTTAAAAAGGGTTAACATTTGTACCCACTGAAAGATTTGACGCTTTCATGTGTACTAAAGGTCTAGCCCTCTTTGGTCGAAAATTAAATTGGAGGAAATTCTTCCAAAGGACCAAAGAAAAAGATTTATCTACATATGGTTTAAACACAGAGGATAGGGAAGCCTTGGAGGATTTGGAAGATTTGTGGGATGAGAGTAGAAGACCAATTGGACAAGGCCCTTTTATTTCACTAAAGAAAAAAAGCACCAAACTTCGATTCTGTATATATTTTCTTCACACTATTGTCAGATGAGATTAAAAAGATAAAGAGAATTAAGGGTGGCTATTCCTCCAACTTTTCACTTGATAAAATGGAGGCATTAACCACACTATCTAAAAACAACAAACTCATGAAAGCCTCGGCAAACAAGGAAATATTATCCTGCTCGATCATGCAAACTATCTGGAGATGTGTCAAACCATTTTAAAAGACAGTAATTATTATAGAGTGTTAGACTCTGATCCAACATGTCGGACATTCTATACAACATCCTTGTAAAAGGATTGGAGGACTTGCTGATATCGAAAAATGAGATGGAATTTATGACGCAGAAATATCCGGTGATTCCAATCTTTTATGCTCTACCCAACATTCATAAGGGGGTATCCCCACTAAAGAGTAGACCTATTGTTGCAGTCAAATTCCATCTCTCAAAATTGTCGGAATTTACATCAATGCCATCTTAAGACCTTTTGTAACTGCCCTCTCCTCCTTTGTAAAAGATACCAGTGATTTGATTAAAAAAAACTAGATGATATCACCATGGAAAACAATGTATATTTTGCATCTATTGATGTGGAATCACTATATAATTTGATACATCATGACATACGACTGAGAGCTGTTGAGCATTTTCTAAAAACGAGAGGTAAACATCTTGAACAACACAACGCATTCATTCTTGACCTCTTACGGTATGTCCTAATACACTACTTCCTGTTCAACAGGAAGTATTATCATCAACTCAGGGGCACTGCAATCGGGAGCCCTTGTGCAACCTCATATGCAAATTTGCTTCTGAGTTAGTGGGAAGACACTATTGTGTTTAGCGACTCCATGATATTGTGGACTGAAAAGATCCTCTTTTGGGGTCGTTATGTGGATGATGTGCTTGTTCTGTGGAACGGCACTGTGGAATCCTTTTTTGACTTTGTTACAGAGCTTAAAACTAATTCTATTGGTCTCTTTTTTTACCTCTGAGATTCATCATAATGAAATCCCCTTTTTAGATGTCCATTTATTTAGAGACGTAAGAGGATGAATTTGCACTAGGGTTCACAGAAAACTGACATGTTGCTTCACTGGACGAGCCATCACCTCATCCCCCTTAAAAAGGAAATACCTAAATGCTAATATTTGAGGCTTAGGTGAAACTGCTCGGAGATCAACACTTTTCATGTTCAGGTCAAGGATCTTGAGAGGCGATTCCTGGCTAAACAAAGCATATAAAAATGCTCTGTGTCATACACGTGATTCTCTCCTAGTTCCCAATCAGTGGAAAGATAAAAAACCGTTTGATTGGTACGAGCGAACATAGGGACTAAGGAAACCATCTATTCACGCACCCTCACAGGTCAAAGGAGGACAGGTACTTATCCCTGTCTAAGCTGTATGTCATGCTCAAACGTCATCAAAGACAATGTACTCACACACCCCCGGACAGGCAAATCCTACCCCATAAAGGACTTCTACACTTGTGATTCCAATTTTGTGGTCTATGTGATCAAGTGCCCTTGTGGACTGCTGTATGTAGGGGAAACAACCCAGGCAATCAGGAGGAGGATCTCTAGCCATAAATCTGCCATCAGATGTGAATACACCTGGCTACCCCTACCGGCCCACTTCAAAGAAGCTAGACACATCTCTCAACTACGCTTCCAAGTGTTAGGAAAGGTACATAGACCCAGAAGAGGGGGTAATCATATCAAACTTCTGAAAGAGCGAGAAACTTATTGGATATACACACTCGACACCCTAGCGCCTAGGGGTCTCAACCGTGAAATAGAGTGGCATAACTAACAATTGACATTCTTCCCTAGGTCACCTAATCTATACAAATAACAGGGCACGACATAACCCCCTGGTAAGGACAAAAAGCATATCATTAGTATTTTGGCCATAAGTTTCCTTTCTCTCTCTTTGATTTCTTTTATCTTATTTTTAAGTTTGGACTCCTACTTGTTTTTTTCTGATGTATTATGTGATCACAATGTCTATCAACATATATACCGTACTCACTAATACTCAACATATATCATATATATCGTCAGATCTTTGACATACTAGCATCCAGACTCAGTAACATCTTTATGGCCCATACATAGTGTACTTTAACTTATATTGACTACAACACTGGTTATATAGTATTCAATGGTGTAAAACCATTGCCCCACACTAGTTGAATCTCAGTGTAACATCGCGGCCTTAAGTGTTACATTTAACCTTAAAATACATAACAAACCCCACAGTCTGACCACTGTTACCTTGTAACACATTGGGGTCACATCCCTAATAAACCGCCATCCTCTTAACAACATTGCCCTTAAGACTATACTATGATAAAGTATGTGGTGTATCATCACACTGTCATGTGACCCGATGTGATCACGACTTCTATAAACCTAGCTATCAACCAAAAACATGGCCGTCGCCATAAGCCTGACACTTCATCTGAGCATGTGCGGTGATGTCACATCCTGTCCTGAGACCAGCAATCATCATTTCCTGTCACATGGGCAGAACAGAACAAAATGGAGCGATACACACCGCTCCTTGTCACTCCTCTTTGCTACAACTGAGTGTAAACACACTCCACCGCCGTGCCACCACCGTGAGTGAGCCATGACGACCTGGTCAATTAAGTTACCGTATATACTCGCGTATAAGCCGAGTTTTTCAGCCCAAAAATTGGGCTGAAAAGTACCCCCCTCGGCTTATACGCGAGTCAGTGCTGTATACCGATGTATACATCGGTACATACCGATGTATACATCGGTATACAGCAGCCCCCGCATCCCCAGTAATCCAGGGCCCCCCCAGCGTCTCTCCGGTCACCTGAAAAGCAAACTATACTTATCAGTGTCCGCTGTCCGCGCCCGCTCGCCTCTGCCGTCTGCGATCCTCCATCTTCATGCGGCGTCTTCCGGTTTCCTGTGCTCGTCGCAGGGCCCTGTATAATACCGCTGGGGCTGCAATCTACTACCACTGGGGCTGTATATACTACCACTGGGGCTGTATATACCACTGGGGCTGTATATACTGCTGGGGCCCTGTATACTACCGCTGGGGCTGCAATCTACTACCACTGGGGCTGTATATACTACCACTGGGGCTGTATATACTACCACTGGGGCTGTATATACTACCATGGCTGATACACTGGGCTGTATATACTGCTGGGGCCCTGTATACTACCGCTGGGGCTGCAATCTACTACCACTGGGGCTGTATATACTACCACTGGGGCTGTATATACTACCACTGGGGCTGTATATACCACTGGGGCTGTATATACTGCTGGGGCCCTGTATACTACCGCTGGGGCTGCAATCTACTACCACTGGGGCTGTATATACTACCACTGGGGCTGTATATACTGCTGGGGCCCTGTATACTACCGCTGGGGCTGCAATCTACTACCACTGGGGCTGTATATACTACCACTGGGACTGTATATACCACTGGGGCTGTATATACTGCTGGGGCTGTATATACTGCTGGGGCCCTGTATACTACCACTGGGCTGTATAAACCACTGGGGCTGTATAAACCACTGGGGCTGTATATACTACCACTGGGGTGTACACTGGGTGTATATATTCTGGGGCCTGTATAAACCACTGGGGCTGTATAAACCACTGGGGCTGTATAAACCACTGGGGCTGTATATATACCACTGGGGCTGTATATACTACCACTGGGGCTGTATATACTACCACTGGGGCTGTATATACTGCTGGGGCCCTGTATACTACCGCTGGGGCTGCAATCTACTACCACTGGGGCTGTATATACTACCACTGGGGCTGTATATACTGCTGGGGCCCTGTATACTACCGCATGGGCTGCAATCTACTACCACTGGGGCTGTATATACTACCACTGGGACTGTATATACCACTGGGGCTGTATATACTGCTGGGGCTGTATATACTGCTGGGGCCCTGTATACTACCACTGGGGCTGTATAAACCACTGGGGCTGTATAAACCACTGGGGCTGTATATATTACCACTGGGGCTGTATATACTACCACTGGGGCTGTATATACCACTGGGGCTGTATATATTGCTGGGGCCCTGTATACTACCACTGGGGCTGTATAAACCACTGGGGCTGTATAAACCACTGGGGCTGTATAAACCACTGGGGCTGTATATACTACCACTGGGGCTGTATATACTACCACTGGGGCTGTATATACCACTGGGGCTGTATATATTGCTGGGGCCCTGTATACTACCACTGGGGCTATATATACTACCACTGGGGCTGTATATACCACTGGGGCTGTATATACTACTGGGGCTGCGTGTATACTACCACTGGGGCTGCTGTATCTACCTCTGGGACTGCTGTATACCACACTGCTGGGGGCTGTATACTTGTGCTAGGGTCCACCCTCGGCTTATACACGAGTCAATAGATTTTCCCAGGTTTTGGGGGCAAAAGTAGGGGGGTCGGCTTATACACGGGTCGGCTTATACACGAGTATATACGGTAAGTACATTTTTCTCCGCTCATTGACACAAGCTAATGTTTATGCAACTTTCCTCCACAGCCACATAGAGCGACCGCTCTGACCCTGGCTAACCTAAAGGCATTAGTGACCTTTACCCTGTACAGGACAGCCCTCAGTTCAGAACTACTAAGGGTAAATGCCTATAACTTTATCATTATACCATTTTCACCAATGGGGATTGAACTAGATCTTTCTAGAAGGTTCTATGACACCACAAGGGGTTTTAAATACACACTATGGCTATTAGGCACTTATATTTAGCAAACTCTTATCACCATGCATGATAAGTAACTATACCACCCTATTCCTCCACCATCATTAATTCCTTCTCCCCTTCTAATCTAAACATACAAATCCCTCTATCCAGGCATACCCGCTGTTCCTATACTGACCATAAGGACCACATCCTTCATGAACCACAACATAGCTCAAGGGTAGGCATGTTCTCTTGTTATTTTATGCTTCAATATCTTCTCCACACATGACTATTGACTTTGAATAATGATGCAACCATCTGTGCCCTCCTATCTCACTCTCAGTACTTGTATAGTCATACTCTCATATTTACCATAGTCTTGGCATTTCTCCTATGAGCATCACCAGATGTCAGACATGGACATACTAGACTTTAATTTTTTTAAGCTGTAAAATAATGTATTAAATATGTAATCTATGTAACAACAGCACCTGATTGTATATATCTCCGTTTTTTGACTTCAATAGATTTTTATTTGCATATATCAGATATAGTACAATTAAGACATTAGGTAACCAATGAAACATTACAAAAGGGAAAACAGAGAAACCGCACAAAGTGGATGGCACAAACGAATCATGTCTTCACACATCTCCTTTATATCGGAAGACGCTTTGTCCCTACGTCTGGATTCAAAACTCAAATAAGATCCCAGGCAAAATTGCTTCAGGATGCAGGGCCACTGTCATACCCTGTATGTTGTGTCTATCTTGCATCATCTAGTCGTGTTCGATAGGATACATTATTGTTACCATTGCCTAATCAGGCCTTATATCTCCGTTTTTTTCAGCGACTTATGTGATCAAGGTCTTGAATGACCGAAACGTCATTCTGTTGCAATCAATATAAGAGCACTTGTTTCAATAAATTTCACTAAAAAGCAAAAAAACTCCTTAAGTGTATGTGTGCAGTGATTCTAATAGACTGTTTCAATTTGATAGGATATGATCCTGAAGACAGCGGGAGTGAGCCTGGGCCCACAACACAGATGGGATGCAAGATGTTAATAAACCCAGTGCGGACATAGCTGCATGAAGTGGGGGTCCTCTGCGATCTTAGGCTTGAAATTTTTGAAATGAGGGTTAATTTGTGATCCTCTGGAAGGAATGACATTTGCTTGTTTGAGTCCAATATCACCCCCAGGAACCTCTGAGTGGAGGAAGGTTCGAGCTGAGATTTCTTCAGATTTGTCCTCTAGCCCAAGGACTGAAGTGTGTTCAATGATGTTTCTATATTGCTTCTGAGGGCCGCAGCCGAAGGAGCGATGAGAAGGAGGTTGTCCAAATATGGTACTACAAAGAAGCCTTGTGTACTTAGAAAGGCAACTACCTCTGCCATTATTTTTGAGAACACCCTTGAAGCAGAGGAGATTCCGAAAGGGAGCACGTTGAACTGGTAGTGGTGGACTGTGTTGTTGTGAAGGATTGCATATCTTAAGAACTTCCTGTGTCGGTGATGGTTGGGTACGTGGAAGTAGGCATCTTTTAAGCCTATCGTGGTCTTCTGGTAATGATGCCCTATCAATGACACTGCTGATTTTATTGATTTCATCTTCAATCTGCAGTATCTGACATGTTGGTTTAGGTGTATCAGATTGACGATGACCCGGGCATCCCTCGATGGCTTTCTCACTAAGGAAAAGGCAGGAGTAATGACCGCTTCCTTCTTCCTCTTTCGGCACAAAGTAAATTACTTTTGAATAGAAGAGGTCTTGCAAGTTGGAATACAGGAGATCTTGGGCTCCCTGAGAAGGCAGGGCAATGACCTGAAGGCCCGGTGGAGGGGGGGCGACTCAAACTCTATTAGTAGGCCTTCTGAGATGACTTTGTGGACCCACTGGCAACTGGTGATATTCAACGAGTGGGGTAAGAAGTTCGAGAGCCTCCCCTCACCTGAACCGAGTCACTGCTTTTCCTGCCCTTTGGATAACTCCATCTACCCGTCTTTCCCTTGCCCTTGGGCTGGGAGGCCTGAGGCATAGAGGGATGAAAAAAAATCGTTTCTTAGCAGTCTTTTGCTATGGAAGGGCCATTTTGTCTGTCACCTTCTCCAAGATATCATCAAGAGCTGGTTTAAAGAACAACTCTCCTTTAAAGGGTATAGAGCTAAGCCTCATTTTGGAAGTAGAGTCCATACTCCACATTTTCAACCAAAGAGCACATCTGGCAGAGTTGGACAATACGGAGGTCCTTGCAGTCATATGAACCAACTCTGCGATAGCATCCGCCAAGAAACTGGTAGTTTTCCTAAGTAAGGGTAAGGAGTCCAACAATTCCTCTCTCGGAGTTCCTTGAGAGATGTGGTTTTCAAGCTGATCCAACCACCTGTGCAGGCATCTAGACACGTAGGTGGAGGCAATATTTGCTTGAATGGTAGCGGAAGATGCCTCCCAGGATCGTTTCATTAAGCTTTCGATCCATTTGATTTTTTTTTTTTTTTTTAAACCAGATCATTTTTATTCAAAAACATTTTTTTTCTTTTTGTAACAAATACAAATAACAATACATACAGCAACCCCCCACCCCCAATACCCACCCCCCTTCCTATCACCATCCTATTTCCACCAGGTGTTTTTAAAGCGGAATACATTTGGACTGGTTCCTTTAGGCACTACTCATAGCATGGAACATATTATGAAACTATTATTTCGGTACAACACAGACTTCTTATTTACTTTACATTCATTTTAGGCTATATGCAGCCACCATATACACCCATAATCAACCAAGTAAAACATTTGTAAGTATGTCAGTATTCGAGGTTTTCCAGCCTGCCGTTTGACAATATTGCCCTCAGTCAACATGGAGATCATTGTTTTGTTTGCCCTTCTTCCTGTCTCGTTTGCATAAAGACCTGGCTCATGTGATCATTAATTGCTTGAGTATATTGGTTCCTGGTCTGCTCCTGCTCAGCTGCTCTCCTTGGTCCACTTACTTCCCTGGAGCTCTGTGAGATCTTTGTCTTCCTACAGCTTCCTGCAGTGCCGCTGCTATCATCAGGCTCGGACGTCTTAAGTGTGTGTAAGCAACTTCCCGGTTAGTACTTTATGTACTGTTTGCTCTCTGGAACTTGTATTTACATTTCCTTCTCGGGACTGTGTTTTGAACTCCTCACCCGACCATCCGGGTGTGGGGACCTTTTTGCCACAGACTATATTCATCCGGTCGTTCTGGTACAAGGACTTGTGCTATGGACTACATTCATCCGGATCTACATATTTTGGACTATTTGTTTATCGGACTGTTTTCGTAAGGACTGTGCTTGGCAGTATATTTTGGGGTCGTGTTATTTTTGTATGTTTATTTGCTGTGTACTAAGTTCACATTGTTTGCTGTGTGTGTATATAAATACTATATGTATAAAATCCTTCGGGAGGGATGGTACATAGATTGGAGGAGATCCCGAGGGTGTTTCAGGACTTTTATGCAGATCTGTATAGCTTACGGGGGAAATTTGATGACATGGAAACTGTAGCATTGAAAAACAAATTGAAATCCTACATAGCCAAGGGGGGAATCCCTCCTCTGGCTGAAGAGGATAGAGAGCCCCTCGAGGGGGATGTTTCGATGGAGGAACTCACTGAGGTAATAAAACACACCTCAACTTCTAAGAGCCCAGGCCCGGACGGCTTCACACCCATTTTCTACAAAACTCTGCTCGGTGACTTGCTGCCTCACTTGCTATCCTCTTTCAGAGCTATTTTGGAGGGAGACACTTTCCATCCGCAAGCCTTGGAAGCGCACATTTGTCTGTTGCCTAAACCAAACAAGGACTTACGTGAGGCCGCGAGTTACCGACCTATATCACTTATCAATGTGGACTTTAAGCTGTTTGCAAAAATTTTGGCGGATAGGCTATCCCCAAGACTTCCATCCATCGTCCACCTCGACCAAGTGCACTTTGTTAAAGGCCGAGAGGCGCGGGACAACATTCTTAGATCCTGTCTCCTTATTGAGAAGGCAAGGATGTGGAAGTCCCCTCTATGTCTGCTTTCCATCGATGCGGAAAAGGCCTTTGACAGGGTCCATTGGGGGTTCCTAAGAGAGGCTTTGGTCCATATTGGCTTGGGCACCAGATTTATGAACGGGATCTCTTCCCTCTATTCCTGTCCCTCCGCTAGGGTCCGCATAAACGGGGGTCTGTCAGGGTCGTTCCGGGTGAAGAACGGGACGAGACAGGGCTGCCCACTCTCTCCCTTACTGTACGTTATAGTGATGGAACACCAAGCAAAAGCTATAAGGGATAATTGCGACATCCAAGGGATGGTGGTGGGAGGCGTTAATCACAAGACAGCACTTTTTGCGGATGACGTACTATTGTATGTCACCCAACCATCCTTGACCTTTCCCACCTTATTGCGGGAATTTGAGACCTTTGGTTGCTTCAGCAATTTTAAGGTCAATTTTTCAAAAACAGAGGTGTTGAACGTCTCCCTACCACCGGCAGAGGTGGCTTCGGTGGCGAGGGATTATCCCTTTCGGTGGAAGACAGGCCACATCGTCTATTTAGGCGTAAGTCTTCTGGCTGACATGTCCAAAATTTTTCAATTGAATCATCAGGTCATTCTGGACAAGGTTGGAGTTTTGTTGGAGACTTACAGACCCCTGAGGCTGTCATGGTTAGGGAGGATCCATGTCGTGGGAATGGATATTCTCCCAAGGTTCCTCTATATTTTTCAGGCAGTACCCATGTGGCCTAATGGTGCATTCTGTCGCACTCTTAAATCAGCGATCTCACGTTTCATTTGGAACGGTAAAAAGGCACGAGTAGCCTGAGGACTTTAGCTGCCCCTAGGAAACAGGGAGGAGCGGGTCTTCCGGACATCCGCAGATATTGTTTGGCAGCCATTCTAGTCCGCCTTATAGATTGGCATTTTAAATCTGAATCCAAGCAGTGGGTACGGGTGGAACAGAACGGTGTCCCGGTACCCCTCCGCTACTTGCAGTGGTTTTCCAGGGGAGCCTTGGCCTCCTTGGGCGCCTTATCTAGCATTACATCTGAAACGCTCAGGACATGGCATGTAGCGAAAAAAGAGTCGAGGGACGCACAGTATGACAGTTCTTTGACCCCGATCTTTCACAATCCGGCCTTTCCTCCTTGGATGTCCAGTCGGACCCTTATGGGATGGAATGATGCAGACGACACTAGAATTAGACATATCCTACATAGAGGTGAACTTCCTTCCCTTGGGACACTTCAGGCGGCCGCTCCACATGTCAAACTCAAATGGTGGGAGTACTTACAACTGAGGTCCTTTATAGGATCTCTTGCATACAGAAGACTCCAACATTGTCACTTTCCAGGATGGAAGAGGTCTTTGTGGCCGATGAGGCACCCTTGAGAGGAATCTCGGTTATTCACGGGATTTTGTCCAGGTCTATAGATGCTGGGAACTTGGGATATAGGACGGCATGAAAAGTGGACTTGGGCAGGGTAATCCCTGATTTGGAGTGGGAAAGGAGCTTCCTTATGGCCCACAAGTCAGCTGGCTCATGCGAAGCTTTCGAAAAGAGCCTCAAGTTACGATACAGGTGGTACCTTACACCGGACAAGCTGCACAGATTCTCCCCGGACACTTCGCCTTTGTGTTGGAGATGTAACAGCGAGATAGGCACTATGCTGCATATTTGGTGGAGCTGCCCATTGATCCGGGAATTCTGGATTAAAGTATTTCGTAATTACAATCTAATCATGGGGAAGGACTTGGTAGGAACCCCTGAAATGGCTCTGCTCTCTCTGCTCCCTCGAAGACCCAGAGGAAAGACATTCTCCGATTTTGCCTCGCCGCAGCGGGATTCCTCGACACTGGAAGGAAAGCGATCCCCTCTCCATTTTAGAGTGGTACTCGGAAATAGAGAAGCTCTGCAGGTATGAGGAATTGTCGGCTGACTTTTCTCAGACCCAACGTTCATATGTGTCTACCTGGACTGAATGGATTTTATTTAGTGACGCTCCTGACTTTGGGGACTTATTTAATAAAGATATATTTACCCAAAAAAATAGTCAGCTCCACAGCAAATTTATATATTATTATCTTCTATGGCAAGAACCTGGGTGGAGGTACCAGATGCCCACTGATCTGATACTGAATACATATCCTTACTAAAAACAATCCTTTAATTCTCCTGGGACTGTAGAAATTGACAGCTATTTACATTTCCACTGTCTATCGAGCTTTTCACTAAACACCTTGACAATGTCCATTCCATGCTGATTGTGTAAGACAAGGTAGTTGTTACTATTCCCTTTATCTATGGAGTTGTATAGCTACACAGGTTCATCAAGATCAGCCTTTCTAGTGCTAGATTACTTATTCTACAGACCGAGTGCTCTGACTTTAAAGAACCCTTTCCTTTTTAGATTCTGGACTCTTCTTTCCCTCACATGAAATAAGTATCCAAAGGTTCTTAAAATGCTTCAGGTCTTTAAAAGGAATAAATCATGTGCCAGTCCTTTGTATTGATATCACAAATGTAAATGAGATCACCTCTGAGGAGTTTATTCTAAACTAGCTATTAATTTTATTTAATTAATTCACAGAAGCAGTAATAGACAGACAGCAGAGGAGATGGAACAAAAATTGCCATTTCATGTGATCTATTAAAGCATTAGATGAAAGGTGGTAATTTGTGCGCTGCCGTCTGTCCGTTGGTTCCAAGAAATCCAAGGAATCACAAGATGTTAAAAGTAATACCTTTAATGTCTAATTCTTACGCGTTTCGTGGCACTTCAGACCACTTCATCACAGATCCACAAGGTTTATCTTGTACCACGAAATGCGTAAGAATTAGACATTAAAGGTATTATTTTTAACATCTTGTGATTCCTTGGATTTCTTGGAACCAACGGACAGACGGCAGCGCACGAATTACCACCTTTCATCTAATGTTTTAATCGTTTCCCTTGGGCGGAGTGCTGCAAGCCGGCTTATGCTTCAATAGTTGTTGTGACTCTCAACAACATAAGGTTAGTGCAACAGCACACAATACAACACCCCGGTTACACCCGGATAAGACCCTATGTGCGCTTTTCTACTTTTCTTCTAGTTTTTCATTTCATGTGATCTGACAGATATAGGCCACAGCACAATGACATGGAAACGGAAACAGACAAGAATTTATAGTGCACTCACTTTAGTTCAGCCTTCATCAGTTTGACACTTTCTGCATCTTTGCGTTTCGTATCTGGTTCATGTTTTGACTTCTCTTTAGAGTTGTCTCCTCTGTCTTTTTCTCTCCCTCGTTCCCTTTCCCTTTCTTTTTCCCTGTCTCGTCTTTCTCTTTGTTGAGACTGTGCTTGTACATCCTCCTCCTCACGCTTTCCGACAGGCTCTGGCTGTGATGAAGCTGGTGTTGGAGCCGCACTTTCTTCAGGCTCTGTCTTTATTTCAACCGTTTCTTCTTTGGGCTCCTCCACACTAGACTGTGAGGGTAGCAGGAAAAGACCAATACTACTACGAGAACGCATCTAAAAGACAAAGGGAGTATTGTCAAACTGCTCATGTTTTCACAACCCTTACTGGTCATACGCTCTCACTTACTTTGTTGATATCTCCCTGGATTTCTCGGAGACGTCTCTTGTACCGTAGCACTTCACCCTTTAACTGGTGATTGTGGTTCTGTAGGCTGCTTATTAAATGTCTCATCTCCCGATTAATAGGACCTACAGAAAAAAAAAAAAAAAAAGACAATCACTTACTGGTAATGGGATTTTGCAGAGCACATGACCACAACACACGGGGGGATCTGCTCCACAAGGACAGGAAACCTACTGAATAAAAGGGTGGCACCTCTCCCCCACATCTGTTGGGTTCCAGAGCATGAGAGGACCTCCTAGATATAAAAAAGCCAAAAAGCCAGCGCTGCCTGTGGTTAGCTCGCAATACAAAAAGTGCATATGCACATATTAATTTATAACTTAACCTTAAACTGAGACCTCCTACATAGTAATAAATACACGCCATTACCAATACATACACAAAAGGATGATCAGTTCGTACCCAAACCAGTGATAAGGAAGGGGTGTGTGTGTGTGTTATGTGGAAGACATATTGGTAGTGTCGTGTGCTCTGGAAAATCCCATTGCCAGTAACTTAGTCTTTTCCTTTCCTCTATGACAGCAACCAAGAGATTTAAAGAGAGAATAAATCACTTAATGTTCTTCTCTCAAAAGGAAAGGTCATCAGAAGAGGATATTAATCTATAGTGCCTATGGAAACTTGAAGATAAAGACCAAATCCTGCCTTACATATTTGGTCAATCGATGCCTCTGATTTCTCAGCCAAGTATGACGCAATTACTTGAATAGAATGGGCTACCTGGACTGAGTTACCACTAGCGGAGTAGGCTAGGCTAATAGCTTCTCAAATTCATCTTGCTATAGTATCCTTCAAGGCCCTTAGTCCTTTCCTAGAGACCCGAAAGGAGATAACAGTGCTAAAAATGTGAATCCCCTTAACCCAAGAGGGTCTATAGGGTTAACAAGAGAGGATAATTCTGGCCATATTAATGGCCCCTAATTGATCCAACCTGGTGATACAGACATGAATAGAAGGAGCTTCACCACAGGAATTAGAAAATTATATCAGTTACCTAACAAATTCTCTTTAACAGTGGAATGCATATTGCACTCTGTAGGCTACGTCAGATCCTGTGACTTACTAACCTCCATCTTCCTCTTTGCTGAGGTGGAATGCATTTGAGCACTCCACAAACTATTCCATATCACTTCCGGCTTCCTATACTGGTATATAGGAATTTATGTTATGTCCCGCACCAACTTGCAATTTTTACAAGGGGCCTGCCCTTGTGGGTACGCACCCAGAATGCCAGTCTACATATGTGGTCATTTATGCAGGAGGCTCATTGTAGCTCTGCTCTTGCAATCTGTGATACTCCGATAAAGAAAGATGCTTTGGAAAAGTACTGAGGAAACGTATGAGACAACTTGTTTGGATCTGTGAAACTATTCTTGAATGTGGATTTTCAGATCCACTTTTATCTACTTTTTTTCACATGGCTTAGCAATTACCTGTCTACATATTTCTTAGTTGGTGATTAGTTTTGGTACACTTATATAAAGTGCCTCTCAATGACACTATATTTGACTAAAGACAAACCTTGGTACTACAATAGTGGTAGTGACCCAATTGGTCCTTTTTTGCTTCTATATCGGAAATCTCTCAGTGATGTTGCATCAGACTAGAGACATACTTTCCAGAAACAAAAAAGGTGACCCAGCGATGAGGAACTGGCTGCATGTTGCGGTATGTATAAAATTTAAATTTATTGAAAATCCATTAAAAATGTTGCACATTGCAAAGGCAGTAAGATCAGTCCTCATGGACTAGTTAAGAGCGACATGTTTTGGCTAAATATACAACTTTAATCGTGATCATGATTAAGGATCTTGTGCATAGCGGTTGCTGAGGAGAGGATAATATCTGGAGTATGACACAAATGGTGAACGGACAAACTTTCTTAATTCTTCAAAAAACATTTTTTGGTATTTGGTACTATAACAAGGATGGAGCTTGTTCCTTTTTTGCTACCATAACTAATGACTGGACTAACAGGCATTAAGCAATTTTTGGGTGCTGGTAGTGGTGTTATTTAAAGGATAATCACTTTACAGGTTTTAGGGCCAGTTGACGTAGAGCGGGGGACACCTGCAAACCTAGGGTGTTAAACCTTTGTGGACAGGCAGGATTCCTTGAGGGACAGATTTCCCTCTCTGCAGGAACCTTCCCTAGCCTTCTTGGTACTAATATGTAAGATTGCTTTCACTCCAAAAACCCTATAAATAATATTGTAGCAGATTTACATTATAATTGCCTGATTTACTGCATTCATTCTTTATGGGACCTACAGCAGGTGCGTTTTTTGCCGCGATGCGGCAAATCCGACACTTGCGGCAAGTCAAAAAACAACAACACAGCTAACCATTTTGTTGGATCGCGGCAAAAAACACACTTGCCACAAGTCCCATAGAGAACTTGCTGCAAGTCGGCCGTTACATTGCAGATGCGGTAAATCTGCCGCGAATCAGCAAAAACGCTGATGTGAAAGGGGATACCAGCACCCTGAAAGTACTGGTGGATAGCCCAAACTCTAACTTTCTTTAAAAGGATGTATAGGAAATATAGGATAGACTATACCGGGACCATGACACCTGACTGACCCCCGTGAGCACATAGTAGCTTTCATCAAGTTCTACCATAAATTCTTGTTGTTAGTGGTTTTCTATTTCTAAGCAAGGTGGAGATTAAATTAGGGGAAAACACCTTCTGGATTAGAAGCAATCTTTCAAATTCAAGACTGTCATATGCCCCCGTCACTTGTGGATGCCTGAATGGACTGAGGAGATCTGGTACATCCGGAAGATATAAGAATCAGAAATCAACATTAGCCTCACCCACAGTTTCTTGGGCTAGAATGGGGCTATCGGGATAATTCTTGCTCTGCCCTCCTGGATTTTTGTTTGGACTGCTGGATTTTGGGAGGAAAAGCATAAAGCAGGTTGAACTCCCAGGCAATCTGGAATGCATCAATGACATAAGGCCTCTACCTGGGATTTAAGGAACCAAACCTTACTACCTTCCTGTTCTGCCTACAAAAAGTCTATACTTGAAACGTCCCATAGGTCTGCTATCTGTTGAAAGACTCTCTAATTTAAAAGCCCACTCTCCCTGTTTCAGTCAACTGCAGCTTAGGTAGTCGGCCTGGACGATCCCTTTCCCTCTTATGTGCTGTGCCTTCAATGATAACAGGCTTTCTTCTGCAACTAGAAGATTTCCTCCGCTACTGCCATCAGAGACGTCGACTTTGTTCCCTCCTGATGGTTGACATATGCGACCGATGTCTTGTAGTCAGAGGAAATTGATATGCTAATTCTGGATAATTGAAAGGAAATGCTCCACTGCATTCTTCACTGCTAAAAGCTCTTTTACATTGGAAGAACTCTTGCTCTATTGCGACGACCAAGTCCCTTGGGATATGCATCTGTGGTTATGATTTCTGTGACCTGCATTACTCCCTTTTGACATTTTCCACACTTAATCAACATGTGAGGGCCTCGGTTACAAATGAAGAGAGATCTTATCTTCCGTCTAAACTTCCTTTAAGCGTCCTTTCGCCTAAAAGCACCTCCAGCTGTAGTAGTCTGGTGTGAATTTGAGCCCCCAGAACTTCTGGGATGCACAAAGCTAGGGACCCTAACAGACAATTTTTTTGAGTAATCTTTAAGGATTATTTATAGCTTCTGAAACTTTAAAATCTTGTATTTCTTTTCCTCCAATAAAAACACCTTTGTGTCCCTGAATCTAAAAGAAGAACTAAAAAGGACTGGACTTTCAAAGGGTCTAATCTTTATTTTTTATTCCTATATTTAGCAGTCAAAATCAGTCAGGGTGGCCCTGATCCTTGCCAATCGAGATCTGCACAGTTCAACTGAACTGCCCACTACCAGAAAATCGTCCAGGTTCGGCATAACCAGTGTATCTTGTTCTCCAAGATGTGCTGTCATCTCTCCTATCACCTTGGTAAAAACTTGGATAGACCGAAGAGTAGAGCCCTGAACTGGAAATGCCTGACCTGGTTGTTTATGAGTAATGCCACTCTCTGACATATCTGCTGTACTATATTTATCGGGAGATGGTAATATGGGTTCTTTAGATCCAACACACCCATATTACAACATAGAAAAAGGAGTTTTCTAGCTGAACTTATCAACTTTATTTTGAAAAGACGAAAAACAAGGAACTTGTTCTATTTCTTTACATTGATGATGGTCCTGAGGAAGCAGTTCAGTTTCCTTATCAAGACAAAGTGATAAATAGAAACCCCTTCTACTTCTTCTGCTGAAATCTCTGTGAGCAACTGCTTCCATATCAAAGGACTTATGTTTCCAGGGACACCTGTGGTTGCAGTGGCCTTCTTAGGGGAATGAAGACAAAACTGTGGAGGAGCCATTAGAAATTCCAGCTTTAGGCCTGACTAATAAATCTAGAATCCAAGAAGTGGATGGGATCTTTGCTCAGGGAAGAAGAGGGAGAGTCTTGCTCCTACCTGGAAAACCGCATCACTAACATGAATTTTACCATTTGAGGAGGAACTAAACACGAGTCCTCTTGATCTTTTTGGAGTCAAACAGGAATGGTATCAACGGTCCGCGCTGCTGCTCTTTACCAAAGGATTTCACAAGAGGATATTATCATCATAAGGTCCTTTATTCATCAAAAACCTACGCGTTTCAGTGCTGACCTGGACCTTGTGATGGTAATATCCTCTTGTGAAATCCTTTGGTAAAGAGCAGCAGCGCGGACCGTGGATACCATTCCTGTTTGACTCCTGTTTTTCCCGCGGTTTTGGCGTGACGGTGGAGGTTCTGCAGCAGCTGCCTTATGCTTTCAAACTGGTTGTGGGTCTCACAACCTTAAAAAGTGAGTGGATAGCTATATAATCCACACTAAACCAAATAGTGTCCTTTTGATAAGGCATAATCTGCGCCTCTTGTATCTCCTTTCTTTTTCTAGTTTTTCCTCTTGATCTTTTTGTCATCCCATTTCCTTTGATCTCTGGAAAGTCTTCTTCTTTGGCGGTATCTTCTCCTCCAGAAGGATGTCTGTCACACGCGATGGAGCACAATTTAGATTTATGTTAAACGTCTTTCAGCCAACACTTGATCCACAATGCCTCATGGGCTGCGTTGGACCAGCCCGCTAACCTGGCTGCATACTTAACAGAATGCGCCGAAGGAATCTGACGAGAAAGATGCTCCTTCATGCAGAAGACAGACAGAGGCCAGGATTTTATCCCTTGGCACATTGTTGTTTATTCTGGTCTTCCAACAGCAGTCCATACATATCCATAAATGAAGAGAAAAGGTGGCACTCACCATTCGCAGAATCTTGTGCTTTATTGCATCGAGGTGGGGAGGGGGTGCAGGAGGCGCGGACGACAGCACGCAGTTTCGGAGGCTTAGCTCCTTTGACGAGTCCGAGGGTGATGATGTAAGGATCTCCCTAATCAAGGGGAGTTACCCTCACACGTCATCGCCGTTACAATCATAAATGCAGTTAAAAACACAAACATGAGTAAAAAATAATGAAACCGCTTATCACACTTATTACCTGTTCATATTATCTGAAAATAGTTGTGGTTGCGAGCTGCCTCCTACTTTGTTAAGAGGAGCAGAACTGCGCATGTCCGCGCACTGAAAATGACGTTTTGTCGTTACTATGGTGATTAGTAAGCAACAGGGGAGGATGGAAGTGATCTGCGCAAATCTATACATCGGCACATCGGTGCGTTAATCTAAAGTTGTAGTTTAAGATGCTGTTAGCCCTGAAAGGAGCATCGATCTTTTAAACAGTGACAGATCAGAGCGAGGGATGAATGCCCATTATATCATAGTATGTTTTAACTCAGGGAATGGTTAGATTCATGGAAGAGTGGAGTGTTTATATAGATATCTAATAGCATATATCCGTGGGAAACTCATCGCTCATAATATGCCACTGTTGATAAGTTTATTTTGTCAACGTTAATTAATCTCAAAATAAACTTGATAGGCAGTATTTATATTATTGTGCAGAGCACCTCAAAGCTCTTTCACTAGGGCATATCTCCTCTTACATTAATTATGCAAACATCTACTTATATTAAAAAGGCAAAAGAATTTCTTAATACCACAAATAATTACAATATGTACTTTACTTCAAATTTTGGCGATCAAAAATGAGAATTTTTGGATGTGCAACTAGAGGTGAAGAAGAGTAAAATTATAAGATCAATGTTTACTAAACCTACTTCCACGAATACTCTCCTCCACTTCAATAGTGCACATCCACATCATACTAAAACATCCCTACCATTTAGTCAGTTCCTGCGTCTACAGAGACTGAACAATGACAGTGATATATTAAACATGCAACGTGATAAGTTAGAAGATGATTTCCGCAGTAGAGGGTATCCAGAACTGGTTATTAAATCCGCAAGACAGAGAGCCCTAATTCCGGTGAATAAGAATAATAAAAAAAAACTGAGGAGAAAAAATTAGGGAGAGAACAAAAAAGGTTCTATTTTACATTCAAATATGGACAGATGCATGAAAAAAAAAAAAATCATTAGAAAACATTGGCATATCATTGAAACCGACAGGGACTTAAGTGATGAGAGAGTAGGCCCACCTATAATAGGCTATAAAAGATGCCACAACTTAAAAGATGTTCTAACCAGAAACAGCCTCTTACCTGAAAAAAATAAAACTCAAACATGGTTGGATGAAAGGAGACCTAGGGAGAACCTTCAATGCAAGAACTGTGATTTTTGTAAATACCATAATACCAAAAATCCACTGCACTTTGGAGGAACTAAACACTATGTTAAAACCCCGATTACATGCAAAACGTCATGTTTAGTATATGTAATTACATGGCCATGCAGCCGATTTTATATCGGGAAAACGATCTGTCCTATGTATCTAAGGTTTAGGGAACATTTTAAATCAGTTACGACTGGAATAGGATGTAGTAGATTAATTAATCATGTAAGGGAATGTCATGCGGGGAATGCAGATTGTCTGCTCTTCACAGGCATCGAAAAAGTAAAAAATACCAAAAAAGGAGGGGATCAACATAAATATCTATTACAACAAGAAAGCAGGTGGATCATTGAAACTAAAGCCTGCGGCCCTTTAGGCCTGAATGATAACAATGAACTGGCACCCTTCCTATAACCCTGCATGAAGTGCTTGTCCATTCCTCAAACTTTAGATTGCCCCCATTATATGGACATATAATCCCCCATATCCAAGATTTCCCTTTAGAAACATTACTGATGAATATAACAACATGATGGAGATCTGAACGAAGACAGGGATATGAAGTATTCTGAGAACCCAGTGAGATTACAGAGGTTAAGGAGATCGAAAAAAGTTAAATATAATTTTTTGTCTTTTTAATATAAGTAGATGTTTGCATAATTAATGTAAGAGGAGATATGCCCTAGTGAAAGAGCTTTGAGGTGCTCTGCACAATAATATAAATGCTGCCTATCAAGTTAATTTTGAGATTCAATTAACGTTGACAAAATAAACTTATCAACAGTGGCATATTATGAGCGATGAGTTTCCCACGGATATATGCTATTAGATATCTATATAAACACTCCACTCTTCCATGAATCTAACCATTCTCTGAGTTAAAACATACTATGATATAATGGGCATTCATCCCTCGCTCTGATCTGTCACTGTTTAAAAGATCGATGCTCCTTTCAGGGCTAACAGCATCTTACACTACAACTTTAGATTAACGCACCGATGTGCCGATGTATAGATTTGCGCAGATCACTTCCATCCTCCCCTGTTGCTTACTAATCACCATAGTAACGACAAAACGTCATTTCCAGCGCGCGGACATGCACAGTTCTGCTCCTCTTAAAGTAGGAGGCAGCTCGCAACCGCAACTATTTTCAGATAATTCAGATAATATGAACAGGTAATAAGTGTGATAAGCTGTTTCATTGTTTTTTACTCATGTTTGTGTTTTTAACTGCATTTATGATTGTAACGGCGGTGACGTGTGAGGGTAACTCCCCTTGATAAGGGAGACCCTTACGTCATCACCCTCGGACTCGTCAAAGGAGCTAAGCCTCCGAAACGGCGTGCTGTCGTCCGCACCTCCTGCACCCCCTCCCCACCTCGATGCAATAAAGCAGAAGATTCTGCGAATGGTGAGTGCTGCCTTTTCTCTTCATTTATGAAAACTATGATATAACATATGTGGAATTAAATACTTAACAAAAAAGTGGGAAGCAACTGAAAATATGTCTTATATTCTAGGTTCTTTAAAGCAGCCACCTTTTCCTTTGATTACTGCTTTGCACACTCTTGGCATTCTCTTGATGAGCTTCAAGAGGTAGTCACCGGAAATAATCTTCCAACAGTGTTGAAGGAGTTCCCAGAGATGCTTATCACTTGTTGGCCCTTTTGCCTTCACTCTGCGGTCCAGCTCACCCCAAACCATCTTGATTGGGTTCAGGTCTGCTGACTGTGAGGCCAGGTCATCTGGCGTAGCACTCCATCACTCTCCTTCTTGGTCAAATAGCCCTTACACAGCCTGGAGGTGTGTTTGGGGTCATTGTCCGTTGAAAAATAAATGATGGTCCAACTAAAAGCAAACCGGATGAAATAGCATGCCACTGCAAGATGCTGTGGTAGCCATGCTGGTTCGGTATGCCTTCAATCTTTTCTGTGTCGCACATCTGCCCAGCGACCCTAATGAGAAGGAGGGCAATGAAAGGCACCACAACGGCACTACTAAAAGCACACATCAAATACAAGTGGGGCTTTCCACACGCCCTGATCTTCACTGCAACAACAAAACCTACTCACCGAGAACGGAAGAAGAAGGCCAACAAGCCCTGGAAAGGGCAGGTATCCCTCCAAATGACACCAACGCACTACCACAAAGACCAAGACCAAATAGTGAGTGGACAGAGGTTCGTCGCTCGAAAAACTCCAACCCCCAATCCCCCCAGAAACCATGACCAAAACAATAAAAAATCATAGAACACCAAATAAAACAACACAACCCCCCGCACACCAAACACCCAATCCTACCTACTACTGGATGACTCCAAAACAAAGCAGTAAGCCTCCAACCCCTACCCCACAAAAACCACCCTACAGAGAACACAACACCTCTACATTAAATGTGCAACCACAAATTGGGCTGACGCTACCCATGGTCATAACCTCAAGAAACCTGAACACTCAGGTCCCAAAACCACCGAATATCGCCCCTGTTGTACCCGCTCTGTCCACCTGCCCATCCGTAACCCCCTTCCCCCCACAACTCCAAGGTTATCTCTCCCCAAATTAATACTCAAACTGACCATCACCACACAACACGAAGACAGACCCCACACGACAGCTAACATGTCCCCCCATATTGCAAATGTATAAGGTACCATCACACAATGTCAGGGGACTCAACTCCCCGTTTAAGAGAAAACGCGCATTCATAGACTACTCAAGAAAAAGGTTTGGTACCGTGTTAGCCAGCTGAGAAAGTGTAGATTGCTCTCAGTGTGAGAAACAAAGATAAAAATCTTGTGGTTGTGATACCTTTTAATGGCTAACAAAAATAAATAAATGATGTTATAAGGCGAGCTTTCGAGACGATTCAGGTCTCTTCATCAGGCATGGTATGACAAGATACTGAAAGAAACTCAAAATATATGCATGCACAACTAAAGTGATTGGACATTTGACTGAATAAACATTAAACATTACAAGGACTGGACATTTGGCAAAATAAACAAAGCAGCCTTGGAGAGGATCTTCAATCAGGCAGGCCCAGTGGTCATAAAGTCTCTAGGACACTAAATTATAAGAAAACTTGGTGTCTAAGATTTCCATGTCTTTGAACAACATTGTTTAGACGTGGTAATGAGCCATAAAACCATCAGCGATGTTTAGTCCATTCTGTATACAATTGAAACTTCTAATTAGCTTGGATTCACAGACTCTTCGATGCTTTTGGGATTTGAAATTACCCCTCAAAATTAAAAACTTCATATTATCAACGTTATGTCCCTGGCCAAAAAAATGCTCCGCTACTGGAAAATTGATTTTTTTTGTGTGTAATTGTGTGACGATGAGACCTCATCCTTGCTCTTAGACGTTGCCCAGTCTCCCCAACATAAAAAGACCCCACTGGGCATATGGTTCACATAATTAAATATACCACATTGGAAGAGGAGCATGTGAAAGTCCCAGGAATCTTATAATCCGGCTGTGTGTTGGGGATCTTTATCCTGTCTCTGGTATCTATGTGAGCACAGGTTTTGCAGCTCTTCACATTGCATGGATATGTTTCTTTTGGTGTATCTGAGGGCATCAAACTTCGGACCATGATGTTTCGTAAATTGGGAGGCTGCCTGTAGCACAGCAAGGGAGGGTCTTTGAATATTATTTTTAGTCGGTCATCCTTGTGTAGGATGTGATGAAGTTTCCTGGCAGTTTTCCTTAGTACCTCAAGCTGTGGGTTGTAGGTCACCACCAGAGGAACACGATGGTTCTCTTCTTCTTCTCTGTATTGGAGCGCTTGACTTCTAGGGATCCTTGTGGCTTTAACCCCTTAACGACACATGTCTCAGCGTGTGAGACATGAAATCCCATGCGTTAACGACCGATGTCTAAGCGTCTGAGACATCGGGGAAACGCTCCCCTGCAGCAGCTTTGAGGGGGGTCACTCAGGTGTCACCGTAGCTGCTGCTACGTGACAACCTGTAGTTGACCCCAGGGGGGGTGGATTAACCCCCCCGTGCCCAGGACCCCTCCGATTGGCAGTTCAAAACTGAAAGTGCCAATCGGAATGAATGAAATATTTCACCAATAGAAATTGGTGAAATATTTACTTTCTGGGTATGGCCTGATGCATATAGCATCAGGCATTGGCTGGGGGGAGTGTGAGCTCTGTGCCCCCCCCCCCCCCCAGATCTGATTGGGGCTAGTGTCCATGTGACACTAGCCCTCCAATCAGATGTGGCGGGGGTTGTTTACAATGGCTGACCACGCTCCCCAGCATCATCCCGTCCGTGGAAGCTGAGGAGCGTGGTCCCGCTGCCGCTGCCCGATCCTGATCTGCCCGATCCGCCGCCGCCCGATCTACCACCGCCGCCGCTGCCGATCACCCCGGTAACTGTTTATTTTTCCCCTTTGTATTCCCTGCTCTCTCTCCCCTGTCCTTCTCCTTCTTCCCCCCTTCCGATTCCAGCCCCCACCTACCCTTCCCCCCCCCCCGACCTCCCCCTTCCACCCCAGTGCAATTTCATCCCAATACCCTCCCACCCCGACCTCCGCTCCCTCCCGCTCCTTGCATCACCTCCACATCCTCCAGCTGCTGCCTCCTTCTGCCAACCAGTGTTAGGCTGTGCAGCGTCACCGCTGTAAATCCACCGCATCTGTTATAACACTCCTTCCCTGTCTCAGTGATCACCAAGTCATCACCCCCACACACAGTGATTACCCCCACCCTCCCACCCAGTGATCACCCCCCCACCCAGTGATTACCCCCCACCCAGTGATTACCCCCCCACCCAGTGATTACCCCCCCACCCAGTGATTCCCCCCCACCCAGTGATTACCCCCCACCCAGTGATTACCCCCCACCCAGTGATTACCCCCCACCCAGTGATTACCCCCCACCCAGTGATCACCATCACCCCCTCACCCAGTGATCACCCCGCCACTCAGTGATCACCCCCACCCCCCAGTGAAACACCCTCCCTGCTGGTGCTACTGCTGACTGCCCTCTCCTGTGCCCCCAGTGCCCCGTGTGCTTGAGCGACCACCCCAGTGCCCCGTGTGCCTGAGCGACCACCCCAGTGCCCCGTGTGCCTGAGCCCCCCCCTTCCTTATCCCGTGTGGCTGGGCGCTCAGCGCCCTCCGTGCTCCTGAGCACCCTCTGTGCCCTGTGCCCCTGAGCACCCTCTGTGCCCTGTGCCCCTGAGCGCCCTCTGCCCTGAGCGCCCTCCTTGCCCCTGAGCGCCCTCTGTGCTCCGTGCCTCTGAGCGCCCTCGTGCTCCGTGCCCCTGAGCGCCCTCCGTGCTCCGTGCCCCTGAGCGCCCTCCGTGCTCCGTGCCCCTGAGCGCCCTCGTGCTCCGTGCCCCTGAGCGCCCTCCGTGCTCCGTGCCCCTGAGCGCCCTCCGTGCTCCGTGCCCCTGAGCGCCTCCGTGCTCCGTGCCCCTGACGCCCTCCGTGCACCTGCCCTGCCCCCTTCGAGCCCCGCCCTCCGTGCTCCTGTTGCCCCTGAGCGCCCTCTGTGCCCTGTGCCCCTGAGCGCCCTCTGTGCCCTGTGCCCCTGAGCGCCCTCTGTGCCCTGTGCCCCTGAGCGCCCTCTGTGCCCGTGCCCCTGAGCGCCCTCTGTGCCCTGTGCCCGCCCTGAGCGCCCTCGTGCTGTGCCCCTGAGCGCCCTCTTGCCTGAGCGCCCTCTGTGCCCTGTGCCCCTGAGCGCCCTCTTCCTGCCCCTGAGCCCCTCTGCCCGTCCCCTGAGCGCCTCTTCCGTGCCCCTGCGCCCGCCCTGGCCCTGTGCCCTGAGCGCCCTCCTGTGCCCTAGTCCTGCCTGAGCGCCCTCTGCCCTGATGCGCCCTGACGCCTCTGTCCCCGACGCCTGTGCCCCTGAGCGCCCTCTGTGCCCTGAGCCTCTGTGCCCCTGAGCGCCCTCTGCCCTCCACGCCCCGTGCCCCTGTGCCCTCCGGCCCCTGAGCGCCCTCCGTTGCCCCTGAGCGCCTCGTGCCCGTGCCCCTGAGCGCCCTCCCGTGCACCGTGCCCCTGAGCGCCCTCGTGCTGGCCCCTGAGCGCCCTGTGCCCTGAGCGCCTCGTGCTCCTGTGCCCTGAGCGCCCTCTGGCCTCCCTAGCCGTGCTGGCCCTGAGCGCCCTCGTGCCTGCCTCCTGAGCGCCCTCCGTGCCCGTCTGAGCGCCCCGTGCTGCTGAGCTGCCCTCGTCTGTGCCCCTGAGCGCCCTCCTGTGCCCCTGACGCCCTCGTGCCCTAGCGCCCCGTGCCCTGAGCGCCCTCGTGCCCGTGCCCCTGAGCGCCCTCCGGCCTCTGCCCTGTTGCCCTGAGCGCCCTCGTGCCCTAGCTGGCCCCTGAGCGCCCTTGCTCGTGCCCGGTGTGCCCCTGAGCGCCCCTCCTGCTACGCCTCGTGCCGTGCCCTGAGCGCCCTCTGTGCCCTGGCCCCTGACGCCCTCTGCCCTAGGCCTCCGTGCCCTGACCCCTTGCCCTGAGCGCCCTCCGTGCCCTGAGCCCTCCTGTCCTGCCCCTGAGCGCCCTCTGTGCCCGGCCCTGACGCCTCTGTGCCCCTGACCCTCTTCGCCCTGAGCCCCCCTGCAGCGCCCTCTCCGTGCTCCGTGCCCCTGATGCGCCCTCCTTGTCCGTGCCCCTGAGCGCCCTCGTGCCCGTGCCCCTGAGCGCCCCTCCTCCGTCGCTCTGCCGTGCCCCTGAGCGCCCTCTGTGCCGTTGCTCCCGTCGAGCGCCCTCTGTCCGTCCCCTGAGCGCCCCTTCCTGCCCCTGAGCGCCCTCTGTGCCTGCTGGCCCTCTGCCTGCCCTGAGCGCCCTCTGCCTGCCTAGCGCCTTCCTGCCCTGAGCGCCCTCCGTGCTCCTGTGAGCGCCCTCGTGCTCGTGCCCTTCTGAGCGCCTCCTCCGTGCCTGAGGCCCTCCGTGCTCGTCCCCTGAGCGCCCTCTCGTGCTCCGTGCCCCTGAGCGCCCTCTGTGCCCGTGCCCTAGCCCCTCTTTGTGCCTGAGCGCCCTCTGTGCTCCGTGCCCCTGAGCGCCCTCTGTGCTCCGTGCCCTGAGCCCCTCTGTGCCCTGCCCCTGATGCGCCCTCTGCTAGCGCCCTCCCGTGCCCTGAGCGCCTCTGCTGCCCCTGAGCCCCTCTGTGCCCCTGAGCGCCCTCTGTGCCCTGAGCGCCTCCGTGCCCCTGAGCGCCCTCTGCCGTGCCCCTGAGCGCCCTCTGTGCTCCTGTGCCCCTGAGCGCCCTCTGCTGCTCCGTGCCCTGCTGCCCTCGTGCCCCTCTCGTGCCTAGCCCTCTGTGCTCCGTGCCCCTGAGCGCCCTCCTGCCCTGAGTGCTCCGTGCCCCTGAGCGCCCTCTGTGCCCCCTGAGCCCCTCCTGTGCTCGTGCCCCTGAGCGCCCTCTTGTGCTCTGTGCCCCTGAGCGCCCTCTGTGCTCCGTGCCCCTGAGCGCCCTCTGCCCGTGCCCCTGAGCGCCCTCTGTGCCCGTGCCCCTGAGCGCCTCTTGCCCCTGAGCGCCCTCCGTGCCCCTTGAGCGCCCTCCGTGCCCCTGAGCGCCCTCCGTGCCCCTGAGCGCCCTCCGTGCTTCGTGCCCCTAGCGCCCACATGTGCTCAGTGTAAAGTTGCACCAAACACTCACACACGTACACTCACACTATAATAAAGTTTTTTTTAGAATTTTTTTTTACACGTACACAGCACATACAAAATGTCCCGCCCGTCCCAGTCATCACGGCCAGAAAGGGTGTACTCAGCTGAGGAGGCATATGCTATTGTTGCCTCCGAAGCTGATAGTGAGGAAGAGGACCCCACGTTCCTCTATTCCTCGCATTCTTCCTCCTCAGTGACACCGACTCGCCACCAAGAAGACGGCGGAGGACAAGACATTTTCCAGAGGCCGGGGGAGAAGAGCCGGAGGCTGTGGAAGAGGAGCTGGAGGCCATGGAGGAAGACCCACAGCCCACTGTGAGTAATCTTCAACCTGGTGCTAGTCACGCCCAACCTAGCACCAGGGCCCCGTTTGGACCCTCGTCCTGAAAACTACATTCCACGGATTCTGATTCCTTCCAATCAGGAATCAGTTTGAGACGGCAACCTCAGGAAATAGACTTTTCAAAGTCATTTCTCTGAGCCATTGTGAGTCTCATGGTAGAGCAACTAATGTGTACGCCCAACAATTCCTGCCCAAAACCCAAATTCAACTTTCATCTTGGTGTCCCGTGGACTCAGTAGAGATGTTGAAATATTGGGGACTGGTACTTCACATGGGGATTGTGAAGAAACCAACAATCCGCCAATACTGGAGTACAGATATTTTCTATCACACTCCAGTGTTCGGCGCAGTGATGGCCCGAAACAGATTTGAGGCCATTCACAAATTTTTACATTTCAGGGACAACGCGGACAGCCTTCCACGCGATGACCCGAATTTTGATAGGCTGTTCAAAATTCGGCCGGTCATCGAACACTTCAGCAACAAGTTTGCTGAAGTGTACGTTCCCAAAAAGGAAATTTGTGTGGATGAATCCCTCATCCACTTCAAAGGGAGGCTGCAGTTCCGGCAATACCTGCCCAGCAAGAGGGCGAGGTATGGAATAAAACTCTACAAGCTGTGCGAGAGTACCTCAGGGTACACTCACAGCTTTAGAGTGTATGAAGGTAAGGATTCCAGGATCCAGCCCCCAGAGTGTCCACCTGCTCTGGGGGTGAGTGGGAAAATAGTGTGGGACTTGATCCACCCACTACTTGATAAAGGTTATCATCTATACGTTGATAACTTTTATACAAGTATCACACTATTTCAGTCCCTCTCTGCCAAAACTACCGCCGCTTGCGGTACTGTGCGCAGAAACCAGAGGGGTCTCCCTTTGACGCTAGTTGAGCAGCCTCTCCCAAAGGGCGAGAGTCGAGCCCAATGTAGCGGCAACATGCTTGTGGTCAAATTCAAAGACAAAAGGGATGTCTTTTTCTTGACCACAATCCATGGTCCCGGCACCACGGCCACCACCGCTAGAGGTACCCCAACACAGGTCTACAAACAGGACTGCCCTGGGGTACAACAAGCACATGGGGGGAGTTGATCTTTCTGATCAAGTCCTCCAGCCCTACAGTGCCATGCGGAAGACAAAGGTGTGGTATAAAAAGCTGGCCGTGCACATCATACAGATGGCAATGTATAACGCATACGTGCTATCATGATGTGCAGACCAGACCACCAACACCTTCCTCCAGTTCCAGGAGAAGGTGATCAAGGCCCTGATGTTTAGAAGAGGAGGAGAAGAAGAAGAAGAAGAAGAAGCGCGCCCCAGCACTCCTGGAACTAGAGTCTCCCGTGTGGTACCAGGGCAACATTTTCCCCGTGAGGTCGCAACTTCTGACAGAAAAAGGTGCCGGGTCTGCCATAAAAGGGGGACAAAAAGGCTGACCCGTTTCCAATGTGAAACGTGTCCAGACAAACCAGGACTGTGTTTGAATGAATGCTTCAAAATTCATCACACGTCCCCGGACTGACATACTGATCTTTCCTACACAACTCACCCACACCAGCATGACATACACAACATCACACACACACGCACAACACCCGAACATTGGACCTTGAACTGATAAGAGCACCCTTAGTCTTTACCATGGCTTTGGGTCTCATTCCGGTGCTAGAACAAATCCCGTCCTGCAGAACGGCCAGGTTACAAGTTGACCTGTCCTTCTTGAAGGCTGGGTACAGATGTGTAATTATGCTCTATAAGTGGATGGGGTCACTTGTGGGGGAGCTCCAATGTTTAGGCACACAGGGGTTCTCCATACGCAACCTGGTGTTTGCTAACAATTGGAATTGTTAGCGGACACCAGGTCGCGTATGGAGAGCCCCTGTGTGCCTAAACATTGGAGCTCCCCCACAAGTGACCCCCCATTTTAATCTACATATGTTCCTTGGGGGGTCTAGTTTCCAAAATGGGGTCACTTGTGGGGGAGCTCCAATGTTTAGGCACATAGCGGACACCATGTAGGATATGAAGAGCCCCTAACAATTCCAATTGTTAGCAGACACCATGTTGCATATGGAGAGCCCCTGTGTGTCTCCACATTGGAGCTCCCCCACAAGTGACATCATTTTGGAAACTAGACCCCCTAAGGAACGTATCTAGATGCATAGTGAGCACTTTGAACCCCCAAATGCTTCAGAAATTGATCCGTAAAATTAAAAAGCACTTTTTTTTCCACAAAGAATTTTTTTGTCATTATTACAGATTAATTTGTGGAGCATCTGGGGGTTCAAAGTGCTCACTATGCATCTAGATACGTTCCTTAGGGGGGTCTAGTTTCCAAAATGGGGTCACTTGTGGGGGAGCTCCAATATGGAGACACACAGGGACCCTCCAAACACGACATGGTGTCCGCTAACAATTTGAATGGAAAATGAGCTCAAATTGTTAGCGGACACCATGTCGTGTTTGGAGGGTCCCTGTGTGTCTCCACATTGGAGCTCCCCCACAAGTGACCCCATTTTGGAAACTAGACCCCCTAAGGAACGTATCTAGATGCATAGTGAGCACTTTGAACCCCCAGATGCTTCACAAATTCATCCGTAATAATGAAAAAAGAAATTTTTTAGGGAAACAAAAGTGCTTTTTCGTTTTTGCTGATGAATTTCTGAAGCATCTGGGGTTCAAAGTGCTCACTATGCATCTAGATACGTTCCTTAGGGGGTCTAGTTTCCAAAATGGGGTCACTTGTGGGGAGCTCCAATGTGGAGACACACAGGGACCCTCCAAACACGACATGGTGTCCGCTAACAATTTGAATGGAAAATGAGCTCAAATTGTTAGCTTACACCATGTCGTGTTTGGAGGGTCCCTGTGTGTCTCCACATTAGAGCTCCCCCACAAGTGACCCCATTTTGGAAACTAGACCCCTAAGGAACGTATCTAGATGCATAGTGAGCAATTTGAACCCCCAGATGCTTCAGAAATTCATCCGCAAAAACGAAAAAGCACTTTTTTTTTCCCAAAAAAATTTCTTTTTCATTATTACGGATCAATTTGTGAAGCATCTGGGGGTTCAAAGTGTTCACTATGCATCTAGATACGTTCCTTAGGGGGTCTAGTTTCCAAAATAGGGTCACTTGTGGGGGAGCTCCAATGTGGAGACACACAGGGACCCTCCAAACACGACATGGTGTCCGCTAACAATTTGAATGGAAAATGAGCTCAAATTGTTAGCGGACACCATGTCGTGTTTGGAGGGTCCCTGTGTGTCTCCACATTGGAGCTACCCCACAAGTGACCCCATTTTGGAAACTAGACCACCTAAGGAACGTATCTAGATGCATAGTGAGCACTTTGAACCCCCAGATGCTTCACAAATTCATCCGTAAAAATGAAAAAGCACTTTTTTGTTCACAAAAAAATGTATTTTTGCCTACATTTTTTTCAGTTTCACATGGGCAAAGGGATAAAATACATCACAAAATTTGTTGGGCAATTTCTCCTGAGTACACCAATACCTTATATGTGGTCATAAACCACTGTTTGGGCGCACGGCAGCGCTCAGAAGTGAAGGAGCGCCAATTCACTTTTTTTTTTTTTTTGAAACAATACGTTTTTATTGACAAATTTAAACAGCTTACATAATAAAGCATTTGACAAGGTTGAGAATATATAATTTTTACAATTTATCGTTATTTTAGGCGTATACCATGTGTAGTGAATCACCTATTAATTTCCTTATGTCTTTCAAATTAGCTGGATAGTTAGAATTGACAAATAAGTACACAGTCATATTAAACAAATAACAATGTGAAAAAGAAACGATAAAGAAAAATAAGAACATATCGAAGTGGCCAATTCACTTTTTGAACTGAAAATTGGCTCTAAAATTCAAATGGCGCTCCCTCCCTTCTGAGTCCTGCCGTGCTGCCAAACAGTGGTTTATGACCACATATAAGGTATCGGTGTACTCAGGAGAAATTGCCCAACAAATTTTAGGATGCATTTTATCCTGTTATCCATGTGAAAATGAAAAAATTGAGGCTAAAAACATTTTTGTTACAAAAATTAAAATGTCGGGGGCGTGTCCTGACACAGAGGATGCAGGACGCTTAAGCTGGGAGCTCTGACACCAGAGCCCTGTTACCGGCAATTACCGACCTCCAAGTGCCTTCCACACTGTCACAGGAGAGGGGAACCTTCCTAGAACATCTTGAGATGCCGGGGAAATCGACAAGACGCCGGGATCCGGTACAAAAGGTGACTGACTTCTTCCCCCAAGATAGACCAGCAGCTACTCGCTCTAAGATGGCGGATCCTGCTCCTCCAACTTTGTCTCCTCCACATACAGCACCGTCCCCCCGCTCTTCTTATAGCCCTAAGGACTGGGCTGACAGGGAGGATGATTCATCCCCTGTTACACAGAAGTGCCTCCGCTCCTTCCTGGACTCCCTCCGCAAATCATTACAGGGAGACATGAAGGGGATGGTGAGGGAGATAAGGGAGGAAATGGCGGCCCTGGGGGAGAGGACACAACACCTCGAGTCAAAAATGTGTGAATTTGCGACTGCTCATAATGAGCTTGCTGATAGCTATCAGCATGTAGAGGCAGAGATAAAGTCCATGAAAGCTACTATATGGGACTTGCAGGATAAGCTCAGACAGAGCAATGTGAAACTGAGAGGTGTTCCTGAGACTGTGGGGGAGGAAGATGTTATTAACTCTGTGACTGCCTTTCTGCAAACTGTCCTGCCTGAGTCACCTCCACTGGATCTGACCATAGATAATGCATATAGACTGCCAAAGCCTACCCACATCCGAAGGGATCTGCCCAGGGACATACTCGTGAGCTTTGCATACCCCAAACTAAGGGATCACCTCCTTCAGGCTCTGCGGCTCAACCCCATTACATCTGGGGACTATAAGGAATGGAAGGTTTTCCCAGATCTTTGCCCGGGCACCCTTGCCCGTAGACGGGACTTTGCTCAACACTGTCAGATCCTTCGTGACAAAGGAATCCAGTACTCGTGGGGGACCCCGGTCAAGGTCCGATTCCGCTATAAAGGAGTGAAACACTCTTTTCCCTCTCCTTCCCAACTTAAGGCTGCACTTAAGTCCTGGAACTTATGGTCGTCCCCAGCTCACTCACCCTCTAGCCCACGCCGACGAGTTAACGGAGAGGATTCCCCTAGAAACCAAGACGTTCGGTAGCTTGGAGGACCCTGAACTTACGCAGGATGCAGGCTCTGGTGTTTCTTGTTTTCCCGAACAGTGAGAACTGTGGATTATTGCACGGATTCTGGCTGATTGTGAGCCTTCTGCCGCTGAACTTCTCCATCTTCCGGCAGGATTTCCCTCTCCTCTCTGTCAGGAGTGGGATCAGTACGCTCGCTTCTCCCCTTTTGTTTCCCCTCGAATGAGACTCTGAGGGGTGAATTTTCCTTTTTTGATTTGTGTTCTTTTTCTGTCTGTGTGTACCTTTCCTATCTTTCTTACTTTCCCCCTCTGAACACACTCTTCTCTTACTCCCCCCCTCCCAGCTGAGTTTCTTCTCCTTTTTTCACCCTCCCTTCTCTCTTATCTCTGCTCTACCTGCCCTCACCCTCATCTGATTTACCCTCTTGAGACCATTTTTTTTTTTCTTTACTTTCCATTCTCCTGTCAGAAACCCTCCTTCTTTCACTCTTTTCCTTACTCTTCTCAATTCCGGTACTGTTTATGTGTTTATTTGTTTTGTAGTGTTACCCCAACCCCTTCCACCCCTCCCCCGCCTCCCGGTGTTCCTCATATCTCTCCTCCCCTTCACCCTGCCCTCCTCTTTCCCCTAATTGGCCTCATTGAGGTTGGTATCCACTCTATTGCATAAGGCCATTGCGGATGGTCGCCATGAGTCTCTCTATGATGACTTTAAATGTGAATGGACTCAACTCACCCGCAAAGCGGGGCCTTCTAAGGCAACAACTGAAAAGGCTTCGATGCGATGTTATTTTCTTGCAGGAAACTCATTTACTCGAAAAGGACAATGTCCGGGTGGCTTCAAAAGATTACCCAGTCCAGTACTTTGCAAACGCTACCGCTAAATCAGCAGGTGTCGCCATCTTTGTTCACAGGACTGTGGAATTTCAGTTACTAGATGTCATGTCGGATCCGGCAGGCAGATTTTTGTTGCTAAATGCTTGTATTAATAATGTGAACTATTCATTGCTATCTGTTTACGGTCCCAACACGGGTCAAATTAAGTACTTTAGACAGCTGCTTGACAAATTTGACCCGTTATTGACAGGGCGTAGGATAATTGCAGGTGATTTCAACCTTCCTCCTGACAGACGTATGGACTGTTCCTCCCCCAGACCCTTCCGTGGTGACCTGTCTACTCTACTACCAACCCATCATTTACATGACGTGTGGCGCTATTTCCATGGAGACGAACGTGACTATACATACCTATCCCCACGCTTTCGTACGTATAGTCGTATTGACTATTTTCTGGTGGAGGACTCGCTCCTCTCGATCTGTGAGTCGACCGAACTTGGAGACATTACTTGGTCGGATCACGCCCCTGTCTTCTTGACACTCAGTGACCCCTCTAATATACGACCGCCCTCGCAATGGAGACTTAATGACCACTTACTAGTTCCGCCTGCGAATGTGGACCACATCACAGCCTGCCTGAAGGACTTCTTTGTACAGAATGACACTCCTGATGTTCAGCCTGACATTTTGTGGTTCGCCCACAAAGCGGTGCTGCGGGGGAGACTTCTCCAATTGGCCTCCCGGCTAAAGAGGGAGAGGGACTTGGCCTTTAAAACCCTGACTATCAGACTTAGATCTCTGGAACGGCAACACAGGTCTGCCCCATCCCAAGCGGTCTATAGTGCCCTATCGGACTGTAGACATCAATTACGAACACTCCTTTTAAGCAACGTGGAACACAACCTGAGAAAGATGAGAGCACGATTCTATGCTATGGGCGATAAAGCGGGAACTCTGCTCTCCAGGCGCATTAAAAAACGACAGATCCAGACTAGGATTTCTCATATTGTTAAGCTGTCGGGGGACAAAATACGTAACCCCCTCCAAATTGCGGACGAGTTTCGTAAATATTACTCAGCACTATATAATCTTAAGGACTCCACTGATGTCCCCCAACCTACACCGACCTCGATACAGTCTTTTCTAGCTAAAGCGAAACTCCCCAGGCTCACTTCTTCACAACTAGCCTATCTGAACGCCCCCTTTGCGGAACGAGAGGTTCTAGACATTATTCGCTCTGCCAAAAAATGTTCGGCCCCAGGCCCGGATGGCTTTCCTTCTCGTACTACGGCACCTTCGCCCCCCTGCTCTCTCCATTCCTCCTCCGACTTTTTAACGGCTGGAGGAGTGATGGTGTGATTCGGAGCGAGGGCTTGGAGGCGATTATCACCACCATACCTAAACCAGGCAAGGCCCCTACCTCCCCTGGTAATTTTCGACCGATCGCGCTCCTCAACTGTGATGTGAAGATCTTTGCCAAGCTTCTCGCCACCAGGATTGCAACGGTTCTGCCGTCCCTGGTGGGCCTAGATCAGGTGGGCTTTGTTCCCAATAGGCAGGCCTCTGATGGTACGAGAAGAATGGTGGACCTTTTGGAGTTGTTGGAGCGCGATTCGGCCCCCAGTGCACTCCTTTCTTTGGACGCTGAGAAGGCGTTTGATAGGGTGCACTGGGGATACCTAGGGGAGGTCCTGCGGAGGTTTGGATTTGAGGGCGACATTGCCAGATCGGTTATGGCCCTGTACTCGTCACCAAGTGCCTCGGTCAGAGCTGCAGGATTCTTGTCCGCTAGATTTGACATCACCAACGGCACGAGACAGGGCTGTCCGCTGTCTCCCCTCATTTTTGCCCTGGTGATGGAGCCTCTAGCGGCGATAGTGCGTGGGGATCCAGACATTCGGGGCCTTAGGGTGGGTTCGGTAGACCATAAGATTGGCTTATACGCAGACGATGTCATCTTTGTCTGCACGGACCTCGCCACCACAATCCCCCGCATAATGGACCTCCTAGAAGAATTTTCTGCAGCGTCTCTATATAAACTAAACCTTTCCAAGTCTTCCATCTATCCTGTCAACTTCACCCCACAAATGCGAGCAGAGCTTCTAGATAAATTTCCCTTTCAGTGGGCTGCTGAGGGTATAACCTACTTAGGTGTACGCCTCACGCAGACGTCTAAAATTGTTCAGACTAACTGTGATGCATTGCTGGCAGATATCAAGCGTGATCTATCAGCTCAGAATGGTCTTTTCCTGTCCTGGATGGCGAGGATTCAGGTTGTCAAAATGGTTTATCTACCTAAAATACTCTACATACTCAGATGTTTGCCCCTTACGTTCCCAAAAAGGTGTATTAACGCCTTCCAGACGTGTTTATCTAGATTCATATGGAACCACAAACCCCCGAGGGTCCGTTTTCATGTTCTGACCCTTCCTCACTCCCAGGGGGGTGTGGGAGTGCCGGACATTCACTCTTATCACATAGCTGTCCATATTGTAGCAGCAAAGCTCTGGTGGGATGACTCCGGGGGCCCTCTGTGGGTACAGATTGAATCCTCTCTCGCCTTACGGGCATCAACTAGACTTCTTCTTGAAGTTAATCTTCTGCAGCTGACAGTTTCCTCTACGTATCTCCGCTCAATGGTTGCCCTTCTGAAGATCTGGTCCCGCATGGGGAGAACTTACTTCCCCTTCTTATACAGATACATCTCCTTGACGGCGGTGGAGTGTTCGGTCGAGTCCCTCTCCCTTGCACACTGGAAGGCTTGTGGTTTGACGACTTTGGAGCAGGCCTGGGACCAACATGGACTGACGGACTTTACGACACTAGCCTCCAAGTTTGACCTCCCCCATCACACGTTTTTTCGCTATCTACAGCTACGCCACTACCTTAGCCGTGTCCAACTCCCTGACATAACTGCTATACATTTTCAAGACACTCTACAGAGATTTTTTAAACCTCGGACTGTCACGGACAGAGGGGTTGCTACGGTTTACAGGGCTCTGGTAGGCGAGAGGAATAGTGCCAAACTTCCCTACATGTTTAAGTGGGAAGAGCGTTTGGACTTCTCGTCCTCTCTGGATCAATGGCGATTAGCTGCGGTACATGCGGCCAAGTACTCAACCTGTATCAACCATCTGGAGCAAGCAAAAAAGCTTCAGTTGGACTGGTATCTTTCACCTATCAGGATTGCAAAGTTTGCTTCTGGCTTGTCTGCGGCTTCTTCCCTTTGTTGGAAGGGCTGTGGACAACCTGGGACTATCCAACATGTATGGTGGCACTGCCCTCGCCTTCAGAGCTTTTGGGCTTCTGTGGCGTCTCTGATCACATCTGTAATGGGAGTTGACTGTATCCTCACACCCCAATTAGCTCTTTTAGGCATTGATCTGGCAGACTGGCCCTCTCCCCTCCGACCTATATTAACTAATATTCTGGTGGCCGCTAGGCAGTGCATCACGAAATATTGGAAATCTTCTTCCATACCTGACAAAGATGAACTAGTTGCACGTGTCAACTTACACCTTCTGTATGAAGCAACTTTGGCTCATGACGTGAAGGGAAGGAGGAGGCTGGCCATGTGGTGGGATCCGTGGATCTCTTCACCATTCAACACTCTCCCCTGGCAACTGTAGATGGGCTTAATCTCTTCCTACCACTGTTTAATTTTAGCACTACACTACACTGCATAATTGCTGAATCATTTCACCTATGATGCTATGGAATGGCGAACGTTATTTGTGTGATATTTCTCTGAGGCCTTTTCACACTTTTCACCCTTCCCCATTTACCCCCCCCCTCTTCCCTTTTCTTCCCCAACCCCTTCCCGTATACCCCCTTCCCCCCCCAGTAGGTTATATGTCATTTTAATGTATTGGTACAGGTACCTGGCTACGATTTTTTTTTGCATATGGCTTGTTGCTGCAAATGTTTACCTGCTGCTCAGGTTTCTTTGTTCCTTGTTGTATACGTGGTACAAGTTATACTTGTTTGTTTGAATAAATCTCAATAAAAATTTATTGTCAAAAATTAAAATGTCCATTTTTTCCTTCAACTTTATTTTAGTTCCTGTGAAGCACCTGAAGGGTTAATAATCTTCTTGAATATAGTTTTGAGTAGCTTGAGGGTGCAGTTTTTGGAATGGTGTCACTTTTGGGTGTTTTCTGTCATGTACACCCCTCAAAGGGACTTCCAATGTGATGTGGTCACTAAAAAAATGGTTTTGTAAATTTTGCTGGAAAAATGAAAACTTGCTCATGAACTTTGAACCCTTATAACGTCCTACCAAAATATTTTTTTTCTTCCAAAATTGTGCTGATGTAAAGTAGACATGTGAGAAATGTTAATAAATAACTATTTTGTGGCACATAACTCTCTGGTTTAGCAGAATAAAAATTAAAAATTTGAAAATTGCAAAATTTTTAAATTTTTTGCCAAATTTTTGATTTTTTCACAAATAAACGCAAAAATTATCGACCTAAATTTAATACTAACATGAAGCCCAATATGTCACGAAAAAACAATCTCAGAATCGCTCGGATCCAATGAAGCGTTCCAGAGATATTACCTCATAAAGGGACAATGGTCAGAATTGCCAAAAATGCCTCGGTCTTTAGGGTCAAAATAGGCTCGGTCATGAAGGGGTTAATGATCTGATCCTCAATGGAGGTGGAGTAGTAGCCCTGGTTTAAAAATGTCTTTAGCTGGTTTAAGTGTTTATCCCTTTCCACTGGGTTGGAGCAAATACGGTTATATTTGAAGGCCTGGCTGTAGACAATGGACTTTTTGATGTGTTTCGGGTGGAAACTGTCCCATCTGAGGTATGTGGGATGGTCAATCGGTTTCCGATATACCGAAGTCTGGAATAAACCATTTAGAATTTTTAAGGTGGTATCTAGAAAGTGGATTTCTGTTTTTGAGTGGTCCAGTGTCAGGTTTATGCTAGGATGAAATTTGTTGAATTTGTCATGGAAATTTATAAGTTCATGTTCAGTCTCAGTCCAGATTATTAAGATGTCATCAATGAAACGGAAGTACCCCAAGGGTTTGATGAGACAGGAGGCTAAAATGTCATTTTCCAGTTTAGCCATGAAGAGGTTGGCATACTGGGGGGCCATTTTGCTTCCCATGGAAGTTCCGGTGCGTTGTAAATACAGTTCTTCACCAAAAGAGAAAATGTTGTAGGTGAGGATAAATCTGGTGAGCTTTAGAACTGATTCAGAAGAGATCCCATTGGCTTCAAGAAACAGTCGGCAGGCAGTAAGTCCATCTTCGTGTGGGATGTTAGAATATAAGCACTCCACATCCATGGTAGCTAAGATGGTACTCTCGGGGAGGGGACCTATTGTAGAGAGCATATTTAGAAGGTCCGTTGTGTCCTGTATATAGCTATCTGTCCTCCTTACCAGCGGTTTAAGGAAATTTGCCACCCACCCAGAGATTCTTTCAGTGAGTGTTCCCACCCGAGATGATCGTTCTCCCTGGGTTACCTGGTTTATGAATCTTGGGAAGCATTTAGAAAACTCCCATCCTTAGATCCTCAGGAATTAAGTCCAGAAGGTTTGTGGAATCTGTACCTAAACATTTGATGAGTCTTCTCAACTCCCTCATATATTTTGGAGTTGGGTCCTCGTCCAGTTTGGTGCAGTATTGTATATCCATCAGCTGTCTGTGTGCTTCTTTGAAGTAGTCCTTTGTATCCAGGAGAACAATAGCCCCACCTTTGTCTGCAGGCTTGATAGTGATCTCACCATCCATGCCAAAACCGGAAACCAAATGCACTTACAGGGCGCAGTCAGAACCCAAATGTGAAGCAAGCCCGGCTGCAGGCTGATAAAATCACTTCTACCAACAAGATGTGGGAGGCGACCTGCCATGCATACACTAGGCCTGCATAGAGCACCATTCACACTGATACATATGATGCAGAGTGTCTGAAAGCTACCCAACCGCTCCGCTGCCTGAGCATTGGGCCGCACAGTACGATGCTTCTGCACCACTAGATGAATGGCGCCCCTATGGGCCCAACTGCACCCTGGATGGATAAAAAAGTGCAAAAGTTTTTTATATGATAAATAAAAAACCTTTATAGATGGAATTTTGGTTCATGTGTTGGCCCAAGACATTTAAGCTGGTGACCCACGACAAGGGATCCCATGCTCACCAGTCCTAACAAAATTGTACAAAAACTACTAGAAAAAAGCAGCATCAGAAAACTCACCATCCATGCCATGTTTTGGCATGGATGGTGAGTTTTCTGATGCTGCTTTTTTCTAGTAGTTTTTGTACAATTTTGTTAGGACTGGTGAGCATGGGATCCCTTGTCGTGGGTCACCAGCTTAAATGTCTTGGGCCAACACATGAACCAAAATCCCATCTATAAAGGTTTTTTATTGATCATATAAAAAACTTTTGCACTTTTTTATCCATCCAGGGTGCAGTTGGGCCCATAGGGGCGCCATTCATCTAGTGGTGCAGAAGCATCGTACTGTGCGGCCCAATGCTCAGGCAGCGGAGCGGTTGGGTAGCTTTCAGACACTCTGCATCATATGTATCAGTGTGAATGGTGCTCTATGCAGGCCTAGTGTATGCATGGCAGGTCGCCTCCCACATCTTGTTGGTAGAAGTGATTTTATCAGCCTGCAGCCGGGCTTGCTTCACATTTGGGTTCTGACTGCGCCCTGTAAGTGCATTTGGTTTCCGGTTTTGGCATGGATGGTGAGTTTTCTGATGCTGCTTTTTTCTAGTAGTTTTTGATAGTGATCTCCCTGTTGTTCTTCAGGCTGTAAATTGCCCTTCTCTCTTGCACAGTAATATTAGATATTTCTGTTGTTTTTTTTATCTAATATTGTGGATTGTTCCAAATGTCTAAACAATGTTGTTCAAAGACATGGAAATCTTGGACACCAGGTTTTCTTATAAATTAGTGTCCTAGAGACTTTATGACCACTGGGCCTGCCTGATTGAAGATCCTTTCCAAGGCTGCCTTGTTTATTTTGCCAAATGTCCAGTCCTTGTAATGTTTAATATTTATTCAGTCAAATGTTTAATCATTTTAGTTGTGCATACATATATTTTGAGTTTCTTCAAATATCTTGTCATACCATGCCTGATGAAGAGACCCGAGTCGTCTCGAAAGCTCGCCTTATAACATCATTTATTTAATTTTTGTTAGCCATTAAAAGGTATCACAACCACAAGATTTTCATCTTGTTTCTCACACTGAGAGCAATCTACATTAGACTACTCAAAACATACACCGGACATCATACTACTACAGGAAACACACTTTACAGACCGCTCCTTCACGAAATTCTTCCATAAGTCATACACTAGATTCCACCTAGCGTCCCATAATAAAAAAACTAGAGGAGTGGCCAACCTATTCCACAACTCCTTCCCACTTGTACAGGAACAAGTGACTGGGACAAAGAAGGTAGATACCTCATAATACACAGGACAGTCCAATCAAAACGAATACAGTTGTGGCCAAAAGTATTGACACGCCTGCAATTCTGTCAGATAATACTCAGTTTCTTCCTGAAAATGATTGCAATCACAAATTCTTTATATTATTATTATTATTATTATTAATTTACATAGCGCCATTAGGTTCCATGGCGCTTTACATGAGGATAGGGGAGACAAGCACAATTACAATAACTCTAGACAATCAGGACGTAAAGGTACAGGAGGGGCAGGGACCCTGTCCACGAGGGTTCACAGTCTACGAGGGGTGGGTAGGGATACAGAAGGCTGGGGGAGTGTCAGATACGGGGCGGTCGCCTGGGTCTCATGGCAGGTTGTACGCTTGACGGAATAGGTGAGTCTTCAGGTGACACTTGAAGCTTCTCAGGGTTGGAGAGTGTCTGACGTGTTGGGGCAGGGAGTTCCAGAGTTTGGAAGATGCCCGGGCAAAGTCCTGGACCTGATTGTGCGAGGAGGAGATGAGGGGGGAGCAGAGGAGGAGTTCTTGTGAGGAACGGAGGTTGCGTGAGGGTAGGTATCGGGAGACCAGGGCGGAGATGTATGGTGGGGACAGGTTGTGTATCGCTTTGTATGCCATGGTTAGTGTTTTGAACTGGGATCTCTTGGAGGCGGGGAGCCAGTGAAGGGCTTGGCAGAGGGGGGAGACAGGGGAGTAGCGGGGGGTCAGATGGATTAGTCGGGCAGCAGAATTGAGGATAGATTGGAGAGGTGTGAGGGAGTTGGATGGGAGCCTGGTGAGAAGGAGGTTGCAGTAGTCAAGGCGGGAGATGATGAGGGCATGAATAAGTGTTTTAGCGGTGTCAAGGGTAAGGAAGGAGCGGATCCGTGAGATGTTTCTAAGCTGGAGCAGGAGGGATGTGGAGATGGCTTCAATGTGGGGCTTGAAGGATAGGGAGGAGTCAAGGATTACCCAGAGGCACTTGGGTTGGGAGACTGGGGAGAGGGCGCAGTCATTGACACAGATGGATAGGTTGGGGGGAAGAACTATGAATTCAGTTTTGTCCATGTTGAGTGTAAGAAGCGAGCAGAGAAAAAGGATGAGCTGGTGGAAAGGCATTGTGGGATTTTGGAGAGTAGGGAGGTGATGTCGGGGCCGGACAAGTAGATTTGGGTGTCGTCGGCGTACAGCTGGTACTGGAGGCCGTGGGATTCAACTAGTTGCCCTAGGCCGAGATTGTATATGGAGAAAAGTAGTGGACCCAAGGACCGAACCTTGGGGGACTCCGACAGAAAGGGGTTAGGGCGAGGAGGAGGTGTGGGAGTGGGAGACACTGAAGGTCCGGTCTGCTAGGTATGAGGATATCCAAGAGAGGGCAAGGTGGGTGATGCCGAGGGATTCCAGGATCTGGAGAAGAAGGGAGTGGTCAACCGTGTCGAAGACAGCGGACAGGTCGAGGAGGAGGAGGATGGAGTAATGACGTTTTGTTCTTGGCGGAATGTAGGTCGTTGGTGACTTTGGTCAGGGCTGTTTCGGTGGAGTGGAGGGGTCGGAAGCCGGACTGTAGGCGGTCGAAGTGGGAGCAGGAGGAGAGGTGAGAGGACAGTTCAGAGTGGACGTGCTGTTCGAGTAGCTTAGAGGCGAATGGGAGAAGAGATATGGGGCGATAGTTGGCGACAGAGGTAGGGTCGAGGCAGGGTTTTTTAAGGATGGGCGTGATTAGGGCATGTTTGAAGGCTGAGGGGAAGGCGCCAGTGGTAAGTGATAGGTTGAAGGGGTGGGTGAGGGCTGGGATGAAAATGGAGGTGTGGTTGGGAATGAGGTGGGATGGGAGCGGGTCATGGGCACTGGTGGTGAGGTGTGATTTCGACAGGAGGGAGGAGAGTTGGTCTTCAGTTATGGGGGGGAAGTGGCTAATGGAGGAGGGCAGTGTAGGTGAGAGGGGGAGTTGTGGGGAAAGTGGGCCAAAGCTGTTTCTGATCTTGTCGATCTTCTCCTTGAAGAAGGTCGCAAAGTCTTCAGCAGAGGAGAGGGGGGAGGAGCGGGCGGGCAAAGTAAGGAGTTGAAAGTTTTGAAGAGCTGTTTGTTGCGGGACAGGGAGGTTATTAGGGATGAGAAAAAGGCTTGCTTGGCAGTAGCAAGTGCCGTCTTGAAGTCAGTGAGGGATTGTTTGAACAGAGCAAAGTGCTCGGAGGTGCGGGACTTTTTCCATCTCCTCTCGGCGACCCTGGACGCCAGACTTAGGTTTTTAGAGAGGGTCGTATGCCAGGGTTGCCTGTTAGTGCGTGGAATGTAAGGGGGGCAACTAGGTCAAGGGCGTTCGTTATTGTGGTGTTGTATAGGGTGGTGGCAGTGTCTATGTCACCAGCGGAGGGTATGTCGGTGAGAGGGAGGAGGGATTTGGAGAATAAAGGAAGATCAAGATCTCTTAGGTTTCGGCGAGGGTGATCAAGTTTGCGGGGAGGGGGTAGCGTGGCAGGGGAAGAGAGGGCGGAGAGGGTCAAGAGATGGTGGTCAGATAGGGGGAGTTCCGAGGTTGTGAGGTTGGAGAGGGAGCAGAGGCGGGTAAAGAGGAGGTCAAGCGTGTGGCCTTGTTCGTGGGTGGGAGAGGAGGACCATTGGGAGAGCTCTAGGGAAGTGGTCAGGGAAAGAAGGTTGGAGGCGGCTGGGCGGGGAGTGTCAGTGGGGATATTGAAGTCGCCCATGATGATGGTGGGGATGTCAGCGGAGAGGAAGTGAAGTAGCCAGGTGGTGAAGTGGTCAAGGAAGGAGGCGATGGGTCCAGGGGGGCGGTAGATGATGGCTAGCTGGAGGTTGCAGGGGGAGAAGATTCGGACCGAGTGGGCTTCGAAGGAGAGGGCAACGACGGAGGGGGCGGGGGAATAGGGCTGAAGGTGCAGGAGTTGGACAAGAGTATGCCGACACCACCGCCGTGTTTGCCAGAGGGACGGGGGTGTGTGGGACAGTATTATCTTCATTTAATTTGGCTTCAATGAAAAAACAAAAAGAATTGTCCTAAAGCCAAATTGGATATAATTCCACACCAAACATAAAAAAGGGGGTGCTTCTCTAATTTGTGTAATTAACAGCACCTGTAACTTACCTGTGGCAATAACTAAATCACACTTGCAGCCAGTTGACATGGATTAAAGTTCACTCAACCTCTGTCCTGTGTCCTTGTGTTTACCACATTGAGCATGGAGAAAAAAAAGAAGACCAAAGATCTGTCTGAGGACTTGAGAAACCAAATTGTGAGGAAGCATGAGCAATCTCAAGGCTATAAGTCCATCTCCAAAGACCTGAATATTCCTGTGTCTACCGTGCGCAATGTCATCAAGAAGTTTAAAGCCCATGGAACTGTGGCTAACCTACCTAGATGTGGACGGAAAACAAAAATTGACGAGAGATTTCAACGCAAGATTGTGCGGATGGTGGATAAAGAACCTCAACTAACATCCAAACAAGTTCAAGCTGCCCTGCAGTCTGAGGGTACAACAGTGTCAACCCGTACTATCAGTCGGCTTCTGAATGAAAAGGGACTGTATGGTAGAATACCCAGGAAGAGCCTACTTCTTACCCCAAGACATAAAAAAGCCAGGCTGGAGTTTGCCAAAACGTACCTGAGAAAGCCTAAAACGTTTTGGAAGAATGTTCTCTGGTCAGATGAGACAAAAGTAGAGCTTTTAGGGCAAAGGCATCAACATAGAGTTTACAGGAGAAAAAAAGAGGCATTCAAAGAAAAGAACACGGTCCCTACAGTCAAACATGGCAGAGGTTCCCTGATGTTTTGGGGTTGATTTGCTGCCTCTGGCACTGGACTGCTTGACCATGTGCATTTCATTATGAAGTCTGAAGACTATCAACAAATTTTGCAGCATAATGTAGGGCCCAGTGTGAGAAAGCTGGGTCTCCATCAGGAGGTCATGGGTCTTCCAGCAGGACAATGACCAAAACACATGTCAAAAAGCACTAGAAAATGGTTTGAGAGAAAGCACTGGAGACTTCAAAGGTGGCCAGCAATGAGTCCAGACCTGAATCCCATAGAACACCTGTGGAGAGATCTAAAAATGGCAGGTTGGAGAAGGCACCCTTCAAATATCAGGGACCTGGAGCTGTTTGCCAAAGAAGAATGGTCTAAAATTCCAGCAGAGCATTGTAAGAAACTCCTTGATGGTTACCAGAAGTGGTTGATCGCAGTTATTTCGGCTAAAGGTTGTGCAACCAAGTATTAGGCTGAGGGTGCCAATACTTTTGTCTGGCCCATTAATGGAGTTTTGTGTGAAATGATCAATGTTTTGCTTTTTGCTTCATTCTCTTTTGTGTTTTTTCATTGAAGACAAATTAAATGAAGATAATAATACCAAAGAATTTGTGACTGCAATCATTTTCAGGAAGAAACTGAGTATTATCTGACAGAATTGCAGAGGTGTCAATACTTTTGGCCACAACTGTAGCTATGTTCCCCGTCGATGCAAATGAACACGATCCGTACCATAACAAAGCTAATAGGGGACGCAACCTATGACCTCATACTCTGGGGAGGAGATTTCAACATAACCATAGACGCCACATCGGATAGCTCCACCCAAAAACGATCCGATATCACTAACACTGAGAGAAAAACTCTACAAAACCTACTTAAATCCCACCGACTAGTAGACACATGGAGAGAAACCCACACGCACTCGAGGGACTACACCTACTTCTCCAAGGCCCATCACTCATACTCCAGAATAGACTGGATACTAACGAACTCCGGCAACCTAACCTCTCTTCTCTACTCTAGACACATCCCGTCGTCCTGGTCAGACCACAACTGCGTACTATCAGTATTTAAAACTGGTACTGAGACATCATCTCTTTACAAATGGTGACTAAATGAATCCCTACTGACAAACCCCCACACTAGAACGCAGATAGAACAAGAACTCCAAACTTACTTCGCCACGAACAAATCGTCAGAAGTCTCAGAAGGCAACATTTGGATGGCCCATAAAAAAATACATGACAGGCGTACTTATACGACTGGCCTCCAAAAAAAAAAAAAGAGAGACAGACTAGAGACACAGGCGGACCTTGAAGACAAGCTCAGTAAGCTGGAATTTGCCAACCAATCTCACCCCTCCAAATATCACACCAAGAAAATACTCAAACAAAACTACAACTCAACACAATACTGACAACCCGCACTGAAAGAGCCATTAGGTGGATACAATCGACGTTTTATAAATACTCCAATAAGATGGACAAAATGCTCGCATGCAAACTCAGAGACAAAGAAAGCCTAAACACGATTTTCTCAATTAAAGATGAACAATCACATACCACCCACAACCCAAATAAAATCTATGCTGCATTCCACAAATTCTACCAGAATTTATATAATGACAACCCACACTCCACCAAACCCAAAATTGACGAATTCCTAACCACTATACCACTACCATCCCTATCCCCGAACTACGCGGCAAAACTAAATCACCAATAACAGAAGAAGAGATACTGACCACCGTCAAACAACTAAAAGCAGGTAAAGCACCAGGCCCGGATGGACTGACCGCATTATACTACAAAAAATTCCAGGACACACTAACGAACCACATACGCACATATTGCAACAACTTACTCTCAGGACAAACCATGTCCCAAGAATTTTACACCGCACATATTGCTGTCATCCCAAAATCCAAAAAAAGACCCACTACTCATCAAGAACTACAGGCCCATCTCCCTATTAAATATAGACCTTAAAATCTTCACGGCCATATTAACCAACAGAATAAATACCTGCCTCCCTAACCTTATACACAAAGACCAAGTGGGTTTCATACCTTCGAGACAAGCACCAGACAACATACGTAGGAACCTCAATATAATACACAATGCCAACAAATCCAACTCAGGGTCATTCCATGTCAAGTGAAACAATGATTATTACCTCTATATTTTTAATTCTTTTGCGATTTTGTTATTTGATAATAGCATGTCAGACAATGCAAAATGTGAAGAGAAAATTTTTTTTAAAAATTTATTTTTTTTAAAAATGATTTCCAAAGTTTGGAAAAAGTGTGAATTTTGCTGTTGCCTGCCTTTACGTTTCTCCTCATAACTCAGGCTAGGAATAAGATAGAGAGACAAAATAAACACCATTCTACTCAAAACTATACAGGCTTTCACCAGATATGTCACAAGAGGATCTGTGTTAATATTTTACCCATGTGATCGCAAGCACAAAAACTTTAAAACGCATTTCCGAAAAATCAGCGCGCTTTAAATATTTCAAAAACTGCCCATGTGTCTGCTATGCTCTTAGCCACATCTGTACCAAATTTCAAGTTGGGGTCTTGATGGGATCATATTTTAAAATATTTTACTATTAATAACGTCAATGGGTCATTCCATATCAAGTGATCTAAATATGAATATTTTTTTTTACCTGACGTCTTTAGATTTGTTTTTTTTTTCCTTTATGAAGTACTACTTTAATTACAAATTAAAAGTTTAGAATTTTTTTCTTCATCAGTTAATTTTTTACAGATTTTTAAAGTTTAAAAAAAGGGTGAATTTTGGCCTGGTATGAATTTACATTTTTTTTTTATCTCGGGCTAGAAATAAGATAGAGAAACAAAATAAACACCATTCTACTCAGAACGGTGCAGGCTTTCACCAGATATGTCACAAGAGGATCTTTGTTAATTTTAATTTGTTACCCATGCGAACGCAAACGCAACATTTTGAAACGCATTTCCGAAAAAACGTTTTAATAAAAATTTTCCAAAACTGCCCATGTGTCTTTTATGCTCTTAGCCACATCTGTACCAAATTTCAAGTTGGGATCGTGATGGGATCATATTTTAAAATATTTAACTATTATAGTGTCAATTCAAAAATCACCAAGAACACAATTAGTCATTTTTTCACAATTGCCCGTCAATAGTTTGAATTTGATATAAAGAAACATAGTCTTGTAACATCTCAAATGAAAGCGGTTACCGTTCTGAGTAAAATGATGCCTCTCCCACTTCATTATCTTATTTCTAGCCTGAGAAAAAAAATGTAAAGATGTCAGGTAAAAAAAAATATTCATATTTAGATCACTTGATATGGAATGACCCATTGACGCTTATTAATAGTAAAATATTTTAAAATATGATCCCATCAAGACCCCAAGTTGAAATTTGGTACAGATGTGGCTAAGAGCATAGCAGACACATGGGCAGTTTTTGAAATATTTAAAGCGCGCCGATTTTTCGGAAATGCGTTTTAAAGTTTTGCGCTTGCGATCACATGGGTAAAATATTAACAAAGATCCTCTTGTGACATATCTGGTGAAAGCCTGGACAGTTCTGAGTAGATTGGTGTTTATTTTGTTTCTCCATCTTATTTCTAGCCTGAGATATGATAGAAAATGTAAAGCCATACCAGGCCAAAATTCGCACTTTTTTAAAACTTTAAAAATCTGTAAAAAATTAACTGATAAAGAAAAAAATTCTAAACTTTTTTTTTTGTAATTAACTAAAGTTGTTCTTCATATAGAAAAAAAATTAAAAAAAATCTGAGGACGTCAGGGAAAAAAAATATTCATTTTTGGATCACTTGACATGGAATGACCCCTCACTCCTAACTATCCTGGCTCTAGACATAGAAAAAACCTTGGACTCAGTTGCATGGCCATATCCATTCCACGTTCTGAACAGATTGGGGCTACCTCAACAATTGATAAATGCCCTTAAACTCCTCTACAACAACCCGATCGCATACCTATAACTCCCATCCACCTCCCTGAAACCAATACTCATAAGAAGAGGCACGAGGCAGGGATGCCCCTATCACCGGCCTTATTCGCTATGATCATGGAACCCCTAGCCCAAAAGATACGATCCCATCCAGATATCACAGGCCCAAAAATAGGGAAACACACCTATGAAGTAAGCCTCTTCGCAGAGATCTACTACTGACCCTAACGAACCCCCCACATATCGCTTCCAAACTTGATAGCCATCCTTAAACAATTCGAGGAGATTTCAGGACTGAAAGTAAATGTGGATAAATCGGAAATAATGTTTATTAACACCCCAGCCTATGCCCGAAACCGAATTCTATCCAACTTTAAAATTTACACACAAAGAGCACTACATTCCCTATCTCGGAACCAACCTAACATCACATAAAAACACCCTATACAAATATAACTACAGCCCCATATTGCAAAAACTAGAACAGAATCTAAACAAATGGTCAACCCCAACGCTCTCCTTTTTAGGGAGAGTTCACACGATAAAGATGGTCACACTACCCCAATTCCTATATCTCTTCCGCTCACTGCCAATACCAATACCAAAGCCCATATTCAAAACAATCCACTCCCAAATCAACCAATTCAAATGAAATCATAAGAGACCACGCATATCCATGCAGACTTTACATAAACACAAAGCAAAAGGAGGTGTATCGCTGCCGAACTTTATACACTACTACAGGGCAGCACAAATGGCACAAATGGCAACCATACATGCAGAGCAGAACACTCCACTATGGATCCACATAGAGAACTCACAACTAGCCTCATACACCCTGAGAGGTCTCCTCTGAGCCACGGGGACTCCACCAAAAAACATAAACACGTACTCACCATACACCCTCCACACCCTACAACCATGGAGATCCATAAGATTCCAATACTCCCTCCAATCCCACCCGTCACCACTATTGGAGCTATTTAACAACCCAATGTTTCAACCCTGGGTCTCCTCCAAAAACCACCCATGGTGGGAACAAAACAATGTACGCAGACTACAACATCTCCTTAACCACTCGACGCTTATGCCCAAGCACGCACTCATTACAAGATATAAAATCCCACCCACAGAAACCTTCAGACTAGAGCAAATATACCACTTCATACATTCCATACTCAAAACTATAACACACCCAAAAGTGACAGCATTTGAACTCAAATGCATGCATGACCCCCTGGGAAAAGGATCAATATCCCAAATATACACCACGCTTAACCACCCAAAGGATAGTCGTAAGCTAAAAGCTTGGAGCAATCGGAACTAGACTTGGGAATCGCGCTCACACCAGAAAAATGGTACAAATGTCATGAAAGCATCATGAAGGGAAGCCATCAGGTATCACTAACGGAAACGTCCTTTAAGCTTTTCCACAGGACGCACTGTGTCCCCAGCTTCTTACACAACACAGCTCCAAGCCTGACAGATGCTTCAGAGGCTGTGACACAGTAGGGGACACACTCAACACATGGTGGACATGCCCCATCGTAAAATCCCTTTGGAATGACGTCATAAAGTTAATCGACTTCACTCTAGATGACAAACTTACACTCACTCCACCAGCACTACTGTTTGGGGACAAACCACCTAAGGGTACTTTCACACTAGCGTTTTTTTTAATTCGCGGCAGATGTGGTGAAAAAAACGCATCTGCCGCGATTACCGCATACCGGCTGCACTTGTGGCACGATTGCGGCAAGCCCCATACAATGTATATGCGGGCTTGCAGCAGGTGCGGCAAGTGCGGTTTTGGCACCTGCGGCAGGTGCGGCCACGAAAAAAGCACGGCTGACCGCGTTTTTTTCACGGCCGCACCTGCCGCAAGTGCCAAAACCGCACTTGCCGCACCTGCCGCAAGCCCGCATATACATTGTATGGGGCTTGCCGCAACTGTGCCGCAACCGTGCCGCAAGTGCAGCCAGTATGCGGTAATCGCGGCAGATGCGTTTTTTTCACTGCATCTGCCGCGATTTAAAAAAACGCTGATGCTTTCACATCAGTGTTTTTTTTACATTGCGGCAGTTGCGGTGAAAAAACGCATCTGCCGCGATTACCGCATAACGGCTGCACTTGCAGCACGGTTGTGGCAAGCCCCATACAATGTATATGCGGGCTTGCGGCAAGTGCGGTTTTGGCACTTGCGGCAGGTGCGGACGCGAAAAAAACGTCAAGCGTGGAGGGGGGCTGCGTACCCCAGAATGATGGTTTTATTTGGATATGTTTATTCAAACAGCTGGAATCCTTCTAATCCACAAAGAAGTCTGGTGCCGGATTTTTTCCTCATATTTGATTCATAAGTATTCAGACACTGTGACGACCAGAGGTCTTCATAGACCTGGCTGTCCAGCCAAACTGAGCAATCGTGGGAGAAGCGCCTTGGTGAGAGAGGTAAAGCAGAACGCCAAGATCACTGTTGCTTAGCTCCAGAAATGCATTAGGGAGATGGGACAAAGTTTCACAAAGTCAACTATCACAGCAGCCTTCCACCAGTTGGGCCTTTATGGCAGAAGTGGCTAGACGGAAGCCTCTCCTCAGTGCAAGACAGATGAAAGCCCGCGTATAGTTTGCAAAAAAAAAAAAAAAAAAAACACATGAAAGACTCCCAGACTATGAGAAATAAGATTCTCTGGTCTGATAAGACGAAGACAGAACTTTTGGTGATAATTCTAAGCGGTATATGTGGAGAAAATATGGTGGTGGCAGCATCATGCTATTTTTAAAAACTTTATTTCACAATTAATTCTTGTTTTTACACTGCCCCATAGGGCACCACAGCACTGCACCATCCGATCGCTTCTGCCATGTCCCAATGAGCTGCACCTCCCGGATTGTACCCGCAGAAGCGCCAGATGAGCGCGAAACGTTCGTTGTACCATCGGGGCTATCCGGTCCTCCTTCCTTTGCACCTGTAACACCCCTGTGATGCATTAAATGGAATGAGCACTTTTATCCTGTGTGCAGCCCTGCTCTTTTTCTAAACTGGAAGTGAAAACCGCAGGAACAAATTAGCATACATTACCATAAAACCAATGGTAAACTACATGGTAAACTACATACCCTAATGGTGCCGTCACACAGCACGATGTGGCCAGCGATGTCGGAAGCGATGCGCGGGTGCCCGCTCAATTCTGACATCGCTGGCCAGCTGTCACACAGCATCGCTGAGGCCGGCGACACCGCAGCGATGCGGGCGGTGACATCGCTGCGATGCGGGCGGTGACATCGCTCGCTGGGCTGGGCTCAGCCCAGTGAGCGATCTGCAGCAACGCTGCGGTATAGGCTGGATCGCCGCCGACATCGCTCTGGCGATGTCACACAGCGCGATCCAGCCTTATCGCAGGTTGGCAGGTTTACGGTTCTTCCCGTAAACCTGTCAACCTGCGACCAGCGATAAAATGCGGTAGCGCCGCTCGTTTACACAGCGCGACGTCGCTAGCGACATCGCTGATACGTCACTTTTTCGGCGATGTCGCTAGCGACGTCGGCAGGTGTGACGGCACCATTACAGTTACCTTCCTCCGAGCAGGGAGTTTAATGTGCAGATAGATTCAGAATGCTATTCTCCTTCAGATTAATTCCCATATCTGCAAGGTAATAGCATTTTTTTCATATGACAGGATCACTTTAAGGGAATTTTTAATGTCAGCTTTAAGGATTGATCTCAGATCCATGGTCGGATGGACCCATGCTGCACAGAGCCTTTTCTGACATGAGCCGGGTAAATTACATCTGCAAAGTGTGCATTACTTATTCTTAAGCTTCAAGGAACATTTCCTAGGCCTGTCCTAGTGATCAACAACAAAACAAAGAAAAGAGGAGGGGGCTTACAACCTTGTGAAATTTCACGAAGATCACTCACCATCAGAAGCTGTAATAAGGCTACCAGAAGGGGAGGAACGACTGAATCACCTGAGTGATGTTCTCTGAAGACCGTAGATCTATCTCAATCCACTCCGCTTCTCTGGATGGTCCTGCATTTGCTCCCTTGTGCCTGAGGTTACTGGTGCGATTGCCATTTGCTACATCTGTGCTGAGGCTGCCATGGACCATGTTGCCTATGCTTCTGTGGTGGTTGGTGATCCAGTATACCCAAGCCAGAATAATAGCCGGAGTAGAAACCCACTCCCCAGCAGTCAAACTTCATTTTAAAATAAGTGACCAGCTAACAGATAATCCTTCCAGCCAACAACTCCTCCGGACCCCTGGAAGTGAATTGGTTTCACTTACAGATCAGAAGTCGCTTCAGCATGTTCCTCTGCATACTTCTAGGACTGCAATAGCCGATGCACTATTCAATGCGCAGACTCTGCCTGTGATGCTAGTGCGCTCGTCATTGGGGTACTCCACTTTCATCACACCCCCTGCATGTGCAGTCCCAGATAATATGGTAGCCCACATCAGCAGGATAGCTCCACCTTCCTGCTCGTCAGTCAGTGCCCCCCACTAGACCCGCTACTGCGCTTCCAGGTCCACCCACTCTGCCGCATCATACAGAGAAATCGCACAGTTGTCACTTCCAGGCCCAGGCCCAGTCTTCCTTACTAAACCAAAAAGCATAGGAAATCAAAAAGTATAGGAAATCAACTGATGCAGGGGAGAGGTGGCACCCTTTTATTTAGTAGGCTTCCTGTCCTGTAGAGCAAATTCCCTACCTCGTGTGATGCTGTCATGGGGGAATGGAGAAACACACACTTAAAGGAGTATTCCTATCACCAAAATCCTATCCCAATATGTAGTCATTATAATGATACTAGTAAAAAGGCCCGATGCTATCGCATCGGGAGTGCGGTGACATCGAGATGGGGGCGGGCTGTTTGGCACTGGGGGCAGCAGCTGTCACTTCACCCTGTGCGGTCTGTCCCCTGCGTGGTGGTTTTTGCCCGTCGGTCTCTGCCCCCCTCCTCTGTGCGTTGTGTAATGTGGCGGCAGAGGATGGTGGCATGAGGAACTGGCGCAGTTCCTTGTTCAGTCTGGTGCAGGGTGAGTGAGGTGAGGGAGGTGAGTGTGGTGAGCTGGCTGCAGGCTGAGTGGAGTGAGTGCAGGCTGAGCAGGTAGGGTGAGTGAGTAGAGGGTGTGTGCGTGCAGGTTGAGTGAGTGTGGAGTAACCGTGGTGTAGGCTGAATGAGTGTGGGGCTGGGTGAGTGAGGGCTGGGTGAGTGTTGGGTAACCATGGTGTAGGCTGAGTAAGCGTGGGGCAGGATGAGTGCGGAGGTGAATGAGTGCTGGGGCAGAGTGCAGGTATAGTGAGCATGGGGCACAGTGAGTGCAGGGTGAGTGGGCAGAGTGAGTTATGGGGCAGAGTGAATGTGGGGATGAGTGAGGGGGTAGAGTGAGTGAGGGGGCAGAGTGAATGTGAGTTTAGTGAGTACAGGACAGAGTGAATGCAGGGTCAGTGAGTGCAGGTTCGTCAGTCGTCGGGCTGTGGGATGAATGGGCGACCTGAGGGGTGAGTGTGGAGTGAGGTGAGCAAGTTGGTGCTGAGCAGGAGTGAGTGGGTGTTGAGCAGGGTGAGGGTGCCCTGAGTGAAGGTGCGTGTGCACTGAACGGGGGTGAGTGTGTGCTGAGCAGGTGTGTGTGCTGAGGGGGGGTGACTGGGAGTGGGGGCATGAGCAGGGGCAGTGTGGGGAGTGAGGGCATGTGGGGGGTTAAGAGGGGGGAGCAGGGGCAGTGCGGGTGAGTAGGGGGGTTAGCAGGGGCAGTTAGGGTGAGTAGGGGGGTAAGCAGGGGCAGTGTGGGTGAGTAGGGGGGTAAGCAGGGGCAGTGTGATTGAGTGGTGGGGGTAAGCAGGAGCAGTGTGGTTGAGTGGAGGGGGTAAGCAGGAGCAGTGTGGGTGAGTGGGGTGGTCCTATGCAGGGGCAGTGTGGGTGAGTGGGGGCAGTGTGGGTGAGTAGGGGTAAGCAGGGGCAGTGTGGAGAGTGAGTGAGGGCATAGGGGGGGTAAGAGCGGTGAGCAGGGGCAGTGTGGGTGAGTGGTGGGTAATCAGGGGCAGTGTGGGTGAGTGTGGGCAGTGTGGGTGAGTAGGGGGTAAGCAGAGGCAGTGTGGGGAGTGAGTGAGGGCATATGGGGGTAAGAGGGGTGAGCAGGGGCAGTGTGTGAGTGGGGGGTAAGCAGGGGCAGTGTGGGTGATTGGGGGGGTAAGCAGGGGCAGTGTGGTTGAGTGAGGGGGTGAGCAGGGGCAGTGTGGGTGATTGGGGTCATGTGGGGGGTGAGAGGGGTACGGAGGGGCAGTGTGGGTGAGTGGGGGGTAAGCAGGAGCAGTGTAAGTGAGGGGGGGCATGTGGGGGAGGTGACAGGGGTAATCAGTGGGAGTATAGGTGAGTGGGGGCAGTGTGGGTGAGTAGGGGGGTAAGCAGGGGCAGTGTGGGGAGTGGTGGGGGTAAGCAGGAGCAGTGTAGTTGAGTGGTGGGGGTAAGCAGGAGCAGTGTGGGTGAGTGTGGGCATGTGGGGGAGGTGAGAGGGGTAAGCAGGGACAGAGTGGGGGCATGAGCAGGGGCAGTGTGGGGAGTGAGGGCATGTGGGGGGGGTAAGAGGGGTGAGCAGGGGCAGTGCGGATGAGTGGGGGGGGGGGTAAGCAGGGGCAGTGTGGGTGAGTGGGGTGGGCTATGCTGGGACAGTGTGGGTGAGTGGGGGCAGTGTGGGTGAGTAGGGGGGGCAGTGTGGGTGAGTGGGATGGGCTATGCAGGGGCAGTGTGGGTGAGTGGGGGCAGTGTGGGTGAGTAGGGGGTAAGCAGGGGCAGTGTGGGGAGTGAGTGAGGACATACGGGGGTTAAGAGGGGTGAGCAGGGGCAGTGTGGGTGAGTGGGGGTAAGCAGGGGCAGTGTGGGTGAGTAGGGGGGGCAGTGTGGGTGAGTAGGGGGGGGCAGTGTGGGTGAGTGGGATGGGCTATGCAGGGGTAGTGTGGGTGAGTGGGGGCAGTGTGGGTGAGTAGGGGGTACGCAGGGGCACTGTGGGGAGTGAGGGCATACGGGGGTAAGAGGGGTGAGTAGAGGCAGTGTGGGTGAGTGGGGGGTAAGCAGGGGCAGTCTGGGTGAGTGGGGGGGTAAGCAGGGGTAGTGTGGGTGATTGGGGGGGTAAGCAGGGGCAGTGTGGGTGAGTGGGGGCAGTGTGGGTGAGTAGCGGGGTAAGCAGGGCAATGTGGGGAGTGAGGGCATACGGGGGGTAAGAGGGGTGAGGAGGGGCAGTGTGGGGGTAAGCAGGGGCAGTGTGTGTGAGTGGGGGCAGTGTGGGTGAGTAGGGGGGGCAGTGTGGGTGAGTGGGATGGGCTATGCAGGGGCAGTGTGGGTGAGTGGGGGCAGTGTGGGTGAGTAGGGGGTAAGCAGGGGCAGTGTGGGGAGTGAGTGAGGACAACCGGGGGTTAAGAGGGGTGAGCAGGGGCAGTGTGGGTGAGTGGGGGGTAAGCAGGGGCAGTGTGGGTGATTGGGGGGGTAAGCAGGGGCAGTGTGGGTGATTGGGGAGTAAGCAGGGGCAGTGTGGGTGAGTGGGGGGGGGCTAAGCAGGGGCAGTGGGTGAGTGGGGGCAGTGTGGGTGAGTAGTGGGGTAAACAGGGACAATGTGGGGAGTAAGGACATACGGGGGGTAGGAGGGGTGAGGAGGGGCAGTGTGGGGGTAAGCAGGGGCAGTGTAGGTGAGTGGGGGCAGTGTGGGGGAGTAGGGGGGTAAGCAGGGACAGTGTGGGGAGTGAGGGCATAGGGGGGTAATAGGGGAGAGCAGGGGTAGTGTGGGGGTAAGTAGGGGCAGTGTGGTTGAGTGGGGGGGGTAAGTAGGGGCAGTGTGGTAGAGTGGGGGGGTAATGAGGGGCATGGGAAGGTCAGTAGGGGGTGATTAGCAGTAGGGTGCATGGTCCAGCTCAGGGCAGCATTTTGTTCCTTGCAGCATGAAGGAGGAAAAATGAATGTGCGAGGGAGGCGGAGTTTACATAGAGGCGTGATAATGGGCATGACTGAGAGGCACTGGCCTTATGTGGTGGGAGTGTCCTCGGTCACACCCATTATGACGGCCATTATTAGCTTGGCTCCCCTGCTGTAATGGAATGTCGGGGTGAGCGGGGGAGCGGGAGGATGTGGCTAGGGAGCGGGTGGATGTGGCAGGGGAGCGGGCGAGTGGCGCGTGAGCGGCGGGGGAGCGGGAGGATGTGGAGGAGCGGCGAGGGCGGGGTGCAGAAGTGGCGGGGGGGCAGTGGCGGGGGGGCGGGAGGATGTGGCAGGGGAGCGGGGCGAGTGGCGGGGGAGCGGGGGATGTGGCGGGGGAGCGGCGGGCGGTGCATGGAGTGGGCAGTGGTTGGGGTGTGGGGTTTGTCGTGTCCGGCGGCAGTTTTTTTGCGCTTCCGTCCAGTGTTAGCGGCTGGCGATGGCGCATGCCCGCCATCGCTGGCAGCGCGTGATAGCAGCACAGTGGACGGAAGCACAAAACTGGTGATTATGTATATAGATTACATGATGCTGTCTACGGACACATCACAAATTTAAAAATATGTAGAGTAGGACCACTCTATCGGAGACATTCCTTGACGTGGGAGAGTGGCTAAAAAGATTATTTCGGTAATGTTGCGCGAAATGTCTTTATTTGTATGCAGTATGGTAGTGAGAGGTGTACTTACACATTTATTTTTTCAGCCAAAATTAGGGCTGTGCTGGCTCTCCCTGTTTCTCTCGGGTGTAAATCCTCAATATCTGTATTATTCGTGTATATTAAAACTGCACAGTACACTTCACCTGTGTAAATATGGATGGGCTGGACACAGGACGCACATGACACTGACAGCAGGTGACAGCACACAACGATATCGAATGGCAGCGACAAGCATACAATGGAAGAGGTGACACACATTGACAGCAGGCTGCTGGCCACCTGCACGGTGACCCATACTGTATGTACAGGAACACTGACAGCAGTGACCACCAGGACACACTGAAGGCAGGTGGACAGGACACATGACAGCAGGTGACAGCACACTGACACTGACAGCAGGTCGACAGCACACACTGACACTGACAGCAGCGCACAGCACACACTGACAGCAGGCGACAGCACACACTGACAGCAGGGACAGCACACACTGACCGGACGAACAGCAGCGAGCGCAGCACACACTGACAGCAGGCGACAGCACACACTGACAGCAGGCGACAGCACACACTGACAGCAGGCGACAGCACACACTGACAGCAGGCGACAGCACACACTGACAGCAGGCGACAGCACACACTGACAGCAGGCGACAGCACACACTGACAGCAGGCGACAGCACACACTGACAGCAGGCGACAGCACACACTGACAGCAGGCGACAGACACACTGACAGCAGGCGACAGGACACACTGACAGCAGGCGACAGCGACACACTGACAGCAGGCGACAGGACACACAGACTGACAGCAGGCGACAGGACACACAGACTGACAGCAGCGACAGGACACACGACTGACAGCAGGCGACAGGACACACAGACTGACAGCAGGCGACAGGACACACAGACTGACAGCAGGCGACAGGACACACAGACTGACAGCAGGCGACAGGACACACAGACTGACAGCAGGGACAGGACACACAGACTGACAGCAGGTGACAGGACACACAGACTGACAGCAGGTGACAGGACACACAGACTGACAGCAGGTGACAGGACACACAGACTGACAGCAGGTGACAGGACACACAGACTGACAGCAGGTGACAGGACACACAGACTGACAGCAGGTGACAGGACACACAGACTGACAGCAGGTGACAGGACACACACTGACAGCAGGTGACAGGACACACTGACAGCAGGTGACAGGACACACTGACAGCAGGTGACAGGACACACTGACAGCAGGTGACAGGACACACTGACACAGGTGACAGGACACACTGACAGCAGGTGACAGGACACACTGACAGCAGGTGACAGGACACACTGACAGCAGGTGACAGGACACACTGACAGCAGGTGACAGGACACACTGACAGCAGGTGACAGGACACACTGACAGCAGGTGACAGGACACACTGACAGCAGGTGACAGGACACACTGACAGCAGGTGACAGGACACACTGACAGCAGGTGACAGGACACACTGACAGCAGGTGACAGGACACACTGACAGCAGGTGACAGGACACACTGACAGCAGGTGACAGGACACACTGACAGCAGGTGACAGGACACACTGACAGCAGTGACAGGACACACTGACAGCAGGTGACAGGACACACTGACAGCAGGTGACAGGACACACTGAGCGCAGTGACAGGACACACTGAGCGCAGGTGACAGGACACACTGACAGCAGGCGACAGGACACACTGACAGCAGGCGACAGCACACACTGACACGGACAGCAGGCGACAGCACACACTGACACGGACAGCAGACGACAGCACACACTGACACGGACAGCAGGCGACAGCACACACTGACACGGACATCAGGCGACAGCACACACGGACACGGACATCAGGCGACAGCACACACGGACACGGACATCAGGCGTCAGGACACACGACACGGACATCAGGTGTCAGGACACACTGACAGCAGGTGACAGGACACACTGACAGCAGGTGACAGGACACACTGACAGCAGGTGACAGGACACACTGACAGCAGGTGACAGGACACACTGACAGCAGGTGACAGGACACACTGACAGCAGGTGACAGGACACACTGACAGCAGGTGACAGGACACACTGACAGCAGGTGACAGGACACACTGACAGCAGGTGACAGGACACACTGACAGCAGGTGACAGGACACACTGACAGCAGGTGACAGGACACACTGACAGCAGGTGACAGGACACACTGACAGCAGGTGACAGCACACACTGACAGCAGGTGACAGCACACACTGACAGCAGGTGACAGCACACACTGACAGCAGGTGACAGCAGGTGACAGGACACACTGACAGCAGGTGACAGGACACACTGACAGCAGGTGACAGGACACACTGACAGCAGGTGACAGGACACACTGACAGCAGGTGACAGGACACACTGACAGCAGGTGACAGGACACACTGACAGCAGGTGACAGGACACACTGACAGCAGGTGACAGGACACACTGACACTGACAGCAGGTGACAGGACACACTGCCATCAGCAGGGCCTCCCCATGACACAGCGCGGCTGTTCCTCTGTACAGAGCAGGTGATGCTGCAGAACCTCTTTGTGGGCGACCCCTGCTACAGAGCTGTGTGGTATTCACATTTGCAGGGTGAGCGGTGGGGGAGCGGGAGGATGTGGCGGGGGAGCGAGGGGATGTGGCGGGGGAGCGGGAGGATGTGGCGGGGGAGCGGGAGGATGTGGCGGGGGAGCGGCGGGCGGTGCATGGAGTGGGCAGTGGTTGGGGTGTGGGGGTTTGTGGTGTCCGGCAGCAGTTTTTTTGCGCTTACGGCCAGTGTCAGCGGCTCGCGATGGGCGCATGCGCGCCATCTCTTGCAGCGCGTGATAGCGGCACAGTGGCCGGAAGCACAAAACTGGTGATTATGTATATAGATTAGCAAATACCTTCAATTAGAAATGCAGTATAGCTCTCCTTATATAGTCATGTCTGTAAGTCAGCTTTCACAACAGCGTTTTTTTTGTTTTTTGTTTTTTTTTTAACAAATATTTTATTTGGTTTACATCTTTCCATAGAAACGTAAATATACATAGTAGCTGAGACCATCAAAATTATAACCAACATACAAAAAATTTCCCCGTCCCCCCCAATCCCACCCCCATCCCTGCAGTGCTCTTGTCCCAGTTGAAACAGAAAGCAAAAAGGAAAATACATGAGAATAATGTAAAAAGATATTCAAACATCAGTTCAATGACCCCGATCACGCAAACATCTATGTAATTCAAGAAATCGCCAGTCTTCACAGGCCACCCTGTAGCTGCTCCAACAAATACCAAGTGGAGTCCCGAAATGGCGACACCACGGATATGATTTCCTCGTCCGACAGGTAATGTAATATAAATTTTCTCCATTTCTTAAAAAATTTCTCTGTTAGTTCATCTTTGTTCGACTTCGCATCTATGCTTTCGATCCTCATAGCTCTTTTGATGTCAGAGACAATCAAGTCCCTCGACGGCCGCCTGGTGTCCAACCAGTGACGCAGTATCGCCTTTTTGGCTAATATTGCCACGGTGTGTAATATACGTTGTTCATGTCTTGTACCGTGTGAGTCAGTGATGTAGTGGAACACCCACCCGTCTCTGCCAAGATCTTTTGAACAACCAGTAATCTCCCCTGCCTTGGTATTCATGAAGGACCATAAAGGGTGTAATGTCTTGCATTCCCAGATCCCATGTAGGAGATCGGTATTCTGTGTCTGACATTTCGGGAAAACCTGTAGCCTATCTACAGTGGTTGTGTTGGAGTAACATCTAAAACCATAAATCGCCCTGTGCATCAAGCGAAACTGGGAGTCACGCCACTGCTCATTAATGATATTTTTTATAAAGGTCTTCCACCCCACCAAAATCCGGTCTCCCAGGGTTGCATCCCCCAGCCTCGACTCCCACCCCTTGAAGATCCGCTGCTGTGTGCACGGTAAAAGTTGGGGACCCAGCTCTTTGTATAAAGTAGAAACACTTGTGTTAGTTATGCCTCTAGAGAGTAGATCATCCCACACGTTCACAATACATTCTGACTGGACATTGACATTCACCAGTTTTTTCATGATGTAATGTTCAAGTTGTTTGGACTGTATCATGTGATGTCCGGCAAGGCCAGGGTGTTCAGCAATTCGCTGCCACTCAACCATCTAGATTCCGAGTGGCATAGGAGATCCCCCGCCGTCTCAATCCCCCTTTCCCTCCAATGTTGAAAAAGTACATTTTCCCTCCCCAGCGGGAACTCCGGGTGGGTCCAGAGGGAGACAAACTTGGACATACTCCATGAGAGACCCAATTTTCTCCGGATTAACTTCCAGACAGCTATAGTGTCTCTGGCGACTATGGAGTGTTTCACCATCTGGGGAGATTAGACCTCGACGTATGTAACACCGATGCTAAGCTCCAAAACTTGCAACAGCGTTTTTTTAATTTCGTGGCAGATCCAGCATCTGCAGCCTTACAGGGACACTTGTGTCAAGCCTGTGTTCAGCCCCATTCATTCCCTATGGGACTTGGGGTCATGTGCAGCAAGTGCGATTTTGCACTTGCGGAGAGTAAAAAAAAAACGCTGATAGCAGCGTTTTTTTGTGCTGCTGCAACTGATGGATTTTCCGGATCGCGGTAAAACCGCAAATTACCGCATGCTACACAGGGTATGAATGGGGCTTGCTGCAAATGAGCTATAACGCGGCAGATGCGGCAAAACTCCTGGATCTACCACGATTGAAAAAAATCGCTGATGTGAAATAGCCTTACCTGTATTGCAGGTCAGGTATCTATGGTTACGACCACGAGGAACTAAATAGCTTTCACTGTATTAATGGACGTAACTATGGATACCTAAGCAGCAATGTCCTGCACACGAGGTAGGAGACATGCATACATCAGGAGAACTATATTACAATTACAATTGGTGGCATTTGATAACATTATTATTACACCTGCTACATATTAGGATAGGATCTTGGAAATAGTAATAACCCTTTTAAGGGCCACTGCACCTTATATTTCTTAATAAAGGGGTCATGTCAGCATAGGCGTCAGGGCACATATCTCTAAGGATACCTTTACACGCGGCAACTTTTCTAGGAATGTCACTGGCAACTTACTGGTTGCAGTGAAATCATGGAGACATTGTTCCATTTGTACACAGCAACGAGATAGAACAATGTGTCCATGATTTCACTGCAACCAGTAAGTTGCCAGTGAAATTCCTAGAAAAGTTGCCGCGTGTAAAGGTACCTTAAGATATGTCAGCAACATGAGACCGCTGGAACTTTGACAACCGCCTAATGCTAAGAGTGTACTGCTACTTCATCTTCAGTTGATTGTACGTAGCCTTTCTCCAATGTCCAGATAGACACTTTAGAAGGTGCTGATGGCATATCCAAGCATCTGTGAAGTGCATATCACTTACCAGCCTGTTCATTGGCTGCCAGTGTCTGTTCAAACTCAATCCTCAGCATCTCATACTCCTTCCTTACTTGAGCAAGTGTGTCTTCCAACTGTATAACTTCTGTACGCACTTTCTTCTGAAGGGACACCTCATCCCTCTACAAGATATTCATAAAGAAAATAACCTTAGTGTTTATAGCAGAGGACACACAGACAAGCAGAACTGGAAAAATAAGGAGGGAGATGTGAAGCTGTCGACCTATATATTAAAATGAAACACACGCCGTACATCTAGATTTCATATAATGAATGGTGAAGGATCACTACTGAATCCTAGATGACTGCCATATGCGCTGCTAAAAAAAAAAAGGCAGAAATCTAGAAATATAGAAACCATCGAGATGGTCCTAATGGAAGTAATTCACACTCATGAAGTACAGTAGTGTGCAAACGTTTTAGGCTTGCATAGAAATAATGTTGTAAAGTAAGTATACCTAAAATGAAAATAAATAGAGGTATTAATAAACGTAAGAAATTATCTACCATATTTTTCGGTTTTTAAGACGCACTTATGTTCCTCCAAACTGGAAGGGGGAAACGGGGGTGCGTCTTAAAAAGCAAATGTAAAAAGAAGATTTTTGTGTACTCACCGTAAAATCCTTTTCTCTTAGCCTCTAATTGGGGGACACAGGACCGTGGGTGTTATGCTGCTGTCCACTAGGAGGCGACACTAAGCAGAATCTGCAAAAGAGTAACAGTGGCTCCTCCTCTGCAGTCTACACCCCTGGAGCAGGAAGTGCATCACCAGTTTTGTGCTAAAGCAGTAGGAGAGTTAACAGATAATAACAGTAAAAAAGACATAGCCAACAAGGTTAGAACAATGTATAAACTTGTAATAGTTAGCAGAGTAAAATTAGTACCATAAGTCCTGTATCTAAGCAGGCATATGTGTAAATCGTGAAGAGTTAACGGAGTAGTAATCGTATAACGAGACCTGTAACTAAACAGGTTCACAGTACTACAAGGCCGGTAACCGAACCGACAGAGGCTTAAACAGTAAACCGTTAACAGAGTGATACTAGGGAACGCGTGTAAACATGGTAATCATGTAACAGCTGAGAAGCTATGTAAGAACTGTAGAAAAAGGCCCATAAGGGCAATAGGGTGGGTGCTGTGTCCCCCAATTAGAGGCTAAGAGAAAAGGATTTTACGGTGAGTACACAAAAATCTTCTTTTCTCCTTTGCCTCATTGGGGGACACAGGACCGTGGGACGTCCCAAAGCAGTCCCTGGGTGGGAAAAAACAATGGAACCAACAACGCTGAACCTGGTCAGTGAAGAACCCTGCCTGACAGGCGGCTACTATCGCCTAGAAGGCGCGTCTACCTAGACCTGCGTGTGCCGAGGACCGAGTGCCAGAACTGCAATGGCTTAATGATGTGTGGGCTGGCCATTTGGCTGCCTACCTTCCTTTTGCCTAGACACCTGTTGCCGAAAGGCCCTGGAGGTCCCCACGCCCGTAGTAGAATGTGCCGTGACCCTGCCAGAAGGCATGAGGTTTGATGGTATAGGCGTCTTGGATAGTTAGACAAATTCCCATGGTTAGAGAAGCTTTAGAGACTAACGTGACTATTCCTGCCCTCTGGGAGAAGGACAAGAAGAATCCGAACTCTACAAACGACACTGTGTCGGATACCTAGATGCGTAGGGTCTTGACAAGATCCTGCATATGTAGGGTCTTTGTGGTCGGATAGACTGAAGTTGGGTGCAATGAAGACAGAGAGATGTCTTCATTTAGATGGACGGATTATACCGCCTTAGAAAAAAGGATGGCACCCGCCGTAGGGCAATCCTGTCCAGGTTTAAGACCAGAAAGATGGATTACTTGAAAGCGCTGTAAGTACCACTACCTCTACAGAGAAAAGTAACTGCCACGGAAACCTACCACCGTTCAGATGAGAATGCTAAGGGTAATATCCCCTAGAGGCTGTAAAGGTGATTTATAGTAGGGCCGCGAGATCGAAATTCAGATCCCACGGGAGAACATAAACAGCAGATCCTACGAAAGAAGGGATTTTCTAGAAATCCGGTGGCAATTCCCTGTTTTTTTTTTGTTTTTTTTGAGGAAGACGACACCGACTGCAACCTGCCGTATGATGGACTCTAAGAACGGACCTGAGTTAGGTCTGAGTGGCAGGGACAAAGAATTCTTGATATGAAATAGGGCCAAGGGGAATGACCTCTAGAGAAGTCCTAAGCAGAGGGAAAATAAAAATGATACATGTGTAATGGTATATCGTCGATAAGGCTGGTTTGCCTGCTGCGACTATGGTCGCTACAATATCCTGGGTAAAGTTCCTGTTGTCAAGGGCTACGTCATTAAGTTCAGAGTTGATAACTCTGAGGGAAAACTGGCCCTGAGAGAGTAAGTATTGACTATCTGTTAGTCTTCTTGGTACTGGTGGTATAAGGTAGACGACATTTGCGTCCAAGCGCCTTTTGGCCAGTCTGAGACCACCAGGATGATCCGGCAACATTCTTGTTTGACATTCCGCACTATCCGGGTAATGGGGAAGGAATATAGGGGGGCCGGAAAGAGGTCCAGTCGTAGACTAGTGCGACTGTCTTCTTGACTGCGGATCCTAGGACCTGGCCAAGAAGGACGGAACCTTGGCATTAAGGCGTGACCCAGACAGATCCATATCTGTTGTTTCATAGCGGTGGCTGCCTTGACTGAGGATATGTAGAGGAAAGAACCCTTTCCCCGAGTCCATCCCTTGGCGGGTAGGAAAACCGCATCTCGGATAAGTACCCCTGGTATGAGAACAGCTGACAGTACAGTGTCCAAGGATTCCACCTGGTGGAGGATGTCTGCCATCACATGGAGACTGTGTTCCACCCTGGTAGCTGACGTGTGCGACGGCTGTGGCATTGTCTGGCTGTATATTGACATGTTCGACTGCCAGACTGAATAATTTTAGTACTAGAACTACTACACGAATAGTCATAGATTGGGGGTATCTTCGAGTATGGACGAGGGTACTGGCATGCATTGTGGTGGAACTGCCTTCCATGCTGTCACTATCTTGTCTAGGAGTCTCCTGACAGTTGTGAAGGATTGGTGAGACCGCTGGAAGAGACTGCAGCTGACCAGCCGAAGAATACATGCGTTGTCCGGGGAAGTTGGACTAGAGCTGTAGATGTGTTGCAGCTAAAGGCCGCTGTTTTCATCTATGCTGTGTGTCCTATATGGCTGAGACTCCATATGTGATGCGGCAGCGTGTAGCCCACAGGCGCACACAGCTTTGGGATTGTAGTAGACTTGTGGAGGTTAATAAGCCAACCGAATCATTTTAACGTGTACAGTGAAAGTGACACTGTGTTAGTAGTCCCTGAAAATCATGCAGGAGAGGTTAAGTATTCCGGATATGGGAAACTCCTGGAATGCAGTATAGACATGGCCAAATTCAGGCTCGGAAAAAACTTAGTATTTTAGTGCTTCAGGTCTACCAGTATCCTCTTTTGACTCCCGAGTCGAGAAGGGACTGACTGGGAAGAAGGTTTGACCACAGCCATACAGGGGACTGGAGGGCCCTTCCATTGTGTTAATGCAGTCGGGAGTCTGCGAAGTCCTCCTTTGGAGCAGGCTATGCAGAGTAATTGCGCATGTTATCTTGACCCAAGTACCATATATAGGTGCAGTGTGGAGATTGGCAGCTGGACTCCTGTCACGATCTGTGACCCAGAATTTCAGTTTCGTTGGCTGGGGAGGGAGGCTGGGTAGGCCTCGTGCAGTCACCAATTCAACCCGAGTCCCCATAAAGGGATGTTGAGGAAGAATCTGGCCTAGCAACAGCCCAGCTCCTACATCAGTGGGGAGCTGAGGAGGGAGTATGCTATGGGTCGAGAATCCAGACACCAGTAGCTAAATTACTCGTGCAACTGCGGATCATGGGTTTCAGCCTGCGTCTTGTGAGACTTGGTTGTCATCTCCGCCAACCAGAACTCCAGCCGTGGAGTCTGAAGAGAGTTGGCGAACCGTCCTGGGACGCCCTGTACTTGTTGGGTAATGGTAGGTTTCATCAACTGTAACTGGGCTGTCCAACTGTGAGGGTCCGAGGAAGGGACCCAACAGTTAAGCTCGTAGTGAGTCCACTGGAAATCAGTTGTCCTATCTGTGTGGGGGCCCCGGAAAGGGGAGTTTTGGACAATCATTTGAGATGTTTGAGTAGCAACTGAGCTCCGCCAACGTCGGGGGACCGAGGAGAGGGGCATGTCGGAGTCCACTGCAAACTCGCTCCCGAGCAATGGAAGGCGAGTTATCTGAATTGCAACCCAGCTGCCCCATAATTGGGGGGGGATCGAGGAATGAGAATGTAGGGAGGTTTGAGTCATCGGAACTTCAACCCAGCTCCCCCAACAATGGGGGGGGTACAAGAGAGAAGATGTCGGTCCATTCAGAGCAATGGTTTCTCGCAGTTTCGGCGGAGCCTCCCCCGCGGAGGTTAACACACTTCCGACGGCTGCATGTAGATTTATCACTAGAGAAGGGTTTGGTGAATGTGCATATGAAACCGGTGGGCTGGGCACCCCAAACAGGGTTAAGATCACTGATCTAGAGATGTTTTAGTACCAACCCAGGTCCCCTCTGTGGGAAAGGGGGGGCCAATGCGTTTGCTGGAACTCAGCGCGCTAAGGATTAGAGATGGGACAGTGGCGAATCCCTGTACAGCGATTGAGGCCCCAGCCTGGCAGAGTGAGCACCACCGATAGTTTGGAACGCTCCGCAGTGACATAGGAATAAACAATAGAAGATTGAATTGTCTCCCGTGTTACAGGCACAGCATAGATGGAACATGTTCTGCGATGTTCTGCACTGCTTGTGAGGAGCATTGCACCAGCTCTCTGCAGCCATTTATGACAGAAACAGGAAGGGATTGAGTTGCCTTCTGTTCTATGAGCACAGCGTAGATGGAACATGCTGTGCAAGTTCCATACTGCCTGTGTGCATATTGTACCAGCACTCTGTGTGTATGACAAACAACAAAGGGTTAAGGTTGTTCTGGCCTGAGAGCGCAGCATAGGTGAAAGCATGTTATGCAGTGTTCCTTATTTCCTCTGATGTGATCTGCACCACATTAGGGAACAATGCTCATTTTACATGTATAATCGTTCACATCCTGCTATACAAGCAGGGTGTAATGAGGGCTGTCATGGCGACTTCTGCACTGCTTGCCTGGAGGGGGGGGGGGGGGGGCGGGCCAGTGAAAAAAAACGCGGGCCAGCAATGGAAAGGGCGCGCAGGAAATAGCGCGATGCGGCCAGAGAAGTCTGACCCGCCCCCTTTGTGATGCGGCCGGGGCGTGGAGCACCCGCGCCGACATCAGCAGAAGGGCGGGCGGTAGGCGGGGAGGGGCGGTACTAGTAATGTTAGGCCGGAGCCGGGGCCTCAAGTAAATGGCGGCCCCGGGAGAGTGAGGGGGCCAGCGCGGAAGTCCATAAGCCCCGCCGGTTCCGCAGTGCGGGAGCGCCGCCTCCAGACTGCCCAGTGAGTCTCGCGCCCCGGAAGCCTCACCGCTGCCACAGCAAGGGGGCACAGCTAGGAGGTACTGGGGAGCTCACTGTCAACCCATGTCCTGGCCCACAGTATTGCTGGGGATCGCTGCATAGTGTGCAGGGTGCCTACAAAAGGACAGAGCAGCGTGTCCTCAACCCAAGGCCCCTGTATGATAGGAGAGATGGGGAGGGTGATGATGCTGATACCACTAGAGGACTAGCAGTCTTCTGTAAGCTCTGGCTCTTTGCAGCAGAGGCTGTGAGCAGCCTTGGGGGGCCCTGCAGCTGAGGAAATAGCTATGGAGCAGACAATGCTATGGAGGGGAGGGCACCTAAAGGTGGTATCTCAACCCAAGTTCCCAGTCAGGGGGAATGGGGAGGGCGTCCGATCATCCCATACTTTCTGGATGTTACCTGGTCCCGATAGGTCTCCATTCTTCCATGGGAGCCGAGGGCCCCCTTTTTGCCGGTTTTCTTCCCCTCTGTCTTGCTGCTTGCGATGGGGACATGGAGCATTGCTGTGACCCAGAGCCCCAACTGTGGGGACTGGGGAGGAATGCGGGCCTCAGAACCGGCAGGTCTGGAAATCGCTTTAACCCTGCACCTCCAACAGTGGAGGGCCGAGAAAGGAATAGCCCTTATCTGACAAAATAGCTCAACCCAGAGGCTCAACTATGGAGTCTGGGGAGGTATCTGTGGTCGACATGTCCCTTCAAAAAGTAAAGATGCAGCTTCAAAAAGTAAAAATAATGAAGAGATAGTAAGAACGTGTGCCTCCTACAAGACACTAAGCAAAAACTGGTGATGCACTTCCTGCTCCAGGGGTGTAGACTGCAGAGGAGGAGCCACTGTAACTCTTTTGCAGATTCTGCTTAGTGTCGCCTCCTAGTGGACAGCAGCATAACACCCACGGTCCTGTGTCCCCCAATGAGGCGAAGGAGAAAAAAATTATTTAAAATTAAATATTACCGATGGAGGGGGGTGCGGCTGCTTAGCGGGGGTGCCTGAGGCAGGTTCCGGTGGGTGGTCGGCACAGCTGCAGGACCGGAGCAACGGAGATACACCAGCGACAGCGAGTGATGGGCATTTTTTTGTGCAGTGTGCAGCCGGCCTTTAGAGGTAGAAACTTCAAATGGCTGCCTGTCTCCACTATGGCAGCGGCCATTTTGTTGAAGCCTCTACAGTTAATGAACGCAGCCGGCCAGAAAAAACATGGCGGCGCCCACTGTTTGCTGCCGCCGGTACATCTCCGTTGCTCCGGTCCTGCAGCAGCACGGAGGGAGACACCAGGAGGACAGTGTTGGAGATGGTAAGTAAAGTGTTTTTTATTTTACTATGGGCAGCAGCATGGGGCCCATAGCCAGCACAGGGGGACGTGTGCCATAAATAGGGGACGTGTGCCAGCTGTAGGGGATGTGTGCCAGGTAAATCAAAATGCTAAATTAATTAACAAATGTGAAATCTAAATCCCATCAATAATTGGAGTGACTACTCTTTGCCTTCAGAACTGCATCAATTATTTTAGGTACACTTGTACAGTTTTTGAAGAAACTAGGCAGGTAGATTGCTCCAAACATCTTGGAGAACTTACCACAAATCATCTGTGTGTGCAAATTCTCCTGTCTCTTCATGTAAGACTATAGACTCAATGTTTAGATCACGCTCTGTGGGGGCAACATCATCACTTCCTTGTTCTGTTCTATGCTGAAGATAGTTCATAATGACATTGGCTGTATTTCTGAGGTGGCTGTACTACTGCAGGATAAATTTGAAGCCTGATACCTTCCTGATGGAATTACCTGATGGATAAGTATCTACTTGCATTTCTCAGTATTGGGGATGCCATTAAAGGGAACCTATCAGGTTCCCTGTGCATCCAGCTCTTCATAGGGGGACCAGACAGGGGTGTCCGCAGTCTTCGCTGCTTTTTGCATTGGCAGTGGAGCCCTTGGCACAGACAATTAGAAAGGCAGCCTCCGTCAGGGGGTTTAAATATAGACCTATAGAGGAAAAAATAGCTTTATACGCAGATGATGTGCTGCTTTTCCTGGGAGACCCTGATAAGTCCTTGAGGGGTGTGATGAGCATCCCAGGGAGATTTGGAGCTATGTCGGGCCTGGAAATTAGTTGGGAGAAATCCGACATTCTAGCTGTGGACGGTAGTGGTGAAGACCTTAGGACAGGGGGGATGGTAGTAGGTTGGCAGTTGTGCGACAGTTCGAGTACCTGGGCATTCAGATATCGCTCTGGGGCTATATAGACTTGAATCTGATCCTGCTACTTGGTAAGTTAAGAAGCAAAGTGGGGGAGTGGTTTAGATTACATTTATCAGTAGTAGGAAGGACAAACCTGATTAAAATGGTGCTGATACCTCAGGTGTACGTAATGCACAATGCACCCTCATGATTTCCTAAACGGTGGTTCTGTACAATCAATTCTATATTTAGGGATCTTGTGTGGGGGAAAAAACAACCGAGGATTAGACTGGAAATATTACAAAGGCCCAAAAATGAGGGTGGGTCGGTACTACCGAGCCCGTGCATTTATTATGTAGCAGCTCAGGGCACCAAGCTGTGGCGATTGAGAGAGACAGAGGTCACAGGTTCGATGTTGGGGATATTGACTCAGGTACTGGGGAGAGACTCCTTGGTTCCAGGACTGGAGGTGAGTAGGAAACTGGGACTGTCATGCCCCACTCTGGCCTGGGTACACAAGGTGTGGGAGGAGATTAAAAGGATTAGGGGAGTGGAGGCCCTGACTAGTTATTCCCCTTTGTTGACAAAATGGGGAAATTAAAAAACTGGATGAGGAAAGGAATTCAATACATGGCCCAATTACAGGACTCAAAAGAACTAGTGACTTTTCAGAAACTACAGGAGGAATATGAACCGAGGTCTGGAGATTACAGTATAGACAGCTCTGTCACACTTACATAACGCAGTGTAAGACTGTTTCTATGAGGGTCCAAAAAGACATATTGGTGGACTATGTGTTGGGGGAACAAAAGGATGTTATGTCAGGTATGTATAAGGACTTACAGCACACCTTTTTAATCAATTACCCAATTAAGGCTGAAGAGAAGTGGGAAGACGACTTGCAATGCATTGTGGACATCATGGGTGGAGAGAAGATGATCCCGGAAGAAGGATGTATTTGTAAGTATTTGTTGCTGATGTTTCTATAAGGGGGGAAGGAGGGAATGTGCTGTAATTGAAAATATGTGACTTTGTTGGATATTGTAATGTCTGGATTCTGTTTTTAGTTTGAATTTCGTTAATAAAAATGTATCTGATTCAAAAAAAGATCTAGTAATCCAAGGATATTTAATCAAATCATGTTAGGCTATGGGTTGACGTAGATGGACTTAAAGTCTACCTTCAACCTTAAAAACTAGGTTACTATTTAAATGCAAACTCCTTTTGAATACAAAAACAAATTTTTTTTATTGGTGCAGAAAAAAAGGCAAACTTTTTTGTTTAAAAATGAAAAAGTTGCCTTTTTCTGCACAAATAAACTTGTTTTTGCATTCAAAAGAAATATGCAATTGATTAAATCTTCTTGGATAACTAGCTATATGGACAGACTAGTCTGGGGAACTAATGCCACAAAAGCATATCATAAACGATCTGTAGAAATACTTTTTCCAAAGATCAGTGTTTATGTTTGCTGCTAGATGCTGGAACTGACAGGATTTCAGGTATGCACCCAGAGCTGCTCAAGGTTCTGAATGAACAGGGGGCCCCCCCGACAGGTTCCCTTTAATCTTGACTAAATCCCCAACACCATTTGCAGCCCCAAACTTGCAAGAACCCTTCACCATGCTTCATTGTTACCTGTAGACACTCATTATTATACTGCTCTCCACGACGTTCGGAGAACTAACTACATTTTGTTACCACCAAATATTTCACATTTTGACTCATCAGGGGAGAGCACCTGCTGCAATTTTCCTGCACCACAGTGCCTATGTTTTTGACCATAGTTGAGTCACTTAGGGCCTTATTTCCATGTTGAAGGTATAGGGCTTTTACCAAAACCCTTCCATGAAGACCACTTCGAGCCAGACATCATTAAACAGTAGATAGGTATAGCTGGGTCCCATTAGTTGCCAAGTTATTTGGCACTGCTCGACATCATCTGATTTTGAAGAAAAGTAAGCATGATGTGACTTCCACCTGCTGCAAAAAGTTTCCTTGGCTGACCACAGTGTCTACAGTTCTCAACATAATTTCTTCGTATCCTAAATGCTGATAAATACAGGCAAATACATATCCAACACACTATACAATCAGGGCGGTTTCTGATTGGCTCCAAAATGTAGTTTGTAGCAGCACATGACCAGAAATATCCAGCGAATGTCATTAAGAACTACCGTATATTCAGAAGAGGGGGTGGAGAGTGGTGGCAGGAGCCAACACAGCATGCGGGGGAAGAAGAAATGGGCTGTGGAGCTGCTGAGGAGAATGTGAAGCTGCAGTTATGCGGGCTGCAGATCCCAGAGGAGCCCACCTTAAAAGAAGTTTTCAGGGTAGTCCTGCATTACCATACTACTATCACTGATGTGGCAACACAGTTGGGGGAAGGGGGGTGACACAGGCCAACATGTCCAAGATGCAGCATACTGTGCATGTGATAAAAGAGAGAGTGACTGAAAAGCATATCAGTAATGCTGAGGACTATATGGCAAAAGCTGGCAAGGACAATAAACGCATGGCTGCTGCAATAACCACTGCGCAAGCAAAAACGGATGACCTAAAGAATAGGTCCAGGCGCAATAACGTGCGGTTAATAGGAGCGCCAACAGAATTTTTTGAAAAGTGGCTCCTAAATAAAATAAACTCTGACAAGCCATCATGTCTGCATGCTGTTGAGAGAGAGCACATCGGGTTCCTACACACCCCCTCACCCCGGACGCCCACCGAGACAAGTGCTGGTCAAGGTTTTGCACTACTGGGCCAGGGACGCAATTCTTTGACATGCCAGAGATCACCCAGATCTCAAGATCAATGGTTCCAGTATTTCTATATATCCAGACTTCTCTATTCAGGTGCAAAAGCTGGGAGCAAAGTTTATCAACATTAAGAAGAAGCTGGCTGAGAGCGCTTGGAGTCACCTACTCGATGCTGTACCTTGCCAAGTTGAGAGTGGTTGCGGAGGGAACAGTGCACTTCTTTACGGAAGATAAGGAAGCACTCAGATGGCTGGACAGTAATGAGCAACAACTGCGCCTGGCGAGACCGAAAGACTCTGCTGGTTGACGGGAACATCTTTCCCCGTGGTGCGGTGCTCTGGGGGTCTTTTCTCCCTTTTTCTTGTTCTTTGTTTCCTACTATGTGTCTGGATGTTTGACAGACAGGCGTATCTTTTTGCAAAATGTTAAATATTGTATGGCTGCAATAACCTCATTCCTAAGGCTTAGGGATGTGATGCGGGACAGGATCTAAAGAGTTAATAAAGACTGATTCTGATAAATTACGCCCTCCCCTCTGCTGTAGAAGGGGACGGAAAGAGAGGGATGCATACTGTTGAGTTGTTGTTTAAGAGGGTGTGGGGCCACACTGTCCGCCACACTTGCTACTACGTACACAGCAATAGCTGCATTTGGAAAAGAAGTATGGTTTGAATGCATAATGACAGGAGATATAATGGCAGGTAAAGTGAAGATTGTGAACTGGAATGTCAAGAGGGGTTAGCATTCTCATTTGCTTTGGTACTCTTTTTGAATATCGCAAGGAAATCATAGAACTGCTAGGTAGATTTGTGTGCCTGTGTGTGTCTGTTCTGCAAATTATATAGCTCATTAGTGCTATTGGTTTTCATATATATTCCACCGCCGTACAGTGCAAATAAATAGTGCGCCTAGGAATTCACTGTGAACAATACAAAAATACCAAGGGCACCGCAAATAAGAAATAGGATTAGGCTGTGTGTCAAATTGGATACACTACAGCAAGGAGAGCGACACACAATTAAAGGGCGATCACCAGAATAAAGTGCAAAGTTTTTAAATTTTATTATTACAGACAAAACACACACATCTGCAAAGACATAAAACCAGTTAAAAAAGGGGGTGTAGGGAAGCCCCTTGTATCAAAAATGGTTCCCCAAACCGATCTCAAACATCAAGTGACAATATCTATCTCTATATATATATATATATATTAAGTGACAGTGTAATATGGTCCTGTAACAAAGACCAATAAATAAGAAAGGTCTGTATATCAAAAAACAAAGAAATTGTCACACATCAGGTAAAGGGCCAATGCGGTGGTGACCAACAATGGGGATAAAGTTGTTTGCAAAAAGCAAATAAGCTATTGCCAGTCAGCACTGAAATAGTAAATACAAGGTCCTAAAACTTAAACCACAGTCAAATATCAGGCAGCAATAACAAGATGATAACCTGCCATCAATACCATGCTGTAGTCATGGAGGTAAAATAAGACCATGAAGCAAAGCAGACCTGCTGTCAGACAACTCAGATAAAGTCCATCGCACCCCGGCACCTAGGTCATGGAGTCACAAGTTTGGGGTCCCAGCTGAGTAATAATAAAATTTAAAAACTTTGCACTTTATTCTGGTGATCGCCCTTTAATTGTGTGTCGCTCTCCTTGCTGTAGGAATTCACTGTGTTGAGCACTTTAGCCGGCTGCCCGCAGTGTTTTCTTGGACTGGTCTCCCTGAGATCAGCGATTGCTTCATGTTGTACCGCCGTACAGTGGGAAGCTGCTCCATAAGGTTTTGGAGGTGATAGGGGAATTCCAGGGAGTACCGTTTGTAATAGTGGGAGACTTCAATGATATCCTGGATGCTCATTGGGATAGAGGTGAATGAGAGGCATTGGGGCTGGGAGGTAACTGTACCCCATTTGGTGGCGGTATTAAAAGAGACAGCGCTAATCGACTTGTGGGGTCCGTCATCCAGGTGTTTATAAATACTTTTGCTTCTCGTCTATCTTTGCATCACTATTGAGAATTGATCTGGCATTGGGCAATGACCAAATGATGGGCCATGTTGGAGAGGTGAATTATCTGGCCAGAACGATATCAGATCATTCACCTCTGTGTGTCATGCTTGAGGTGGATAGTTCTTTGCCAACCAGGGGGCTTATGTGGAGACTGAACCCGTTCTGACTGCAACTAATAGATTTGGATGGGCATATGGAGGGGGAGATAAAAGTTTATTTTTAGATTAATACAGGAGCAACTTTGGTACTGACTGTACCCTTAAGGGGTTGTGCATAAAGGAAATATCTCAAGTCAAGGCAGAGACTAGCAGAAGGGATAGGGCATTGATTTGGGCACTGGAAGAGGCAGAGGAGGCACTGGTTTTATAACAAACTCTAGGAGCACAGAAGTTGAAGGAGGCTGAGGCCAGAGTCAGTAAGATGGCTCTAAAAATGGCAGAGCATAGAAGAAACTTTCACACTATGAGATATTTTGAGGATTGGGAAAAAGAGGGGCCATCTTCTTTCCAATATAGTGGTGGCACAAAGGGACTCTGCAATATATATCCAGACTAAAAGGTAAGGATGGGCGTGAAACACCCAATATTAAAGAACTTCAAGAAATAATGGCAGAGTATTATGCAGAATTATATAAATCACAGGTGCAGCCGACAGGGGAAGAAATTGACAGCTTCCTGAATAAGAGACAGCTCCCCAGGCTCTCATCAGAAAAACAGAGGCTTCTAGAGGAGCCATTTGACCTAGAGAACTTGATGCCACGCTGGCCTCTATGCCTAACAATAAAGCCCCTGTGGTGGATGGGATTCCGGAAGATCTATAAAAAAAATTTAGGGGAATGTTGCTTCCTGCTTTGTTGGAAGTATATAAAGCTCGCATGGCGAAGGGGGAGTTGCTGCAGTCCATGCAGGAAGCAATAATAGTGATGTTGCTGAAGCAGGGTAAAGACCCGGTGGATCCAGCTTACTATCTTCCAATCTCACTATTGAAAATTGATATCAAACGTGTGGCTAAGATGCTGGTAACTGCCTTAATAAAGTAATGACATCAATAATTTATCAGGACCAATCAGGGTTCATGCCCAATAAATCCACGGCAAACAACCTTGGGCGGCTATTTTTAAACATGCAGGCAAGGGCGGACAACACTGGACAGAGTTATTCTGTCATTCAATGCTACCAAAGCATTTGTCAGCGTGAAGCGGAGGTATCTATGGCGGGATAATGAGGAGAATGAGATTTCGCGAGGTATTTATAGGATGGGTGCAGCTGTCGTATGTCTCCCCGAGAGCTAAAGTGCACGTGAATGGCCATCAATCCAACGAATTCTCCTTAAACAGAGAAATGAGGCAAGGTTGCCCTTGTCCCCCCTATCGTTTGCCATTGCAATAGAATCCTTGGCAACGGTGATACAGGAAGAAAAGGAAATAAAGCGATATAAATATGGGGGACATGAGAAGGTGGCACTTTATGTGGACGATATGTTGCTGTTCCTGGGAGACGCACAGGCGTATTTAAGGGTTGTTATGGATACTATTAAAAAATTTGGCACTGGGGGGCGTGGCCTGGACATGGCGCCGAGTAGCTATGTGTGAGCTGAGCTCCTGCTCCCACCCGCATTAACAGCTTGTAAACAGCGATCTACAGCCTGTCTTCGACCGTACAGGACGATCGGTGACTTAGCGACGCTCCTGCTACTCTGGGACCCGGTTACAATGCCTGCTAAACAGGGCATTACCAAGTTTCTTACAGCCCCAGGAGGTGCGGGCCGGCGCCCAGCAATGGCAGCCGCTGCAAACACTGCAGCGATGGAGTCTGCAGACTCCCCCTCTCCCACCCAGCACCTCTCAGCGGATCTGGCGGCCGGACGGGAGACCCGCAGCAGCTACACAGGGACAAAGCGGCAACGAAACAGGTACCCAGCGGGGAGAACTCGAGGCGGGCGGCTCAGGAACTTGCTATTACAACCCAGGAGACTAAGAAATCTGCACACGCTTCCCAGTCTCCAGGCGCACATAGCACTGGCAAGAGGGGCACCCCAGGAGGCAACTCACAGCAGAGGGCTACTGTATCTCCCAGGGGACACTCATGTGGGGCTGGCAAGTCCCCTCAGCAGCACAATGACCCCATTACAACTCAGTCATTACTACAGACTTGTGATAACCAATTGGTGACAGGAGCTGCTGATACATCTCCATCTGCAATATTAGCTCCTAATAACCCTAGCGAGCCCCCTATATCTCCAGATCTGCAGAGAGTGCCTCGGACCTCTGACCTACAGGAAATTTATGCACGTCTGCAATCCATTCCAACAAAAACAGACATGGAAGGGTACATACAGAGACTTGAGTCTGCTTGCAGAGCAGAGATTAAGTCACTTGCAGAAGACACAGCCACACTTAAGAATTCAGTCCAAGCAATAGAGGGAGATGTTGCTACAGTTTCTTCCCAATTGCAGGAACACCAACAGTTACTAAACCAAGACTCTAGCACCTTCCAACTCATTTTTGATATGATGGAGGACTCTGAAAACCGCCACAGGAGAAACAATATTAGGCTACGGGGTCTTCCAGAGTCAGTGGCCCCCCGCGATTTGATGTCGGCCCTCCAGCGCATTTTCAACTCACTATTAGATAAACCCCCTGATGACTATATAGAAATGGACATAGCCCATAGGTCTCTGGGACCTAGGAATCCTGATCCGTTCCGTCCTAGAGACGTCATATGCCGTATACATTTTTTCCAATTAAAAGAGGATATAATACGCAGAGCTAGAGGAGTCGGAGTCCATTGACTTCAACGGGACAACAGTACATCTCCTGGCAGATCTTTCCCGACTCACACTAGCGAAAAGACGAGCGTTGAGGCCCTTGCTGGAGGTCTTACGGGACAGAGAAATCACTTACTCGTGGGGCTACCCATTCCAGCTACAAGTGCAAAGGGAGGAAGGATTGGTTACCCTACGAACACCTGCCGAGATACAGGAATTCTGCGGGGCCTTGAACATTCCGACTGTGGAGATTCTGGACTGGCCGCAATTGCCCAACTTCTTCTATAGGGGTTCCAGAGGAGTCTGGCACCCCCGATCCGGAGGGGAAAAGAAACGGAGACGAGGCTGGGGACGTAGTGCTGATACCTCTGATGACTATACTTGAGATTGGTCTCCCGTCCTTACCCATACTTCTTGGGGCCTGGGAACCATACCTAACAAGACCTATAGAGGTTTACTCCTATTAAGTGGGCTAACTTTTATACTTTACTGCCTAGCCTCACATTGCGAGAACTCCTGTTATGGGATCCTATACCTTTCTTATGTTTGATATTGGTCGTACAGTTACCGAATCATTATAATACATATAAAGTATGCAGCTGTAAGCGGAGGGTGGGTCCTTCATGGTGACGGAGACCTGTACCAGTCAGTCCCCACTTAGGGTGTGTCTTAGACACAACACTCAGAATCTTTTCTGATTTTTTTTTTTTTTTTTGATACTTGGGCTTAGTGACCCCGGGGTCTCCTGGGTATTACCCAGTATCATTTGTCTTTTCATATCTCTTCTTTCTTTCTTCCTTCTCAATTCTTTTAATTCTCTCTCCTCCTAGCTGTTTCTTATACCTCCCTTTTCTCCCTCTATTTATACTTCACCCCTTTTTTTCATTCCTTACCTACAGATCTGTTCCATTTACCAAATAAGCGTCAATGGCAACCCTAAAACTACACTCCCTGAACATTAGGGGTTTTAACAGCCCCGAAAAACGCTCGCAGATACTATACCATATGCACAAGAAGCGCGCGCACATCCTGCTCTTACAGGAGACGCACTTTCGGGCAGACCATGTCCCCGTTCTCAAAAATAGGCTCTATAACCGCTGGTACCATAGTACCAATCTAGACTCAAAGTCTAAGGGAGTGAGCATAACCCTACATAAGTCCCTGGGAGCGGAGGTTTTGGATCATAGGGCCGATTCCCGTGGTAGATTCTTGTTTTGAAAACTTCGCATTGCAAATGAAATTTTCACCATTGCCAATGTTTACCTCCTCAATCAGGACCAAGCGCGGACCTGCAGGACCTATCTTCACTCACTCTCCACTTATGCAGAAGGCTCAACGGTGCTTGGGGGTGATTTCAACTTGGTATTAGATCGTGACATGGACTCCTCCTCAGGTAAGACCTCTATACCGGCCTCCCACCTGGAGAGCCTGAAGCAAAACTGGTAGAGTCTAGGTTGGTGGATGTTTGGCGACTATCTCATCCGACAGACCGTGATTACACTTATTATTCACATGTGCACAACTCACATAGTCGGATAGACTGTTTCTTAATCAGCCATAAGTGATTGTCCGCAGACCCGGTGTCCTGGATAGATCCCATGATATGATCGGACCATTCCCCGGTGGGTCTGTCTCTATGCCTCCCAGGCCTGTCTCCGACTGAGTAGACTTGGTCTCTCAACCCGGGGCTCCTTCGGAGACAGGACTGCCAATTAGCTGTCCGCACAGCGATCGCTGATTTATTGGAATTTCATAAACATGACTCCACTGCACTACCGTTTCAATGGGAAGAGCTTAAGAGAGTGGTCAGAGGAGTGCTGATCCAGTTAGGTACCAGATTAAAGAGGGAACGAGCAGCAGATATCTCAAATTTAATAACTACTCTACAAACCTTAGAAGGCCTACATAAACGATCTAGAGACCCTAAAATACTGGCAGATATTTTGAAGACCAGAACAACTCTGAGCTTTCTTCTTGATTCAGCCTCGGCCAGACAGCAGGACCGACTACGTAGGTGCCTTTATGAATTTTCGGACAAACCAAGTAAAGCTCTGGCTAGGTTTCTACACCCACGTACCCTGTCTACATACATCCCCTCTATCCACTCGAAATCTGGCAAATTTGTACATGACCCTGCGGGAATTGCGAACACTTTCAAAAATTACTACGACTCCTTTATAATTTAAGAGGTCCACTATCAGATATGTCGAAATCAGATTTTCAGAAACGGGTGGACAAATATATTTCTGATGCTCCGCTTCCATCTATTCCTATTGAGGAGGTCTCTGTACTGGAGTCTCCCTTCACTAGTCAAGAAATTGCTGATACTATTAAGTCATTAGCTAATGGACAGAGCCCGGGCCCAGACGGATTCCCTGCAAACTTCTATACAACATTTGCCCCAACCTTAGCCCCTTTTTTAGCTACACTGTTTAACTCAGTTTCAGATGACTGCCCATTCGCTCCCCAAACTTTAGCCGCCACAATAACGGTCATTCCCAAGCCCGGTAAGGACCCTTTCTCGTGCTCTAATTACCGCCCTATCTCGCTGATCAATGTGGACGTGAAAATTTTGGCAAAAACGTTGGCCAGCAGATTAGGGCCATTACTATCGAACTCCATCCATGGCGATCAGACCGGTTTCATACAAGGAAGGGAGGCAAGAGACAACACTACCAAAACCCTGCTCCTGACCTTATTTGTACGCAAACAGGGAGTTCCAGCGTGTCTCTTATCTACTGATATGGAAAAGGCGTTTGATAGTCTTGGATGGACCTTCTTGTTCTCATCTTTGAAGCAACTGGGCTTGGGAGCGAACATCATGAGAAAAATTGGTGCTCTTTACCGGGGCCCTACAGCACGGCTGAGAGTTAATGGTACTCTTTCTTCCCCTTTTACGACTTCCAACGGTATAAGGCAGGGGTGCCCCCTCTCGCCTTTGCTATATGTATAGCTATGGAACATTTGGCAAATGCATTGAAGAGATCAAGTGATATCAAAGGAGTACAAATTAGGGACCAGCAATTTAAACTATCCCTTTATGCAGGTGATTTGCTGCTATACATCTCCAATCCTACAATAGCTTTCCCTATACTGGTCCAGGAGTTTCAGAAGTTTGCAGAGGTTTCCAACTTTAAGGTTAATTTTTCTAAAACGGAGGCCCTTAACTTAACCCTCCCTGATGAAGTGGTTCAAAGACTTCGGTCGTCCATTACTTTTAAATGGGAAGATAAAGCATTGAAATATCTTGGAACACATATTCCTCGGAACCCGGACGACCTGTTCTCGCTAAATTATATCCCATTGTTAAACAAAACACGAAAGGACTTGAAACAATACAATAGAGCGCAACTCTCATGGTTTGGTCGCATTAATGCGATTAAAATGGACGTATTACCACGTTTTCTCTATTTATACCAAACCATCCCCATTTCTGTTCCGGACCACTTCTTTCAACGACTGCATTCAGCTATACGTAGCTTTGTGTGGGGTACGAGAAAACCTCGCTTACGATTTTCTGTCCTTACTAGCCCAAAATCAAAAGGGGGTTCGGGTTTGCCGGATGTTTAGAGATACTATCGAGCGGTCCTGCTGTCTAGAATAGTAGACTGGAAATATAGTCGAGCCCATAAACAATGGGTGTTAATTGAAGATCTTCTCTCGCCCCTTCCTCTCTGTTCGCTGCCCTGAATCGGTACTTCTCATAGGACTCCGTTGTCGGACTTCCCTCCTCTTACACAGTCCTTTCTCAGGTTTTGGTAATTGGGTAGAGGTAGGTTGAAATTAATCAATAATCCTAGTGGTTTATGTCCTCTTTTTAACAATGCCGACTTCCCACCAGCAATGGGTAAGCGCAGTTTTCTTTGTTGGAGAGAGTCAGACAGACCTACCATGTGTCAGGTTGCATCTTTGCCCTCGGGTTATTCTACGGTGGGGGCCATGCGAGAAGGGATGGAGATGGATTCTCTCTCTTGGATGGAGTTCTCCCAATTAAAAACTTACCTTTCCTCCTTAAGATCTGAGCCCCCCCACAGCCCTGGAGCTTATATTAGGCTTCTCTGAGTGCCCTCTTCACTTAGTGTCATTAATGTACAAAATACTGATTGAAGCGGTCACAGTGAAGCCACCTCCTTTCGTGGAGGCTTGGCAGAGAGATTTACAGACCACCTTCTCCGCTCTAGACCTCCAAAAGATCTTCACCCTGACCCATAGGCTCTCGATATCCAGTGCGTCTCAGGAGAAAAATGATAAGATATTAACCAGATGGTATAGGTGTCCTGACATCCTCCATAGGATATATCCTACTGTACCAGATCTGTGTTGGAGATGTGCTGAGTAGGTGGACACGCTACTACACATTTGGTGGTCCTGCAGGCCCTTGCAACAATTTTGGCGGAAAGTCTTTGCGATATTCAGCGCTGTCACGGGGGTGTCCCGGGACCCATTGCCTCAAGTATCTTTGATGACCAGCACTCTGTCCTTATTGTTGTGATGGTGCTATTGCGGAAAGGATACACGATCCACTAGGTTACAGGAGATGTACAACAAATTCATAGAACGTAATTACCCCCAAGCCCTGCTGACATCTGAAAGGGAAAGTGCCATGGGTGACAGACGTTGAAACGAAACAAATAACACAGAACAGATTACCTTTTGTACATACATATCATCCTATTATGCCCAAAGTACATCATCTCATCAGAAGGAACTGGAACCTATTATCAAAAGCACACCCAAATATAGAAACTTTCCAAAATCAACCATTAATGTGCACAAGAAGGCCCACAAACATGAGGGACCAACTCGTCAGGGCAGACATAGGTTCATTAAGACAACCTCTGACGAGAACACTCACGGGGCACGTAGAACAGGTACATTTCCATGTCTGGGTTGTTTTAGTTGTTCAAAACGTCATCAAAGGGAGCGAAATAATACACCCATGGACAGGAAAGATATACAAGGTCAGGGGACTCTATACCTGCGACACTAACTTCGTAGTCTATCTCATCAAGTGCCCCTGCGGCCTGCTTTACGTGGGGGAAACTACACAGGCCATCAGAGATAGGATGAAGAGCCAAAAATCCACGATACGCACTGAAAAAACATGGTTACCTTTGCCACACCATTTCGTGGAGGCAAAACACAGTGTGGCCCAACTTAGGTTTCAGGTCATAGAGCAGGTACCCAGACCGCGACGAGGGGGTAATCAAATTAGATTACTTAAGAAAAGGGAAAGCTATTGGATACATACACTGGACATACTGACACCGAAGGGACTCAATAGGGAGATTGAGTGGCTTAACTAAATTTCTTTTTTCAGACCAATACCTAGCATTCCCTGGTCGTTTCAAAGCATGATCAATAACTGGGTAAGACATATCAAAAAACCCCCATAGAATTTTTACAAGTTTCCTTTTTCCATTTACGGTACTTCTTTCTTTTTCCCCTGCATTTATCATAATATACGGCTTGGACCCCGTAACAGACTGTGTTGTATGTGTGTGTTGCATGAACTTATGATGGATTACTGTGACATAGATGTAACAAAAAAATCGCTGATTCTTCACCAGTCATTCTACATTGTCGTAGGATACATACAATACAATATCAAATATGATATGTGAAAACTCGTTTCATGTACAATGTATGATGATAACCCTTGTTACTCTATGTCTCTTTTCCTATATCACCACTGATGATACATAGGATCTAGATCACAGAACAGCAAAATTCACACACATCATAAGACCTGATTCATCACCTCTATCCAAGTCTAAACATTTATTATGGTATATTTCTCAAAGCTCCGTACTTAACATATACGGTATATACAATACATAGTGCTCCACAAACTGGACCGCAACATATTCAATTCATTTAGTGCCTTGTCATGGTGGCGGGCAGCGCTGTACAACGCTGTATAATAAAAACATAGGCACTTCCGGTCCGCGAGTGAAGCGCTACTGCGCAGGCGCGAACTCTAGAGTTCACTTCCGGCCTCTCGGCGGGCGGAACAGATGATAAAAGGGCAGAAGCCTTTACAGAACGTCCAGTCTCTGCCAAAAGCACGGACCATGCTGGCATTCATTCTCCCCACCGGTGAGCGGACCAGACCTGCGTCATGCTACAATATGAATAAGCTAAGTAGCTATTCCCTTCTGACAATATGAAACTGTTTTTCACTTCATAATACAGCTGAAAGGTGTCTACCAACAGAAAGCCCGGTGACATCATAGTACCACATACTGAGGGGGACAGGCTGTAAGCTACTACCATTATAAAACGGTACTGATGGGACACATAAACTTAAGGGGGTATACATGTGGATATAAGAGGTATTACATATGTGTATATATATTCATAGGCTGCAACACTATATACTGAGAAAAGGACTTTACAAAAGCAGGACAACACACACAAGTGTGGTGACACACTGACAGCATACAAGGTAATAATATACCTGGTTACTATAACACACAGCCCGCACATGACCTAACTAAACACATGTACATACGGTATTTACAGGCTACTTTGTAAGCAAACTGAAACCAACATCCCAGATGATACAACTGAATTACCAGTTCAGAAGGTACAACCAACTAATGGTGACAGTTTACAGATAACACACATCATAACTATCCCTCCCTCACATGATATCCATTTTTTCATAAATCAACAAGTTCTCTGTGTATACCATCACACCTATCCAGCACTCCTTTTTAACCAGCCTTACCTCCTCAATAACCACAGGTAAATCATTAAGCCACTCGATACCACCTTCCCCTCGCTATTCATTTTTTGATACCTTCCTTTTTCTCTCTTAGTCCTATACTGTGCCATATGAAATAATTATAATTCATAAAGAGGCAAGACAACCTCCTGCCCACTACGGCTGCTATAAGGGACGGAGTATTAATCCTATATATAATGTATATATGTAGACAGAGATATATACTTCACTTGTTCACTGTAAATATTCTCACTGTACTCATTTTTTTGTTTTACTTCATAGTGACGTATTGATAAAGGTCCAATAGGGGACCGAAACGTTTGCGGTCACCATTCACCCTATGTATGTCTTCAATAAATCACTTGCTAAGCAACTATTCATGACTCGATGAGTGCTTGGATTTCGCTATCCATTGCCTCAAGTGGCGCTCCTCTCCCTAATCCCAGGCTCGCTCGCAGCGACTAAAAATGGCCTATTCAGATTTTGTCTAATAGCCGCTACAGCGGTAATCCCTAGGCACTGGAGATCAACAAAAACACCAACAATTAGAGAATGAGTTACTGAAATGAATAGACTTGAGCGTATGGAATCTCTTATTGCCCAGAACACAGACAGATGGGATAAACATCAAGGAACATGGTGCGCTTGGCACCTTTTCAGAGAGGGCTCAGATATTTCTTCCTGGCTGGGGGACGCCTAGACTGGTCCTAATGCTCTGTGATGTCTCCCCAATAGCTTAATGGGATTGCTGCGGGCGCCTCGTATTTTCTCCCAGCCAATATTATGGGAAAGATATGTATTCACTTCAGGTGTTGTGATTCTTTTTACTATTATATGAGGAACAGACTCCCCTCCTTCCCCCCCCCCCCCGCCCCGTTCCTTTGCCCTGCTTCCCCCTCTCTTTTTCTTCTTCACTTTAATACTTTCTTGTTTTATCTATGTATTATGGTTTGATATAATAGGTACAATTGATGGCAACTATATCTCCCTCGAGCTTAACCATCACTATTATTGAGGATACATATTTCCAAGTAATAGATGTCAGATTTATACTTATGTTTATTCTCTTATTGGATACTGTTTTAAGTGGTTGTATTTGCTACTTTTTTCCAATAAACATATTTTTGAAAGAAAAAAAAAAAAAAAAAATTTGGCACTATTTTGGGGTTCTCTATCAATTGGGACAAATCTGTGTTGCTCCCCCTGAACGTGGCGGCCCCTCTGGTGCTACACCCGGCCATCCCTTTACAGGTGGTTGGAGAGTTTTGTTATCTTGCATTAAGATCTTGACCAAAATAGAGGACTATGAGTGGCTCAATTTAAATTTAACTCCTCTACTTGGTAAATTTAAACGAAGGATTGTGGCCTGGAATAAGCCGTTCTTGTCAGTGGCAAGAACAGTTAATCTGATTAAAATGATACTCATGCCCCAGCTTCTTTTTGTGCGTCATAATGTCCTGGTTGTGTTTGGCACAGAATAAATTCCATAGGATTAATTTCCTCTTTAGGGACTTGGTTTGGAAGGGTGGGCAGGCAGACATTAAACTGGAATTTTTGCAAAGATTAAAAGATGAGGAAGAGTTGGCGGTACCCAACCCATGGATATACTATTTGCTTCCCAATATCAGCACATGGTGGTGTGAGGGCAACATAGTCAAACTACGTCAGCCGGGATACTCACCGAATATATAGTAGGTAAAGAACCGCTGCTAGCAAGTTTAGAGGCAGGTAGATTTAAACTGAACCCCAAAAAATTTCTGACAGTGGCCATGGTTGAAACAATTTGGCAAACAATTAAGCAATGAGAGGTATAACGGAATACACAAGATATATGTCAGTTTGGTTTGACTCTAGGATGGTGGAGTTGATATCGCTTAGGGAATTTGGTCAGTGGAGGAGAAATAGCATTTAGTTTGTGTCGCAGCTGCTCGATGGTGGTAGGCCTAAAACATTTGAAAGACAAAAAGGGGGGAGGGGGTGGGAGCGCATGTGAAGAAAGTTTTTGAAGTGGATTTAGGCCTAGGGCTGTGTGGCCACTCACCAGAGGTGGTTGTGCAACCCTGCACAACTGCGGTCTTACGCCTGTGAATCCACCTCCGCTTTGAGGTAGAGTGGAGGCACCGAAATTTGCTCCGGGAGCTCCAGCCCCTGCCGCGGTCACATGACCGGATTGATGTCACCAAAGGTCCTTCAACGGTGACCGGTGTTGTATTGCTAGGTCATGGAGCTCAGGAACTAGGATTAATGGCATCTCTTGTCCAGAGCTGCTCTTGCCAGGTGTGCACAAGTGCAAGAAGCTGAGAGTAAAAAAATCCCTGGTCTGTGGAACAAGTGTTTAAAAAAAAGAAGGGAGAAAAAAACAATAACATCGAAATTCAATAGATGGAGTCTGGTGACCACATTCTGCCAGCCCCATAATATTATACAGGGCCTACTTAATAAACATTGGTTTATTCTTAAGGGGGATCCTATTCTTTCGGATCACATTCCTGATAAACCTATGATTATTTATAGGAAGAACAAATGTCTGCGTAATTTAGTGGCACCTAGTAAGATACCCGAAAAAGATTCATCAGTACAAACAACTGTTAACTCAGATTGGGGTTGTTACAGATGTCTAACTCCTAAATGCCTGTGTTGCCGTAGTATTCTAGATGGGGAAATCAATTTCACCTCAAGGACTACGAGGATTGAGTTTCCCATCAAACATAGATTGTCGTGTCAGTCTATGTTTGTTGTTTACTTGCTGGAATGCATGTGTGGTCTGCAGTATGTTGGACGTACAGTGCAGACCATGCATGCCCGCTTGAACAAACACAGGCATAACATAAAAATAGGATACCAACTACACAGTGTATCCAGACATTTTAATGCGGTCCATCAAAGGGACCCTGGTCAAATGCGGTTGACCATCATCGACCACATCGATAGTAAAGATCCTGATCGTCTAACAAGTCTCATAAGAAAAGAGTGTTTTTGGATTTTTAAACTGGGAACCCTGGCCCCAGGTGGTTTGAATCTCAGTATAGAGAATGTGGCGAAACGTTAAATGTTTGGGATACACAGACGAATCATTTGCAATTTATGAAATCCTTTGGGCCCTAGTCACACGTCCGTGTTTCCACGCAGATCGCGCTGTGTGTGGTCCACGCGGCGATATGTTTTCTTTTTTTTTTTTTTTTTTTTTCCTTAAATGCCCTGCACGCAGATGTTCACATTGTGACCTCCGTGTGCACTGACCATGGGCAAAAACCTAAAATCTTGAAAATATAGATTATATAGGATTGTTTCGGCGGTGTTTGCTCTTCTCTTTTCCTGTGCCGCTCATTAGTACTCACTTTATTATATTATTTAAAATGCCCTGCATGCAGATGTTTACACTGTGACATCCGTGTGCACTGTTCATGGAAAAAACTAAAAGCCTGAAAATATAGAAAATAAAGAATTGTATACCCTCCCCGCTCTGACGGTGTCTGCTCCTCTCTCCTCCGATGCCGCTCATTGTATTGCATACAGTGCGATTATGTGTAGTAAAGTTATTTTATAATGCTCTTTTAATATTTAATATTATTATTCTGTATAATATTATACATGTTATGCATAATTGATAGTGTGTCATTTTAGATTTTTTACATGGGTTCTTTGTTTTATCTTGGTATCTGTAGGGTTAATGTTGTAATCATTAATCGTTTTATTGTTCAACCAATGATAAGTTGATGTGTTTTATATATTAAGTCACTTTCTGGCAATACCCTCTTCCATCACCTGATGAAGGCAGCGCTTTGCTGCAGAAACACGTAGTGGCCTGTAAGAGGTTAATAAAGAAATAATTTTCTAAAAATAACCCTAGTGCCATTTTATCTCAAGTCCTAGCGCTCCACACACCAGGGATTTTTTTACTCTAAAACATTTGAAATGCTCAGGAAAGGATTTCCAAAGTCAGAATTTATTTTTCCAGCATTTGCAGCAGCGGCATGCTCTAAAAAAGCAAATCAGTGTGTCGCAGGAGGTACAATCAGATAGCATACTGAATTTAATGGGGCCACAGAGGAACATCACACTAATATACATGGGGCTGATGGAAACATTCTTACAAAGGCATCTTATGATGGCAAAAGAAAGATGGGTGGCAGACCTAGGACCAATCTCTGACCTTCAATGGGAGACTATTTTGCAGTACATTCCGAAAGTGTCCATGAGTGAGGCCAAAATAGTGTTGCAAGTGTATAGAGTGTATAGGACACCAGTGTGGATGTTGAAGGCAGGACTTAAAGGGGACTCTAAATGTCCAAGATGCACTGATGGGAATGCGGATATCCTACACATGATGTGGTCTTGCCCCCGATTCCAGACCTTCTGGGTGGCAATCCTCGATCTGATGCAAGGGGTGATGGGGGTGAATATTTTGCACGACCTATTGACCTGCATTATAGGTTATGTGGAGAATATCACCATTGATGGGAAATTAGCAATAGCCAGACTACTGTATGCTGCAAGAAAAATAATTACTATACTGTACATTGGCTGGATGAAAAACCACCAGTCAGACAAGAATATGTAAACAGAGTAAATTTTATTATTCTTATGAAAAGGAATATATACATTAAGAGAGGTCAAAGGACACAGTTTGAAAACGTGTGGGGTGGCTGAATGGATGGACTACCGAGGTCTGGCTTCTGTGGAAATTTTGCAAGATAGGACGGTTGCGGTTTAACTGCCTTAACCATATAGTGGTTACTGAAGGAGGAAAGGGAGAAAGACTTTCGCACAAAAGGGCTATGCTGTGCCGTGAGTTGCTCAGAGTGTTTCTATGTAACGGAACGGGGAGTGGGGTGGGTGGACTGTTGGGGGGAGATAAGGGATAAAAGATGTAAAAACTTTATAATAATGCTCTGCATGTTATGTTTCTGACTTTTTTAATAAAAATTACTTGATTTAAAAAAAAACAAAAAAAAAAAAAAAACCTGTGTACAAGTGAAGCTAAAATAATTGATTGCTGTATTGAAAACAAAGGGTGATCACACCAAGTATTGCAGGATTGAGATTTCTCTATTGCTCATATACTTTGCATTTATTATTTGATAAAATAAACTTTTAACACTTCTTTCCGAAACCATCTTTACTTTGCAGTTTTCTTTACTCACACCTGCCTAAATAAATCTTGCTCAGTACCGTATAGTCTCCTCTAGCATGTATTAAAGAGGACCTGTCACCCCCCCTGGTGCATGGCAATCTAAATGCAGCACTGAATGCCGCATGTCTGCTGCATTCAGGTAAGGGGTCCCCCCCATGTCTCTAGCTCCCCTGTGTGCTGAGAAATAGACTTTATAAATATTACATTTAGTGAGTCCGGAGGGCCTTCCTTCTTATGCAGTTAGTGCTGGCACAGAGGTTTTTCCCTGCCTCCAGCTGCTCTGCTCTGCCTCCTGCTGCTCTGTTTCTACTCCTTATTGTGTCCGCCCCCTTCCTTGCCTGTGCCGACATCTAAGCTTCTGATCTAACGCAGGCACATAGTGAGGCCGTGACATCAGCCGCCGGCTCTGCTCGCTGTGCACCTGTGTGAGAACAGAAGCTTACATGTCGGTGCAGGCGAGGAGGGGGCGGACACAATAAGGAGTAGAAACAGAGCAGAAGGAGGCAGAGCAGAGCAGCCGGAGGCAGAGAAAAACCTCTGTGCCAGCACTACCTCTATAAGAAGGAATGCCCTCCGGACTCACTAAATGTAAGTTTATAAAATGTATATCTCAGCACACAGGGGGGCAAGAGACGTGGGGGACCCGTTCCCTGAATGTCGCAGGCATGCGGCATTCAGTGATGGCCTTTAGATTGCCATGCACTAGGGGGGCGACAGGTCCTCTTTAATTAAACAATTTGTTCGATATTCCAGGAATACATTTATAGACAATTTAGTGTTTACCATATTGGGAGACGCTGGCTAAATTCATTTAGTTTAGTGAACTTACCTCAATGAGCTCGAGCTGTCGCTGGTGATTGCTACGTGTTCCATGTAAAAGGGAACGGGCCTCATCCAACTGGGCTTTCAACTGTAGAGATTCATTATACAAGACAGAAAACTGAGACTGCATGCATCTATATTCTGGAGACACCCGCACGTTTTCCTCCACAGCATTTGCCAACAAAGCCTGATGGGAAAAAAAAAAAATAAAAAAAAATTAAGAAATAAAGAACAAGCTCTTAAAACAGAAGTGGTTCTATGATGGTAATGGGCAACTCGCAGCTCTCAAGTTGCATCCCCAAACTCCATAGTCATATCAAGTACCCTTATGAGGAAATCTTCAATAATGTTTCCTGTTTTAGAGTTGTGACAAATGCCACCACATTTTAGTAGATAAGGGCAAGCATTACACCTAAGGGTACCGTCACACCAGGGCACCTCGCCGGAGATATCGCTGGCGACGCTCGGGAGCGCGCACATTTTTGGCGCCCGCCAGCATCGCTGTCGCGCAGATACCTCCCGCGACCCACCGGCGATGTTACAGGTGGCATTGCTGCTGGGGTGTCTACAAACCCCAGCGGCGATCCTGTAACATGGGAGCAAATGGCTCTCATCGTCTGTGACATCGGCGATCTCCATGTTACATGGGGCGATGTGTACACATCGCCCCAGAGTTTTCGCCTGGTTTCAGAGCAGTGCTGGGAAACCAGGCGACCACTCTCAGGCGATATTTCACCTCATTATCTCCCCTTTACACAAGGCGACACAGCGGCGCGGTCGCCGGCAATAGGCCACGCCCCTGCATCGCCTATGTAATCGGTGGCAATATGTCCTGGTGTGACGGTACCCTTAGGGAAAAGTACTGAGCCATTTCCGTCAGTTATTATTGCCTTATGCACAAACTCAAACTCCTCATGGGTAAGGCTATCAGTGAGCCTTCTGTTTACTCTACCTGCAAAGAAAGTGGCTAGGTCACCTCTGCTATAATGACTAATGCAGTATACAGGAACCAGGATATATGTGGATCAATATGCGCTGTTGTAGATAGATGAAAACACCAGTATGCTGAATAAAAGATGAAGTGTGCTTTATTCACAATGTTTCAAAGTGACACCCCACTTCTTCAAAAAAGGCACAAAATTTGGTTTGAATTTGGTGCCTTTCCTGAGGAAGTGAAGTTTTATTTTAAAATGCATTAAATAAAGTACTCTTCATTTATTATTCAGAGTATTGGAGTTTTCAATTACCTACAGGAGTGCAGATTGATCCTCATATTCCCGGGTCCTGTATACTGCCTTTTGCATAAGGACTTGTGAACCATGCGACAGCTGTATATTGCCTTCAATACTGGTTCTGGTGACACAATCTTACAAGGAAACGTTTTTTGCGCTCACGATAATTTGTTTTATGTTGGGTAAAACTCTATTGCGCTTGTCTGTCCACAGCATTGCTTTTGATGAGTAATGGACATTCACGTGATAAACAGCACTGTAACCATTCAATTTCATTTTAAGGCTAATTGACACCCAAAGACACGTGTTGCAAAATTACTTCTTCATCAGCTATGAAGACTACAAAAGAATGAGGTTACCTGAAGTTCCTGATTTTCTGTTGTCACATCCTGCAGGTCCTGTCTCAGTTTGTCCAATTCCTGCAGGCGATTGACTGCTAACTCTTTATTCATATCGACTTCTGATGTCATCTCTTCAAACTGCAGGAAAATGGAGGAAACCATAAAACAACTATGCCTAAATCTAACAGGGTGCAAATACAAGACAAGCTGGAAAGTGGGAAGACTGCAAACTTCCCAATTCATGTGGGCAAGATGTGGGCAGATTTGTAAATGTTTTCTAGCTTGGGTTGGGCACAATGGTAAAATTATATTGCCTAAATCGTATGTCACTACCTGAATTATTTAAATAAAAAAAATCATGTTATTTCACTTTTTTCCTGAGTTGTTTTTTTTCTGAATATGCGTTTTCAATAACCTACTATGTGACGGCTTGTCCTGTTATGTATGCCATCCTCGCTGTGCTTTGTGACACCCTCAATAAAAAACTAAAGTGTATTTTTACATTTCCTCCAATGCATCTACAACAGAGCAACTTGCTGTAATGTTGTGAGTATTCAGCTCTTGTGCAGAACAATGTGTACCAGATATCTCGCCTGTATCACTGATTTATTCCTGAGCATAGTATCTGGGGTCTGTGAAGGTCAAGACTATTCACACAAAGAATGTCATATCTTTAAGGACACTTCTGAGCTGCATTTTCTCCTAAAATACAAGCTCGATCAGCCTTCAGAAGAAAGTCTACTTCCCAAGCAATGGGAGAGGAAAGAAAAAAAACAGAAAATCCCTCTACTTTCACACTTGCGGTTTTCAAAGTTGGCATAATTCCACCTTTTTAAAAAATAAATAAATTCCCGAAAAGATTGCGTTATGAACCAAAGAATTTGGAATGGTGTTCTGGAAATGTGCATGGATTTGCGGTTGCATCTGTTTTCTGCCAGATCCTGACAAATCTGTCACTTCCAGCATTTTTCAAACCGCAAGAAGCAGTGTTTATTTCTCTCTGGAAAATAAATGTATTTTTACAGATCTGTAATAATACGACATACACTGCAATGGTACTAAATGCGTGCCGGATCAATTTTTTGCCTGATTTGTCCGAATCCATAAACTTCTGATCCGGAACGCCTACTGAGCATGCCCAGAATGTTGAAGACACCATCAACAAATGTAATTATATATTAGGATAGGGGTGTATTGATTTAAATTCCTGCACCCCATTTGGCATGACCAAAAGGGATCAGAGACCTGTCGTGCATCTGTACATGGATCGTTCTGCTGCTCATCTGCAAATTGTGAGTATATTCACAGTGCTTGTAATGTGTATCCCTCATGCCTCATTCACATGTCTATTTTTCACCATTTATTTCGCTGTGTATCTGTAGTGTTCTTTGTTTTTAGCACGGACACTTAGCATTTTTTGAATTCCATTGTGTTTTTTTTCTCGTCGTGCTGCCAATGTTGAGGCCTTTTTCACATGTCTGTATTTTTCTGTCGTTTTCCATCAATTTTTTTGATAAATTCTGTGTTGATGTCTGCTTTTGGCATACATATAGTGGTTAAAAACTGTTGAAAATTACTGATTCCAAGTAGTTGTGTTTGATCGTAGCCATGGATATCTAAGGTCCTTTAATGCCATGTACATGTTATATCAAGATTACTATACAACATTTCTAACTGTAGAACAAAACATATCAAGACAATCCACTTTTCAAATAAAATGCAAAGTGTGTAGAGGGAATAGTTATAAAAGGCCCAGATTTTTTTTCAGAACATTTTGCAAAGGTAACAATAAGCTTTAGACATTAAAGTGATCCTAAACCCAGAAACTGACCCCCCCTTATCTTTAGACCTGTCCCTGCACCCCCTCTTATCATTTCTAGCCATCCCTTTTGCATAAAAAAATCGCTTTTGTAAAGTTAGAGAAAAGTATATAATAGTTTGACCTGTGTGAGTTCTCCGTTTCTGTTTGAAGCCGCCAATGCCCCGCCTGTCTGCTGGTGCCTGGTAATTATTCACGCCCTTCTCTGCTTGCTGCCTTTGTGAGTGTGTGGCCGCGTCATGAAAGGGGGCGGGGCTCCGGCATGACGCGGCCACACACTCACAAAGGCAGCAAGCAGAGAAGGGCGTGAATAATTACCAGGCAGCAGCAGACAGGCACGCCTATCTGCGGCTTCAAACAGAAACGGAGAACTCACACAGGTCAAACTATTATATCCTTTTCTCTAACTTTACAAAAGCGATTTTTTTTTATGCAAAAGGGATGGCTAGAAATAAGAGGGGGTGCAGGGACAGGTCTAAAGATAAGGGGGGGGTCAGTTTCTGGGTTTAGGATCACTTTAAGATTTCATAGACATTACATGGCATGGCAATGACACCCAAAATATTACATCATTTCATCCAGCCATGGAACTCGTTTCTCATCTGAAACAAAATAATTTGAACGCTTGTCCCTCATTTCGGCAACAGGTATGGCTGTTCGAAGCTGTAGATTTTGGTAATCATCCAATGTGGTTGCCAAAATGTCATCCTGGTCCAAGGAAGTTGTCTTTTGGCCAATAGGTAGTTGTGGAGAACGACAAGCTTTGACACCGTAGATGAGGTTGTCAGTTTGTAGATGAATGGCCTTTCCCAAAATTCTCCATTTCGCAGCTAGAACTCCTAAAGCACATTCCACCACTCTTCTTGCCCTTGTCAGTCTGTAATTGAACATCTGTTTGGTACGACTCAATCCATGACTGGAGTAGAGCTTGGCCAGGTTCCCACACATCTGGAAAGCTTCATCCCCAACGATAACAAAAGGCATCGGTGGTCTGTGTGCAGAATCGGTGTTGGTGGTGGAAAATTGAAATTATTGCCATATAACCAATTACAGACTGTTTGAAAACCTGGGAGTCATTGTATCAGCCATAGGAACCATTACCAACTACTACAAAATAATATTGGGGAGAAGCAATTGTCATTAATACAATGGAAAATCCAAGTTACTTACAGGAAATGAGATTTTCACAAATCTAGGAAATGGGATTTTCATGAGCCCATGACAGCACCACATGAGAAACAATCTGACCCTCCAGGACTGGACACCCACTAGAACAAAGGGGCGGCACCTCTCCTCCGTTTCTGTAGGTTTACAGAGCAAGAGAGGACCTACAATTATTAATATAAACCTTCACCAACACACCAACTAAATTCCAAGTGACAATTCGTTAAATGCACCCTCACCAAACACCAATAACACTAACCCAAAAAGTGACCACACTCGTGAACAGGAAAAAGGAGAATTTTGTGTACTCACCGTAAATTCCTTTTCTCTTAGCCTCTAATTGGGGGACACAGGACCGTGGGTGTTATGCTGCTGTCCACTAGGAGGCGACACTAAGCAGAATCTGCAAAAGAGTTAAGTGACTCCTCCTCTACAGCATATACAGCCTAGAGCAGGAAGTGCTTCTCCAGTTTTGTGCTAAAGCAGTAGGAGAATTAACAGAAGAAAGACAAGAATCACAGTAAAATAAGACCTGTTAAGTAAACAGGCAGCCACATAATAACAGTAAGATAAAACGTGTAACCGAACAGGCAACTACGTAATAACAGTATAAGCAGGCCTGTAAAATAAACAGGCAACTATATAACCTCTCAGGAGTAAGATGAGAACCTAGTTATGGCCCGAAACGGGCAACAGGGTGGGTGCTGTGTCCCCCAATTAGAGGCTAAGAGAAAAGGAATTTACGGTGAGTACACAAAATTCTCCTTTTCTCCTTCGCCTCATTGGGGGACACAGGACCGTGGGACGTCCTAAAGCAGTCCCTGGGCGGGAACAGCAATGGAAAATCACTACTGATAAAAATAACAATGCACCTACAGGTGGGCTACTGCCGCCTGGAGGGTACGGTGCCCCAGATTGCATTTGCCGAGGACTGAGAGCACTAAAGCGCTTGGTAAGCCTGTGCATGCTGACCGCATGACTACCTTACACACTTGTTGTGCTAACTCCTGGTGCCTAATAGCTCAGAAGCCCAGTAGGTTTCGGTGGTCATAGTAGAATGTGCTGCGCCCGCAGCCGGAAAGGATACAGCACCATGGAAGAATGGTTCTGTATAAATATATAATAAGTATAAGAATAATAACATTAATGATATAATAATGTAATAAGCACCCTGGAAGGTGGATTTAAGCCATCTGATCAAAGTATCTGTAGAGCCCGGCCTGCCTGCTGCGTTATCCTTCTGGGAGAAGAAAAAGAGGTTTCTAAAGGAAACTGTTCTGGGCGAGGATATGTGCAGGGCTCTGACGGAACTCCAGAAACGTCGAGCCTTCTGGCCCGATGAACTGGCGGGACTTAGCGCCGTCAGAAATATATATTCAGGTAGGCGGACAAAAAGGACACCCCCAACTTGGGAAAAAAAAACCAACTGGACGTAGGACAACCTTGTCTGAGTGGAAGACCAGAAAAAAAGGTGATTTACATGAAAACGCTGCAAATTTAAGATCTGCGGAGAGAGGTAATTGCCATCCAAAAAACAACTCCCTGTGTGAGAAGACGAAGGGAATTTTCGTCCATGGCTTAAAATGTGGGTAGCGTACAGCCGTGAGAACGAGGGTCAGGACCCACGGTTCTAGTAGACTTTGATTGGGCGGAACAGGTCGGCAAAAACTCCTTGAAGGATGTTACTTGAGGCCTGGCAGCAAGACGTTGTTGAGAGAGAATGAAAAGGGTTGAAACTTGTCCTTTGAAAGGACATAAGGACAGTCGTGAGTGTAGATCCGATTGGATGGAATTGGGAACCCTTGGGAAGGAACAGTGCTAAGGTGAAAAACCACGAGAAGAAAGGAAAAAATTTTTCCATATTGATGGGACATCTCTTCTGAAACCGGTGTCCGTGCTCGGATTGAGGTCGCGAAACCATTCTGTGAATACCCGGGTGTCCAGGGTCACATCGTCGAATTTAGAGTCGATGAATCATGATGGTAAGATGGCCTTGAGGGGGCAGGTCTGGACGATCCAGTAGGTGTCATGGCACGTCTACTATGAAGTGGACGAGATCGGCATACCAATCGCGCATGGGCCAGTGTATGGCCACAAGGATGAGTTGCTGACAGTCCACTTTGAATATCTTCACTAACTTGGGATAGTGGAAACCTGGAGAGAATGTAGTGGAGTTGGAATTGGGTCCAGTCCAGGACCAGTCAGTCCGCCATCCATGACTGTGGGTCGTGGGACCCGGCTCTGAAGCTAGGAACCTTGGCAATGAGGTGTGACACCATTACGGATACTTCCGGAGTTCTCCAGTGATGTCAGCTTTGTTTGAAGACGTCTGGATGTAGGAACCCTAATCTGAGGTAATTTCTCGGCGACGGAGGAACTGTTTTTCCTAATCATCTACAAGCGGTAGAGCAACGGCCGATAGGACTGAGTTCGTGAATTCCGCCCGCCTAGTGAAGAATGTGGTAAACTTCCTTCATTGCCTGGGAACTGCGGGATTCGCTCTAGTGAATCGACATATGCCACAGCCGTGGCATCATCAGCCTGCCTTCTGAAATTGGCGGGCGGCCAGAAGAAGAGATAAAATCTTCAGTGTTGGGAATCTCGCCCAAATCTCTGAAAGGATGATGGGATCGTTGATTCCGATCAGGACCAATTGTCCCGAGTGTTGAGATGGAGGTACAGCGCACCTCATTCTGTCCGACTCAGTAGGTGAATAGTAACCTTCAACTTGGTAGAAGAAAATACTTTCCCCGCGTACTAGTGAGTGGCTGAGTCAGTGCAGGAGATACTGCATGGCTGCTACTGGAAGATGACACCTCCTGATGCGAGATTGTACATTCTTGTCTCATGACGTGAGCATGGATAACTGGGGAGGCCTGAGGAGCAGCTGCATCAGATGAATGGCTACCAGTGCTGCGACCGTCCTGCCTCTGACCGTCATGTCAGCTCTGAAAGGCTGAGGTGACTGTTGAAAGAAAGAAAGTGCGGACTTCTAGTTGAAGTGCCCATTCCTAGTCTCGGAGAAGTCTGACTAGTGCCCTGGATGCATTGAACTGCATTCCGAAAATACTAGAGACTGTAGGGAAAACTAGTGTAGACGTCTTGAGAGTTACCAGCCCACCAAGTCTTAATAAAGTGTTCACCGTAATAGAGACGGTGCGTTCTCAATCCCTGAAAGTCGTGCGTTGATGAGTAAAACGTCCAGGAATGGAAGAGTGACCTTGTCCCTGAAACACAGGAAACCAGGCGACTGCCATAACCTTTGTGACCACTTAGGGAACTGTAACAAGTGTGCACGGACACGTCACAAGTAGGAATTGTCTTTGCAAATGGTAAATCTGATAAGTGGCTGCAAGTGGAACATGCAGGTAGTCGTCCGGTATATCTAAAGCTGTACGGTATTCTCCGATTCCATGGAAAATTATCATGGAGCGGAGAGAATCCATGCGGAAAAATATGTCCCAAGCATGTTTGTCTAGCACGGGACGTACTGCATGTACTTGTTTAGGGACTACCAGGAAATTGGAATAGAACTTTTAAACACGCTCTGCGTGTAGGCCGACATATGACTCCCTGACTTAAGGGGCTCCTGACGTGAGTTTGGATGGTTGTCTGTGATCGCTACATGTGCGTTGATCGAGTCAGTGTCGATCTAGACGATACTCCGTTAAATGAGTTCCCAAAAGGTTGGATCTGGATTGGCGACGGCGAAGAGAGACACCGTCTGTTGTGTTCTGTTGAGCAGAACTGAGTCTCTAGGGGAACCATGTTTCAGATACGGTGCCGCACAAACATGCCATGGAGTTCCAATCCAACAAAACTCCCTTATGGTAAATGGGGCGCTGAGGGTCCCATGGCTACGGTCTAGCGTCCTGTGAGACACAGTTTAATGTTCGAAGTATCGTGTTTTCCTAAATATGTTGCCTTAGAGTCCTACCAGAGAGGCATAAAGGTTCGAGTCTGGGTTTGGATTGCGAAAAACGCCAGACGGCAGAGCCATCATCCTGGTGCATGCCAGTTCCCATAACTGCGACATAGCTGCCGACGGGATGACTGCCTATTCAGATGTAGCATTATGTGCTCTGACAAGTACTGACATCCGTGGCTGACACGTTGTAAGGAAAAACCAGGCCGTGCCTTATTAGTGTGTCACCCGCACTAGGCAGAGGACTCTGCTCGCTGGGTGAGTGCCATAAGAGGGAAACCTTTGATGTGGTATGTACATAGGCGAATCCGTGTTACTGTGATGACACAGAATGAACACATTACGGCCATAGTGCATTCAGTTAATTACGTCTTCCCTGCGTATGAGAATAGTCTGACGCCTGTTTTCTTCACTGACATTAGGTATAGCTGCTGAAAATAAGGTTTACAGCAGTACAGAGTATGGCAGGAGAGGTCTGTAGGGCACGGTACACTCATCGTGAGTTAGTGAGGGCAGCGCCGTGCTGCAGCAGTTTATGAAAGTTAAAAATGTAACAAAAAACTGGCTTCACAGCAGCACAGAGTATTTCAGGACAGAAATATGTCGGTCTGCCCCTTTCTGTCTATGGAATCCAGAGATATGAGAGAGTGCAGCAGGGAAAAACCCTGGCGGCTTTCTGTCACACATGGCATAGCCTGAAACATATGGTGTACAGGGAGAGAAGCTGCAGCAGGGAATATATCCCTGCCGGCTTTCCTGTATATGCCCATATTCCTGTATATGCCCACATAGCCTGTCCACATGGAGTACAGGGAGAGAAGCTGCAGCAGGGAATATATCCCTGCTGGCATCCTGTATATGCCCCCACAGCCTGTCACACCTGGAATACAGGAGACGCTGCAGCAGGGGATACATCCCTGCCGGCTCTCCTGTATATGCTTCCACAGTCTGTCACACGTGGTGCACAGGAGAAGCTGCAGCAGGGAAAGATATCCCTGCTGGCTCTCCTGCATATGCCCCACAGCCTGCTATACTGTATATGGGCACTCTGCCCCACAGTGTGTTTGAGCCCACAGGACTGTATAATGGCGTCCAGGCATTTGGCGCCGTCAGGAGGGGAAAGAGGGGGCGGGAACCTGAATGGGCGCGCAGAACAAGCGCCCAGAGGGACTTCCCGCCTCTCTCTGAGGTGCCCAGCGTCATTTGACGCTATCCGGAGGGCGGGCGGTGGGCGGGCATAGGCGGCGCCTTCCACGCTAGGCCTGAAGCCGGGGCCTAGCGTGATTTGCGGACCCGCAAATAGTAGAGGGTCGGCGCGGAGGTCCGGAATTCTGTTGGACAGCGCAGGGCTGGCCGCGAGGGGGGCCCTGACGGATCCCTGCGAGCCAGGTACCCTGCTGCCTGCTCTTGCAGGGGCAGTGCAGGGGAAGCTGGATACCTCTTCCCCTGTCTTGAGCTGTGGAGCAGTGCAGGGATGGAAGAGGGACTGGTACCTATGTCCCGGCTATGTAGGAGCAGAGCTGAGTAGGGGCTGGATGGACCCAGACCTCAATGAGATCCTGGGGTGGGTTGCTGTTTTTTCCCCACATTTGGTACCGGTCCCAGCAGTAGGAGTGCAGCTGCGCTGCTGGTACTTGTGGTGCCACAGCCTAATGACCCCTAGGGTGATTAGGGGGTCGTCTCATGCTCCTTGTGAGCCTGCGCTTCTGCAGGCAGCCATCCCAGAATGCAGCATGTGCTGCTGGGACCTGTAGTGCCACAGCCTAATGACTCATAGGGTGATTAGGGGGTCATCTCTCAGCCTGCGCTCCTGCAGGCATCCATCCAGAATCCCAGCCCAGAATGCAGCATGTGCTGCTGATACCTGTGGTGCCTCAGCCTAAGCACCCAGAGGGTGATTAGGGGGACGTCATCTGGCAGGTAGTCCAGCTCTGGCTTCAACTCAGGACCCCGAGGGAGTGAGGAAGGTGGATGTTATGCTGGGCTGTCTCAATTTTAACCCAGCAACCCAACAGTGGGAGGCCGAGAAAGGAGTACGGCATATGTAACGATTCTCAACTTCAACCCAGCGCCCCAACAGTGGGTGGCCGAGGAAGGAGCATGCCGGGGGCCACGCCGGACCCACTTTTCTTCATTGGAAGAAAATAAGGATGCAAAAAATAGAGAGTAAAAATGGGTCGTGTGCCTCCTTCGACACTAAGCAAAAACTGGAGAAGCACTTCCTGCTCTAGGCTGTATATGCTGTAGAGGAGGAGTCACTTAACTCTTTTGCAGATTCTGCTTAGTGTCGCCTCCTAGTGGACAGCAGCATAACACCCACGGTCCTGTGTCCCCCAATGAGGCGAAGGAGAAAATGGGGGAACTATGGGTGCCGTCATGGGCTCATGAAAATCCCATTACAGTAAGTAACTTGGATTTTTTTCCCTATCATCCTTGATAGAACCACATGAGAGACTATAATAGAAGAAAAACAAGCCATTAGGGAGGGATCAACCCCTTGCAAGAACCTTTTCCCAAAGGATAGATCGGATGTTTATGAAAGATCAAGTCTATAGTGACGAAAAATGGTAGAAGGGGACGACAATGTAGCGGCCCTATAAATTTGTTCTATTGGAACATCCGCCATCTCAGCCCAGGAAGTCACAATAGATCTGGTGGAATGGGTCCTAAGTTCTGATGGCACAGATACTCCACTAGACGAGTAAGCTAAGGATATAAACCCATCTAGCCAAGATACTCTTGGATACACTACTAACCTTAGGGTGCCATCACATTTGCATTTGGAACGAAGCAAAACGCTTGCGCACATGCGTTCCTATGTTTAACATGGGAACGCATGTGCCTGCATATGGCTGCGTTTGCGCTCGGATGCGCATAATTTGTGCACCCTCCGAGTGCCCTCTGAACGCATCATGTTGCATTTTTTTTGTGTTCGCAGGCGCTTGTTTTATCTGCAAGCGCCCGCAAGTGCACAAACAATGCATTGAAGTCAATGGATCCGCAGTGTCCTCCGCATGACAGCGCAGGAGAACGCTGCAGATTTCATTTAAATCTCTCCCAACGGCCACCGGGAGATCAGCTGGAGCCTCCACTGCTCTCCCGCCGGTGTCAGCGCGGGAGATTTGAAGACACAGCTGATCTCACAGCTGTTTAAGTCTCCCTCGCCGACACCGAATAGGTGAGTTCGGCGCGGGAGATTTGAAGCAGCGATCAGATCAGCTGTGTCTTCAAATCTCCCGCGCCGACACCGGCGGGAGATCAGCTGTGGCCGAGAGGAGGAGATCTCTGCCGCTGATCTCCTCCTCACGGCCGCCCCAGAGACAGTTGATTGGCTGGCCGGGGTACATACTAATGTGAATGCATGCGGAGATTCTCTGCTGCATTCACATTAATATGGCTGTGTTTGCACTGCGTTTGCGTCTGCATGCCATACGCATGCAGACACAAACGCAAGTGTGAAGCCACCCTTAGTGGCACTCTGAAATGATACAAAAAGAGCTTGAGACTTCCTCCAGTCACTAGTCCTATCTAAATAGTGGAGCACGGCCCTCTGGACATCTAATGAGTGCAGTTTTCCCTCTTTTGCATTAGCCAGAGGATTACAGAATGAAAGCAGGATTATTTCTTGTGGAAGTTTGCTAGCCATCCCAGCTCTTTCAGAATTAACAACCTTCCGGAACTGGGTTCTGCAGTCTTCCTCTGACCTCCCTACAATGAGGACGTCATCTAAATAAGGCACTATTAGGATGTTCATGTCGCAAATATGGGCCATCATGTCTGCTACCACCTTGGTGAATATCCTCAGGGCCAAGAAAAGACCAAAGGGCAGAGCCATGTACTGATAGTATCTGATCACCCCCTGGATTGGCAGAGCTATCCGTAGGAACTTATAGTGGCATGGAAAAATTGGGACATGATAATAGCATCCTTAAGGTTGAGGACTATGATATAGCAGTTGGGATACAGGAGTTTTATGGCAGATCTCAGCATCTGCATCTTGAAAAAGCACTGAAGTACGTGAACATTCAATTACTTCAAATGGATGATTATGTGGTATGAACAGTCTGGTTTCATCACCAGAAATGGGAAAGTAGAAACCCCTGCTTTCTTCTTTTTTTTTTGTATTATCTGTAAGATGTTCTTTTTCATCAAGTTTAGAACCTCTAACTCTAAAGCATGCTGTTTCTCCTGCAACTTGACAGATGTTAGTACTAGGGGCCTCCAAGAGGGCTGATGGAACTGTAGTCTCAACCCTTGTCCTATAATCTCCTGTACCCAATTGCTTGCTGAGATTTTCTGCCAGGCAGTGAAGAAGTGAGTGTCTTCCCCCTACCAGCAGGATGGAGTCATTGCAGGTTCTTTCTTGTTTCAGAGGAGGGACCCTTGAACATAAATCCCTGTCCCTTACTACGTGAATTGTGCCAGCTATCCTGGTCGTTTGAAGGCCATCCCTTGAGCACTTGCTTCCTCCGAAAAGGATGACTTTTAAAAGTAATTAGAGGAAAAAATAGAAAACCCTTATTATAGGAAGCCTTCTCCAAGAGTTCATCTAAGGCTTTGTCAAGCAAGAAATCTCCCTCACATGGCATAGAAACATAGCTTAGATTTTGACTGCAAGTGTCCCGTCCTCCCAAACTCTTTAGCCATAAAGCCCATCTGGTGGAATTGGGAGAGGACTGCGGACATGACCGCCAGTCTAATCAAGTCTAAGTGAGTAAGCCGTGGATTATGCCATAAAGGCTGCCGCACCCTGTGGCAAGGGCAATGAGGAAAGAATGTTATGTCAGGAAGAGATATCCTTCAGCTGTTATTCTAACTGCTAGAGCCACACCATCATCATTCTTGCTACACAGGTACCTGCCACAGAAGGCCTAAATATCCCTGCAGCAGACTCCCAGGTACCACGTAGGAAACGTTTGGCTTTTCTGTCTAACTGGACTTTAAGAGTACCCAAATCCTCCAAAGTATATCAAGAAGAGTGTATCCAGCCAATGAACGGCAGCGCTTCACAGGACTCACATCCAAAGATCATATCTTGAATTTGTTATTTGGTAAGCTAAAATAGAGTAGATACGCGTTTCGGATACAGTATATATCCTTCAGATATCAAACACACAGTACAAATTCTACTAGTATAAAATTCAACCACACATATATAGTAGCAAACCTATTATTCCAGCGCAGAAACTTAATTTGGGGTGTAGACCATATTAAGGAACACACCCACTAAATGGTCCAGCCATTCAAACCACATTCTTGTCAACATTTCTCTTTTTCTTGCCTCTTAAATTTTTACTTCGTTTTTTCCGTTCTCCCTTTTCTCCCCTTTCTCTCTTTTAAAACATTTTTAAAAACACAAAGCACATTCTTAAAAAACAAATTAGAAGCAGATTTTTTTTTTTTTTTTTTATTAACAAAAATAAACTGTCAAAGCAACGTTTAGACTCTCTCCATGATATCATTCAACCCATTTGGATGTAATGTTCCCAAACGATATATCCAAAACGTTTCTTTTCGGTTTGAAACAGCATTCCTGTATGCAACACCAGGGGGTATCTGCTCCACTGGAGTTACTTTTATGTTAAACATTATATTATGTTTTATTAGTAGATGCTTTGAGAGACTATGCTTTAAAAAAAAAAAAAAAAAACATTTTTGCTCTATTTCTATGTCCATTCATACGGGACCACAATGTCTGCACAGTGCGTCCCACATATTTATTACTTTTATACTTGTAGGATCTGTACTGTATGATTATGATTAGTGATGGGCGAACCCGCCGATGTTTGGATTCAACGAACTCGCCTGAACTTTACTTAAGGTTCAGGGTCAAAAGTAATTCGAACTTGAGTCCGCACCACGAACTCGGAATGTAAAGCTATGGGATTGGGTACTAGGAGGCTGTAAAAGAAAGAAGATAGTTATTAAACAGCATTATATTTACTGGTGTCCATTCGCTTGTACTTCCGGGGCCGCTCATTAACTTCCTGAATATTCTTTGCAGAGGGACCCAACAGCCAATCACAGATGCTGTCACAGAGAATTGACGCACCAAAACCATGATGTGGTTTTTGCTGCAGATTTCATGCTCTTTTGGTGCAATTTTGGCACAAAACTTCATGCAGTGTGTTCATCTGCATCTCCTGGCTCAAAAAAGCACCTAAACCACAAAATGCAGTTTTTGCCACAGATTAAATTTTTTTGGGTACATTGTGTTCAATGTGTTCATCTGCATCTCCAGGCCCAAAAAAGCACCAAAACCGCAACACTATTTTTGCAGTGGATTTCATGCTTTTATTGGTGCAATTTTGGCATAAAACTGCATTCATTGCGTTCAATGTGTTCTTTTGCATCTCTTGGCCAAAAAAAGCACCAAAACCGCAATATAGTTGAGAGCCCTTTTTATAAAATGATTCCTTGAAATAATAATAAAAAAAAAAGTGACGTAGTGCTTCACCGTATTTTTGTATGCCATCCAGGTACAGCAGGCCTCCTACCCCCAGCTGCCTATTTTTACCTGTCTGGAAACCAAAAATATAGGGAAGCCCTTTTTTTTTTAGATTATTTCATGAAATAATTTAAAAAATAGACATGAGGCTTTGCCGCATTTTTACCTTCAAGAAAGGTACAACTAGGCAGCTTTGGGCTGGAATCCTCAGTGCAGGGTGGCCCATGCTTTTTGGGGTCTCCCCGCTGTGAACTGCAGCACGCAGCAGCAGCCCCAGAAAATGCTACATTCATAGAAGAGTCATTTTCTGGCACTGTACCCTGACTTTTCCAGTGGCCCTGGTCGCATTGGCACACTGTGTAATAAAGGGGTTAAAGCTAGCTATGTGTTGGCTGCAGGCACTAAGCTTGAAATTCATAGTGTAAGCAATAAAAAGAAAAAAAATGACACCAAAAAAATAAAAAAATAAAATACAAGACAATCCTGTTTCCCATTTTTAATTAACAAAAAAAAAACCTCCCTCCGACATAGTCCACAGGGAAAATGGTCAGCTCTGCTGCATATCTGTGAGCAGACGCCGATTCTCTGTGACAGCATCTGTGATTGACTTTTGGGCCTCTCTGCAGTGAATATCTAGATAAAGAGCACCGAAAGTAGTTGCAGCGTAATGGAGGGGCGGTGGGACGTGGTAAGTATAATGCTGAATGATAACTATTTGCTTTATTTTTACAGCTCCCCCACCCGCGAACCCAAACCCGATCTGTAACACTATAACTTCCCAGGAAAGTCTGTGTTCGAGATCTGTGCCCGAACACTAGGTGTTCAGTACGAACCCTGAACTTTACAGTTCGGGTTCGCCCATCACTAATTATGATACCTGAAGAAGGATATATACTGTATCTGAAACATGTTTTATCTCCTCTATTTTAACTTACCAAATAAAAAATTCTAAATATCTTTGTATGAGAGTTCTGAGAAGCACTGCCGTTCATCGGCTGGATACACTCGTCTTGATATATTCATTCTGTGAGAGTGGCTCTTTCAGTTGGATCCACCCAAGGCAAGCTGCAAGCTTTGTCCATTGAAAAGTATCCTGGAGGGATTTCTGAGGATACACAATCCAAAGCTATATTAGTTTTCTATTAGGTGACTGCATAAACTTGTGACCCCATCCAAGACTGTAATATTGTGTTTACGCACTTAGGGCGCTGCAATTTGTCTGTTCTTTATACCCAAACAGTGTTTTATTTTGCACAACCTAAAAAGGGCAAGGTGGATTTTCTGGAGGACACGGCTACCACCACGTCAATCCTTGGGTATCTATTCCAAGAAGAACCTTCCTCATCAAATGGATACTTCTGCCTATGGGAGGATGACAGGCGGACCCTGCTCATCTGGTTTCTTCCACTGTTCTTTTATGACTTTAGTAACCCTGTCAACAATTGGAAAATATTTCCTCTTTTTCCCCCAAGCCCACCAAACATGAGGGCCTGCATGGACTCCTGGCCTTTGGTCTTTGTCAGACCTATAGTGGACCGTATGGCTCTAACTAGTTGGTTCACATCTACGGAACAGAAACAGGATATCCCACTAGCAGTTTCCTCATCTGAGTAGGAGAAGGTGGAAGAACTCAAGGAAGATGAATAAGCACCAGACTCTTGTTCAGACTTATGTGCCCTATCAGACTCAGAAAGGAGGCCTTTCTATGACTCTTCTTATGCTTATGGCGTTTAGAAAGGGTCCTCAAGGAATCCCTCATTTCCGTCATTAAATTAGTAAGGCTAGATGTAAAGCCAGGGGACTCCTCTGTAAAGGTCTTCTGAATACAGGCACTACACAAATACTTAGGGTAGTCTGAGGATAAAGGGCCTTTACATAGGGCACACTATGTTTTCTTTTAAAACGATTTCTTCCTAGTCCTTTCCTAATAAAAACACAAGATGACAAGAGGGGGTCCTTCAGTAGCCATACTAGTCACATTCATGTAGATCACTCACCCACCAATACATATCAGATCTGGAGGCAGGTCTTGGCTGACTTTATTCGCAGCAGAGACATCAGAACGGCGACTAGTCATGCTGGAAAAGTTGTCAGTAGTACCACTGCCCCTCCTACTGCTGTGTGGGTTGGGGTTGCTGGGTGGGCTGACCTGAGGTGAGAATTCGTCTGCCATTTGTAAGGCAAATTATGCTCTCCATCGCCCGAGAAGAAACTCCTTTTAAAAATACATTCCTCCGCCTCCTCCGGTAATTAGGATGCCCCACCCGTGACTCCGGTCACTGGGCATTGCCAGGTTGGATGGGTAGTCCGTGCATACGCCAAGAAGTCACTTTCGGGTCGCACAGAGGCGCTCACGTCACCGAAGCCTTCACTTCCGGGAATCCCCCAGATCTTCACCCCGGCATGCGCATGACAGGGAGCACTCTTGCTAGCTGCCATGCGTGCGCTTCCGCCCGGGGCAACGAGGTGAAAAGTTTCTCCGACTCCAAGGCCCCAACCTCGTCACCGCATCAGAGCCAGCAGTGGGGGGACGCATCTAAAGACCAGAGACAGATACTGCGGTAAGTACAGCTGCTCATCCCACTATGTCCAAGAGAACAAAAAAAATAAATAAATAAAACTTTAGTTGCCAAGCTCCTCTCCTCCAAGACAGGAAGCAGAACTGATGTGGAGGAGAAGTGCCACTTTTTTATTCCAGTGGGTTCCCTGTCCTGGAGGGGCAGATCTTCTTCCTCATATGGTGCTGTCAAGGGCGATAGGGAAAAAATACTTTTTATAGCTGAAATATTCTGAGCTACTCCTAAAGGTTTAATAATGCATATGTTTTCCATCGACACCATCCAAGCAGTTTGGAAAATCTGTGATGTCCTGAAACTACTCAGCCATTTGCATCTGTTATGGGATGGGTGAGGAACTTGTCGCGTAAAAAGTGTCTTTTACAATTCCAAAGACGGTAGAACTTCCAAGTCGGAATTGAAAGTGTAAAGATGAAAGAGTTTCTCCTGCAGCGAGGAATCTGCAACACAATAAAACTAAATATTAATACACAACCCCAGTAGACCTAGCATATATTTATCAAGATGTGACACTGTCAAATCGTCCTTACCTTAGTGTAAACATCAGACGCTCCTCAGCACAAATAGCTCTGAGGAAACGTTTGTCCTGTTTTGTAATTGATGTTCGGAGGCATTCAACAAGGTCATCAAAACTTTCCACACTCATCCGCAGATAGTAAAGAAACTTGTCAGGGTGTTTTCGGAGCTCCAGGTATAAAGTACAGAATGCACTACATGTCACTCACCGCAAAGTAATTGGGTGCAACCAAAATAGGTGACGTCTCTGTGCCAATCTTCTTCTGTGTCATTTTGATAGTCTAGACCTACGAAACGCTCACATTTAAAAACTACTTTGATTTTAAAGTTGATTTGCTGACCTAAAAGATATTTTCCTGCTTAATACCAGGAAAAATGAGGTCTGGAGACACTAGAACACTGTCTATATATAGGATGTGGCCGTGCACTAAAAATCCAGAAAAGTAAAAAAAAAAAAAAAGGACTATTCCGGATGTAATATCGCATGTAACCGTATGTATCTGTTCTGGTTTTCTTCCAAATTCAACCGTTGGATCCAGCCAAAGTATTGGACCATATACATTCAGATTTTTTGAAAAATCAGGAAGCGGAAAAAATACTTTTTTTCTGAGAAAAACTATATTTGAACAAAACCTAGATGTGAAAGTACCCTAAGGAAAATGTGTTCTGACCTTGCAGCTTCTCAACCTGACATTTTAGAGCAGCAAGATCTGGTGCACTAATAACAGAGATACTACTCAGTCAAAAAACATGTTACCTTATTGTTAACAGTCCATTAACCCCTTCCTGACCATAGGCATAATAGTATGCCATTGGCCATCTCCCACCCTTTTTTGTGAGCTCACACGCTGAGCTAGCATCATCCCCCACACGTCAGCTGATCTGATCAGAAAGTGATCATTTGTGCTGAAGCAGCTCTCTGCATAGCACAAGCGATTGCACTGTGCAGTGAAGAGGAGCCCTAAGGGGCCCTGTAAAATCAAGGAAAAGTTAAAGTTTTAAAAAATAAAAAACAAAGTTCCAAATCACCCCCCTTTTGCTCCATTGAAAATGAAACTATTAAAAATATTTATACACATATTTGCTAATCAGATGTGCAAACTACGTTACAGAAAGAGAGTCCAAGCACCAAACGTAAGGTTTTTTTGTCGCCTCAACATTGCAATAAAATGGAATAACAGGTATTCAAAACATTGCATCAACCTCAAAATGGCATAATTACAAAAACGTCACCTGAAGCTGCAAAAAATAAGCAATCACAGCCCCAGATCCTGAAAAATTAGAAAGCTAAGGGTTGTGGAAAATGGCACCAAAATGGCAATTCTTTTCCTTTAAAAACTTACAAATTATTTTTCACAACTTTGATAAAAGTAAAAGTATAAATGTTTGTTATCTCTGGAACTCGTACCGACCTGAGGCATCATACAGACATGTCAGTTTTACCACAAGGTGAACATGATGAATAAAACCCCAAAAACAATCGTGCAATTGTAATTTTTTTTGCAATTTTTCTCCCGGTTTCCAGTACACTACATGGTAAAATAAAAGAAAAACTCAGTCGGAAAAACAAAGCCCTCACATGTTGATATTGATGGAAAAATTAAAATGTTTTGGCTCTTGGAAGAAGGGGAGGGAAAAATGAAAACCGGAAAATGGAAAACTGCACGGGGGTGAAGGGGTTAATAAATACTTCACCTTCTTAGAATTGATGGTAATGGTTCCTCCATACAAGCTGCTTCCTGCACCATACACTTTGTAGCCCTTGGAATTGACCTGCCAAGATAAAGGTGATTAATGACTGTACGACAAAGTGCCATCTTTTAGCACCATCAATATTGCTTACCCTCTCGAGGACCTCAGACAAATGTCTGTTCAGGCGTTGCTCCCTTTTCCGAACCTTATCGATGTCCCATTGCAGATCTTCAATAAGACTGTCTAGTACAGAGACTCGAGATTCTGCATTCTCCAAACGTGTCTGCAACTGACTGAACTAAAATACGGAATAACTGAAGTTATGTCAAGCCATGCCATGTGAAAAGAACAAGCTTAGAATGTTTTTTTTTTTAAGATTTAGCTATCTAGGAGAATATCTGTTTGTGCAGGTAACTATTACTGTGCAGAATTAATAGGCAACTTAATAAAAACCAAATATATTCCGATCTCACTTGTTTATTTTCACCAGGTAAACTAATATAACTGCACAAAATTTAGAAACAAAACCATTTCTGACAGGTCATTCCATGTCAAGTGATCCAAAAATGAATATTTTTTATCTTTTTCCTATATGAAGTACAACTTTAGTTAATTACAAAAAAAAAGTTTTGAATTTTTTTCTTCATCGGTTTATTTTTTACAGTTTTTAAAGTTTTAAAAAAGTCTGGTATGACTTTATATTTTCTATCATATCTCAGGCTAGAAATAAGATAGAGAAACAAAATAAACACCGTTCTACTCAGAACTGTCCAGGCTTTCACCAGATATGTCACAAGAGGATCTTTGTTAATATTTTACCCATGCGATCGCAAACACAAAATTTTAAAACGCATTTCCGAAAAATTGGCATACCGTATATACTCGTGTATAAGCCGACTTCTTCAGCCCAAAAATTGGGCTGAAACGTCCCTCCCTCGGCTTATACACGAGTCATACCGTATTTTTCGGATTATAAAACGCACTTTTGTTCTCCCAAATTTTGGGGGAAAGTGGAGGGTGCGTTTTATAATCCGAATGTATGGGTGGGTGCAGCTCTGGTAGGGTGTTGGGGGCTGGAGCGGGCTAGCTGTCGTATGTAGAGAGAGCGGGGAGATCTCCTGCTCATTTAATATGCACTGCCGCTGTCCATCACCTTGGTGCTGAAACAGGGCCGAGTTATGGACAGAGGAGCAGGCATACTATCTGCAGTCACCTCTCGCATCCAGGCTATGCGTACCCCCCCCCCTGTCCCCCGTCACTCTTTATGCCCCCCCAGCTGGCACACACATAGCCCCCCTGCATCCAGAATATGCCCCCCATCATTCTTCATGCCTCCCCAGCCAAAACCGCACTTGCCGCACCTGCCGCAAGCCCGCATATACATTGTATGGGGCTGGCCGTAACTGTGCCGCAACTGCAGCCGGTATGCGGTAATCGCGGCAGATGCGTTTTTTTCACCGCATCTGCCGCGATTTAAAAAAAAGCTAGTGTGAAAGTACCCTCAATCAAACAATTAATAGTACGTTTTTAAAGTGGCTTTTTATCATCAGTTTGTCCCCTTTTAAGTGGGTGAAATGTAATCTTGTCCATAAGTGCTTACTAGCAATCGCCATTTCCTTTTGTGTCAGAGTATGTACGGCCTGTCACTGAGTTATTATCTGACTTTTTCACAATCTTTGGAGAGTACAGTAGCTGCCACCAGCGCCAATCATATTCACAGGTCACATAGCCAGTTATGTCATCCATTGCCAATCTTGTGCCTCCTTCTACCACTTCATGGACTTCACTGTCTTTGCTGAATGAAAAAATCCTTGTTTTTATTTCTGTTTCACTACATGGAATGAAAGTGTGGTATTGCTGAGTCCCTTTGATGGGTTCTGCTTCCTGTAACCGATGTTTTAACAAACTCTCCTCCTCTTCGTAGTCCTGGTTTGTACAATATTCAATACAATATTGTTCATTCTCAGGTTGAGCTCTTAGGGCCGCTTCACACTGCAGCATGATCCGGTCCAGTTCTGTCCGGGAGGACCCAGACAGCTGCGGGCCGGATCAGCACACAGGACTGGGGGGCTATTATGCCCTCCGATCCTGTGTGCAGCGGCCCTAACGTTTTCCTATATGTCCTCTCCTGCTTCTAAGCTGTAACATATCAAAATAATACAGTAATGTCTAAAAATCATGGATTATTTGGTAAATGTAGACCCCACACTTTTAGACCACAGGCTGAACAGATCTGAATTCAAGATTTTTCGAATTGACACTATAATAGTTAAATATGTTAAAATATGATCCCATCGCGATCTCAACTTGAAATTTGGTACAGATGTGGCTAAGAGCACAGCAGACACATGGGCAAATTTGGAATATTTTAAATTGTGCCGATTTTTCGGAAATGTTTTAAAATTTTGCTTTTGCGTTTGCATGGGTACAAAATTAACAAAGATCCTCTTGTGACATATCTGGTGAAAGCCCCGACAGTTCTGAGTAGAACGGTGTTTATTCTGTCTCTCTATCTTATTTCTAGCCCGAGATATGATAGAAAATGTAAAGCCATACCAGGCCAAAATTCACGCTTTTTTAAAACTTTAAAAATCTGTAAAAAATTAATTGATAAAGAAAAAAATTCAAAACTTTTAATTTGTAATTAACTAAAGTTGTACTTCATATAGAAAAAAAAAATTAAAAAAAAATCTAAAGTCATCAGGAAAAAAAAAATATTTCATATTTCACTTGATATGGAATGACCCATTGACGCTATTAATAGTAAAATATGATCCCATCGCGATCCCAACTTGAAATTTGGTACAGATGTGGCTAAGAGCACTGCAGACATATGGGCAGTTTTTGAAATATTTAAATTATGCCGATTTTTCGGAAATGCGGTTTAAAATTTTGTGTTTGCTTTTGCTTTTAACAAAGATCCTCCTGTGACATATCTGGTGAAAGCCTGGACAGTTCTGAGTAGAACGGTGTTTATTTTGTCTCTATATCTTATTTCTAGCCTGAGTTATGAGGAGAAATGTAAAGGCAGGCAACACCGAAATTCGCACTTTTTTCGAACTTTGAAAATCATTTAAAAAAAAAAATTCTCTTCACATTTTGCATTGTCTGACATGCCATTATCAAATAACAATATCTCAAAAGAATTAAAAATATAGAGGTAATAATCATTGGTTCACTTGAAATGGAATTGCCCGACATGCAAAAAACAAAACCCCAAAACATTAGTGACCAATATAGCCTCCTTTCTTTATGATGACAGCCTTCCATCAACAGCCTTCCATCCATAGATTCTATCAGTTGCCTGATCTGTTTTGATCAACATTGCGTGCAGCAGCCACCACAGCCTCCCAGACACTGTTCCGAGAGGTGTACTGTTTTCCCTCCCTGTAGATCTCACATTTCAGGTGAACAAGGGGGTCATGTCATTATTTTTTCTTCTTTTAGACCTTTACTGGCCAGCCATGCTGTGGAGTAGTTGGATGCATGTGAAGGAGAATTGTCCTGCATGAAATCATGTTTTTCTTGAACGATACTGACTTCTTCCTGTACCACTGTTTGAATAAGTTGTCTTTCAAAAACTGGCAGTAGGTCCGGGAATTGAGCTTAACTCCATCCTCAACCAGAAAAGGTCCCACAAGTTCATCTTTGATGATACCAGCCCATACCAGTACCCCACCTTCACCTTGCTGGCGTCTGAGTCGGAGTGGAGCTCTCTGCCCTTTACTGATCTAGCCTCTGGCCCATCCATCTGGCCCATTAAGAGTCACTCTCATTTCATCAGTCCATAAAACCTTTGAAAAATCAGTCTGAAGATATTTCTTGGCCCAGTCTTGACGTTTTATCTTATGTTTCTTGTTCACAGGTGGTCGTTTTGAGCGTTCCTTACCTTGACCATGTCCCCGAGTATAGCACACCTTGTGCTTTTTGATGCTCCAGTAACGTTGCAGCTCTGAAATATGGCAAAACTGGTGGCAAATGGCATCTTGGCAGCATCACGCTTGATTTTCCTCAATATATGGACAGCTATTTTACGCCTTTTTTGCCCAACACGCTTCCTGCGACCCTGTTGGCTATTTGCCATGAAACGCTTGATTGTTTGGCTATCACGCTTCAAAAGTTTGGCAATTTCAAGACTGCTGCATCCCTATGCAAGACATCTCACAATTTTGGACTTTTCAGAGCCCGTCAAATCTCTCTTCTGACCCATTTTGCCTAAGGAAAGGCATTTGCCTAATAATTAAGCACACCTTATATAGGGTGTTGATGTCATTACACCACACCCCTCCTCATTACAGAGATGCACATCACTGATTTACTTAATTAGTAGTTGGCTCTCAAGCCTATACAACGTGGAGTAGGACAACATGTATAAAAAGTATCATGTGATCAAAATAATCATTTGCCGAATAATTCTGCACACAGTGTAAAAATCTTGATTACTGTATCATAGTATCGATTAAAGCCTGATGCATTGTATTATAATAAATTTATCACTTAAACATGAGGGAGTCAGGAGTCAGATTCAGGGAAACTGAGGAGTCAGTAGTTTGACTTGCTGACTCCACAGCGCCCTCTGGAATGAATAATAGGGAATCCATACGTCTGAGCTGATTAGTCCTGGCAAAGTGAATGCAAATGTCTTTAACAAGATCTAACTTGTTTAGAGATTGTTCCAGGGAAGTAGAAGGAGAAAAACAAAAAGAAAGAAAAACAATATCTTCGTTAAGGTGAAAGGCTGAAACCACCTTAGGAAAAAAAAGAAAGCACTGGATGCAAGAATACCTCATCCTGGTGAAGGATTAGTAAGGGGGAGCAGCCTAAAGGGCTGCCAGCTCAGAAACTCGTCTCATGGATGTAATGGATATAAGAAAGTAACCTTCCAGGATAGAAGAGACATGGAGACCAAATGAAGAGGATTAAAGTAAAGCTGTAACAAAGCGTCCAAGACCAGGATGAAATCCCACGGTTCTAAAGAAGACTGGTAGGAAGTGAGCCATGAAGACGCAAGGCTAAATTTTTCTGAAACAAAATGGAAAAAGCAGAGACCAGACCCTTGATGTAAATTAGTCAAATAGCAGCATCCAGGCCAGATAGCAAGAAGGCCAGGAGAGACTGGAGCTAAAAGGCCATGGAGTGATGTGATTGGACTAACGGCAACAAAGGCCTTCCAGGTACGATGACTCATACAGAAGAAGGCAGCTTTCTGAATCATGGTATGAATGACTTAAATCAGAGAAACCAGCGGCCATTACATTGAGAGACAGAGAATGGAAAATGGAATCTTGTAAAATCAGATCTAGACAATCTGGGAGCCTCCATGGCACGTCTGCTAGAAGGCTGACTAGTTCCGCATACTAGCTATAGGGGGTGAGAAAATGCGCAAATAGGGTGTTATCTCCTTACAGATATTGGCAAGAACCTTATTGAAAGCTGCTCACCTGGAAAAGTTGTATTACACACAAAAAGTATGCACTCCTGGATACAGCTGCTGCAGGACCCACACTTCCATGATCGACGTGGCGAACAATAGTTGTATTGGAACGAAGTGTCTCAGGATCCGCGCTGCTGAATGAATGAAACCAGAAACTGGAACACTGGATTCAACGGGTGTTCTTTATTCCTACGCGTTTCGGAGCATTACCATGCTCCTTCCTCAGGGACAAAAAGGGAATGGTAACAAAAACTTCCTTATATACAAATAGGTTGACAAAATGCTTCCCTTACCTCTTCCTTCCTCTTACTCTATTACCCAGACTGATCAAGAAAATCATGGTGGAAGGTGCTGCAGTCATCTTGATAGCCCTAGACTGGCATAGAAGGATGTCTTATGCGAAACTAGTTGTATTGGGACAAAGTGTCTCAGGATCCACACTGCTGAATGAATGAAACCAGAAACTGGAACACTGGTTTCAATGGGTGTTCTTTATGCCTACGCGATTCGGAGCGTTACCGTGCTCCTTCCTTAGGGACAAACGGGGAATGGTAACAAAAACTTCCTTATATACAGATAGGTTGACAAAATGCTGAATCATTATGATGTCACAGAAGGGGGTGGGGTGAAATGACGTCATGTGCTTGTCTCATTCAATAGAAACATATGTAAACATTGGGGGAGAAAAAAAAAAAAAGATACATATCATTTGTGAAACTCCGATGTGCCGGTGATCAACAATTCAAAAAGACAATGTTTGTTCTGAAAAAAACTGGAAAAGCAAAAAAGCTGGAAAAGAAAAAAAAGTGGAAAGGAAAAAAAGTGGAAGGGAAAAAACAACCCGAAATAAGGAAGAATATAATCGATACCAATTGTTCACTGGAGTGTAATAGTATAATGTGTGCTATAATCAATATATTATTACTAGCTGTACTACCCAGCTATGCCAGGGTTAATAAAGAACTGCTGTTAGCTATAACAAAATAGAATTTGAATATGTCATATTAATGACCTGTAGGAAAATAGAAGCCGAGCTGTGATTGGTTGCTATAGGCAGCCTAATAAATCTCCAGCCAACAGTAAACCCTCCCCCGGCCGGGCAGTATATGTTACCTCACACATACACATAAAAGACAGCTCATGTGACTGACATCTGCCTTAATTCCCTATATGGCACGTGTTGCACAGTGGCTGTTTTTAATCCGATGTTTATTTTTGGAAATTAAAGGTACCAGACATATGAGGTGAGTTGTGTGAGGCGATTTGTGCACATCTGTGTCTGTCTGTGTAGTGTGTCTGTCCGTGTGGTGTTGCGTGCTGTGTCCCCTGTGTGGGGGGGTCCCTGTGGTGTGTGTCCTTGTGGAGGAAGAGGTGTCTCTGAGGTATGTGTCCATCCCTATGGGGTCTGTGTGTCCCTGTGGGGTGTGTATGTCCCTGTGGGGTGAGTGCATGTGTCCCTATAGGGTGTGTATATGTGTGTGTGTTCCTGTGAGGGGGGTGTCTGTGTGGTGTGTGTCTCTGTGTTGTGTGTATCTTTGTGGTGTGTGTGTGTTCGTGTTTGAGTGCGTGGCGAGTATCCAATGTTGGGGCTCCACCTTAGCTGTTACTCTTTGTGGGCATCTGGTGTGTATACATGTCCCCGTGCATGGTGAATATTCCATGTCAGGGCCCCACCTTAGTGACTATATGCTGTTATATGCTGTTAGTCTTTGGTGCTGTCATTAAGCCCCTCTCATTCACAACTGTCAACTAGTAACTGTCACTTTCTCTCCATTATGTAGATAGGGCCAAAATTGTTTGGTGAATTGGAACGCGCAGGGTTAAAATGTCGCCTCACAACATAGCCTATGACGCTCTCGAGATCCAGACGTTGGACTGTGCAAAATTTTGTGGCTGTAGTTGCGATGGTGTAGATGTCAATCCCGGACATATACATATACATACACACACAACACACCACACACACACACACACAACACACACACACACACACACACACCCCTTTATATATTAGATATGGTACATTTGTTTCTCTTGCAGTTTTGCTGCTTATTAATCAGATTTATATTTTAGAAGGATAATACCAGACTTGTGTGTCTTAGGCGATTATGTGGCGAGGTTAGTGTATGTGTGGTGAAATGTGTGCTAAGGGTGGTATATGTGTTCAAGCACATGGTAGTGTGTGGCTCATTTTGTGTGTGTGTTCATATCCCCGTGTGTGGTGAGTATCCTATGTCGGGGCCCCACCTTAGCAACTGTACGGTATATACTCTTTGGCACCATCGCTCTCATTCTTTAAGTCCCCCTTGTTCACACCTGGCAGCTGTCAATTTGCCTCCAACACTTTTCCTTTCACTTTTTCCCCATTATGTAGATAGGGGTAAAATTGTTTGGTGAATTGGAACGCGCGGGGTTAAAATTTCACCTCACAACATAGCCTATGATGCTCTCGGGGTCCAGACGTGTGACTGTGCAAAATTTTGTGGCTGTAGTTGCGACGGTATAGATGCCAATCCCAGACATACATACACACATTCAGCTTTATATAGTAGATTAATCCTGAAATAATATGTAAAAAAAATGTGAAATATGTTGTCTAATATGTGTATGTGTATATAGTTGCAAAGGGATTCAAACTCATCCTATTAGGGTTTTCAAGCTCAAATTATCCTGGAAACTTGCATCGTATAACCGCACCACTGGTGCATGGAATGAAATCTGGCGAGAACAATTGTTCAAAATGAGTTCAGTGGTAATTATGTATGTTTTTGTTGTCTAAAAAAAATGTTTTAACAATTTGTATGCAGAAATAGAATTGATGACAGCAGAAATAGTGAAAGGAAAAAAAGAGAAAGCAGCTCTGTGTCAAAAAAATGTAGAATACAAAGGAAAATTACATTTGTGCAATATCTAAGGGCCCTTTCACATCAGCGTTTTTTTAAATTTGCGGCAGATGCGGTGAAAAAACCGCATCTGCCGCAACTGCCGCATAACGGTTCCACTTGCGGCACGGTTGCGGTTTTTTCCATAGGAAGTATAGGGGGACTTGCGGCAGATGCGGCAAGTGCGGTATTGCACTTGCGGCAGGTGCGGCAGAGAAAAAAACCGCAGTAAGCCGCGGTTTTTTTCTCTGCCGCACCTGCCGCAAGTGCAATACCGCACTTGCCGCATCTGCCGCAAGTCCCCCTATACTTCCTATGGAAAAAACCGCAACCGTGCCGCAAGTGGAACCGTTATGCGGCAGTTGCGGCAGATGCGGTTTTTTCACCGCATCTGCCGCAAATTTAAAAAAACGCTGATGTGAAAGGGCCCTTAAATAATTAGTGTCTGGAAATAATGACAAATGAATGAGAACCTTATAAGATAGTAAGGAAGAGGCAGATTGCCCGTGTTTCCCATATATGTTTATATATATACACATATAAAAAAATGTTTATATATATTTTTATGATAGTAGTTTTGATCCAAATGATGTTTGATCTCTTGGCCCTATATCATTATACCAATTTTTGAGAAAACATCCAATGTGTCTATAGAGGTCGGGACTTTGAGTACGAAATTGTATCCTCATACATTGCATTCGATCAATATGTCACTGAAAAAAAAGGGGGGGGGGGGGGGGGGGGGAGAACATATCAGATAAAAAGGAAAATCAGTCATGCATTTGTCTAATGAATTAGTTAATTTTGCTCCTTGTCTTTTTGAATTGGTGGCCACTGGCACATCGGAGTTTCACCAATTATATATGTGTGTGTGTGTATATTATATATATATATATTATATATATGCACTCACACATACACGCATACACACATTTTTTTTTCTCCCCAACGTTTACATATGTTTCAATTGGCTGAGACAAGCACATGACGTCATTTCACCCACCCCCTTTTGTGACATCATAATGATTCAGCATTTTGTCAACTTATTTGTATATAAGGAAGTTTTTGTTACCATTCCCTGTTTGTCCCTAAGGAAGGAGCACGGTAACGCTCCGAATCGCGTAGGCATAAAGAACACCCGTTGAAACCAGTGTTCCAGTTTCTGGTTTCATTCATTCAGCAGTGTGGATCTTGAGACACTTCGTCCCAATACAACTAGTTTCACATAAGACATCCTTCTATGCCAGTCTAGGGCTATCAAGATGACTGCAGCACCTTCCACCATGATTTTCTTGATCAGTCTGGGTAACAGAGTAAGAGGAAGGAAGAGGTAAGGGAAGCATAACTGGAACCAAGAAATTGAAAAAGTCTCCACATTGATTGTCAGGTGATCGCGAGACCTGGACACGACCTGGGGAACCTTGTTGTTCAGTCTGGATGCCATCAGATCAACATCCAGGGAGTTTCACTGAAGACAGATCTGCTGGAATACAGCCAGTTTTAGAGACCATTCCCCAGTGGTTAGACCTTTGCAGCTTAGAAAGACCACGGCCCTGTTGGATTGCAGATATGACTGGGACTCTGTGCTCTGCCCAGGAGAGGATCGAAGAGACTTCTATCATAGCTGTTCGACTTCACATACCTCCTTTATGGTTGATGTACGCAATCACCATGGCGTTATCTGACTAAATACAAACAGGAAGCTCAGAGAGAAGGTCCTGCCAATGAAAAAGACAGAAGAATTGCTCTGATCTCAAGACTGTTGATGGGCAGAGAAGACTCCTCTGCAATCCACCAACCTTGAACTGTGAGGTTAGGGGTGACAGCTCCCTCTGTGAGACATAAGCCATCAAGTCAAGGACTGCTTGACTCAGGGATAGATTGATCAGTCCAGGAAAGGGATTGTTCTGTCCCACAGAGTTAGAAGAGACAGCTGTATGGTGTGAAATAGAACTGTGCAAAGGGGATTGCCTTCAAAGCAGCTGTTATCCTGCCTGGGACAGCAATATAAGAGCAAAAGGGACCATGGAGTAGGAGCAGCACACAGGATTCTTTTTGCAGCCTTTATTCTTCCTTGTGGGGTCTTACATAGTGGAGGGTGCGGATGGGAGGATGGGGGAGCAGCCTAAACTACGGCCGTTTCGCACCGTCAGTCGTGCTTCTACGAGTACAATCTCAGAAGTGGGTGTTACTCATCTTTATTTATGCCCACTCGAGTGTGACTTCATGTGTGCATCAGCAGCTGCTAGGCAGAAAAACCAGCCCTGCTATAATAGGCTGCAAAAAGAATCCTGTGTGCGGCTCCTACTTGATACTGATACTGGAAGTGACATCGTGCTGCATACAGGAGGCCAGGCACCAGGATTCCAGCGTGCGCAGCAAGGAGGAGAGAAGTTCTGACTCCAGGGGGCCCCCAGGAGCACTGGTATCAGCGTAACCACTGCAGGAGGTGCTGGTTCCTTCAACAAACTGTGAGTGAAAAGGGACCATGGACAAGGACGCCTTAGGAGAGAAATGCCTTAGCGGAGAGTCAGCATCTTGTCTATGGGGAAAAAGACTCTTGCTGTTGTGTCAAAGGAAAACTAGATGTTGAGATAGAATCAGGGATAACTTCAGGGTATCGATAATATAGCCGGGGTATAAGTTGTCCAGCGTGATCTGGAGACTCTCCAGAGCCTATTGAGAAGGATGGAGCTTTGATATGGAGATTGTCTAGGCAAGGGATGACAATGATTCCTCTGGCTCATGGTATGGCCATGTTTGCCGCCATGATCTTGGTGAACACTCTGGGAAAGGTCGCCAGCCCGAATGGGAGGATTACAAACTGCTTAACCATGAAGCGGGAAAACAGTTTATTTCTCTGAAAAATGGGGATGTGAAGATAGGCGTTTTGCATGTCCCCAGAGCAGAGAAATTTGTTGGCGATCGCAGCATGGAGGGACTCCATTCTGAAATGAAGTAGACAAACACGTCTTTTCAACAACTTAAAGTCTAGGGTGGTTGAACGAAGCCTTCCTTTTTGTGTTCTACAAAAGATTTGAGTAGAAGCCCGTGAAGCGCTCTTGTGAGAAGATGGGTAACACTATGTCAGGCTGGAACTTTCGAAAGAGGAGATTAGCCAAAAGGGTATAGTGTTCAGTCTGACAGGAGGACATTTGGGTCTTGGTTTAGGGAGCAGAGTGCTCTTGCCAGCTATAACTTCCTAAATACTCCGGTCCAGCTTGGCACCAAATAGTCAAGACCCTTGGAATGACAGATTTTAGACGCTGGGTCAGCATGCCAAGCTTTGAGCCACATAACTGTGCATCTGCACAGTTTACTAGGTTACTGGAGGCCTGCGCAGCACAACTGGAGTCATCAATCAAGAAAGAGAGAAGATATTTTCTGGCGAGAGAAATCTGCTCAGCTAGGTCCGACTAGTCGTCAACCGAGGCAACTGAGAGAATGCCTTGTTGAAATTGCTTGGCCCAGGCTGACACAGATTCAGAAACCCATGTTGCAGCAAAGGCCAGGCACAGAGCAGCACCCATTGAATTGAACGCTGACTTTGCCAGTGATTCTATGTTCCTGTCAGTGGAATCCTTGAGGCATTCTCGAAAAGACAGGGGAGAATAGTCTTTGTAGAAAGTCTGGAAAATCGGTGGGTCCACGGTGGGAGAATCAACCAAATTCTTCAGAATAACAGAAGAAAAGAGATCTATAATATCCAAACTTTTCTTTCCCTGAAACCTCTAGTCCAGATGTTCAAATTCTTTGGACAGAACACCATCAAACAAACTGCTCCGCTGAGGAGTCCTTATCCTTGATATTCAAAGATTAATTGACTGCCAAAATCAGGCTGCCCACCATGTCCCTCAGCTTGGAATCCTTTTTGGAATGGAGACAGTGACACGCCCCGCCGGGGCCGTGGGGTACTCGGAATCGGGCCGGATAGTTCTTCGGGGATGTCACGGTGGCGTGACCCTGGCCGTGTCATAAAATGGGGGAAATGTGTATGGGATTAAGTCATGACACCACCCATGGTATTCGGCAAGGGATGGCCGACGTTGCGGTTCAGGACCACTGGGGCAGTTGGTGACGCAGCAAAAATGGTACAGCTCCCCACGTGTGGAGCGGGGCCCCAGGGCACATAGAACAGTCTGTTCACGTGGTGGTGACCGTTGGGGTGCAGAGAATAAGCAAATGGACCCAGAAAAGTGCAGTTTTCTTTACCTTTTACTTTTTGGTAGATGATGATGCAACCTGGATGCAATCTAGTTACAGATGAAAGCATTCAGGGGTCCACCTCACCAGGTGGAGTTGGAGGCCTTCCTACTGCACTCCTTTTTTGGGTTCCTGCTGCCTGTAGCTATGCTGCGGCCCTCTCCTGAATCCTGAATGTTGGTTCTTACCTGTGTAGCAGACAGCGTGAGCTTATCACGGGCCCTGCCCTTCCACTGGCAGACCCAGACTATAGGTCTGCCGTGGTGCCTCCAGGTGTTCGGTCTGGCCAGAGGGCTTGCAACCCAGATTCAGCTGTCGGGGCGTACAGCACCCGCACAGCCAAGGACTCTGGCATCCTTTTTGTCAGCGCTCCGGGTTAAGCTCTGATGCATCTCCAATTTCCCAGAGCCCTTGTGTCCACTTCTCTCTCTTCCCTCTCCTCAGACTAACTGCCAAACAGACTTAACGGACTCCACCTCCCGACCAGAGAGAGCAGCTTCCCTGAAGTTGGGTTATAGGGCTCCCACTTCTGGCCTGCAGTGTGAATTGTGTTGCATGCTGTGTATTACCTGGCATGGGGACCTCCTCCTGCTTCCAGGCATGACATCACCCCTCTGAGGGAGGCAATGTCACCGTGGCAACCAGACTCTGGGTGCTACAATATGAGTAAAAAACAAACTCTGGGTCAGACTCGAATATTTCTCAAGGATATGCAGAAGGGGAACGAGAGAGAGTGATTGTTCCAGAGGAACCAGGTGAAGGGAATATGGAAGAGGAACTGGATCGGATCCTCTTTTGAGATATCTTTAGGGGCTTGATGCTACAGAGGAAATTAGTTGTGGGCTTTGACTCCACCTGGGAAGGGGGGTGTGGACCAGGAATCTGAGGTGAGTGGGAGGCAGTCCAGAATGGAGAACGGAGTCTGAGAGACTTGGGTTAAGTCATCAACAGAACGAGAAACCAGGCCCACACCGTGGAGGTCGGCTTTGGCATCATATCCTCACAGACAGTGTGAAGCTCTCAATTCTGGAGAAATGGCTGCAAACGAAGCAGGGGGGAGACAAATGTCCTAAACGAAGTTTACAATTACATGAAGAAAAGGCAAAGGGCATTAAAAAAAGAGCAGAGGGAAGACAACAAACCTCGTCTTTGGAGACCAACAAGTTGAGAAAACAGAGCAAGCAAAAGTAAGAGGAAGAAAAAGAGGTCCGAGGGGAGCTGCAGAGAAAGAGTGTGTTATACTAGCTGAGGCAGAGCTTGCCAGACTTCATCAGGAGCAAACTCAAGAATGCAGAGCTGGGGAGTCAATCCAGGCTGAGGGCAGAAAGCAGGGGCTGGATGTGACCGGGATCGATGAATGTTGCAGAAGACGCAGAAAAAAGGTAATTCAGAATGAGAGCGGTGGGATATGAGCAAGCTTATGAAGCAGCAACTGAACTGATACGCCAAGAGAAAGAGAAGGAGGGCGGTCTCAAGAAAGTGTATAGAGAAAACTTTGGGGAGTGGCTTAAAGGCGAGGTAGGCCTCAGAGAAGTTGGGACCTAAATTATGGTGAACAAGGTCGTAGGAGAATCAGAGTTGCGTGGCAGAGATGGCGCAGGGCAGAAAAATAAGCTATTCAAAAGGTTTAGAACTCCCACTATCCAAGGAAGGGAGAGGGATGAAGTGAATGCACTGTAGTTCGCCACAACCTGTGAGGAAGGTACAAAAATCCCTCAAGATGAGTGGCTCCTCTTCACTGGCACTGTAGATGTACATTAGAAAACCCAAGGAAGCAGATCCTGAGATCCCAACAGACATCGTATCACTGTGGTGGACTATCGTGCCAGAGAGAAAAGGGCAAGGACCATCTGTCTGTTCACTTAAACACTCGTCATATGTTAGGGTCCTGCTATATAGATCGGAGAGGATACAGAGTGCTGGGTCGAACACTGTCCCATCCGTTTCTAGCTGGGATATTGGAGTGTGGGATTACACTCAAGTCATATCTGAAAGAAAACGGAGAAAGAAAGAAAAAAAAAAAAAAAAAAAAAAAAAAAAAAAGAGTGATAACACAACAGTTTGAGGTACAAATGGGTCTGGGAGCAGACTCATGTCCACCTTTTACTGACACTGATTAGCTTTCTGCCAGTTAGTGGGTATATACTGCTTGGGAGGAGTCATCGCCTATGTACATAGTGTCAGCAGCATACACACTTAGTCTTCCTGTGTACCCCAATAAAGCCATAAAGGAATTAGGATGATTAAAGTTAAAGGGAACCTGACCTCGAAAAATGAGCCCCCAGCCTCTTTATACCTGTCCCTGCACCATGCTCATACATTTCTAGCCATCCCTTTGTGTGTGTAAAGCGATATTGTAAAGTTTATAAAAGATGTTTTTATACCTTATGATCTGCGGCTTCTCATTATTTGAGAAGCTACAAATGGCGTTCCTTTCTGCTTCTCCCCGCCGCCTGCTTGTTAATTATTCACGCCCAGATGCCTGTACGCGTCATCAAAGGGGCGGTAAAGCCACTATGACGCAAATCGCGTCATAGCCAGAACTGTCACTTATGGAGAAGATCCCACACTGCCAGAAACCAAGAAGTAAGGAGACAGCATAGGTCTGAGGCTGGATTCACACTAGCATATTTATCAATCCGTGTGATTGCATGAAATTAATGCAACCACAAGAATAGTCATGGACAGACACGGATCCGTGTACATGAATGGCCACTGATAGCAACGCAATTTTGCAATAACGGATCTGTTTTCTGTCACCTGGTATAGAGGGGAAGGGCTCCTTCTGGCTTTTGAGCTCAGTCTACTAAAACGGCTCAGTGGTTAGCACAGTATACGGTGGCTCAGTGGTTAGCTGTCGGGTGTCTCCCCGACCACTGCCCCAGGGTGTCTCCCCGACCACTGCCCCAGGGTGTCTCCCCGACCACTGCCCCAGGGTGTCTCCCCGACCACTGCCCCAGGGTGTCTAACCCCAACCACTGCCCCCAGGGTGTCTCCCCGACCACTGCCCCAGGGTGTCTCCCCGACCACTGCCCCAGGGTGTCTCCCCGACCACTGCCCCAGGGTGTCTCCCCGACCACTGCCCAGGGTGTCCCCCCGTCCACTGCCCCAGGGTGTCCCCCCGTCCACTGCCCAGGGTGTCCCCCCGTCCTCTGCCCAAGGGTGTCCCCCCGCTCCTTCTGCCCCTGTCCTGTGTGGCACCCTGTCCTGTGTGGCACCCTGTCCTGTGTGGCACCCTGTCCTGTGTGGCACCCTGTCCTGTGCCTTCCACCGGCATTACCATTGCTATGCAGGAAGAGAATCAGTGTGAAGCCGGTCACATGACTGACTCCAAACAGATAGTCTTCCTCCAGTCTCAGCCTGCAATGTTAACGTCGATGGAGGGTGAGAACAGAGCGGCGAGGGTGGAGGACGGAGCGGATGGGGGGAGGAGGAGGGAGAGCGAGCAATGGGGAGAGCAGGCAGCAGCACTACTACTGGCCGCCATATGGGAATACCCATAACTTGGGTGTTCCAATATGGAGGCCAGTGTACATCCGGTTGCGTCGCCGCTGACCGTGCGGTGGGAGATTAGCGGCTAGGGCGTCTTTGTCACTTAGGCTTCTGATGCCAGTGTCACTATCCCACAATGCTGCTACGATGTATTGTGGGATAGCGACATAAGCGCCGGAAGTCTGTGACACATATTATTGGTGATTATATAGTAGACATAGAAATAGATATATAGATATACATATATATTATATATATAACACACACACACACACACACACACACACACACACACACACGTACTTGGCCCCCTTGAACTTTTCAACCTTTTGCCACATTTCAGGCTTCAAACATAGGGATATAAATTCTAATTTTTTTTTGAAGAATCAACAAGTGGGACACAGTCGTGAAGTGGAACAAAATTTATTGGAGATTTTGAATTTTTTTAACAAATAAACTGAGAAGTGGGATGTGCAATATTATTCGGTTGGTTATTGAGTTAATACTTTATAGTGCCACCTTTTGCTGTGATTACAGCTGCAAGTTGCTTGGGGTATGTCTCTATCAGTTTTGCACATCGAGAGACTGAAATTCTTGGCATTCTTCTTTGCAAAACAGCTCAAGCTCAGTGAGGTTGGATGGAGAGCGTTTGTGAACAGCAGTTTTCAGCTCTTTCCACAGATTCTCGATTGGATTCAGGTCTGGACTTTGACTTGGCCATTCCAACACCTGGATACGTTTATTTTTGAACCATTCCATTGTAGATTTTGCTTTATGTTTGGGATCATTGTCTTGTTGGAATATAAATCTCTGTTCCAGTCTCAGGTCTTTTGCAGACTCCAACAGGTTTTCTACTAGAATGGTCCTGTATTTGGCTCCGTCCATCTTCCCATCAATTTTAACCATCTTCCCTGTCCCTGCTGAAGAAAAGCAGGCCCAAACCATGATGCTGCCACCACCATGTTGGACAGTGGGGATGGTGTTTTGAGGGTGATGAGCTGTGTTGCTTTTACACCTAACATATAATTTAGCATTGTGGCCAAAAAGTTTGATTTTGGTTTCATCTGACCAGAGCACCTTATTCCACATGTTTGGTGTGTCTCCCAGGTGGCTTGTGGCAAACTTCAAATGAGACTTTTTATGGATATCTTTGAGAAATGGCTTTCTTCTTTCTTCTTCTATAAAGGCCAGATTTGTGCAGTGTACTATGGACAGACACTCCAACCTCAGCTGTAGATCTCTGCAGTTCATCCAAAGTGATCATGGCCCTTTTGGCTGCATCTCTGATCAGTGTTCTCCTTGTTCGAGATGAAAGTTTAGAGGGTCGGTCGGGTCTTGGTAGATTTGCAGTGGTGTGATATTCCTTCCATTTCAATATGATCGCTTACACAGTTCTCCTTGAGATGTTTAAAACTTGGGAAATATTTTTGAATCCAAATCCAGCTTTAAACTTCGCCACAACAGTATCTCGGACCTGCCTGGTATGTTCCTTGGTCTTCATAATGCTCTCTGCATTTGAAACAGAACCCTGAGACTATCACAGAGCAGGTGCATTTATACAGAGACTTGATTACACACAGGTGGATTCTATTTATCATTACCAGTCATTTAGAACAACATTGGATCATTCAGAGATCCTCACTGAACTTCTGGAGTGAGATTGCTGCAGTGAAAGTAAAGGGGCCGAATAATATTGCACACCCACTTTTCAATTATTTTATTTGTTAAAAAAGTTTAAAATATGCAATACATTTCGTTCCACTTCACGATTGTGTCCCACTTGTTGATTCTTCACAAAAAAGTTATAATTTAGATCTTTATGTTTGAAGCCTGAAATCTGGCAAAAGCTTGAAAAGTTCAAGGGGGCCAAATACTTTCACAGGGCACTGTACATATATACACATACACACTGTGAAGGAAATAATTTGATCCCTTTGCTGATTTTGTAAATTTGCCCACTGACAAGGACATGAACAATCTATAATTTTAACCCTTTTACCATCCGGCAATTTTTATTTTACATTTTCGTTTTTTGCTCCCCTGCTTCCAAAAGCCATAACTTTTTTATTTTATTGTCAATATAGACATATGAGGGCTTGTTTGTTGCGGGACGAGTTGTACTTTCAGATGCAATCATTTATTTTACCATATAGTGTACAGGAAAATGGGAAAAAACTTCTAAGTGCAGTGAAATTGCAAAAAAAAGTGCAATTACACATTTGTTTTTTGGGTTTTTAGTTGCCATGTTCATTATATGGTAAAACTAACATGTCGGAATGATGCCTCGAGTCGGTACGAGTTTGTAGATACCAAACATGTATACTTTTTACAGTTGTCTAAGTGGTGAAAAAAAATTCAGAAATTTGAAAGAAAAAAAAACTGGGACCTGTAGCATCCTCATTTTTCGGGATCTGGGGCTGTGTGACAGCTTATTTTTTGCGTCTTGAGCTGACGTTTCACCAATTTTGGGTGGATGCGCCATTTTGATTACCCGTTATTGCATTTTATAGCAATGTTGCAGCAACCAAAAAAAACGTTATTTTGGTGTGTGGATATTTTTTTCCGTTACGCAGTTTACGGCTCTCATTAATTGATTTTATATCTTGATAGATCGGGCGTTTCTGAATGCAGCGATACCAAATATGTGTATTTTTTTTTATAAAACTTTATTTTTACATTCATTCTTTATTTTACACAGCCCCATAGGTCACCACAGTGCTGCACAGTCCGATCACTTGTGACAGGTCCCGATGAGCTGTAGCACATCGTGATCGGTCACAAATGCGCACTGTGAGTAGTTGGCAGTACTTGCCAACCACTCACAGGAAATGAACGGCTGATAGCTTCCGGGGTCTCAGCAGGACCCCGGTCTGTCACGTGACGGCCAGAGATCTCGCGATATTATCGCAGGATCTCCGATTCAGGTGATGAACAGCGCGATTCCCGCCGTTACAGTTTTGGATCCTGCTGTCAGTGAATGACAGTGGGATCCAAAGGGTTAACAGCACTGATCTGATCCCAGATCCCTGATAATATCAGCTGAGATGTCAGGTGTTTGATGTGAGCGCCGCACCGGAGCTCACATCAAACACTGGGACCCTACCCATGACGTTGTATTAGGTCAAGGGTCGGGAAGAGGTTAAGGATAGGTTAATTTCAACAGTGAGACATAGAATATCAAAAATAAAATCCTGAAAAATCACATTGTCTTAATTAAATAAAAATGAATTAGCATTTTGAAGACAAAAATAAGTATTTGATCCCCTACCAACTATTATGGATACGTGCACACAATGTGATTTTGCTGCGTTTTTACCTTGGTTTTATGCAAATACATGTTAATTTGGTCCTGCGTTTGGACTTTCCAGCAAAACCTATGTGTTTTAGGGAACAGCTGTCTCCACACATTGGCTTTTGTTATTTGCAGTAAGTGTCAAGCACTCCAGGTTTTGCTGCCTTTGGAAAAGAATGAGCATGTCAATTCTTTCTGTGTTTTTGCTGCAGACAATGTCAAAAATGCAAAATAAAAAACATAGCCTTCAAAACGTAGCAAAAACACAACAAAATCGTGCAAAAACACAGAAAAGAATGTAGCAAACCTCCTGGCAAGGAATCTAGAGATCCTAGAAACCTGTACAGGTTTTGCTGCACTTTTGACCGCAGCAGAAAAGTCATGTGTGCCCTAAGGCTATGTGCCCACAGGTCAGTTTTGCTGCAGTACAGAATGAAGCAAAACCTATACTGGTTTCAAGGATCTCTAGAGTCCTCGACAGGAGGTTTGCTGCATTTGGGTCCTGCATTTTTACTGCACTTGGGATGCTGCTTTTTTCAGCATTTTTGCCATTAACTGCAGCACAAAACGCAGAAAAGATAGGGACATGATCATTCTTTCCCATCCACAGCAAAACCTGAGGTATTTGACACTTGCAAAACCAATGTGTGGGCACAGCGTTTCTGTGAAACACATTGGTTTTGCTGGGAAGTCCAAATGCAGGAAAAAATTAGCATAGATTTGCATAAAACCAAGGTAAAACCGCATGCGGAAAATGCAGCAAAAAAGCAGGAAAAACATCCTGTGGGCACATACCCTAAAGACCACGTCACACACTTCAGTATCGTTCACGATATCGTTGCAACGTGACCATTTTGGTGACGCTGCAGCGATGTCGTGAACAACATCGGTGCGTGTGACACCTGTCAACGATCAACGGCGGGAGACCAGCGATCAAGCGAGTTCCCAGCGCCTCACAGCAAGCGCTGGGAGCTGGTATCCAAGGTAAACTGCGGGTAACTAAGTGCCGCGCAGCGCTTAGTTACCCGATGTTTACCCTGGATACAAGCTTGCTCGCTGGTCTGGATCGCTGGCGCGTCTGCCTGTGTGACAGCTCACCAGCGATCTGAACGATGCGGTTAGCGATCGCGCGTGCATGTGATCGCTAAAAACATCGTTCTTTAAATTGAAGCATGTTAAGAGTTCTGGCTCCTACAGACCAGTTGACTTGTTACCTGCATTAAAGACTGCTGTATTAAATTGTCACTTGTATAAAAGACTCCCATCCACACACTTAAATAATCAGTCAGACTCTTAGGCTACGTTCACATGAAGGGTATTTTGCCATATATTTGGCAGTGCCGCTTTTTTATGCACGTTACCGTGCAAAAAAGCGCGACTCAATGCAGACGCTGCACTTTTCCTTAGGCCAACTTAACATGCAACCTATGGGGAAAGCGCGCAGGAAAAAGCACAAAGAATTGGCATGTCAGTTCTTTTTGCGCGTGCACTTCTGCAGTGAAAGCGAGCGCGCAAAAATACGCAGCGTCTGCACGCCTTTCAGCAAAAGCCATAGCTTATGCTGGAAGGCGTATCCAGCTTTGTTTTGCACTGCTTCTACGCAAGCGCTCAAAAGCCTTACGTAAAAGCAGGAATACACAGCCCTTACGCTAAGTGTGAATGTACCCTAACCTCTACAACATGGCCAAGATCAAAGAGCTTTCTAAGGATGTCAGGGAAAAAGATCCTAGACCTGCACAAGGCTGGAATGGGCTACAAAAAACCATAAGTAATACTCCAGGTGAGGAGACAACTGTTGGTGGAATAGTAAAAAATGGAAGAAATACAAAATGCGTGTTAATTGACATTGATCTGTGGCTCCATGCAAAATCTCACCTCGTGAGGTATCCAGGATCATGAGGAAGATGAGAGATCAGCCTAAAGCTACATGGAGGAAACTTGGTAATGATCTCAAGGCAACTGGGACCACCGTCACCAAGAAAACTATTGGTAACTCATTACGCTGTAATGGATTAAAATCCTGCAGTGCCTGCGAAGTTTCACTGCTCAACATGTGCAGGCTATACCGTATTTATCTAATATATAAAGTTAAGTGTATGTACACTACCGTTTAAAAGTTTGGTGTGTACTACTCCCTTTAGACGAGAGCACAAACAGGCTCTAACCAGGAGTAGAAAGAGAAGTAGGAGGCCCCGCTGCACAACTGAGCAACAAGACATGTACATTAGAGTTTCTAGAGAAAATAGACGCCTCACAGCTCCTCAACTGGCAGCTTCATTAAATAGTACCTGCAAAATGCCAGTGTCAACGTCTACAGTGAAGAAGCAACTCTGGGATGCTGGCCTTCAGGGCAAACTGGCAAAGAAAAAGCCATATCTGAGACTGGCTAATAAAAGGAAAAGATTAATATGGACAAAAGAACACAGACATTGGACAGAGGAAGATTAGAAAAAAGTTTTATGGACAGACGAATCAAGGTTTGAGGTGTTTGGATCACACAGAAGAACATTTGTGAGATGCAGAACAAAAGAAAAAATGCTGGAAGACTGCCTGATACCATCTGTCAAGCATGGTGGAGGTAATGTGATGGTCCAGGGTTGCTTTGGTACTGGTAAAGTGGGAGATTTGTACAAGATAAAAGGCATTTTTAATAAGGAAGGTTATTTTTTTGCAACGCCATGCCATACCCTGTGGACAGTGCTTGATTGGAGCCAATTTCATCCTACAACAGGACAATGACCAAAAGCACACCTCCAAATTATGCATGAACTATTTAGGAAAGAAGCAGGCAGCTGGTATTCTAGCTGTAATGGAGTGGCCAGCGCAGTCACCAGATCTCAACCCTATTGAGCTGCTGTGGGAGCAGCTTGACCGTATGGTATGCAAAAAGTGCCCATTAAGCCAATCCAACTTGTGGGAGGGGCTTCAGGAGGCATGGGGTGAAATTTCTCAAGATTACCTCAGCAAATGAACAGCTACAATGCCAAAGGTCTGCAATGCTGTAACTACTGCAAAGGGAGCATTCTTTGACGAAAGCAAAGTTTGAAGGAAAAAATTATTATTTCAAATAAAAAGCATTATTTCTAACCTGTCAATGTCTGGACTATATTTTCTATTCATTTTTCAACTCATTTGATAAATAAAAGTATGAGTTTTCATGGAAAACACAAAATTGTCTCGGTGACACCACACTTTTGAACAGTAATGTATGTTTGTATGTTGCAAAAGCCCCGCCCACTCCACATAGCCACGTCCACTCCTGGTAGCCACACCCACTTTACAGTCATGCCCAGCCCACATGACCATGCCCACTCCATATAGCTCCACCCCTCCTTGTAGCCCCACCCCGTCATTGTGATGTCATAATAGAATGTTAGCTTATAAAATTCCATGTCACTGCATGATCATTAGATCCCATTTGTCCTACAGACACTAATGCCCCATAAGAAAATGAATGTGACTGGGCAATGACTGGATGATAGTCTTCACACACGAATAGAAAAGCTGAGCAAAACTTACAGAAATGTAAGAAAGAGGCAAGATTTGCAGACAAGAGAACAATAGCTGCTTCCTCAAGGTCCACTGAAATGGCCACGCCCTCAGGACTATACGGAGGGGTGGAGCTATATGTAGGGGCGGTGCTGGAATACCAGGGAGGGGTGTGGCTATGAAGAGTGGGGCTACTGGAAGGAGGCAGGGCTATGATACACACACACACACACACACACACACACACACACACACACACACACACACACACACACACACACACACACACTACCATATATCATATACGGGCATTATGTCTGGACAATACCGGGCTCTACCGCTAGTAAGTAAAAAATGCTTAGGTAGGAATACTTGTGCAAAAAACTACTAGAAAAAAGCAGTATCAAAAAAAAAAAACTTGTGCAAAAAACTACTAGAAAAAAGCAGCATCAAAAAAAGACTGATGAGCATGGGATTCCTTGTCGTGGATCATCAGCTTAAATGTCTTGGCCAATGCATGAACCAAAATCCCATTTGTAAAAGTTTTTTATTCATCATATAAGAGACTTTTTGCACTTTTTATCTATCCAGGGTGCAGTTGGGCCCTTAGGGGCGCCATTCATCTAGTGGTGCAGAGGTATTGTACTGTGCGACCCATAGCTCAAGCAGCGGCGCAGGATGGGTCGCTTTCAGACACTCTGCATCAACTGTATCTGTGTGAATGCTGCTCTAAGCGGGCTCAGTGTATGCATGGCAGATCGCCTCCCACACCTTGCTGGTAGAGGTGATTTATCAGCCTACAGCTGGACTTGCTTTACAATTGGGCTCTGACTGCATCCTGAGAGTGCATTTTAATTCTGCTTTTGGCATACATGGTAAGTTTTTTAGGTAGGAATACCCCTTTAAATAAAAGTTTGCAAATGCAAATTTGATATCACAATTCTGTATAGTGACCAGCTGGGTCTACTATAAGCATATTTTCTTTTCATCTTAAAGGGGAATACCAGTGAGAAAAAACACAGTTCCTGCCCTGCTACATGATGAAGCAGAGCTGTACACTGAAGTTCTAAGACCTATAGATCTCTTAAAATTCAATAAACAAAAAGAGGGGGGAGGGGAGCGCACATAGAATGGTTACCAGGGGAAAACAAAAGGGGGCTTGTAGGGATCCACTCACCTCCTTTTGTTGTGACACCCACAACTGGCTATCAAACCTGGTCGCTGCAGTTACCTTGAGAGAGAGAGAAAAGCTGTTTGTAGTGATTCCGGGATATAGGGTGCAGTCACACATAACGATCGCTCCAACGATCCCGACAGCGATAACGACCTGCCGGGATCGCTGGAGTGTCGTTACCTGATCGCTGGGGAGCTGTCAAACAGGCAGATCTCCCCAGCGATCAGGCCCTGGGAGCCACCTCCTACATCGCTCCCTGCTTAGCGCTGTCTTGGCAGAGCAGGGAGAACGCTGGTAACTATGATAAACAGCGCGGTATCCGGGCAGCGCACGCTGCTTGGATACCCGCTGTTTATCATAGTTACCTGTGTTCTCCCTGCTTACAGGCAGTGCTAAGCAGGGAGAACGCTGGTAACCATGGTAAATGCCGGGTATCTAGGCAGCGCGCGCTGCCTAGATACCCGGTGTTTACCATAGTAACCAGCCCTGTGAAGTCACAGATCGCTGGTTTCTCGCTGTCACACGCAGCGATGCGTGCTGACCAGCGGGAAACCAACGATCAAAAAATGACCCAGAGCACTTTGCAGCGATCAGCGACCTCACAGCAGGGGCCTGATCGCTGCAAAGTGTCACACATAACGACATCACTGGAGAGATCGTTGTAACGTCACAGTTACAACGATCTCTCTAACGATATCGTTATGTGTGACTGGGGCTATACACCACGCTAACCAGCAGGAGTAGATAAGGATTATCTACTCCTGCTGGATAAACAAGGATTCTTTATTCAGCACACATCACACAACACACTGGTACCGCATTTCGCGGTCACCTGACCACTTCCTCAGGGCATATATTCCCAGTGTGTTGTGTGATGTGTGCTGAAAAAAGAATCCTTATCAACTCCTGCTGGATAAACAATCCTTATCTACTCCTGCTGGTCAGCGTGGTTTATATCCCGGAATCACTACAAACATAATTCAATAAAATCATACCTGCTCCTCAGCGAACCCAGAATCTACAGTCTGGCAGCTTCATGTAAAAGCAAAAAGCAGGAGGGGTGTAGGGCTGCAGGATCATCCATTATTGACGCCACCTCACAATACTGTTTAGTGAGGGGGCATTGCAGGGGGTGCACAGAGACTTAGGTTGCCTGAGATGGGGGCCAGAGCAGAGGAGCAGGTATGATTTTATTGAATAATAGACTGGATTACTTACTGGTAATCTGGTTTTATGGAGCCACAACAGCACCCACTGGAGAGAGGGATCCGCCCCCAGGGACAGGAAACCTACAGATAAAAAGGGGGCGGTCCCCTCTCCTCCTCAGTTGGGTTACAGAGCACGAGAGGAACCACCAAATTAATAAACATTCCAAAAAACATGCAGACAACCACCCCCACCAAAGTGACCAGGAAGATGTGCAAAAAGCAAACGGGGGGGAAGTGAGTGGGTGCTGTCGTGGCTCCATAAAACCAGATTACTGGTAAGTAATCCAGTCTTTTCTTCACGCCACGACAGCACCCACTGGAGAGATTTGCAGAGAACAACCCAGGGAGGGACCACCGTGCTGAGCACAGACCCCCCGAACACCATGTCAGAAGTAGAGTAGAGGACCAGCCCATAACAGTGGAAAAAGGCGGAAGGCAAAGACCAGGATCCAGCCTTACACATGAACTCAGGTGGCACAGCAGCCCGAGCAGCCCAGGAAGAAGCCAGAGCCGGAGCGGAATGGCACGAACTCCAGTCGGAGGATGGACGCCTGCAGCAGCATAGGCAACGCAGAAGGCATCACGAAACCACCGGGAGAATGCGCTCTGCCTAACACCAGACCTTCTGCGAAGACCCTGAAATGAGAGAAACAGAACCTTGCACTGCCTCCAAGCCTGAGGCCGACCCAGTGGGGAAGGACACTCCAACTAACATTGAAAGCCTGGAAACGTACCTCCCCAGGAATACTGGGATTGGGAAACCAAAACAAAGGATAGAGAACTATCACATGACCTCAATGGAAGGCAGAACCACCCTCGGAAGGGATGAGGGACCAGGCAACAAAAGCAGGCTATCTGGGAATACCGAGATCCACGGGGTCCACGGAAAGGGCCCGAAAACCACTAACCCACCGAACAGAAAAAAGTGCCACTAGCAGAGACGGAAGGCATTCACGGAAGCAGACGCCAATGGCCCAAAGGAGTAGCCGGAGAGCAGCTAAAACCAGATACAATCCCAAGGGGGGCACACTAGCAACATGCACCGGAGCACTACGGACACTCGCAGACAGGAACCTAGAGACCTACATATCACCAGCAACATGAACCCCATAGAAAGCCCTCAAGACAGACACCAGAACCGTCAGTGTTTAAACGGACAACCGAAGAAGGTGCCCTACTGTAGAAAATCCACAATGGCCATATGGGGGAGCACATGAGAATAGGATGGCGAAAAATCCCAAGGATTTCAAACATACCCAGCCAGAACACGAGCAGCGAAGCCCGTGGAATACTGCAATTAGGGTGGAAATAAGGAACTGTCCTAGCCGTCATTCAAGAACTTATGCCTTCGGATGCGGACCCCTCACTGAAGGACGACTGAATGGCCCCTGAGACAACAGGACCGGAACAGAAGGCAGCAGGCATGGTTCTGCCACTGACACTGGTCTGAACCCCAAACCACGGACGCCGTGGCCATAAGGAAGCGACGAGGATCACAAGGCTACCACATCTCTGAAGACCCTCAGCACCAACGGCAGGGGGGCCAAAGGGGGAACGCCTAGGCCAGAATGAAGCCCCAGGGAGCCCATAAGGAGTCTACTATGCCAGTAATGACTGAGAACTGCAGGGAGGCAACTATGCAGACCCGGCTGGTCGCCCTAGTGGAGAACAAGGCTATCACCGGGAGACCCCATAATGTCCGATGCGCAGAAAAAAAAGAATGCGACACAGAGTCCAGGTCCCTTAATGGAAGATTGCCGACGCAGAAAGGCCGCTTTGACAATGTCCACTCCCCCGATCTGCAGGGCCGAGAAGGAAAAAGATGTTACGGTTAACGTGAGGAAGTCGTCAGCAAGACTCCCATATCTACTGCCCTCCCCAGGCCTCATAGAAGAGCCCAGGGTCTGACAGCCATCTGAAGGGGAAGTCTGAGAAAGCAGTCCAAGCACAACAGGAGCCCCACAAATAGGTCTCCTCCGGGAACAAGCTAACCACGTAGCTACCCAAATCAACCAATCCATAGACACGGGAGGCCAGGAAAGGTCATTCAGGGCCGACCACCAGGACAGGGACCGTACAGCCTCAGGAGCCAGACAGAACGACCGCCAAGCCGCCCCAGAAGAGCAGATGCAGCCTGAAGAATACCATGTAGGAGACCCCGGAAATGGAAAAGAGCCCACTGTACCGCCGGGAACATGACAACAGGAACCCCAACCGGGAGATGGCCTCCCGCAGGGACATACGAGGGGGCAAAGTATTCCTAACTGTCCCCAAAATCAGCAACCTGTCTGCTTTCGGGAGGAGGTACAGCAGTCTGACAGAGGTGAGGAGAAAGCCTAGGAAGGACTGGCGAACAGGAGGAAGGCACCTGGACGTGGCCAGGTGACGACAATGGCAACACCAAGGCTACGTGGCACAGGAGCCAACAATCCAACCAAGCATGGACCCCACGTATACACCAAGCGCCAGTAGAGAGGAAATCGAAGTACGGAAGCGAGGTCCACAAGAGCAGCAGAGTTCCCCATGACGAGGAAATCATTATAGAGTGGAAACACCAGGATAACCAGGAGACGCAAATACCCCCCATTCCCCCCCATCCCGCAAGCAAGGAGGCAAAACCCCGAGGGCCCACGGAAAGACAAAACGGAAGGGTGACAACTGGAACCTACAAGAACAGCCTATGAAAGCGACCACGACAATGAGAGCCTTTGGAAGGCAGGATGCATGAAGAGAAGGGAAGAGGACTCCAACAAATCCCGCACTGCCCTGAAGCAACCAGGAAATAAGAAGAAAAACGCAAATCTGCACGGATTATAGCGTACCATCCTGTTTGGAGAAACAGGGAACTACCACACTGGGTATCCCGGGACAGGTGCCAGCGTGGCGACCGAATACCCGGCAGAACCAATAGATTCTATGTGAACCAGTGATAGCAGAGAAAAGGCATCAAACCGCTTCAAGTAATAATGAGTCATAAGAACCAACTGGGTTGGAAAGCAGGATGAAAGGGGAATAAAAAAAAAAAAAAAAAAAAAACACCTTCAGGCCCTCCGGGACCTCAGAAGGACCAATGTCTCAAACAGGCCTCGGATTTCAGACACAAGGAGGTGAAGGCCATACACGGAATCAGGAAGAAAACGAACAAACTCCAGTGTCAGGCCTGACATAACCCTGCCGGGCCCAATAGCGATTCTTCCGGTCGACTGGGCCGCGTTCGAATGTTCACCCACCAGACGGAAGAGGAGGAGTAGGGACCCCATATTCCCGTTAGCTGCCTCGGAGAGGAGATAATCTAGAGCCTTGCCAACAAGGACTCACCCAGGCAAAGGAATGTGCAGGACTGGGGCAAAGCCCGCGCGTCCCCCTTCCAGCGGGCTGTCCAAAGTGCCCATCTATCAGAATTGGATAAGCCTGCCGACCTCGCTGCCAGATGCAGGGAATATGCCGACATTTCTGCCCCGAAGGCAGCACCCCCATGAAGCACGGCGACCATCATGTGTCTCGAGACACCCCCGCACGGAACCAGGTCTCCCCAGTGGTCAATCCACACCAGCAGAGATCTAGCCGCCCATGTAGCTGAAACAGCCGGCATAAAGGCCCCAAGTAGGTATTTTTTCACAGGAGCATATTCGCCATACAAGCAGACCAGACAGGACATGTACCCTCCAATGGCAAGGCAGCCCGTGTTGAAGTGGAGGCCACTGCCAAATCCACCTAAGGCACTGTAGACCCCGCCACCAGAGTGTCCATACTGTAAAAAGGGAAGCATGACCTCCCCTGAGGAGGACAAATGGGATACGACCAAGCAAGACCCCTGAATACCATCCGCTGAGGAGCCCAGAAACCACCAATGAGAAGTAGGCTCATGCACTTCGTTTCGGAATGGGCACCTGCTTCTAAGGGAGTGCAAGACCCCATGAATCAGCAGGCTGAAACGAACAGAGGAGACCTCTTACAAAGACATATAAATGCATGGACTCCGGGGCAAATTTATAAGTTAAATTTCACACCAATTATAAATAAAATTGTAAAAGAACTGGACGGGTGGAGGAATCTTCTTCTGACTTTGATGGGTCGTTGTCACCTTATCAAAATGATAAGTTTTCCTAGATTGCTCTACCCGCTTCAGACGATACCCATGCTACTGAAACACTTAGATAATAAAAAACTAAATTCAGCCTTTTCAAGATTTCTTTGGAGGGGTAAACGCGCCAGAGTAGCCATCAACACATTAATGCTAAGTAAAGAGGAGGGAGGACTCCAACTTCCTGATATCAGGGGATACAACTTGGCTTGTCTGATGCGTAATGTACTTGATTGGGCCAGATATACAAGTAAATTTTCTGACATTGAACTGAGGGGGAGTATGCGAGGCCATGGGACCTTTTCTCACTATACATAAGCCCCTCTCACAGCTCCTTCCAAGATCAAAAACTCTACTATTTACAGAGACACGATATCATCTGGAAGGAGTGAGGAAAAAATTAGGTCTCTCTTGGAAAATCTCTAAAATACTGAATCCGTGGTCATGTCCCTCATTTAGGTTAAGACGCGAGAACACACTCTTCCGGGAATGGAATTCTAAAGGTATAGCGACCATGGGAGACTTAATTCATGTCAGTGAAAAGAGGTGGTTAATGAGAGAAGAAATCTTAACGAAATACGGGCTCTCTAAATTCCATTTACTACAATACCAACAAATACGCCACTCCCTTATGTCTCACTTAATTGATGTCTCAGGTGATGTGACCCATTCCCTGTGGGATGACTTGATGGAGTTGCCTCAAGAAGTTGTTTCCATATCCTCAATCTGTAGTAGTCTACGAAACGCCCTCACACCGACTACTTCCGACAAACTTTTCAATAAATGGAGAAAACATTTCAGTGATCCTGATCTTACCCAAAGAATTCTAGATGGATGGGCGACAGTTAGGAAATTTATAACTAATGAGAGGTGGAGGGATACTCAATTCCGATTAATGCATGGGACCATTCAGGGCTTCAATATTCCCTCTACGCCAGGAAACCAGGGTAGATGGATACATTTTTTCCCAAATGTAACACTTTCAAAACAGACCTGGAGCACGGATCTGGTCATGTGGGGAAACACGTTCCTTTTGGGAAAAAGTTGAGGAAATGACCGCGAGACTTATTAATATTGACAAACGACTAAACCCAATGCTATGGTTATTCCATTTGAAAGAGGGGAACTCCGAAAGTCGCCAACCTCATGTTTTATTCCATACTATTGCTATGGTGGCGAAGAGGCTATTACTCCAAAATTGGCTCAGTAGGCTCGTTCCAGGGATGGATTCAGTCCTTGATAACCTAAAAAAAAAATTTATCTCTAGAATCAACAGAAACATTACGAAATACTGATAAATTGGCAAAAAAAAAATTTTCTTAAGTGAAGACCTTTTATCGAAATAGAATTAACTGATGAGGAAATTAAGATCTTTATAAGAATACCGAGTGGTATGCGCTGGAAAGTCTGGGAGGCACGCTAGGTAAACTAAATTGTGATATTTGATATTTATAGTGCTCTTACTAGACTAATAAGCTCTATTTGCATAATAACTGGTAGTTTCTCTCGAGAACTCTGGATAGGTAGATATACTCAGGGGGAGGGTAGAGGGGCTTAAATTGATTTACATAACTGGAAAATGTTATGTAGCGTTCCAGAGCTGGCAATCATTGTAGGTCAGTATCATTTATTTTGTCTGTTAGAAGTGTTATTGCTAGACTGGCCTTATATTTTCTGTCTGAAAAACATTGAAAAATGTGTTAAGTTAACTTAAACTAATGTGATTCAGATATATATATTGATATACAATTTTATCTTCTATATCTTTTTGTCAATTCTATATATGTAAGCTGCTTGTCGTTATCAATAAAAAAGATGATTAAAAAAAAAAAAAGACATATAAATGCATAACCGACACGACTGCGTAGTACAGGTGTCCAGCAGAGGCTGGCCACAAGAGCACATTGCGTTTGGCACAAAATTCCAGGTGTCTTAACCTAAGAGGGGGCGACAGAGAGAAGGGGGGTAGCTTAATAGGCAGAGCCCTTTACACTCACCCATGAAGCTCCAGGCCGGCACCGGGACGAAGAGGTAGAGATGATGGACCAGGCAGGTCACCCTGCTCCTTCTGTAGAAACTGCTACAGCCTTCCTTCATGCAGGACCGGACATCCTTCGGCTGTGAGAGCCCCACCGATGCGCCTGGGGAGGACAGCATGACACCCTCCAGGAACTCGCACCGAAGGCAGTGAGTCTTCCCGCCCTCCAGGCGGCACACCACCTCTGGCCTCGCGGAAGCGGAATGACGTCACTTCCGGGGAACGTGGCGGCGCATGCACACCAGCCCCAACCGGAAGAGAACGCCGGTAGTCCACCGGCGGGCAAGGAGAAGCCCTGGCCGCGCCCTCACCAAATGCCCCGTATACCCGGCGGAGCGAACCAGGCTTTCCCGCCCGCGGCCCACCGGCGCATCCCCCGGCCAGGAGCCGCCACCTCCAAGCGGCAAGCGCTTCAGCCCCATGCTCCAGCGTCAGCCAGGGGGTTACATACCGCCACTGACAGGACGCCCATCCATCAGACGAGGGGAGAGCCTGCAAGCAGGACTTCCCGACGCTGCTTCTAGTGCCCCAGACCCTGCCATTCTCAAGGACACGTGAAAGACAAAAGAAATATAGGGGGCGCACTAGTGCATTACCATTATTACCAAGTGGGAGGATTCAATTAAGTGTAAATGGTGTAGATTTAGAAAGTGGTCGGGGTCTCCTTTCTCCTGGTTCAAGTTCTAAGTCTGCAGGTCCTCAAGTCTCTGCGAGCTGCTCCAGCCGTGCTCTTCAATAAGATAGGATATGTGAATTCAATTTGCACGGTCTCGTGCTGAGCGCTCCACAACAAAGCTGAGGACTCTGCTGACTGGAAAGTCCTTTTATTGAAAATCCTCCATCCGCCACGACATGTTTCGACGGAGTAGTACCGTCTTTCTCAAGTGGAATGGAGGTACTAAGACAATTAAAACCATATATAGAGCAAAAAAGTGTTTCATTGGATAACAATTATCTCAGAAAACTCCCTCTTCTTTAACCTTTTGTGTCTCACACCCAAGGGTACTATAAAATGTTCCCATGAAACTACTTCTACATTAAATAATTAAGATGTTCAATCATCATATACTATCCCAAAACTCATAATAACATAAAAAATTCATAACATAAAAAATTCTGTATAAAATTAATCTGTATAAAATTGTATATATAAACACATTAAATCCCCCATTTTACTCATTCTATTATAAATATAATAATAATAATATTATATTAAACAAAAAATGTGAAAAAAAAAAAACTAAAAATAAATAAATAAATTAAAAAAAAAAAATTTAAAAAAAAAACATAAAAAAAATATACAAAATTAATAAATAAAAAAAATAAATAAATTAAAAAAATAATAAAAAAAAAATTTACCGTATTTTCCGCACTATAAGGCGCACCTAAAAGACTAAGATTTTCCCAGAAATCATAGGTGCGCCTTATAGTGCAGTGCGCCTTATATACGGATTTTTTCGGGAAAATTTAGCACCCCCCAGAAAATAAGGCATACCTTTGTGCCGCAATATCCTCCGTCCCTGCCATCCCCCTCTGTCCGGTGCCCGCCTGGCATCGCTGTGCGGGGGCGCGATCACCAGCCGCCATTCCCGCCATCCATGCTGGTGCCGGGGCCTGCCTCACATCACTGTGCGGGGACGCGATCACCAGCCGCCGTCCCTGCCATCCATGCTGGTGCCGGTGCCTGCCTCACATCACTGAGCGGGGACGTGATCACCAGCCGCCGTCCCCGCTGTCGTGTCCGGTGCCGCCGCTGCATCGGGCGCGCTCACAGCCCAGGAGCCCATCAGCCAATCACAGCTCCGCCCAGGAGCCTGGAGCCAATCCGAGGCCAGCTGACGTCAGCCCATAGCCTCTGATTGGCTGAGGGCTCCAGCGCTGTCATTGGCTGTGGGCTCCAGCGCTGTCATTGGCTGTGGGCTCCAGCGCTGTCATTGGCTGTGGGCTCCAGCGCTGTCATTGGCTGTGGGCTCCAGCGCGGTGAGTGCTTGCACACAGTACAGTAGTGTCTGAGTGTGTGTCTGAGTGTGTGTCTGAGTGTGTGTCTGAGTGTGTGTCTGAGTGTGTGTCTGACTGTGTGGATGTGCTGAGGGTGGATGGGAGGTGCTACACAGGGATGCTGGAGGGTGATGGGAGGCTACACAGGGATACTGCAGGGTGATGGGAGGCTACACAGGGATGCTGGAGGGTGATGGGAGGCTACACAGGGATGCTGGAGGGTGATGGGAGGCTACACAGGGATACTTCAGGGTGATGGGAGGCTACACAGGGATGCTGGAGGGTGATGAGAGGCTACACAGCGATGCTGGAGGGTAATGGGAGGCTACACAGGGATGCTGGAGGGTGATGGGAGGCTACACAGGGATGCTGGAGGGTGATGGGAGGCTACACAGGGATGCTGGAGGGTGATGGGAGGCTACACAGGGATGCTGGAGGGTGATGGGAGGCTACACAGGGATACTGCAGGGTGATGGGAGGCTACACAGGGATGCTGGAGGGTGATGAGAGGCTACACAGCGATGCTGGAGGGTGATGGGAGGCTACACAGGGATACTGCAGGGTGATGGGATGCTACACAGGGATGCTGGAGGGTGATGAGAGGCTACACAGCGATGCTGGAGGGTGATGGGAGGCTACACAGGGATACTGCAGGGTGATGGGATGCTACACAGGGATGCTGGAGGGTGATGAGAGGCTACACAGCGATGCTGGAGGGTGATGGGAGGCTACACAGGGATGCTGGATAAGGTCAGGGGAGGTGATGGGAGGCTACACAGGGATACTGCAGGGTGATGGGATGCTACACAGGGATGCTGGAGGGTGATGAGAGGCTACACAGCGAGTGCTGGAGGGTGATGGGAGGCTACACAGGGATGCTGGAGGGTGATGAGAGGCTACACAGGGATGCTGGAGGGTGATGGGAGGCTACACAGGGATACTGGAGGGTGATGGGAGGCTACAGAAGGATGCTGGAGGGTGATGGGAGGCTACAGAGGGATTTTTTTTATAGTAATATGGTGCGCCTTATAATCCGGTGCGCCTTATATATGGACCAAGACGGCTTAAAAGTCATTTTTTGAGGGTGCGCCTTATAATCCGGTGCGCCTTATAGTGCGAAAAATACGGTAAATTTATGCATTATAAATAAAAATGTTAATAATTTCTATTATTAAAATGTTATTAAATATTTATAAATATAAAAATAATAATAAAACTCTGTAAGGACGTCCAAACTAAGTCTAAAATAGATGTAAAATGTATATGTATAACAGGACCTGAAAAAGAGATTAGATACAACACACTGATATTATACATAACAAGAAGCTCTTTAATTTCTGGACACTTTTTCTATTGTTAGATTGAGGCCCTCTGGATACAGAGTCCCCAATCTAAAGATCCAATAACTTTCCTTCTTAATGAGTCTACTTAATCTCCCCTGACCCCCTTCCGGTATTTGATCAATAATAGTAAGGTGCATTTTACTGGGGTCTCTTTGATGATACTTATGGTAATGTCGGGAGACACTATGTTGCTGAAACCCAGATCTAATATTTTGTCTATGTTTATTTAGACGGTTGTGGGTTGCCTGTATCGTCCTACCCACATACTGCAACCCACATGGGCATTCCAATAAGTAAACTACATAAGAAGATTGACATGTCAACCTGTGTCTTATCTCATAAATCTCATTGGTTGTATTCGATCTAAATTGTTTCATACCATCCTGTATTATATTGCAACACATACATTTTCCACTTTTGCATGCGTAGCATCCCCAATCTTCAACAATCCGAGGGGCTAAGGTCTCTGGCCTTTCAAATTTCTTTTGAATATCACTGGGGGCTATTAAATTCTTTAAATTTTTATTATTTCTAAACACAATAGTTGGTTTCTCGGACATTTTTGACCCCAAGAGAGGATCTCCTCTTAGTACAAACCAATATTTACTTAAAATGGACCTTATCAAAGTTCGAGAATGACAGTAGGTGGTCACAAAACTCCATTTCCTTTTGTCATCGTTCTTATCTGCTGTCATTCTCTTATCCACCATCTTACTTAAACAATTTTGTTGGGTCAAATTCCTAGTTTTGGCATAAGCATCTTTCAGAATTTTTGTGGGATAACCTTTCTTTTTGAACCTATATTTTAAGGTGGCTGACTCTAACAAAAAATCTGTATCCCTAGAACAATTTTTGCGGATACGCCAATATTGTCCATAGGGTATATTTTTCAACCAACTTGGTAGGTGCCCACTACTAAATTCTAAGTAGCTATTGACGTCCACTGTCTTAAAATGGGTAGCAGTGACCCTAGCATAGAAATATTCACAAGATACAAATGCATGATTAAAAAGGCATTTGATAAAGGAATCCTAAATAAGAAAGAGAAGAATTTCCTGGATATAACTGAATATAGGATGCCAATAATGTATTTCCTTCCCAAAATACACAAGGACCGCAAAAACCCCCCATTACGTCCAATAGTCTCAGGTTATGGTTCAATAACATGCAATCTTTCACATTACGTTGATTTATTTCTGCAAAAGTATGTCACTGAATTGGATTCCTACCTCAGGGACTCATCACAATTGATTAGTGAGCTGAGGTCCCTTCCTGAAATGACAGGATGTGTGTTGGTCACATTGGATGTGACGGCACTATACAACAATATCAGACACAATCTTGGTATGAATGTAATTCAGCAAACTTTGAATAATGATCAAACTCTATTAGAACCCCAGAAAGATTTTTTACTGAACTCAATTGAGATCATATTAAAGAATAATGTGTTTTCCTTTAATGGTAAAATATATAAAACAGGAGAAGGGCTGTGCGATGGGGACGAGATTCGCACCCAGTTATGCCAACTTATTCATGGGTGCAATCGAGTCCGCCCTCATTGCACAGCCCCCTGAAGGTAGCCTGTTTGATATATCTAAAATGAAAGGGGTAATATTTTACAGACGTTACATTGATGATTTATTCATTATTTGTAAGGGAACAATTAGTGAGGCTCAAAAGCTCACGGAGATACTCAACGATAACCAATGGGGTATTTCCTTTACAGGAACCTACTCTGTATCAGAAATCCAATATTTAGATTTATTAATTAAATTTGATGAAGAGGGTAAGCTCTTTCTGCTACCCATTTTAAGACAGTGGACGTCAATAGCTACTTAGAATTTAGTAGTGGGCACCTACCGAGTTGGTTGAAAAATATACCCTATGGACAATATTGGCGTATCCGCAAAAATTGTTCTAGGGATACAGATTTCTTGTTAGAGTCAGCCACCTTAAAATATAGGTTCAAAAAGAAAGGTTATCCCACAAAAATTCTGAAAGATGCTTATGCCAAAACTAGGAATTTGACCCAACAAAATTGTTTAAGTAAGATGGCGGATAAGAGAAAGACAGCAGATAAGAACGATGACAAAAGGAAATGGGAGTTTTGTGACCACCTACTGTCATTCTCGAACTTTGATAAGGTCCATTTTAAGTAAATATTGGTTTGTACTAAGAGGAGATCCTCTCTTGGGGTCAAAAATGCCCGAGAAACCAACTACTGTGTTTAGAAAGAATAAAAATTTAAAGAATTTAATAGCCCCCAGTGATATTCAAAAGAAATTTGAAAGGCCAGAGACCTTAGCCCCTCGGATTGTTGAAGATTGGGGATGCTACGCATGCAAAAGTGGAAAATGTATGTGTTGCAATATAATACAGGATGGTATGAAACAATTTAGATCGAATACAACCAATGAGATTTATGAGATAAGACACAGGTTGACATGTCAATCTTCTTATGTAGTTTACTTATTGGAATGCCCATGTGGGTTGCAGTATGTGGGTAGGACGATACAGGCAACCCACAACCGTCTAAATAAACATAGACAAAATATTAGATCTGGGTTTCAGCAACATAGTGTCTCCCGATATTACGATAAGTATCATCAAAGAGACCCCAGTAAAATGCACCTTACTACTATTGATCAAATACCGGAAGGGGGTCAGGGGAGATTAAGTAGACTTATTAAGAAGGAAAGTTATTGGATCTTTAGATTGGGGACTCTGTATCCAGAGGGCCTCAATCTAACAATAGAAAAAGTGTCCAGAAATTAAAGAGCTTCTTGTTATGTATAATATCAGTGTATTGTATCTAATCTCTTTTTCAGGTCCTGTTATACATATACATTTTACATCTATTTTAGACTTAGTTTGGACGTCCTTACAGAGGTTTATTATTTTTATATTTATAAATATTTAATAACATTTTAATAATAGAAATTATTAACATTTTTATTTATAATACATAAAAAAAATTTTTTTAAATTTATTTTATTTTTTTTTTTTTTTAAAATTTTTTTTATGTTTTATTTTTAAATTTTTTTTTTTATTTATTTATTTTTAAAAAAAAAAATTTTCCTTCACATTTTTGTTTTAATATAATATTATTATTATTATATTTATAATAGAATGAGTAAAAAGATGATTTTTGTGTACTCACCGTAAAATCCTTTTCTCTTAGTCTCTAATTGGGGGACACAGACCGTGGGTGTTATGCTGCTGTCCACTAGGAGGCGACACTAGGCAGAATCTGCAAAAGAGTTAAAGTGGCTCCTCCTCCGTAGCATACACCCCTGGGCAGGCATTGCCTCACCAGTTTTGTGCTAAAGCAGTAGGAGAGTTAACAGATAATAACAGTAAAACAGATATAGCTAACAAGGTAATAACAGTGTATAAACACGTAAAAGTTAGAGTAAAAGTAGTACAAGAAGGCCTGCGACTAAGCAGGCGTATGAGTAAATTGTGAAGAGTTAACGGAGTAATAACCGTATAATGAGGCCTGTAACTAAACAGGCTTACAGTACTAAAAGGTCTGTAACTAAACAGACACAAGTTTAAACATTCAACAGTTAACAGAGTGATAACAGGCAAGTATGAGTAGACATGTTAACCATGTAACAGCTGAGAAGATATGTAAGAACTGTAGAAGAAAAGCCCATAAGGGCAACAGGGTGGGTGCTGTGTCCCCCAATTAGAGGCTAAGAGAAAAGGATTTTACGGTGAGTACACAAAAATCATCTTTTCTCCTTTGCCTCATTGGGGGACACAGACCGTGGGACGTCCCAAAGCAGTCCCTGGGTGGGAAACAATAATGGAACTAATAACACTGAACCTGGTCAGTGAAGAGCCATGCACCAACAGGCGGACTGCTGTCGCCTGGAAGGAGCGTCTACCTAGACCAGCGTGTGCCGAGAACTGAGTGTAAGCACAGTAGTGACTCAATGATGTGTGGGCTGGCCATTTGGCCGCCTACACTCTTTGCGTAGACACCTGGTGCCTATCGGCCCAGGAGGCCCCACGCCCGTAGTAGAAAGTGCCATGACCCTGCCGAAGGGCATGACCCTGCCGAAGGGCATGAGGTTTGATGGTATAAGCGTCTTGACGTCTTGAATGCTTAGGCAGTTCCCCATGGTTAGGGAAGCTGTAGAGACTAACGTGACTATTCCTGCCCTCTGGAAGAGAAGCATCAGATCTCCTCGGAGAGCACTGTGTCGGATACGTAAATGCGTAGGGTCCTGACAAGATCCCGCATATGTAGTTTCTTTGCGGCCGGATAGACTGAAGTCGGGTGCAGTGAAGACAGAGATATGTCTTCATTTAGGTAGAAGGGGCATACCGCCTTAGAAAGAAAAAAGGATGGAATCAGCCGTAGGGCAATCTCGTCCAGGAGGAAGGCCAGAAATGATGGACTACCTGAGGGTGCTGTAAGTACCGCCACCTCTGCAGGGAAGGAAGTACCACGAAACCAACCACTGTTTGGATGGAAATGCTAAGGGTAATATCCGATAGAGGCTCAACAGGGGATTCTTGTAGGGTCGTGAGATTGAAAGTCAGATCCCACGGGTGAAGTCTTGTTGTATGTAGAATGTAAACGGCAGATCCTTGGAAAGAAGGGATTTCCTAGAAGTCTGGTGGCAAACCTCTTCTTTTTTTTTTTTTTTTTTTTTTTTCTCTTTCTTCTGAATAAGGTGAACCTGACTGCAACCTGCTGTGTGAGTGACCCCAGGGACAGACCTGAGTCTAGGTCTGAGTGGAAGAGACAGACATCTTGGTATGAATAGGGCCAAGGGGAATGACCTCTAGAGGAGTCCTAGGCAGAAAGAAAAACAAAACGAATGCACGTGTGATGGCATAAAGTTGATATGGTTGGTTTCCTTGCTGTGATTATGGCCGCTACAATATCCTAGGAAAGAAACTCTTGGTTAAGTTCCAGTTGTCAAAGGCCACGTCATTAAGTTCAGAGTCGATGACTTCTAAAGGAGAACTGACCCTGGGAGAGCAAGTATGGACTGTCTGTTAGTCTTCTTGGTACTGCTGGCGTGGGTTGGACAACATTTGCGTCCAAACACCTCTGGGCCAGTTTGAGACCACAAGGATGATTCGGTGACAATCTTGAGTGACATGTCGCAATATCCCGGCAGTGGGGGAGGGATGTAGGGAAACCGTAAACAAAAGGGTCCAGTCTTAGTAGGACAGTCGCACTAGTCTGACTGCGGGTCCTAGGACCTGGACAAGAACATAACCTTGGCATTGAGGCGAGACACAGTCAGGTCCACATCTGTAGTTCCCTGGTGGTGTCAGCCTTAACGGAGGACATACTAATATTAGTAATAATAAAGTATTTATATAGCGCCATTAGGTTACATGGCGCTTCACAAATGAGAGGACAGACAACGACAAGTGGTAAAAACAACAAATCAGTTATATGGGTACATTAGGGCGGAGGACCTGTAGAGGAAGGGACCCTTTCCTTGAGTCCGTCTCTTGGTAGGTTAGGAAAAACACTTCCTAGATGAGTACACCGGAATGAGAACAGCTGAAGTACAGTGTTCAAGGATTCCACCCGGGGAAAGACGAGGCGAACGTCTGTCATCACTGGTAGACTGCACGTTCCACCCTGGTAGCGGACCTGTGCCATAGCTGTGGCATTGTCTGGCTGTATCCTGACCTGTTCGACTGCCAGACGGAGACTGAATAATGTCAGTATTAGACATACTACTTGAATAGTAATAGATTGGGGGCATCTTCGAGTAAGGACGAGACTACTGGCATGCATTGTGATGGAATTGCCTTCCGTGCTGTCACTATCCTGTCTAGGAGTCTCCTGACAGTTGTGAAGGATTGAGGAGACAGCTGAAAAAGACTGCGGCGTACCAGCCAAAGAAACCATGCGTTGTCTAGGGAAGGTGGATTAGAGTTGTATATGTGTTGCAGCTAAAGGCCGTTGTTTTCGTCCTATGCTGTTGTCCTATATGGCTGGGACTCCGTATGTGACGCTGCAGCATGTAGCCACCGGAGTACGCAGCTTTGGAATTGTATTAGACTTGTTCAGGTTAATCCGCCAACCGAGTCTTTCAACGTGAACAGAGAAACTGACACTGTGTTAGTAGTCATTGATAATCCTGAATTAGCGGTTAAAACGTCCGGATATGGGAAACTCCTAAAATGAAGTATAGACAAGGTCAACTTCAGGCTGGGAAAAAAACTTGTATGTTTGCGCTTCAGATCTTCCAGTATCTTCCTTTGACTCTCAAGTCGAGAAGGGACTGACGGGGAAGAAGGTTCGGGCTACAGCTATACAGGGGACCGGAGGGCCCCTCCATTGGGTTAACGCAGTCGGGAGTCTGTGATGTCCCGCTTTGGAACAGGCTGTACAGAGTGCTTATGAGTGTTATCTCAACTCAAGTACCTAATATAGGTGCAGTGATGAGATTGGCAGCTGGACACATGTTCTGTGATCCAGAGGTTTGTTTTTGTAGGCTGGGGAGGGAGGCCAGTTAGGCCTTGTGCAGTCACAAACACAACCTGAGTCCCCAACAGTGGGATGTTGAGGAAGGAATATGGCATTATAGCAATCCTGGCTACTGCCCAGCATCCACAACAATGGGTATCTAAGGAGAGAATATGCCATGGTTCGTAGATTTCAGCGACTATTAGCTGAATTACCCGTGCAGCTGCGGATCACAGTGTTTTAGCCTGCGTCTTGTGAGACTGGGCTGTCATCTCCGCCATTCAGAACTCCAGCTGTAGGATCTGGAGAGGATTGACTAACAGTCCTGGGACGCCTTACATTTTGTCGGGTAATTGTAGGTTGCATCAATTTTAACTAGGCTGTCCAATTGTGAGGGGCGAGGAAGGCACCTAACAGCTAAATTCGGAGTGAGTCCACTAAAACTCAGTTGTCCCATCTGTGTGGGGGTCTGGGAAGAGGAGTGTTGGACGAGTATTTGAGGTCAGGCAAGGGCGAGTTACCTGATTGCAACCTAGCTCCCAAATTATGGGGGCTCCCCTAACAATGGGGGATGGAGGATCAAGAAAGGAGAACGTCGTCCCTCTAGAGCAGTGGTTCTTAATCGGGGTTTGATCCAAACCCCAGGGGTACTATGTATTGGTCTCACGGTTTTGGCGGAGCCTCCACCATGGAGGTCAGCACACTTCCGACGGCTGCATATAGATTTATCACTAAAAAGTTCGTGAATGTGCATATGAAACCGGTGGGTTGAGTACCTCAAGCAAGGTTAAGATCACTGATCTAGCGGTATTTTAATTCCAACCCAGGTCCCCTCTGTGGGGGGCTAAGGTGTGTGCTGGAAGCAGTGTGCTAGGGATCAGTGGTGGGACCTGCGTGTCCCTGTACAGCGCTGGAGGCCCCAGCCTGGCAGAGCGAGCACCACCGAGAGTTAAGAACGCTCCGCAGCCCCATAGGGAATAGACAGGAGAGGGTTGAATTGTCTCCTGTTTTAAAAATACAGCGTAGATGGAACATTCTCTGCGATGTTCTGCACTGCTTGTACAGGCGATCTGCAGCCATGTATGACAGAAAACAGGAAGGGATTGAAGTGCCCTCTGTTCTAGGGCACAGCGTGGATGACACATGCTGTGCAAGTTCCATACTGCCTGTGATGACAAAACAGCAAGGGTTAATGAAGTGTGCTTTGCAGTGCTCCCCAGTGGTCCTGATGTGATCTGCACTGCTGATTACTTCCCTTCTGTATTATATGTATGCATAATCACATAATACTTCCATACTGTATTTCCTCCTCCCCTCCTCCTATGCCATGCAGGGGCTTTGTAAGGAGGTGTTCCTGCCCTCTCTGTCATGGCGACCGTGGAGAAGAGGGGGGGGCGGGCCAGTGAAAAACGCGGCCAGCAAAGGAAAAAGGCGCGCAAGATGCAGTGAGGGCAGCCTGACCCGCCCCCTTCGTGATGCGGCCGGGGCGTGGAGCAGCCGCGCTGACATCACAGAAGGGCGGGCGGTGGGCGTTACCAACGACGCTAGGCCGGAGCCGGGGCCTCAAGTAAATGGTGGCCCCGGGAAAGTGAAGAGGCCGGCGCGGAAGAGTACGAGCCGCGCCGGTTTCGCTGCGCGGGACCGCCGCCGCTGGTCTGCCCAGGCAGACTAGCCACCCAGGAAGCCTCACAGCTGCCCCAGCAAGGGGGCACAGGCCAGAGGTACTGGGGAGCTGTAGCCCACAGTACTTACTGCTGGGGAATCGCTGCACAGAGAGGAGAGGATAATATGCACAGGGTAAGTGCCCTCTGCTCTATCATGGAAGCAGTGTGTCCTCAACCCAAGGCCCCTGATGAATAGGGGAGATGGGGAGGATGGTGATACAATCCCACTGTTAGCCCTATAGGCTCTTTACAGCAGAGGCTGTGAGCAGCCTTGGGGGTCCTGCAGCCGAGGGAAAAACCCATGCACCAGACAGTACTATGGAGGGTACCTGAATCTGGTGTCTCAACCCAGGTTCCCAGCCAGGGGGAATGGGGAGGGCGTCCGCTGATCCCATACCTTCTGTGCAACTCAGATGTCACCTGGTGCCGGTAGAGGAGATGTAAGGCCTTCATTTTACCATGGTAGCCGAGGATCGGGGCCCCTGTTTTGCGGTTTTTCCAAGTGTCTTGCTGCTTGCGGTGGGGACATGGAGCATTGCTGCAACCCAGAGCCCCATCTGTGGGGACTGGGGAGGAATGCGGGCCTCAGAACCGGCAGGTCTGGAGATCACTTTAACCCTGCACCTCCAACAGTGGGGGGCCGAGAAAGGAATAGCCCTTATCTGACAAAAGAGCTCAACCCAGAGTTCCTATGGTGTCTGGGGAGGTATCTGTGGTCGACATGTCCCTTCAAAAAGTATAGATGCAGCTTCAAAAGTAAAAATAATTGGAGAGAGAGTAAGAACGTGTGCCTCCTTTCAGACACTAAGCAAAAACTGGTGAGGCAATGCCTGCCCAGGGGTGTATGCTACGGAGGAGGAGCCACTTTAACTCTTTTGCAGATTCTGCCTAGTGTCGCCTCCTAGTGGACAGCAGCATAACACCCACGGTCTGTGTCCCCCAATGAGGCGAAGGAGAAATGGGTGATTTAATGTGTTTATATATACAATTTTATACAGATTCATTTTATACAGAATTTTTTATGTTATTATGAATTTTTTATGTTATTATGAGTTTTGGGATAGTATATGATGATTGAACATCTTTAAAACATTAAATTTTTATTGAGGTTTTTGCAAAACGTGAGAAACAAACATAACATGACAATGTCTGATCCTTGTCGGAAACAGAACCGGGGATCTAATAGACACTAGACATCTAAAGCACCTAAAACATCAGTAATAAGAAAAGTAAGTGTTGTAAGGGGGGAAATAAAGATAGATGAAAGAGAGAGAGAGGAGAAAGGGAAAAGGGAGGGGGGGGGGGGACGACGACGTCAGGTTGTATTGGGAGTCCGGAGAAGGGGAGGGGAGAAACCAAGCGGACTGCAGCATATACCGAATAACATTATGTCCTCTATTTAAATCGAGTGTGATTTGAAAACGAAGCCACCATTTGTTTTATTTCAATGAGTTCCAAACAGACAGACAACTCACGGGGAAGACCGCTCCACAGCCGGCGGATCTGCAGGTTTTGCGGGGCAAGAGGGCCGAACGAGTCCCTGGGGGATCGGTGCAGCCTCTGGGTGTGAGGCCCAAACACTCCATCCATCATGGACCGACCGTCTGGATAACTTATTTAGTGCTAGATAGTATTCCTGATGGAAGATCCAGTTGATCTTATGTGTCAGCTCAGTCAGAGTAGGCAAGGATGAGGCCTTCCACTTCGCGGCTAGGCATAGGCGGGCAGCGATAAGGACATACGTTACTGTCCCCCGCAACGGCCAGGGGAAGTCTCGAATGCCAATATTCAGAACCGCCAACTGAGGCGTCAGGTCCTGCCTAATTCCAGTGACCGAGTGGATCAGGGTTTGGACTAATGTCCAGAAGGGGCGTATTTTCGGGCAGGTCCACCACATGTGCGCTATGTTGCCTCTCTTTCCACATAGTCTCCAACACTGCGGAGACTGCCCCCCAGTGGTGTGAGCAAGGCGAACAGGAGAGAGGTACCATCTGAGATGAATTTTCTTTATGTTTTCTAGATGGTTCACACATCTGGTGGTGCTCCCCACTTCTTTAGCTGCTGCGTGCCAGTCTTCAATGTCTGACGTAAAGCCAAGATCTCCCTCCCATCTCCTCATGTAAGGCAGTTTCACCTCTTGGTCCACAGACACCAATTCCCCATAGATCTTGGACAGTGTCCGCGGTTTGGGGGGATCCGCTTGAACAGCCGTAAGGAGAAACGATGCATGGAGGGGGGGCACAGGTAGTGGGACGTATGTGGCCTCACGTAGAAGATGGTCTAGTTGAAAAAACTGCAAGAATGCCGCGCGGCACTCAGGAAACCACCCACAGAAGGTCTCAAATGTAGGCCACGTCCCCTCCCGACAAAAATCTCCCAGTGAGAGCAAACCCGCATCCTCCCATGCCCTCGTCTGAATCGACGGGACATGGAGGCGCAGCGCTCGTATAGGCACTTCCTCTGGCGGAACATGGGTCCAGGCCCGCGGCAGTGTCCTCCAGTAGTGTAAGAGGGTTTGGGAAGTCTCAAGCTGGCGAGTCTGGGTGACTGGTTGAATCGACTCAGCCGCCAGGAGGTCCCCTAAAGTGCCGCCCCTCAAGTAGGAAGTCTCAATGGATATCCATCTGAGGTGTTCAGGGCTGCGCCACCAGGACCCAGCCTCCTCCAAGATGACATCCCTATGGTATTCCAGAATGTTTGGCATACCCATTCCACCCGCCCCTATCGGAGCGTACATTGTCTCTCTGGCCACACGAGGGATCTTGTTAGCCCAAATGAAAGTGTTTACTGCGCTCTGTAATTTAGCCAAAAGGGTTTTGGGGATCCTAAGGGGAAACACATCTGAACATATATATTACCTTTGGTAAAGTCATCATCTTGAAGGCGTGCAAGCGAGCAATCCAAGAAAGAGACTTTACACCAAAGGTGGCTACGTCCGAAAGGACTTTTGATAGTAGTGACTCATAGTTAAGTCTCATGAGTTGGCTGGAGGGTGCCAGTGTAATCCCTAGGTAGGGGATACCGCCCCTGGACCAGCGAAATGGTAAGAATTTAGAGAGAGCAGCTACCTCTGAGTTCGGGACTCCTAGTGGGAGAAGAGTTGACTTATCCGCGTTCAGCTTGTAGTACGAAACCCTCGAGTACTCCTCTAGTATGCGCATGACCGCTGGGAGGGTCCGAGACACCTCTGTGCAAGTAATGATAATATCATCAGCATACAGACCAATGGTGTGGACATCACCACCCACTTTGACCCCCGACACATCAGGGGCCGAGCGGATTTTTTCAGCCAGGGGTTCCACTGCCAGGGTGAAAATCACCGGTGACAGCGGACAACCCTGACGAGTTCCGTTCGTGATCCGGAAGACAGGCGAGAGAAAGCCAGATGTAAGAACCTTGGCGTTAGGCTTGGAGTAGAGGGACAGCACCGCTTTTAGGAATGGACCCACAATGCCAAATCTTCTAAGTACTGCTTCCAGGTAGCCCCAGTGCACCCTGTCAAACGCCTTCTCCGCGTCCAAAGACAGGAATGCACCGGGGGTCCCCTTCAGCTCCATGGATCTGATGAGATCCACCATTCTTCTCGTCCCATCTTTCGCCTGTCTCCCGGCCACGAATCCGACTTGGTCCGGATTTATCAGCTTGGGTACCACCCCTTTAGTCTGTAAGCGAGAACAGCAGTATATATTTTGAGGTCGCAGTTCAGAAGGGAGATGGGTCGGTAGCTCCCAGGCAGGTCAGGGTTTTTGCCAGATTTGGGAATCGTAATTATTGTAGCCTGAAGCTGGCGCGGGTCAATTGTGCCCACGTCTCTCCACTGCCGGAAAGTTCGCAGAAGGTAAGGAGCCAGTGCCTCTCTGAATGTCTGTAGATATTCATTAGGTAGGCCATCCGGGCCAGGGGCCGAATGGAGCTTTGCATCCCCAATTGCACGATAGACCTCACCCAAGGAAAAGGGAAGATTCAAGTAGTCTAGATCTGAGGCCGAGACAGAGGGCAAGCTCAGTCCTCTAGGAAATTTCCAATCAGCTGTGGAGTAGGCTGGGGGGGTCTCGGAATCGTGGTGTAGGTTATACAGATCTGAATAATATTGTTGGAACACTGTCGCGATATCCACGGGGCTTCTCACCACTCTACCTGTTTTGTCTTTGATGTTATCTATCGTGAAGCGAGCATCTCTCTTTTTTAAACGTTTTGCCAATATGGCTTCCGCCTTATCCCCAGATCCATAGAACGCCGATTTCGAGCGGCGTAAGGCTCCTTCATGGCGGGACAGGAGTAGGGATCTTAACTGCATTCTGGTTAGCGTCAACTGAGAGTCCAGAGTGGGGTAGGGTTGATTTTATTCTCAGCTTCCAGATCAGAGAGTCGGCTAATCAGTTCCGTTCTCTCTTTTTCACGGCTCTTCTTAAGCTGAGAGGCCTTCTGGAGGAAGAGGCCCCTGACATAAGCCTTATGGGCGGCCCAAAGGGTCTCGTCTGTCACACAGGCGTTATCATTGAGTTTAAAATATTCGACTATATGAGCTTTGATGTCCTCCACAAGGCCGTCATCAGACAGAAGAGCGCAATTCAGTCTCCACATGCCTGGTGGAGTGGGGCGGGAGTGCACCGACAGTTCAAGGGACACCGGGGCATGGTCAGACCACGTTATGAGCCCAATCTCAGCGCAGGCACAGGCCGTAAGAGTGTTATCGTCTACCAAAAAGTAATCTAGTCTAGGATACGACCTATGCCTGCGCGAGTAAAAGGAGTAGTCTCTCTCTGTTGTGTGCAGGTATCTCCACGGGTCATGGAGACGGTATTCCTTGCATATAGGTCCCGCCTCTTTTCCAGACCCAGGTGCCCCCGAAATCTATCCAGAAGTCTGTCCTGTACTAGATTAAAGTCGCCACAGATGACTTTAAATCCTCCCGTATTCGCAGAGACCCTATCCAAAAGTCCCCTGAGGAACTTCACCTGTCCCTCGTTTGGTGCATACGTATTTACCAGTGTTAGGGATACTCCAGATATCACACAGGAAAGAGCGATATATCTACCATCTGGGTCGGCGTCTACAGTGACTAGTGTGAATTGTAAGGAGTGTTTAATAAAAATGCACACTCCAGCCCTCTTGCCTGTCGTATTCGCAAAAAATGCTGTGGGAAACATATGATGGTGTAACCTGTGGTTGTCTGTCTGCAGTAGGTGGGACTCCTGAATACACAGGATATCCGCTTTTGATTTCAAGGCCTCCCTCCACAGAAGGGAATGCTTGAAAGGGGAATTCAATCCCTTGACGTTAAAGGACACAATTTTCATAATGCGAATGTTTATATTGGAGGGTGTTACCTGGTGGTGGCTTCAAACTTCGACCGGTGCCTGTGACGCGCTTGTATGTAGGATAAAAGGGGACACAAGGGGACACAATTATCTGTAGTGAAACCACTCGAGAAGGGATTGGGAGTAGAGGGGATGGGGGAAGGGGGCGACAGACGTTTAGCAGGGGAATGAGAGAGATGGGGGAGTAGAGAAAGGAGGGAGATAAGTAAGAGAGATAAGTAAAAGAGATAAGTAAGAGAGAGAGGTCACCAGAGATAAGTCGTAAGAAACATAACTCTTAGAACATGTATAATACGATAAATACGGAGGTAGATGTAATAGCTAACACAGGGCACTGTGTATGTACCTCTCCGTCGCAGCAAGGGGGATAAGGGGGTAGGACAGTCAATCTCCCCCGACTCGGCTGAGGGGAACAGAGGAACTCTCCACGTCAAAACTGGCAACCGGAGGACGGAAACAAAATGACTCGACAGTTAAAAAAAAAAAAAAAAAGGAGAATTCCAAACAATTAAAAGAAAAATAACAAATAAAATTCCTCAGCTGGGGGTCAGAGCGTGTCCTGAGGTAAAAAAGTGTAGAGAATCATCCGAAAAGTTCAGTTCAAGTAATGGTGGAGGAAGAACCTTCGTTTCTGGCAGGTGAAGAGCGAGACAGTGGAGAGGAGGGATGAGCCATCCCGGAGTTGGTGAGCGACGAGGCGACGGCTCTGGGTCTCCAGTGAGGTTCCACTGTTTGAGGGCCTTTCCCAAATGGCTGGGAGACAGGAAAAGATGTGCTTTTCCTTTGTATCGGAACTTGACCCTGACCGGGGTGCCCCAGCTGTAGGAAATCCCCTTGTCTCTCAAAACTTTACAATGCGGGGCAAATTCCCTCCTGCGGGCCAGAGTTCCAGGGGAGAGATCTGGGAAAGCTTGGATGCCAGAGTATGGTGTTGGGGGGGCACCCAGATGTCTCATCTTTTGCATGATTTTCCCTTTAGCTCTGAGGGTGGAGAAGGAGACCAGGACATCTCTCGGTAAGGACTTGTTGATGTGTGAGGGTTTTGGGATGCGGTAAGCTCTGTCGTATTGCAGATCATCTCCTGGTGTCTCTGGGAGTAGTTTTTGCAAAAATTGGCTCACTGTCTCATGTAGGTCCTCCTCGGCGCCTTCTTCAGGAAACCCTCTAAGGCGCAGGTTCTTAGCTCTAGCTTTATCCTCCAGATCCCACATCTTCAACTTCACTAGTTTCATGTCACCAGCCATGACAGAGTAATCATCTGCCAACTCGTTATGGGCCGAGGCGTATTCCGCCATTTTTTCCTCTATGTGCTGTGTTCGTTCTCCCAGGGCTGTCACCTCTCCTCTCAGTTCTCGTAGAATGTTTCTAGTGTCTTCTTGTATGGATTGTCTGAGAGCGCCCATTGCTTCCATTAAAAAGCTGCGTGTCACCTGGGTCTCTCCCTCTGTCTCCGATAAGTGGCCCCGGAGCTTCGGGGTCCACGCAGGTCAGTAGCCGGCTGGGAGGGTCGGGAAGGAGAGGGCTCCATGTTGGGAGTCAGCATTTGTTGCCGCTCTGGTGGGTAAAAATCTGTGAGCCTTGCGGGCTCTCCGCGTTTTCGCAGTGACTGCCTTGGCATCTCTGGTGTCTCCTTTGCGTTGTGGGCGGGAGGTGGGGAACTTAGTCGGGTGGAAGGGTCTGTTAATGCCGCAAAACCTCAGGAACAAGCAGTAGCTCAGCACATTGCGCCCGGTGACATCAGCTCCCGCGTCACGACCCTACTAAACAGTCTTTAGACGCTCATAAAGGAAAGAGAGTAGGGTCCAAGGTATATGACAAGATATTTAGCAGGAATGTATTAGTGCAATCAGTGCTGAGTCGGAGACAGTATTAATTCTCATGTAATTTATCAGTGTGGTCACCAGGAGGCACTGTAGTCTCACATTTGTTGGAAACAGCTTGCTGAGCAGTACATAGCAGGCACTGTAAATGTAGTTAATGGCAATGCAGTCCACAGTAAAATGTTATCCTCAGTGCGATATCTCAATAGCCCACTATCTCCCTTACCCCCTACTTTGCTGTTTATTTCTGTGGCTCTGCAGATGGGGAATGTCTGGTAATTGTAGCGTCTTTTATAGCGTGTGGAGCTGTGTATTTCCCACAGCAGGTCGGCTGTCTACTTCTTCTCACTTCTTATTGTCTCATTCAGGGTGGCTTGAGTGTGGATATTGTGGGGGTTCAGATCCGGGATCACACACGTGAGGTTACAACAGGGTCCAAAGTGATCAAGTCTCTAGGCACCCTCTAGCTTCAAGCACATAAGTGTCAGTGCAGCTGTGACCACCCAGACGCTCAAATGTCCAGGGTTGTGGATATTTCAGTCACTCCTCCTGGTCTGAGGGGCAATATTTATGACACCGTGGCCCTGGGGTCAGTCTCAGGTCCAGATATAGCTAGGGCACAGAGGATTCACTACTGATAACAGTCAGCCCGTTACAAGACAAATATAGAGGAGCACAGTCTGTCTTTGCTGGGTGGTCTGGGTCACAGGGATCTTCCTCACAGAGCGGATGAATAGTGTCTCCGTTAATAATCTCCCGCTTCCTCTCTCACCCTGGGGCGGGTGACCCTCTGCTTCTCCCTCCCCGTGCCACCGGCCCTCACTCACCCGGAGTCACGGGTAACTGCTGTGCTCTCAGGTCGCCTGAGTGTTTCGCTGCCTCCAGGCGGCCCGTTCCCACTCTTTCTCCCCGGCCCGCTCCTCACTGTGCACTTCCGGCTCCTCACCTCACCACGGATCCTAGGTGGGACCGCTCTAGTGCCCCCTTTCTTCTCAGCTGCAGGACTTCAGTATCTGTGAGGTCCGCCTGTGAGTGTGAAGCTCGGCACCATGCACCAGGGGCTGTGTCTTCCAGAGGACCGGTGGCGGCGGCCGTCAGTCCCGCTGATGTCTCGTGGCAGGCCCTGTGACACAGCTCCTTGAGAGTCCCGGTCGCCGATATAGGCAGTGCTGCCGGTTGGATGAACCAGACTGTCCCACCCTATGGGTTCCAACACTGTAGGGCCGAGGATCCAGCAGACCACAGGGGGGACGACAGGTAGATATCTGGAGCTTCTCGACGGCTTAGGTCCGGTGCGACGTTCTGAGCGTCCAGCAATCAGTGCAGACAGGCTTACAGAATAGGTCACCCAGTTCCTTATCCACTGAGATTCATCAACTCAAGGTCCATGGAGCTGATGGTGCGTTGATGGGGTGGAGGTGTAATTGCTGCTGTGACTGTGACAATGCCTAGAAACTTGTAGATGACCACAGGTGTCACTCCTTTAATTCCAGGAAACGAAGGGAGAGGAGAAGTGAAGTCAAGATTCACTGGGCTCTGAGATGATGGTAGAATCAGCCTTTAGTATGGGATGAGCAGCACTGACAGAGAAAAATCCTCCTCAGCTGTAACGTTAGGTTGTTCTGTTGTAGGAGCCTATGGAGAGGGGAGGAGAGAGCAAGCACCCAGTGGTGCTGGCAGGCAGGCTTCTGCTCTTGTGTGATGATTGAACATCTTAGTTATTTAATGTAGAAGTAGTTTCATGGGAACATTTTATAGTACCCTTGGGTGTGAGACACAAAAGGTTAAAGAAGAGGGAGTTTTCTGAGATAATTGTTATCCAATGAAACACTTTTTTGCTCTATATATGGTTTTAATTGTCTTAGTACCTCCATTCCACTTGAGAAAGACGGTGTTACACCGTCGAAACATGTCGTGGCAGATGGAGGATTTTCAATAAAAGGACTTTCCAGTCAGCAGAGTCCTCAGCTTTGTTGTGGAGCGCTCAGCACGAGACTGTGCAAATTGAATTCACATTCTCAAGGACACCGCACAGAGGGCTGATTGGACCTAGATAAGAAGTACTGCAGGTTCCCAATCAGGGACAAGAAACCAACTGAGGAGGCGAGGGGACCGTCCCCTTTTTATCTGTAGGTTTCCTGTCCCTGGGGGCGGATCCCTCTCTCCAGTGGGTGCTGTCGTGGCGTGAAGAAAAAGAGATTTATAGATCTTAGAACTGCAGTGTACGGCTCTGCTTCATCATGTAGCAGGGCAGGAACTGTACTAAAACGTTCTCTCACTGGAGTTCCCCTTTAAAAAAAAAAAAAAAAAATGTCCCCTCCTCCTTAAAACACAATTTCATTTTCAGGTCCCATAGATTTAGATGGAATAGGTAAAAATAGATTTCAGCAATTACAGCTCTTTCTTTTTTGGTAGGGAGCACCAACTCCCCTGCATTACCATAAAGCTGCTTAATATGATAAAAATCTAGGCCTCTACTAGAAGATGATTAGGGGCATAGTGTCTACTGGATAATAATTTTTGCCCCCTGACCCCTTCCCTACTGGTTGCTGCGTGGAGATTCAGTCAGTGTGAGAAAATAAGTCTTCAAACCTCTTGAGTCATGTTCTGCTGCTTTTCCTGCAGCCGCTTGCACACTTCCTGCAGTCGCATGTTCTCATTAGTTAACATAGAGCTCAATTCTTTGACAGCTTCTTCCATCTGTGATGGGTCTGCATTGAAACGGACAAAGAGTGAATACCAAAGCATGGCTTCAATGCACTCAGAAACCATGAAGATATGATGTTGCTAAATATTAGGATTTCTTACCATTGCTGTTGAGTTTCGTGGACACCTGGTCCAGCCGGGCATGTAAGCGATCGTAGACCAACACAATACGGGCAACAGCACGACGGGAGGATTCTACACGTTCCTGCAGCTGAGACTCAATCTCTTCACTGCTGCTGCTGGCCAGAGTTCCCAAGAAAGAAAAGGAGGACTCTGTCAGTCCATCACCTACAAGTAAAAACCCATCAGTTTAAAAAAGATGAGATAAAGGCATAGTCTTCTATCTCAGCAACATCTAGTGGTTCTCCTAACCAAATAACCCATTAACGACCAGCAACATGCATTTTTGTCAAATGTCGCATGGGGAGTGTATAGCGTAGGCACAGGAGCGTAGCCTCCTCTATACTTATCAGACGCTACCTATGTTTTACAGCTAGCATCGGCCTCTAACAGTTGTGACTGGAGCTTTAACCATTTACATGCCTTTGTTAATCAGTGACAGTGGTATTTAACCCTTTAATATACTGAACAATATTATAAAACAATATATAAATCAAGATTTGGAATTTGGAGATGCAGCTCACCCGGTTCAAATGATACCGCTCCGGCTAAAGTAAATGGTGCAGGGATTCAGCAATGGTCCTGGGCTGGAGTTCAAGTTGCAAAAGATGACAAAAATCCAGCACTCAAGTACTCTCCCACTTGATTATTTATTGATAATAATGATGATACAACATCACATCAGGGGCAACCAGTGTGCACGGACACATTATAAAACACAACACTTTTGTTTTTGCTCCCATTTTTCATGAAATTAGAGCAATGATCAAAGACTTTTTCTATGTGCACAAAAGGCCTTTTTCTCTCAAATATTGTTCACAAATTTGTCTTAATCTGTGTTAAAGCCCAGTTACACACACAGATAATTGTGCAGAGATTGTTTGCAGATCTCTGGTTGCAGTGAAATCATGGACACATTGTTCCATTTTGTGGCCGTGTACAAATGTAACAATGTGTCCATGATTTCACAGCAACCAAAGATCTGCAAACAATCTCTGCACAATTATCTGTGTGTGTAACTGGGCTTTTAGTAAACACTTAAGGGCCAGTTTCACGCTACAATATTGTTAACGATATCGTTGATACATCACGGCTTTTGGGGCTTGCTACAACGTCTTAGGCTGGTTTCACACTACGTTTTTGTGCCTGTCCGTGGGATCAGACTTTGAAGGAGGATCCCACGGACAGGCACGGATCCACACGGATCCCTGCAATCGAATGCAAATAGCCATCCGATCCGATTCTATGCAGGATCCGTGTGGATCCTGCGGTCCCCTGTCTTTCCCTGCTTCTGCTCCTCCATCTTCTGCCCTCTCCTATTCTATATGCTGTGCCCCCGCTATTCTTTGCTGTGCCCCCGCTCTTCTATCCTCATCTATCCCTATCCTGTCCCTCTTCTCTTCCCCGTGTGTAAAAAAATAAAAAAAACTCCTCCGGGAGCATACATCACCTCTCACCGGCTCCAACGCTGCAGCACCATAAGGACTGAAGGACCTGTGATGAAGTCACAGATCCGGTCACATGACCCGGTCAGCTGACCGGCTCTCTTACATCATCACAGGCTCTTCTGCCCTGATGGTGCTACAGCGTGGGAGCCTGTGAGAGGTGATGTATGCTCCCGGAGGAGTTTTTTTTATTTTTTTACACACAGGGAAGAGGACGGGGAAGAGGACGGGGAACAGGATAGGGGACAGGATAGGGATAGAGGAGGATAGAGAAGAGGGGGCACAGAATAGCATAGCGGGGGCACAGAATAGCATAGGAGAGGGAAGAAGATGGAGGAGCAGAAGCAGGGAAAGACAGGGGATACGGAGCCGACATCGGATCCGAGGTGAACTCAGATCCGATGTCCATAGGCTCCCATGTTGTGGGCCCTCGGATCAGCAGTGATCCGATGCTGCCCAATGCGAGTCACGGACACAAAATCGTAGCAGGCTACGATTTTGTGCCCGTAATTAAATCGGATGGGATCAGATGGTGGCAAAATCGGATGCCAATAGTGGCACATCCGATCCCATCCGATCCCCATAGGGGGACATGGGATCCGATTTCGGATCAGATTGTATCCGTTTTGAAACCGATACAATCGGATGACCGAAAATCGTTATGTGAAAGCAGCCTTAACGACATACAATACAATCAAAGATAAGTCGGCTGATCATTGATTGGAGGTTTATGATCAAGACCTTAAATCAGTCGTTCCATCCAACCTGCTGCATCGTCGTGTGTTACACCTTGATAACGATGTTGTTTACTACTTTCCCTATTCAGAAAATCAAGGACGTAGGTATCAAACGACCACAAGTGTCGTTCGCTTGTCGCGGAATCGTTGCTGCGTCATTCGCGATATCTATACGTGTAACACCTCACTAGTGATCAATTAACGACGTTCCAGTGATCTAGGTCAAATCGGATCATTGGGACATTGAAGCGTGAAACGGCCCCTTTAGTTGCAGCGATAATACATCCACCTAACAGGTGTGGCATATCAAGATACTAATTAGCATGATTACTGAACTGTCTTTGGCTAGCGATAAGAAAAGGCCACTCTAAAATGTGCAGTTTTACCCTATTGAGGGTGTCCGAGGTGGAGGTGGGGGGACAGAAAACCAGTCAGTGTCTGATGTGACTTCATTTGCCAGTCTGTGTTCTGCCTTGTATAGTGAAAACTGGGATTCATCCATGCCAGACTCCATTAAATGCGAGAACATGCCCACTCAAGTCAGTTATAATGAAGAAATGCAGTCCAATGAGGACGACGAGCATGCAGATGAGCTTCCCTGAGACAGTTTCATGCAGAGATTGTTTGGTTATGCAAACTGATTGTTGCAAGCAGTTGTCCAGGTGGCTGGTCGCAGATGATTTTGGAGGTGAAGATGCTGGATATACAAAGGTCCTGGTCTGGGGTGGTTAAACGTGGTCTGTAGCTGTGAGACTGGTTGGAAGTCCTACCAAATTCCCTGAACAATTTTAAAGACTATTGTAGAGAAACATTTAATAAATGGGCAACAGCTCTGGTGGGAATTCCTGCAGTCAGTATGCCAATTGCACATTCCATCAAAACGTGCAAAATATGCAGCATTGTGCAGTGTGATAAACCCTGCACATATTAGAATGGCCTTTTTTGTGGCCAGCCAAAAGCACATCTGTGCAATCATGCTGTCTAAGTAACATCTTCATATTCCATAACTGTATAGTGGATAGATTATCTCGGCAAAGGGAAGTGCTCACTAACACAGATTAAGACAATTTGTCAATAATATTTGAGAGAAAATCTAAATTACTTAGGCCCCCTTCACACCACGATTTTTTCCTGTTATTTTGCAGGACCCCACGGACAGGCTCGGATGTGTACCTCCGGATGCTATTTCTGTGTTCGGATCCGTGATTTTGACGGATCCGGACACAAAACGAGCTGGGAGGAGCCGAACCTGTTATGTCACACGGGGGGAGGAAGAATCCTGTGTTCCTCCCCCCGTGTGACATGTCGGGCTGTAATTTTTCTTTCCCAGTGTATCTATATACACTGTGAAAGCAAAATAAAAGAGAAAACACGTATTAAAAATAAAAAAATACCTCTCTGTCGGCTGTTCGGGACCCGAGAAGATGTCCAGGTGCTGCCAGGACCTCAAAGATCTGTGATTGGCCGGTAGTGATCATGTGATATGTGACGTCACATACCACCTGATCACTACCGGCCAATCGCATTTTAACTAAGGTCCTGGTAGCTTCCAGATGTCTTTTCGGGTCCTAGACTGCCGGTGGATAGGCAAGTATTTATTTTTTTACTTTTAATACATTGCTTTATTTAATTTCACTTTAGCAGTGTATGTAGATACACTGCTAACATGAAATTACACTGAACAGAGCAGTGAATGTGTACTGAGCATGCTCAGTACGCTAAAATCAGATCTGGGAAACGATCCTGTTTTTTCCTGGATTCAAGCTCCATAGACCTCCATGTTAATTGAATCGGATCCGATGCTGTCCGATTATGTCCAATTGTATCCGTTGTGCTCAAAATCTTAGCAGTCTCCAATTTTGTGGACGTGAAAACAGTGCACACAATCGGATCCCTGCAGACACAGCTGGCCGTTAAGGACTAATCCGTGCCCATAGGGATGCATGAGGGCCAAATCTGTTCCGTGACTATTCATTTTACAACAGATAGCCATGGATCCCAAAAAATCGTGATGTGAAGGGGGCCTTACTGCTAATGGGATTTTCCAGAGCCCATGACAGCACCACATGAGAGAGAGGATACACCCCTTCAGGACAGGAAACCAAATAAAATAAAAACGCGGTACCTCTCCTCCACATCAGTAAGTTTACAGAGCAAGAGAGGACCTACAGACAATTATTAATACATACTTTCAACAACTAAATTCTAATCATTACCCCGAAGGGTGCCCATAGCCAGTGATAAGAGGGAATATAAGGGTGCGGTCATGTGCTCTGGGAAATCATATTACCGGTAAGTAACTTAGATTTTTCCCTTCACCCATGACAGCATCCCCAGACCGATTACAATATAAAAAAAAAAAAAAAAAACAAACACAGCACCAAGGCAGGGAACACACCTTGCCCATTCTACCAAAGGTCAAGTCAGTTGTGGAGGATAAGTCTAGCCTATAGTGTTTGTAAAAGGTAAAGGGAAGAGAGCAAGTTGCAGCCTTACACATTCGGTCAATAAGTACTTCAGCCTTCTCCGTATAGGAAGTCAAAACCACCCTGGTGGAATGAGCCTTAATGCCCATTGATATACAAACACCACTAGCTGAGTAAACTATAGTAATGGCTTGCCTAATCTACTTTGATTGGGTGCTTTTAGAAACACCAAAGTCCCTTTTTAGCCACCTGGAAGGACACAAACAAGGATTGGGATCTTCCCCACAGTCTAGTTGCGTCTGTTATGGATTAATATTTTATAATATTATGATAACAAGTTGCCTGCTCCTGACCAAATAAATATAGAACAAGTACCAGTGTTAAAAGTATGACACCAGACACACCAGATGTACACTCTTCCTTGGTCGGCCCAAAGCGTGGCTCCAAGTATGGTTTATTTTAAGAGCCATAAGGTTTTTCCTTAGTAAGGGGGCTCGGACAGCCCTACTCAGATGTATTCATTGGTCAGTGGGTTAGTCCATGGGTGGATCCATGAGGTCATCAGGGGGTGTGGTCTTGATCAAGGGTCTCCAGGTGATGTGGCATTCTGTGATTTCTGTGATAGTGGGTTTACACACACCAATTTATCTGTTCAATATCTGAACAGATCTCTGGTTGCAGTGAAATCATGGATACATTGCTCCATGTTGTGCACAGCCACAAAATGGAACTATATGTCCATGATTTCACTGCAACCAGAGATCTGTTCAGATATTGAACGGATAAATTGGTGTGTGTAAACCCACCATGATTGGTCAGTCTTCTTCTGGACTCCAGCTTCTTCCAGGAACAGGATGTTGTCATAGGTCCAGGCTCCATCTTACACACCATGGCATGGTGTGATGAAACAGGAAATGGAAGCCATGTTTAAGTCAGAATTAAGATTATGCAATGTAAAACATTGCACTCTATGGATCGCTTCTCCCATGCCCTTATGTTTTAAGGTTAATTAAGCATTTGATCCTATGGCTCTCCTCAACACGTCTATGTCTTTAACCAAGGCTCTCCTGACAACCTTTCCACCATCAGGTTCTTTGGTTTATAATAAAAGGAAGGGAGAATTATTTCCTGAGTCTTATGATATTTTTTGGCAACTCAAGACCATCCAATATTCAAAGACCTGAATGTATGGAACATTAACTGACAAAACTTGTATATCGCCAATTCTTCCAGCAGATGTTAATGCCACAAGTAATACAATTTTGAAAGTGAGATTCTTGACTGAAGCATCCTGCAGGGTTCAAAAGGGCTCCTAGTAAAGGCATCCAAGACTAAGTTTAGATCCCAAGGGGGCACCTTTGAACAAGGGATCATCTTTGGACAAGGAAGAGTACACCTGTGGTATGATTTACTAAATCTGATAACCCAACCATTCTCTGGTAGATTAAAATTGTATAAGGCTCCCAAGACCAACACCTGAACCCCTAAGGATATGTCCAGACACGTTGGTTGTTGGTTTTGCAAAACCGGAGGAGTTTCTAGCTTCTCCAGAATTTTTCACAAGAAGTTTGTTGCATTTTTTCCCGCTTTTGTGTGTTTTAGGCTATGTTCACACATAGCGCTTTTTTTGTGTTTTTTTTGCGGCGTAAAAAAAGCGGTGTATTGACACACAGTGTTTTTTTACAAGCACACTTCTCCCCCAAAAGCACAGGGGAGAAGTGATGTCTCACAGGGGAGGAAGAATCCTGTGTTCCTTCCCAGTGTGACATGTATGACAGCCCTTTTTGGTTTCACAGTATATTAACATAGACTGCAAAACCTAAATAAAAGTTATCCAAATGGTATGAAAAATAATGAAAATGTAATACTTACCCTCCGCCGGGTGTTCGGGGAGCTGAGACAACCACATCTACTGTCCTTCCAGTACCTGCCAAGATCTGTGATTGGTCGATCGCGATCATGTGATATGTGACGTACATATCACATGATCGCGAGCGGCCAATCACAGATCACAGGCCCTGGAAGGAGATCAGACATGGGTGTCTTGGCTCCCCAAACACTCGGCAGAGGGTAAGTATTCAATTTCTTTTATTTTTCATACATTTTGATAACTTTTATTTAGGTTTCACAGTGTATATTAATACACTGCGAAACCCAAAAAGGGCTGTCACAGATGTCACACAGGGGAGGAACACAGGATTCTTCCTCCCCTGTGTGACATCACATCCTGCAGCGCCAACAGTATACGATCTGGAATTGCGCATAGTCTGAATGGCGATGCGTAATTTCAGCATCTATAATGGTCCCTATGGGAGAAAGAGTGGGCACAGGTGCGTGAATAATTGACATGATTATTCTTTTTATGCGTGCGCTTTCTCCTATAAAAGCGCAATGGATACACGGTGTACAGAATTATTAGGCAAGTTGTATTTTAGAGGATTATTTTTATTATTGATCAACAACTATGTTCCCAATCAACCCAAAAGACTCATAAATATCAAAGCTTAATATTTTTGGAAGTTGGAGTGGGGCTTTTTTAGATTTGGCTTTCTTAGGAGGATATCTGTTTGTGCAGGTAACTATTAAAGTACCTTTACACGCCGCTAGAACATAGTGGAAACAACCGGGTTGATGAGACAAATGTATCTTGCACCGCCAAATCAACCCGAGGTAGCGGCGTGAAAAGGCGGTTGTTTCCACCCGTCACTTGCGGCACCTGTTTCAGAGCCGAGCTCTAAAACAGGTTGATTTCAACCCAGTGGTAAAGGCGTGTAAATACGGTAGGGTAAGGTTTATTCGTCACCTAGATAACTCCCCGGGGCGTGACACAGCCTCCGGGAAACCGCACCTCTTCAGCGATCATTGGTGGAAGCTCCTGCGTTGCTATTGGTTGTCGCTGCATAGAGCGGCATATTTAAGGAGCTGACCAGTCACACTACACAATTGGTCGAGCGTCATGTATTAGTCAGCCTCCTGCGCTGGCTGGCCAATCATGATGCTATTGCTTTGTCCTATCAGCGTACGAAATTCTCGTAATCCACAATTCTGGCACGCCTATGTGTTGTCCCTGCTGCACCAGGTCCTCCCATATTACCCTCTGTAGCGGCATGTAAATGAGGTAAGGTGCTTTTCAGAAGGTAACTTTAGGCACCCAGCGGTGCATCCAGAGATAGAATCAACCTTCTGTAGAGCACCTTGTAGCGGCGTGTAAAGGCGGTGCGGGTACCGCTTGTAACCGTTGTTGCGTGCTCGTGCACGTGAAGCACCCGGTTGTTTCCACCATGCTGTAACGGCGTGTAAAGGTACCCTTACTGTGCAGAATTATTAGGCAACTTAATAAAACACGTAATTACTTACCGGTGATGTGTTTTCTCGAAGTCCATGACAGCACCCAGAACGAGAGAGGGATCCGCCCTCCAAGGACAGGGAACCATCAGGCTTTAAAAGGGGCGGTTTCTCTCCCCATGTCAGTTGGTTACAGAGTCTGAAAAACGGACCTTCAGAATATCGTTAGTCCACCACGACCCCAACACCATGTGTACCACACACACCAAGAGGAGAAGAAAAAGAAAAAAATGACGAACCCTCAACAACGGGAGGCAATATGTGGGTTCTGTCATGGACTCCGAGAAAACACATTACCGGTAAGTAATTACGTGTTTATCGGTCGTCCATGACAGCACCCAGAACGAGAGAATTACAGAGAAACGTAATCTAGGGAGAGTCCACAGCCTGTAGTACCCTACTACCAAAAGTGATATCAGCACCAGAGATCTAATCTATAGTGCTGGTAGAATGTAGAAGGAGAAGACCAAGTCGCTGCCCTACAGATTTGAGCAATAGATCTGACCTTTTAGCCCAGGAAGCAGGCTCCGCTCTTGTGGAGTGAGCCTTCAGGGTCTTCTCCACTGTCTTGCCACTTGCAGCATAGGCCATGCTAATAGCGTCCAGAACCCAACGAGCTAAGGTTGCTTTGGAGGCTCTGCAACCCTTTATCTGGCCCTGGAAACAAACAAACAAAAACCTATCCTTCCTCCAAGGACTCGTACTAAACACCTTTTGACAACTAGGGAGTGCAATGTGTGTTCTTTGACATTTTTGGGATTGCTACAAAAAGTGGGTAACACAACCTCCTGAGATCGGTGAAAAGTGGAAACCACCTTGGGAAGGTAGGCAGGGTCAGGACGTAAAACCATTCTATCGTCATGAAACACGGTAAAAGGAGGGTCAACCAAGAGGGCCTGAATGTCCCGTCTGTCGAACCTACATCAGTGCTACCTACAGGACTGTTTTAAGGGAAAGGACTTTAACAGAGACATCTGACAGGGGCTCAAAGGGAGGGGCTGTCAATGCTGTGAGCACAAGGTTGAGATCCCACGGTGCTGAACTAATGGCCTTAACTGGAGATGACCTGGTGCAGGCTTTGATGGACCGAGAAACCCATGGGTCCCCCGCTAGGTTGAAATTATAAAAGGCCCCAAGGGCCGAAACCTGGACCTTAAGAGTGCTCACGGAGAGACCCATCTCCACCCCTTTTTGCACAAAAGCTAAAACTAAGGGAATAGGTGCAAACCCCTCTGGATCAGCACCCGTGACTGATAAGAATTTGGCCCAAGTTCTATGGTAAATATGGGAAGTCACCAGTTTCCCAGATTTTAGTAGAGAGTGTCAGAAACTGCGGCCGTGAACCCCTTATTACTCAATAGCCTCCTTTCATGTTCCAGGCAGTCAGGTGTAATCTGTCTGCCTGTGAATGATAAACTGGTCCCTGGGAGAGGAGATCCGGAAGATCTGGGAGGACCTAAGGATCGGACACCGACAGCTGTTGGAGCCAGAAGAACCACGGTCTCCTCGGCCAGATGGAGGCTATCAATATCATGTGTGCCCGATCCTCCCGAATTTTGCCGAGGACCGTTGGTATTAAGATCTGTGGAGGAAAGGCATAAGCCAGCCTGAAATCCAAGGTAATCAGAAGAGCATCCACTGCTACTGGATGATCCCTGGGATTCAGGGAGCAAAACTGATCTACTTGTCGATTGGCCCGGGTTGCAAACAAATCTATGGTGGGAACCCCCCACATGTCTGTGATCTGGTGAAAGACTGACTGATTCAGAACCCACTCGAACTGGTGTAGGTGCACCCGGTTGAGGAAATAAGCTTTGTTGTAATCTTTCCCTCTGATATGGACAGCCGATATGGAGGCTAGATGTGATTCCTCCAGCCCCAGAATTCGTTCTGCCACATTAGAACTTTTGACTTAATCTCCCCTTGGTGGTTGATATAGGCAACTGTCACTTGATTGTCAGACAAGACTTTCACATGATGACCCTTCAAGGCAGGGAGAAATCCGGCTAAGGCCCTTTCCACCGCCACCAACTCTCTCATGTTGGAGAAACAGCCAGTCATAGCCACTGGCCAATGCCCCTGAAGGACCTCCTGATCTACATGGGCTCCCCACTCGAGGGACTGGCATCGGTCGTAACCACTTTGATGGCAGGGGACCACCAGGGAACCCCCGTGGACAGCACTGCATTGGCCAACCACCACTGAAGAGAATGGAGGGTAGCTGGTTGTAAAGTCAGTCTGTCTTCCAGATTCTGACCCAGGACTTCCTGATGTTTGAGAATGTCCCAGTGTAGAGTCCTGGTATGAGCTTGGGCCCACCGGACTCCCGGAATGCACGCCGTAAGAGAGCCCAATAAGGACATCGCACTGCGTAGAGTCATGGTCGGATAATGGAGTGCCTGGTGAACCAGGCCCTGAATGTGCACCACCTTGTAGGATACCTAGGAAAATCTGGAATGTGGACGGAGTCAATTTGGATTTGTCCAGGTTGAAGAGCCACCCCAGATCGGTCAACATGCCGAGCACCTGGCAGACTTGGCCCGCACAATGTTGAGCAATGTTGATTAAAAAATCATCCAGGTATGGTACAATCAGGACATTCTGCTCCCTGGGATGGGCCGATACTTCCGAGATAATTTTGGTAAAAACCCGAGGAGCGATCGTTAAGCCGAACAGCAGGGCACAGTACTGAAAGTGAAGGATTTCGGAGCACAACTGGACCGCCAGCCTGAGGTACTGTTGGGACTGACGACATATAGGAACATGAAAATATGCGTCCTTCAAATCCAGGACTGCCATGTGGCAACCCGGAAAGACCAGTTTGACTGCCGACCCTATTGGCTCCATCTTGAAAGTGGATACCTCCAGGAAACCATTCAGATTTTTTAAATTGAGATAGGTTCCATAAAGAACCGTCGGGTTTATTTACCTGGAAGAGGGTAGAGTAATGCCCCATCCCCTCTTCCTGGGACGGCACCCGAACCAAGACAGCCCTGTCCACGAGACAAGCGATCTCTTTTTCCAGTTCCCGCTGCTCGACTTGCGATGACCTGAGAGGCGTGACCAGGAACCTGGACGGAGGCAGATGTGGAAACCAGAGTCTCAGCCCTGACTTATGATGTCCAGAATCCATGTGCTGGATGAGATTTGAGCTCAGGCCGGAAGGAAAAAGGAAAGACGTCTTTGCACCTAGGGAAGGGCGCCACTTGGAGGATTTCTTGGAATCACGTGAGGGGCCCTTAAACATGAACCCCTTTCCTCCCTTCCGTCGGTCAGGCCAACCAGACTGTTTTTTCTTCGGGGAGAATTTTCTGGAATAACGTCTACTCCGAAAGGGACATTTAAAAGAAGAAAAAGACAACTCTGGAAACTTTTTTTTATATTATCCCCGGCTTTCTCCAAGAGGTCAACCAGGGCAGAACCAAACAAATATTCACCCTTGCAGGGAAGACGACTAATTTAATTTTCGTCTGTAAATCACCAGGCCAATTTTTCAACTACAATGCCCTCCGGGCCACATTGGAGGAAGCTGTGGATCTAGCTGTCAGTATAGTGGAGTCCTGCCACTGCATCTGCAAGAAATGCTGCTGCTCCCTGCATATCCGAAATGGAGGCCAGAATTTCTTCTCTGGACACCCTATTTTTCAGTTGAGAAACCAGCTGCTCCAGCCACACCATCAGGGATCTAGAAGCACAGATAGCTGCGAGGCCTGGTCTCAGAGCCTCGGCTGAAGACTCCCAGGTATTTTTAAGGAACTGGTCAGCCTTTTTAACGAGGGGATCTTTCAGGGTACCCATATCCTCAAAAGGCAATGCATACTTCTTCGAAGCTTTAGCTACCGCCACGTCTAATTTGGGCGCCATATCCCATGATGAGCAAGATGCCTCCTCAAAAGGATATTTGCGTTTAAGAAAAGCAGTTGGGGCTCCTTTATTGTCTGGCTTATTCCATTCTCTAGAAACTAGAGCCTGGAGCCGCTCATCCAGGGGAAAAGAACAATGTTCCTTCTGTCCTAAGCCCCCGAACATTAAGTCCAATTGAGATGGCTGAGACTTTCCCTTCGCAATCCCCATGGTAGCTCTGATAGCCTTAACAAGACCACCCACATCTTCCATAGAAAAACAATGGCGACTACTGGATTCGTCATCGGAGGACGCCGCCGAAGATCCCTTTGAGGACTCACTCTCCCCTTTGGACCTATCGGAATCAACCATGGCCCGGGTTGGCACATTAGGGGTCGAGGATAGCTGCCGTCCCTGGGTAAAGGACTTAAAGGCGTTCTCCACCTGAGTTGTAATTAAGGTCTGTAAACTGGAGGAAAAACTCAGTGTCTCCTCTGTAATAGTCTGCTCGATACAAGCCCTACACAGCTTTTTAGCCCAGGCCACCGGGAGAACACACTCGCAAAGCCTACACTGCAAATGTTTGGATTTAGTAGAAGCCTTCCCGGACTTTGCTGAGGCTAAGACAAAAAACATACAGAACAGAAAGACCTTTAGTAAACTGACATTCTCGGAGTTCTCTCACCCATCAGATGTGAAGAGGTACCGAAGCCGAGGAAGGACCCTTGCCCTGCGACAAATCTCCTCTGGCGGCCCCATGGGAAGATTGACTGCTGCTGCAGTGGGACTTCTTCTCAGGCTCTGGTAGAGGGCCCTCTGTGTCCCTCTCATCTTGCTTGCCGGCGTCTCCAAGGACCAGGAAGCGAAGGGAGCACTTGAGGCACCGCTCCCATTCAAACATCCCGCCCTTATACCGCCAGCCATGTCACTGCAGCCCCACCTGACCGGCCGCGTCACAAGCACCGCCCCTTGGCGTCAGCATCGGGCACCGCGCGTGACGTCACAGGCCTGCCCCTGGAAGTCCGGCACACTGAGCACTCGGCCTGTGCGCAGTCCCGGACACCCGGCGGCGCCACGTGCAGTATGGCGCCGCCGGACAGAAGGCCCCAGCCACCGACGAAGCCCCCTCTCCAGGAGCTGCAGCCTCAATGACCAGACCGATGGAACCCAAACCGGCCACTCCGCGCCGCACTGCATCTTCTGAGTAAGACCCTCCAGGGCCCCCCCTTGGGATTCCAGCCGCATGGTCCTCCATGCAGCCCCCATTCGCCTGAGGCTCCCCGTTAAATGACAAGGAACCAACTGACATGTGGAGAGGAACCACCCCTTTTAAAGCCTGGTGGTTCCCTGTCCTTGGAGGGCGGATCCCTCTCTTGTTCTGGGTGCTGTCATGGACGACGGATAAAACCAGATATATTCCCATCTCACTTGTTTATTTTCACCAGGTAAACTAATATAACTGCACAAAATTTAGAAAAAAATATTTCTAACATGCAAAAACAAAACCCAAAAAGATTAGTGACCAATATAGCCATCTTTCTTTATGATGACAATCAACAGCCTTCCATTCATAGATTCTGTCAGTTGCTTGAACTGTTTACGATCAACATTGTGTGCAGCAGCCACCACAGCCTCCCAGACAGTGTTCCGAGAGGTGTACCGTTTTTCCTCCCTGTAGATCTCACATTTTAGGAGGGACCACAGGTTCTCTATGGGGTTCAGACCAAATGAATAAGGGGGCCATTTCATTTTTTCTTCTTTTAGACCTTTACTGGCCAGCCACGCTGTGGGGTAGTTGGATGCATGTGATGGAGCATTGTCCTACATGAAAATCATGTTTTTCTTGAACGATACAGACCTCTTCCTGTACGTACTGCTTGAAGAAGTTGTCTTCCAGAAACTGGCAGTAGGTCCGGGAGTTGAGCTTCACTCCGTCCTCAACCAGAAAAGGTCCCACAAGTTCATCTTTAAGGATACCAGCCCATACCAGTACCTCACCTCCACCTTGCTGGCGTCTGAGTTGGAGTGGAGCTCTCTGCCCTTTACTGATCCAGCATCTGGCCCATCCATCTGGCCCATCAAGAGTCACTCTCATTCCATCACTCCATAAAACCTTTGAAAAATCAGTCTGAAGATATTTCTTGGCCCAGTCTTGATGTATTATCTTATCTTTCTTATTCAAAGGTGGTCGTTTTTCAGCCTTCCTTACCTTGGCCATGTCCCTGAGTATAGCACACCTTGTGCTTTTTGATACTCAATTAACATTGCAGCTCTGAAATATGGCAAAACTGGTGGCAAATGGCATCTTGGCAGCGTCACGCTTGATTTTCATCAATTCGTGGGCAGTTATTTTGAGCCTTTTTTGCCCAACATACTTTGTGCGCACCTGTTGGCTATTTGCCATGAAACGCTTGATTGTTCGGTGACACTTCAAAAGTTTGGCAATTTCAAGACTACTGCATCCCTCTGCAAGACATCTCACAATTTTGGTGGTTGAGCGTTTTAGCTGGCTGCCTGCAGTGTTTTCCTTGACTGGTCTCCCTGAGATCAATGAGTACTTTGTGATGTTGGTCTACCAGGCACTGCTGTCACTTAGCCAGAATCCTACTCCACACTGATAAGGGGCAATACCCCGAAACAGCTGTCTGTGGATGGGTACCTGGCTCTGTTAATTCCCTTGTCATATCCTTAACTCGTAACTGAGTGGGATATTGACTAAAAGGGCCACTTAATATGGTGGTTATGGTGGTCTCCGCAAGGATTCCACCCCAGGGCTAGGTCCTTCCATGGAGGGATATCTGGCTAGTCCCGTGTTTGAGACTCTTAATTGAGGCTCCATGGACTCCATTTTCATATCTCACAATTTTGGACTTTTCAGAGCCTGTCAAATCTCTCTTCTGACCCATTTTGCCTAAGGAAAGGCATTTGCCTAATAATTAAGCACACCTTATATAGGGTGTTGATGTTGTTATACCACACCCCTCCTCATTACAGAGATGCACATCACCCGATTTACTTAATTGGTAGTTGGCTCTCAAGCCTATACAGCTTGGAGTAGGACAACATGTATAAAAAGTATCATGTGATCAAAATACTAATTTGCCTAATAATTCTGCACACAGTGTATTTACGCAGCGTCTGCACAGCAAAAGTGAAAGTCCAATCACTTTGCCAGAAAACACGCTTTTTTTTAAAAGAGCGCACAAAAAAGAGCAATGTGTGAATGTAGCCTTTACCAGGTTTTGGTTGCTGCGTTTTTTCTGTGTTTTGGCCATAGAACAAAGCCAAAAAAACGCAAAAAAGAAGTGACATGCTCATTCTTTCAAAAACGCAGCAAAACCTGAGGTGTTGACACTTTCTGCAGAGAACAAAAATCAATATGGACTTCCGGTTCCGGCGCCATCACAGGTACACGGGAGTGAGGACGCTCCCGGCACCAGCCAGCCATAGACCGGCATTACCAACCCCCACGACTGCGCCGACGGCTCGGTGTAACTCACCGCGGCTCCCGCAGCGACCCGGCACAGTGGAGCGGTGGTTGCGGAGCGCAGGAGGTGGTAAGCACACAGCCACACGACCGCCTGCTTGGACGGAGGGAAGAGGCAAGATGGCGGTGCCTGCCCAGTCGGCTGCGACTAAGAGGAAGGAGTGTGGGACACAGGAACTCCCGCAGCGCCAGAGAACAGAGTGCGGGGAGCACGGAGGCACCCGAGGTATGCAGGGGAAGACAAAAGGAGGGAGCCCCAGAATGGATACTGGTGTGCAGAGAACGGGCCAGCAGCAGGACAGCAATATAGGAGCCAGGGAGGCAATTGAATCCCTGAGGGCTGATATCACAGCTGCAGTGTGGGAGGCGGTGAGGGATGCACTGGAGTACATAAGGGAAGCAACTGCTAGACATGCAGGCAGGTTAGACCACCTTGAACAAAGGGTGTCTGACTTGGAGGACAGACTGAATGCAAAGGAGCAGGAGCTGGAGGAGGCACAGAAAAGAAATGCTTGGATGGCTGATAAATTGGAGGATTTGGAGAATAGATCAAGAAAAAGTAATTTACGCATCACGGGGCTGCCTGAATCTGTATCCTTTCAGCAACTGGACACTGTATTTGAGAGTGACTTGCCTGCAGCCCTGGGCATAGAGGGCCTGTGTAGAGTGGAAAGAGCACACAGGTTGGGGCCCCGAGGGGACCTGCCCAGGGGACTTTTGATAGTGAAGGAGGCACATGGAGTAATAGGCTGTCCAGAGGTCCAAGACAGGCCATAGCCAAGTATCTTGATTTTAAGGACAAAGATAAACTTCTGCGGGCCTTCAGGGCTAGAAGGCGCCCACTGGAAATACTTGGGCATAAAGTGGTCCTGCATGAAGACATTTCAGCCTTGGTGGCGAGACAGAGGCGAGCTTTCAGTGATGTTTGTGGCATGCTGTACCGAAGGGGTATACAGTTCCAACTCCAATATCCGGCAGTGCTCAGAACAAGAGGAGAGGATGGCACGTTTCAAAGAAGGCAGAATCCGGAAGAGGCTATGAGGGCGTTTATGAGGCCGCCGTGTCACTCGCCGCCTAACAGGAGAGAAGGCAATGGTTCCCCAAGAGGAGGTCCATCAAGTACGGTTGAGACACCAGCTTGAGGAGGAAGTTGCGACTGAAGGTGTTTGATGAGGACGCTTGCACGTGAACACTGATAGCGGAAGGTGATTTTTCGCTCTGCTGAGTCGGTATGTATGAGCGTGTTTTTTTTTGTTTTTTTCCCCCCTCTGTGGACGGACTTAATACTGCTGGAAGCAGGATGTGTTGACTCCCATATTGAGACTTGGCCGATTGACTGGAGGCTGATATTTGATATCTATGCAGAGGCTTGGCTGGTGGGGGGAGGAGGTATCCGTGTTGGAAAAAAAGGAAGTACGGAGATGAGCTGGTGCATATTTAGGTGGAGGGAGAGGGAAGGGGTGGGTTGGGTCAGAGGAATTTCACAGGATTATATGGTTAAATTACCGTTGGGGATGTTTGGTTGGGGGGAGGGGGGTTTTCTTACTGGGAGGTTGGGAGGGTTAGGGATTGAGAGGCGAAAGATTCTGAGATATCGGGTCAGCTGCTGGATTTGCTTCAACATCTTCTATTCGGGAGGGGGTACGGGACCTCCGGGGTGTCTGTATATAGACAATAGTTAGAATTATTACTTGGAATATTAAAGGACTCTGGTCCCCAGAGAAAAGGCTGATGGTGCTCTGACACCTCCGGAGGTTACGGGCTGACATAGCTCTTTTGTAGGAGACTCATTTGCCTCAACACGATATGTTTAGGATGAATAGGCTATGGGTGGGGGAAGTTTATGGGTCAGGGGCGGTGGGCCGACATGCAGGAGTTCTCACCCTGGTGAGCAAGGGCTTTCCTCATAAGCTGTTACAATGTCGCCATGACGACGAGGGGAGACATGTACAGGTGGTTCTGGAGACTCCCAAGTGGGACCTTGAATATACATAATATATACGCGCCTAATGCTGATAGAACTCCTTTTTTTACCACTCTGGGAGCGGAGATGATGAGGGCGGGTTTGAATACGCTTGTTGTAGGCGGGGACATGAATGAAGTCCTTGAGGTGAAAGGAGGACAGATCGGGTACGAGAGGAGAAGGGAGAGATGGACTGGGAGGGACACGAGTGGGGCCCCTACGGGGATTGGTGGAGGACCTGGGTCTTCACGATGTCTGGCGTCTGCATCACCTGGTGGACCGCCAGTACACACATTATTCGCACCCACACGGCTCGTGGTCAAGGATTGATCTACTTCTGGTTAGCAATGATTTGTTGACAAAGGTGGAGGAGACAGACATCTTGGATTTAGTGATTTCTGACCATAGTCCAGTGACGATGACTTTGGGTGAGAATTTCCCGAGGGGCACCGACTTGATTTGGCGGTTTCCACATTACATACAGACTGATAAGGACTTCGCTCGGCTTATGTGGGAATGGTGGACGGATTATAAAATGTGCAACCTGCCTGAGACTCTGGATTCTACTCTGTTTTGGGAGACGGCCAAGGCGGTTTTAAGAGGGAGGGTGATGGCGTATGCAACGACACTTAAAAAGAAAACACATTCTTCCTACTTGGCAACGAGTGGCCAGGTGCGAGAAGGATATAGGCCAGGGGTCTCAAACTCGGCTGGGTTGGTGGGCTGCACATAGAAAAAAAATTTTTTATCGGGGGGCCGCATTGCTTGTAGGACTAAGGGTACCGTCACACCAGGTGACATCGCCGGAGATATCGCAGGCGATGCACGGGAGCGCGCACATTTTTGGCACCCCGCCAGCGTCGCGTGTTTACATGCGCTGATACCTTCGGCGATGCTTTGGCGATGTTTCAGGCGACGTCTCTGTTGGGGTGTCTAGAAACCCCAGCAGGGATCCCGTAACATGGGAGCCTATGGCTCCCATCGCCTGTAATATCGCCATTGGCGATGTTACTCGGGGCGATGCTTACACATCGCCTGAGAGTGGTTGCCTGATTTCACAGCAGTGCTGTGAAACTAGGCGACCACTCTCAGCCGATTTTTCGGCGCAAAATCGCCACTTTACACGGGCGACTCGCCGGCGATGACGCTGATGATAGGCCACCCCCTGCATCGCCTGCAAAATCGCCAGCGATGTCACCTGGTGTGATGGTACCCCAAGTGACATGTTTAGTAATACCAGATTTTTTGGTCAATGTAGTAATGTCCAAATTCTGATCCCCTTCTTGTAGTAATGTCCCCATCTTGGTCCCTTTCTTGTACTAGTATCCCCAACCTGATCCCCTTCTGTAGTAATGTCCCCCATGCTGGTCCCCTTTTGTAGTGATGTCACCATCCTGTCCCCCATGCTGGTCCCCTTTTGTAGTGATGTCCCCATCCTGGCCCCCATAGTGTAGTAATGTTCACATCCTGGCCCCCATAGTGTAGTAATGTCCTCCATGCTGATCCCCTTTTGTAGTGATGTCACCATCCTCACCCCATAGTGCAGTAATGTCCCCCATGCTGGACCCCTTTTTTATTGATGTCCCCAACCTGATCGGCCTTCTTTTTACACACACACATATATTCACTCACAATCACACCCACTCACCACACTCACATTAACACACACACTCACACTCACTCATGTGGAGCAAAAGGGGGGGAAAGCACAACCCATGAGCAGTACCTGGTGGTCTAGTGGGGGCGTCAATAACAGATGTGGGGGGTTCGCATCTCACCTTTGGAGGTTCTGCAACCCTGCACAACCTCGGCGTATCGCAGTGGAAGGCTCCGGACTCCAGCGGTCGGGGTTTCCTCCACGAGCAGCTCCTTCTTCCAGTCAGGTGACTCGAGCAAGCCGATCACCTGCCCCTGTGACGTTCTCGGTTACGTCACCGCAAGTCCTTTGGATTCTGTTAGCGGAGACTCTGGTTCACCGCTGCTCCTGCTGCAACCCTCGGATGGAGATATGATATTTGTACAGAAGTGTGTGATTATAACAGAAGTGCTAGAGCACAGGAGGCACACGTTTAATAACCTTTAATACCACAACGTGTTTCCATGGCGATCCGCCGTCTTCATCAGGTAAATCCATCTGATGAAGACGGCGGACCGCCAAGGAAACGCATTGTGGTATATTAAAAGTAATTAAACGTGTGCCTTCTGTGCTCTAGCACTTCTGTTATAATCGCGCACTCTGACACCCTCGCGCACTCAAGAGGCACTCACAGACACGCACACTAACAGGCGCTCACAGACACGCACACTAACAGGCGCTCAGCACAGACACTCTGCGCACAGACACTCACTGGCGCACAGACACTCACTGGCCACAGACACTCACTGGCGCACAGACACTCACTGGCGCACAGACACTCACTGGCGCACAGACACTCACTGGCGCACAGACACTCACTGGCGCACAGACACTCACTGGCGCACAGACACTCACTGGCGCACAGACACTCACTGGCGCACAGACACTCACTGGCGCACAGACACTCACTGGCGCACAGACACTCACTGGCGCACAGACACTCACTGGCGCACAGACACTCACTGGCGCACAGACACTCACTGGCGCACAGACACTCACTAGCACAGACACTCACTAGCACAGACACTCACTAGCACAGACACTCACTAGCACAGACACTCACTAGCACAGACACTCACTAGCACAGACACTCACTAGCACAGACACTCACTAGCACAGACACTCACTAGCACAGACACTCACTAGCACAGACACTCACTAGCACAGACACTCACTAGCACAGACACTCACTAGCACAGACACTCACTAGCACAGACACTCACTAGCACAGACACTCACTAGCACAGACACTCACTAGCACAGACACTCACTAGCACAGACACTCACTAGCACAGACACTCACTAGCACAGACACTCACTAGCACAGACACTCACTAGCACAGACACTCACTAGCACAGACACTCACTAGCACAGACACTCACTAGCACAGACACTCACTAGCACAGACACTCACACTCACACATGACTCACAGGCACTCACATCAACACACACTTTTATTACCCTAACCATGCTGGCGGCGGTCCAGTGCATGGGGCCGCCGCGGTCTCCTCTTTAATATTACTTCCGGCCGCTTCACTCTGCCACTTGCTCTACCACTTCAATGCAGGCCGCCGTCAGCCAATGAGAGGTCCGCAGGTGACGTCGCCGTATCATTGGCTGAGGGCTTGTATTGAGCTTACAGAGCAGCAGAGCGAGCGGCAGAGACAGTGAAGTGGCCGGAAGTAGTATTATAGCGGAGACCGCGGTGGCCCCGGCGTCCCCATGCACTGGACCACCGCCAGCATGGTCAATTGTCCAAGGGGTCGGGGGCCGCACATGGAAGCTCCAGGGGCCGCATGCGGCCTGCGAGTTTGAGACCCCTGATACAGGCGATACTAACAATGCCCAACTGAAGTCAATAGGCGAAGATGGCTAGAGGCGAAAGTTTGATGCATGGGCACGAAGAAGGGAGGTAATGGGTAAATTGACACGGGATGCGGAGTTACACAAATATGGGGACAAGGCAGGGAGGTTGCTAGCTCATCTGGCAAAGGGTAGGAATTCTACAACCCAGATCGCATCCATTAGGGATACGAATGGAGTGATTACCTCCAATCCAAAAGAGATCAATGCTGGCCTGGGGTCATACTATGCGTCTCTTTATGCCAAAAGATCATGCGATTCGACATTGGGCCAAGAATGGTTAGAGGGAATTGAGATGCCGGTGGTTACAGAGGAGGAATTAGGAGACTTAAATAGGGAAATCTCGGAGGATGAGGAGAAAAAGAGACCATTAAGAAACTAAATATTCACAAGGCACCAGGGCCGGATGGGTTTGGGGCCAGCCTATATAAGAGTCTGATTGACCAGATAGCCCCACATTTGAGGGATATGTATAATGACTTCTTGAATGGTAAAGAGATACCTGAACAACTAAATACGGCATATATTAAGCTTCTCCCTAAGGGAGAGAAATCTTCAGATGACCCGGCAGCATTCCGCCCAATCTCCCTGATTAACCAGGACCTGAAGATACTTTCCAAGATTCTGGTGGATCGCTTGGCTGGACTGCTTCCGCGTTGGGTAGGTAAGGAACAAAATGGTTTTGTTAAGGGGAAGGCGGCTGTAGCTAATGTGCGTAAAGCTATTATGGTACTAGAGGCGGTTCACCTGGACGTCTGGATGGGAGGGGGGGCTCTGGCCATGGTCATTCTTGACGCAGAGAAGGCTTTTGACAGTGTGGGATGGCCATGGCTGGAGCGGGTCCTTGACAAGATGGGATTCTCGGGGGGCCTACCCTAGGGCATACGTGCACACTCCGGGGTTCCTGTCAGACCCTATTAAGTTGGAGAGGGGAACGCATCAGGGATGCCCTCTGTCGCCGTTGCTTTTTAATCTGGCCATTGAGCCTCTTTCTAGATATCTAAATGGCCCTGGGAGCTTCACGGGCATTAGGGTGGGAAACACAATTTTGAAATCGAATTTATTTGCTGACGACATCATACTCTATATGGCGAATCCTGTTGGAGACCTAGAGGAGGTGCTGGAGAAGTTTGAGGTATTCCATAGGATCGCAGGGTTCCGATTAAACCTGGCGAAATGCGAATTTTGCCCCTGAGGTTGGCAGACGGATTTTACAGGATGAGTGGCAACGTGGCATATACCGGGGAATAAAGGTGGCTACCAAGGAAGTCAAATATCTGGGTATAGTGTTGGGTAAAGATGCCAGGGATATTTATCGTTTGAATTTTCCCCCCATTAAAGCGAAAATCGAGCAGGAGGTGGAAAGATGGAAGGCTCTCCCGTTGTCTTTGCTAGGCAGAGTTCATCTTATTAAGATGATTAGTTTCCCAAGTCTGTTGTACCCCTTGCAGACGGTCCGGCTCCTGCTTCGACATACAGATGTTAATAGACTCAATAGGGCTTTTTCTAAGTTTCTGTGGAAGGGGAGAAGTAATAGAATAAAGCTGCGCATGCTGATGTTTTCCAAGGAGGAAGGGGGTCTGGATATAATTTAGCTTGTGTCTTCCGGCATGTGGTGGACTGGCTGAGAGGAACGAGCCTACATTGAGATTACGAACTGGAGGCGCAGTGGTGCGCACCATGGAGTTTGGGAGCAGTATTGCAGGCCCCGGGAGGGGGGGGGGGGGGGAAACGGGACTGGGTCCGTCTGTCAAACATTCGATTATATTCAAGGATACTAGGGCAGCATGGAAAGCGGTAAGGTGTAAGTTGGGATTGTCATGGAGAACATCGAGACATACGCCGCTTTGGGATAATCCGGATTTCCCCAGGGGAGGGAAAATGCCTTATTTAAGATATGGAAGGAGAGAGGGGTTAACACACTTCAGGATTTGATTAAGACTTCAAACCAAAGATGGATGACAGCCAAAGAGGCATTAGAGACTTGGCATCTGAGCTCCTCTCACATCTTGCAGTTTGCTCAGCTAAAATATAATTTGTTTTCGAGACTCCGGGATGTTGGGGGAAGGGGGGGGGGAGGGAGTGTCAGCCCTCGGTGTTAGATGCCCTCCTCTCACCGCAGGCGCCTGCGGCCACTATATCCTCTATATACATGACACTCAGGCGTAGTTTGATCGCCTCAGGACCCACACATCTATTTAAGGGGTGGGAGACGAGGCTGACGAATGAAGACGTGGGGGACGTAATAGTGGATGGTTGGATGGACTTGCGCAAGCATGTGAAGGATGAAAGGTGGAGAGATGCACACTATAGGATGATTCACAGAGCCATTTTTGGATTTAATATTCCAGCAAACTCTACTAATCCAGATAGACGATTGACGTGTCCGAAATGTAACGGATATAGAACTGACATGTTCCATGGGACTTGGGAATGTGCTCAGGTGCAGGCTAAATAGAGGGAGGTCAAGGGTTGGATTGGGGGCATATTGGGGGTAGATTTGCCGCTAAACAACGAGATTTGGGTATTTCATGACTTCTCGGGTCACTCTATTCCTAAACGAGGGCGTACTTTTTTGCATACTGCAGTACTTTTGTATAAACGACTTATCCTACGTCAATGGCTGGGTGCGAGCGTACCTGGCCTAACTAGTTTGATTGCAGATTTGAAACACGCACTGGGGCTTGAAAAATTGGAGACAGAAACGGATAAGGAGAATAAGGTGAGGACGTTTTTCTCTACATGGAGAGACTTTATTTTGTATAATCTTTCTAGATCTGAAATTGACCGATTGGTAATGCCATTTCGCAACACCCAATGGTACTGCTTGGAGGATCTGGGAGGTACTCTCAGGGGATTACAGATTGGTTCTACTCTCCCGTAGTTGTTTGGGCTTTGATAGTAGCTGCTTTGATCTCAGGAAACGAATTAGGCAAATATGAGGGCGGATGGGAGGTGTGGGGTAGGTGGTTTCTTCTGACTGTTATTGTTTTGTGAATTGTTTGTATTTTACAATGCTTAATTCTTGATTCAGTTGATGTCATTACTATGGATGGCAATGTTTATTGTATGAGGAATGATGAATGGAAAAACAATAAGTATTGAAAAAATCCAATAAAAACTGTTTTAAAAAAAAAAAAAAAAAAACAATATGTGTGGACAGCTAATCCCATAGGTTTTGCAGGGAAACAAAAACACAGGAAAGGATTAGCACAGATTTACATAAAACCAAGGCAAAACCTGACCTCAAATCTGAAGCAAACACCTAAGGGTACCCTGCCCCCGATCTAATCCCTCTGCCCGCCGGTCACCTCCTCCCGCTTAACCTCTGGTGTTGGCTCCTCTGTCCCGCTGGCTCCTCCAGTCCCTGCTCCTCCGGTATCTGCTCTTCCGATGCCCGCTCCTCCGGCTGTCTTTCTCTGGTCGGCTCCTCTGCATCACCTCTCTCTGCATTGAGATGAGAATGCAGAGGAGCAATGGGCACAGTGATAGCCCTGGAACAGTGATCCATTGTGTGATCACTGTGCCAGGGCTGTCGGATCGCTTTCTGCAGCTCGATCCCATGCAGGGGGATCGGGCTGCAGAGTAACGATCTGACAGCCTGGGCGCAGTGACCCACTATGTGGATCACTGCACCTGGGCTGTCAGATCGCTTTCTGCAGCTCAATCTCCATGCAGGGAAATCGGGCTGCAGAGTAGCAGATCTGACATCTGGGCGCAGTGACCCATTATGTGATCACAGTGCCAGGGCTGTCAAATCACTTCACTGCAACGTCGGGTCACCTGACCAAAGCCTCAGAGATCATGTGATCTCTGAGACTTGGGTTTGCACAGTGATGCTGCACTGTATGGCAATGATCTGCCATACAGTGCATCATCACTATGACACCAGAGACTGCAACAAGAGAACACTTGATGCCTTGCTGCAGTCTCTGGATGTAGCAGAGGCGATCGAGTGTCGTGGGACCTTCGTTTTGGACTACGTCGGGTCTTTATAATAAAGATAATAAAAAACAAAAAAAACAAAGATTTTTCTCTGTGTGGTGTATTTTTTGACTATTTACTAGAGATTCCTAATGGCCGGGTCTAACATTGGCCTGACATTATGAATCTCGGGCTTACTGCCAGCTGCCAATAAAAAAAGCTGGCATTAACCACTTTATTACCCAGCTTGCCACTGGCACCAGGGAAAATGGAAGAGCCTGGGTACAGGGCCAGAAAATGGCGCTTCAATGAATGAGCCATTTTCTGGGGTGGCTGCGGGCTGCAATTCGCAGCATGGGGGGCCCAGAAAGCTTGGGCCTCTCCATGCTAAGGATTCCAGCCCCCAGTTGCCTAGTTGTACCTGACGGAACCAAAAATATGGCGGAGCTCCACATTATTTTTTTTGTAGAATTAGTTCTAGAAAAAAAAAAAAAAAAAATGGGCTTCACTGTATTTTTGGTTGCTACCCAGGTACAACGAGGCAGCTGGGGGTTGGTGGCAGTCCGTAGCTGCCAAGTTGTACCTGGCTGGACCAAAAATATGGCAGAACCTCACGTCTTTTTTATTTTATTTTATTTTTTTTTAAATCAGTGCTATAAATAAAGATAAAATTATGGGATTTTTTTTGTACTTACCGTAAAATCTTTTCTCCTAGTTTTCTCCATCATTGGAGGACAAAGGACCGTTGGTGTATGCTTTTCTGCCACTAGGAGGCGACACTAAGTAGAGACAAAAGTTAAGCCCACCTTCCTGCAGTATACACCTGTACGTTGGCGTAGATAGTCAGTTTAGTACTAAAGCAGTAGGAGATCATGTTAATACGGTACAAGAAAACGTAAGCCAAGGATATGTACAGATTATCGACAATTGAAAAGTGCTGTTTCCCCCAATGATGAACTAGGAGAAAAGGATTTTATGGCAAGTACACAAAAATGTGTTTCTCTGTTGTATGATTGGGGGACACAAGTCCGTGGGACGTCCTAAAGCAGTCCCCGGGTGGAAATTAGTTGAATAGCGGTCGAGCATCATGCGCTAGCTGCTTACAGATGCACGACTGCTGCCTTCACAATTATTCTGCCTAGGCTTGCATCTGCAGAGGCCTGGGTGTGCACGTTGTAATGCTTGGTGAAGGTATGTAAGCTGGACCAGGTTGCGGCTTTGCAAACCTGAGTTGCCGAGGCCTGGTGGCGAATGGCCCATGAGGCGCCCACTGATCGAGTTGAATGAGCCTTGATCCCCTCTGGAGTTTGCATACCCTTGACATGGTAGGATTCTTGGATTGTCAATCAGATCCATCTTGCCAACGTGGACTTATATGCAGCCATCCCTTTCCTAGGTCCGTTGGGTATGACGAACAAGGTTTCTGTTTTTCAGAATGGGGCTGTTCTGGAGACGTAGCGTCTGAGCGCCCTAACTAGGTCCAGGGTATGGAGCTGCTTTTTGAAGCGATGTACTGGGGTTGGGCAAAAGGATGGGAGAACGATGTCCTCATTAGGGTGGAAGTTGACACCACCTTGGGCAGGAAGGATGGGGACGGCCAAAGAACCACTTTATCCTTGTGGAAGGATTGGAAGAGGGGGCGGCAGGATAGGGCGGCTAGTTCGGACACACGCCTGATTGATGTGATTGCGACCAAGAAGGTGACTTTCCATAAGAGATGAATTAACGGAACTTCCTGCAGGGGCTCAAATGGGGGCTCCTGTAGGGCGCCAAGAACTAGGTTTAGGTCCCAGACGGTCACGGGTGTCTTGTAGGGGGGCTGAGCGCACAAGACCTCCTGTATGAATGTCTTGACCTGTGGTTTGGACGCAATCCTGTATTGAAATAAAAAGGCTTAGTGCTGTGATTTGGCCCTTGATGGAGCTGGGTGCTAAGCCAGAGTTAAGGCCGGTTTGAAGGAACTCCAGGATTGAGGGAATCGAGAAAAGGAGTGAGTCACGTTTGCGGTCCTCGCACCACCGGAAGAAGGCTCTCCAGGTGCGGTGATAGATACACGAGGACGTTGGTTTTCGGGCATTAATCATGGTGGTTATGACATCTGGTGCAAATCCTGCTTGGGTCAGGATCCAGGATTCAATAGCCATGCCGTTAAAGACAGGGCTCCTGAGTTCTGGTGGTAAATGGGGCTCTGGGATAGAAGGTATGGTCGGTTTGGGAGTGGCCAGGGCACGTCAACGAGGAGCTATGCGAGCTCTGCGTACCATGCCCGTCGTGGCCACTCTGGGGCGACAAGTAGTACCTGAGTTCTCTCCACTTTGATCTTTCTGATTACACGCAGGATCAGCGGTAGGGAAGGGGGGGGGGGGGGGGTAAGAGATGAATGGAGGTTGGAATTGGTGCCAGGGGAGGCCCAGCGAGTCCATTCCTAGCGCCAGATGATCCAGGGACCTGGCTACAAAAGCCGGGACTTTGTTGTTCATTCTTTTTTTTTTTTTTTCTCATAAATGATGTTTATTATCCATTTTTCACACATAAACAAATGACAACAATACAGGTAATGCAGTAATTCAACAGAATCAGAAATAGGGAAGGGGGGAAAAGGAGGGGAAGGGAAGGGGAAAGGATAATATCCCAAGTGTCGTTTCAACGAAGTCAACCAGGGTGTCTCATTTTAGAAGAGCATTGTTGATGTGTGCAACTCCGTGTGGTAGAGAGTCCAGAGGATTCTGTATGAAAGAGGCAATCTCGGTCTCTGCGGAGGCAATCATGTCTCTAGTCGTATCTTTGCATACCTCCCTGTTGATAAAGGCTCTTAATGGGAGTCTTAAAACTGACTTCATGCAAGACGACTCAAAGCCGATCGTCCAAGTTATATATTAGAGAGGAATCACATGAGAGGTATTCCCTGTCAAGTGGATGGCCACGTAGTAAACTTTCACAGTCAACCTAGGAAGGTCGTGGAGGTGAGGGGAACTAGAAGGGGGTGAAGAAATAGAATGGCAATGAGAGAATAAACAAAAAGCAGGAAAGTGGGTAGCAGGAGGAAAAGAAGGAGGAAGGGAGCTAGAGGAGAGGGTATAGGAGGATATGAAGAAGGGGAGGAAACCGATAGAACCACCAACACCCGGGATGTGGGAGGCCAAAACAGAGCCAGCCGCACCTGGCCGACGGAAAAAAGTAGTCTGGTCCGCCCCTGGGCCCGCACCACTCACGTCACGAGACAGGGACCGGGGAATATAATGTCGATTCCTACAGCGGGGGTCGTTGGGCCAGCGGGTGTGCTCCCCATAAATCCCAAGCCCCGGACACGTAACGCCGTGCACCGTGATCTAGCGTTAGAAGATAAAACTGGAATGGTATCCACGGTCCGCGCTGCTGCTCTTTATCCAAGGAATCCACAAGAGGTTATTACCATCAAAAGTTCTTTATTTCATCACACCAACGCGTTTCGGTGCTGTCCCAGCACCTTCCTCAGTGCTGGGACAGCACCGAAACGCGTTGGTGTGATGAAATAAAGAACTTTTGATGGTAATAACCTCTTGTGGATTCCTTGGATAAAGAGCAGCAGCGCGGACCGTGGATACCATTCCAGTTTTATCTTCTGATTTCCCGCGGTTTTGTGGCGTTGGTGGAGGTTCTGCAGCAGCTGCCTTATGCTTTTAAACTGGTTGTGAGTCTCACAACCATAAAAGGTGAGTGGATAAACTTATAATCCACATAAGAACTATAGTGTCTGTTTGATAGGGCACAATCTGCGCCTCTTGTATCTCCCTTCTTTTCTAGTGATCTAGCGTTAGGTAGTATTCATGACAAAAGATTGAGTTTATCTTGTCAGTGAGGTCACTCATAGTCGGGGGAGAGGGTTGTTTCCATTTGGAGGCGATACAGATTCTGGCCGCCGTCAAAACATACGTCAATATCCGACGTATCACCGGAGGATATGTCATGACCCCCACATGGAGAACCGCAATCTGCGGCTCCAATGGGATCCTCTTCTCCGTGACGGAGTCCAAAAGCCCCGACACTAGCAGCCAGAACTGTGCCACCCTAGGACAACCCCACCACATGTGGGATAAATCTCCTTGCATTCCACATTGCTTCCAGCACTGCGGCGACGTCCCTTTGCCGAAGCTCGCCAATCTCGTCGGGCTGGTGTACCATCGTAGGTGGATTTTTTTGAGCAACTCAATGTGGTTAATGCATTTGGATGCTTCCCTCACACAGTGTATAGCATCCTCCCAATCCTCCTCTGTCGCCCTGAATGAGAGGTCTTGTTCCCATCTAATTGCGTAAGATAGTCTCGGAGGGGCGTCTTTGTCAATCAGGTCTGAATACAAGGCCGACAACAATTTCAGTGGTCTGGGAATTGCAGTCAGGGAGCGTCGCAACGCCGAGGGAGCCCCCGGAGGGCCCAGGTCGTGAGAGAAGACGGGGGAGCGCATGAAGTGCACAATCTGATGGAAGTGTAAAAAGGTGGTTTTAAGGTCCGGGTACTTGCACAGCCATTCCTCCAGAGCAAGCACTCTATTACCCTGTAGAAGATCCGCGAGGGTTTTAGGGCCCGCGAGTCTCCAAGGAGACACCGAAAATGTAGGGATCAACCAGCAGAACGCCTCCAACGGGAAATCTCCAGGAGGGATCTTGGTCTACTTTCCCTGTAATGAGCGGTGGACCGCTAGTAGTTCAGAAATTGAATTGAGAAAATTAGTGTCTGGCAGGCGACTCACTGAGTTCGCCGCAAGGAGAGATTGCAAGGAGCCCTTCCCCAGCAAGCCCTCCTCTATCAACTTCCATCCTTGAGAGTCCTCATTGTGCCACCACTTCCCCACCGCCTCCAAAACCACCGCCCTCCGGTATTTCTCCACATCCGGCACCCCCATCCCCCCTCTTGTCAGATGGCGATACAATAGGGAACCCCTGACCCTAGCCGATGCCGTCCCCCAAACACATCTAAAAATCATGCGCTGAAGGCGCAGTAGTTGCTTCTTGGAGTAGTGAATCGGGACGCATCTGAAGAGATACAAAATTTTAGAAAGCCACAACATCCTCACCGCCTGGATCCTGGCTATCCACGACATAGAGTCCAGTGGAAGGTCCGAAAGGGCTCCCCCAAGGTCAACCATAAGGCAGTCCATGTTTTTCTCCGCCGCATGTTTGGAGGGATACAGAATGATCCCCAGATATGGTATACCCGTTAATGAGCATTTAAAAGGGAACGAGGCGGTGAGGGCAGTCATGTCCTTGTCTGATAGTCCAATAGGGAGTAACACAGACTTAGTTGCATTGAGCTTATAGTATGATGTCTGTGCGAAGCAGTAAAGCTTCTGTACAATGCCAGGGAGAGAGGAAAGGGGGTCTTCCGTAACCACAATGACATCATCGGCATACAAACCGACTACATGCTTATGTCGCCCCACCACAATTCCAGCAATCGTCGGGTCCGCCCTCAATGATATCGCCAGTGGCTCCATAACCAGAGCGAAGACCAAAGGCGAAAGGGGACATCCTTGGCGGGTGCCATTGGCGATACAGAAGAGCCTGGACTTATATCCATAGGACAAGACTCTTGCACACGGGTTTGAATAAAGCCCAAGAATCGCTGTCGAGATAGGGCCCGTAATGCCGAAAGCCAAGAGGACCTCCCTAAGGTAACCCCAGTGTACCCTATCGAACGCCTTCTCGGCGTCTAACGACAAGAATACACTGGGGGCGCCTCTCCTCTCTGCTATCTCTATCAAGTCCAGCATTCTCCTTGTCCCGTCATTCGCTTGCCTACTCTGCACAAACCTGTTGTTCATTCTTGACGCCATGAGGTCTACGTCGGGGGTTCCCCAGCGCCGACAGATTTGTAGGAAGACTTCAGGATGAAGGGACCATTCTCCTGAGGCCAGCCCCTGGTGGCTTAGTAAGTCTGCTGCCCAGTTGTCTACTGCTGATATGACCGACTGGGTTTTATCCGTCCAAAGTAGCATATGTTCCACTTCGTGCATTGCGGCTTTGCGGCGTGTGCCGCCCTGGTGATCGATGTGAAAATTTTGGAGTGCTAGGCGGATCGCTTGCAGCTCCAGGATGTTGATTGGGAGATGTGACTCCTGAGGTGTCCAGTGGCCTTGTGCCTTGTGCTGACGATAGACAGCCCCCCCCCTAGCCGAGAAGGCTGGCGTCAGTGGTTACCACTAGCCACTGGACTGAGAGTAAGGATTTTCCCTGCGTGAGCGATGATGTCGTGTCCACCATTTGAGTGCCTTTTTGACCTGCATGCGTAGGTGGTGCTTGCGGTCGAGGCTGAAGCGGCTTTTGTCCCAAGCTGAGAGGAGGGAGAGCTGCAAGGGCCGGAAGTGTAGCTGAGCGAAGGGAACTGCTTCCATCGCCGCTACCATGTTTCCTAGGACCCCCATGCTGAAACGGATGGATTGAGGTGCACGGCTGCAAACAGTGTGAACTCCTTTGCGGATTGCCGTGGCCTTGTCTTGAGGTAGTATGACGAGGCCTCGTGTTGTGTCTAGGGTCACCCCTAGGAAGTTTATCGTCCGTGCTGGTCTTGGGGGATGATTTTTCTAGGTTTATGAGCCATCCTAGGCAGGAGACTGTGTCCGTAGTTATTTGGATGCTGTCGAGGCATGCTTGGAAGGATAGTCCCTTGATTAGTAAATCGTCTAGGTAGGGGAGAACGACAACTGCCTGCGAGTGAAGGCTGGTCATGACAGTCGCCATGACCTTTGTGAAGACTCTGGGAGCGGTTGCCAAGCCAAAAGGCAGGGTGACAAATTGGAAGTGGTGTTTTTGAACGGCGAACCGCAGGTACTTCTGGTGGGGGAAAATGGGAATGTGGAGGTATGCGTCTTGTATTTCGATGGTTGCTAGGAACTCTCCTTTTTCCATAGACGCGATTACAGAGCGAAGAGATTCCATCCTGAACTGTCGGACCTTTACAAACTTGTTGAGAAGCTTGAGGTTTAGGATGGGGTGTACTGTTCTGTCATTTTTTCAGGACAATGAACAGATTTGAGTAGTATCCCTTGAATTGTTCAGCCTTTCGTACCGGTGTTATGACCCCAGTCCTAAGTAGCGAATTGCTGGCCTCAAAACGGTTGAGCGTTTGTTTTGGGGGGGGGGGGGGGGGGGGGATTGCGAGAGGAAGAAACGATTTGGGGGCCAGAATGAGAATTCTATTTTGTAGCCTGACGACAACAGTTCTCGATGACTCGATGAGAGGGTTTTGCCTTTATAAAAGAGACTGTGTGCTCTGGGGTGATGTCGGGTTCATCGATGACGTTTAGTGTTGTGTTAACAGCCTCGATTAGGCTGTTGACCATTGCTTGGGTGTCCGTGGCCTCACTTTCGTGGGACGTATCTGGCTCTGTGCGTTCCCCTCAGAGAGTGAATCAGACTGGACATTGGGTGACTAGGAGCGAGAAGCATCTCTTATAGGTGATGTAGTGGGAGAGCGTCCCTGGGACGGACAGGTATGAGTCCGTCTCCTGGTTACCCAGGGGCCTGCGGGTTGGGGATATTCCCTGCTGGATTGGGAACGGTGACGTTTGTTGTCACTGCCTGTGTGAGAGCAAGGAGGTGACTGCAGCATTTCGACTATTGAATCTAGCCGCTGCGACAGTGCCAGGCCCCATGGAGGGTTGTCAGACGTACTGGGTACTGTGACAGTGGTAGTCTCAGTGGGACATTCAGGTTCGCAATTTTTGCTAAATTGTGAATCATGTTTGCGTGGGAGCACGGTCTGTCAGATGGTGCATGATGCCTTGCTCCCAGCGTTATTTTTGTTTTTATCTTTGGGCTTGGGATCCCTCATATTGTACCAAATTACTGGTAAAGGTGGTACTGCAGTGTACTAAGCTGAGTGCTATGAAGGCACAAGAGCCGACACCAACCAGGGGGTGATAGCGTGCAGGGAAGAAGGTCTCCTATTGGAGTTTACCCAGATCCTGTGTCCTCTCTGGTGTGTAGTCAGATGAGGTGCTGGTATGGGATGCTCTTGCTTCAGAGGCAGTGAGAAAAAGGACTGAGGAGTGGATGTGCTTTGCCTTAGTACGTGAGCATTGTGTGGCCCCCCCTTTGTAAGAGAGGAAGGAGGAGCCAAGGGAGGGCCAGGTAGATAGTGTGTTGTTGTGTGTCTGCAGCAGTGCTGCAGGTACAGGCTTTGTTTGGATTTTAGCACCGATGTGGGGGGCGTGTTTTGTGGGCGTACCCATGCTGTGTGGGCTGCCCGCTGATTTGTGAGGCTGCAGGGGGGGGGTGTGTATTAGATGAGCCCCATTGCCCTGCGTCATAGCAGGGGCATGCTCCGGGGCCGTGATAGACATGCTCAGCTGCCAATCGCGGCTGAGCATGCTAACCGCGTAATAGCGCACGCCCCTATGACGCGGGAAGTGACGCGGATGCTCAGCCAATCACGGGCGCGGTGGGCGTGACAAGGTTGTAGGCCCAGACCGGGGCCTCGATTAGAGAATGTTCCCGGTAGTGGAGTCAGGTTGCCGCACGGCCGGCGGCGGTCCTGTTAGGTGCATTGGCCACATGCCCTGGACGTGGCCCTGGACTTACCGGTGGTGCGCATCTCGGCATTGAGACACCGCAGCTGGAAGGGGGAATGGCTGTGGAGTCTGCTGCTGCACCGGATTCCTTGGGGATCGATCGGTGCGTAGTGGCTGGGCAGCTGAAGGTCTCAATCACCTGCTCCTATGTGGGAGGAGGTGAGAGTGTTGCACATGTGCTTCCTGCATCCTCCTGTCCTGCAGGGGGATTCAGAGGGTATGCATAGTGTCCGCCTGCGTGGTCTGGAGTAGGGGAAGCGGAGTCCTTTGTGGGGGGCCTTGGGGTCCCCTGTGCTTTAAGTAGAACATGTGTCTTGAGTAAAAGGTAAAAATAAGAATCAACTGGTAAAAATTAAAAGTTGAAAAATGGTCAATGTGGTCTGAAATACAGATCACATGTGCCTCCTTGCGACACTAAGCAAAACTGGCTATCTACGCCTATATACGGGTGTATACTGCAGAAAGGAGGGCTTAACTTTGTCTCTACTTAGTGTCGCCTCCTAGTGGCAGAAAAGCATACACCCACGGTCCTGTGTCCCCCAATGATATGAAGGAGAAAATGGGATTCTCTGTATTTTTGGTTGCCAGCCAGGTACAACGAGGCAGCTGGGGGTTGGTGGCAGTCCATAGCTGCTAAGTTTTACCTGGCTGGACCAAAAATAAGGCGGAGCCCCATGTCATTTTTTTTCTAAAATTAGTTCTAATAAATAAACAAAAAATGGGCTTCCCTGTATTTTTGGTTGCCAGCCAGGTACAACTTTGCAGTTAGGGGGCTGGAATCCTCAGCGTGGAGACCCCCAAACGTTGTGGCCCCCCACACTGCGAATTGCAACCCACGCCGCATGCGCAGTGCGGTGCTTGAAGCCTACAGAACGGCAATGGTGTACTGACGTCACCCGATGCCGGAAATTACGCGATTTGCATAATTACAGCCCCATTACAGCCTTTACAGCGCCGAGGAGAGCAGGGAGGCACTGATTACAATATGCATAGAAGATCACGCCTATTAAAGCGTGATATTAGGACGAAGATGGCCAGCCTTGGTGACTAAAGAATATAGCCACAGCTCATTATCATCACTAATGAGTAAGTTCTAAAACATTTTTCTACACTTTCACAGGATGCTTTTCTGCACCAAAAGGAGTGTGGGATTAGTGATACGATGCTGCAGGGACATGTTTTAATAGCTTAGGAGGCAATTTGGGGGTGACCGGATCGCTTTAAGAAATATGCTGTGAAGTTCTCCTCTCCCCTTATGTGGAGTGCTGTCAGAGAAGAGAGATGTTGCTGTGCTGTCCTGAAATTATCCTCGGTTGTCTCTATTAAGTGGGATCTTGTTCCCCTTTCGATGGTTTCACATATGCTAATGACACCTGATGTTTGACAGTACATACATGAGGGCCTCACAGAATAGGGAGAAACTTTACTTGAGCCTTCTTTATTGCCAAGGTGTCTAGTGGTGACACCTCTTCCTACTTTGTACTTGGTTTTAAATAATTGATAGGGCAATTTGTTTCATGGTCATTCCTCATTTAACCAGCTGGGCAGGCTGCTAGCATCCATAACATCTGCACTATGCCTCACTCAGTCCAATTTGAATTCTGGGGCAGGAGGTAAGAGAAGCTGGTACACACATGACGGTGCAGCAGGTGGTTGTTGGATTTAAGGATGACTCCTCCACTGGATAGCTGGGCATGTAGACTGCAGGTGCCCGGGATGCCCACAACAATAACACCTATACTCTACTACTTTCCCTGCACATTGCATTTCAGAAGATGCAGTAGAAGCAACTGGAGGCACAGTCACAAAGGGATCGACATGAGTTGGTAGTCTAGTGGGACGGTGAACATTGGGACTGAAGGACAAGGGACCACCGGTGTTGAGGTGCTGGTAGTCCTCTCTCCATCCACCAGCAGAGCTTCTTCCAGAGGCTTGATGGTAAGAACCTCAGCTTTTTCCACTGTCGCTGGTTTCCTCTCACTCACCCATTCCATGATCTCAACGCGGAATGTGGCGAAGAACTGCTCATTTAATATCTCAAGTAGGACCTTCTCCTAGATACTAAGACCCCCCACTCCCTCCAACCAGCAATGACATGCTTGCTTGTTTCTATGGGCATACATTTTAATAGAGCTTCACCAATTACAGCCTAAAGAACGGAACGATGTCCTGTGAGGGTCTGGAGTTACCATATAATGTTCTAAGATGGTTTAATGTCCTCATACTTGCAGTTCCATTGATGGTCCATAGCTCAATACATTTCTGCTGCTCCATCATGAGGCCCCAACAGATACCTGTTGCCTTTCTGGAACTTCCATTAACTGACATTGGTGTTCAAAGTCCTGAAATAATCACTCAATGTTACCTGCAGACTCATGAAATGGTTTAAGGTCTTACGGAAAAGTCTTAGGTATTCTCTCATGTTTCGTACTGGCGTGTATGTTTGCATGGGCCTTGTAGCTGCTTCCACAGCGAGATGCTTCTCATGAGCCCTCCGAATCACCTCAAATTTTATCTTCTATGGTCAATTCATCCCATAGAAGCCATCTCCTCCTAATAACACAAAACCCACTAACCTTTCCAGGTATTTACCCCCAGCCGCCATCTCTCCTCCAATTGCTCTGAGAATCCTTCTCCAGTGCCCTGTTGAAGGCAAGATCTTTCCAAAGCCTCAACCAGTTGATACATGGGCAGTCCTCTGTAGCTTTCATGGGCATCTTTAATTGTGGGCTCCTCACAGTCAAATTCTTGTATCTTGAGGTTCTGGTTTAATTCGAGGCTTCTATCCTCCGTTACATCTGCTCTGATCCCTCAGTTGCCAATGGAGGTAATTCCTCTAGTGTCCAGACTTCCAGAAAGTGGCTGTGGATCTCGATCTGAGCATATGCTGCCTCCGCGGCCATTTTCTAGAAGTCTGGACACTAGAGGCCAAATTGCAGCTTGGCAATGCACTCAGGCAAAAGAAAAATGGCGGTCCTCTCTACGCACCACCGGGATCGATTACATCCAATACAGTTGATCAATTATATTCAATTATTACCATCATTTTTAGGTTTACAGGTGTTCATCCTTATAAAAAGATTAAAATCGCTCACATTCATAAATCCGCCATTATACGCCTATTCCTCAGCGTCCTCATAGCTTCACTGGGCAATACAAGTCCACATTCACAATTTATTTGTGCTGTTTTTTCATTTATTTTTTATTATATCATAATAAGAACACTTGAACTGGTGTTTGAAAAAGCGCTGCACTCCCATAACGTAAAGTTTGGTGCTGTTTCAAATTTTTTTATCTAAATATAAAATAAATAAATATTATATACATAGATACTAGCTGTACTATCCGGCTACGCCTGGGTTAATAAATAACTGCTGTTAGCTATAACAAAATAGAAATTGAATATGTCATATTAATGACCTGCAGGAAAATAGAAGCTGAGCTTGGTTGCTATTGGTTGCTATTGGCAGCCTAATAAATCTCCAGCCAACAGTAAACCCGCCCCCCCCCCCCGGTATATATCACCTCACACATACACATAATAGACAGCTCATGTGACTGACATCTGCCTTAATTCCCTATATGACACATGTGTTGCACATTGGCTGTTTTTAATCAGATGTTTATTTTTGGAAATTAAAGATACCAGACATATGAGGCGTGTTGTGTGAGGCGATTTGTGCACATCTGTGTCTGTCTGTGTGGTGTGTGTGTCCCTGGGGTGTGTGTGTCCCTGGGGTGTGTGTGTCCCTGGGGTGTGTGTGTCCCTGGGGTGTGTGTGTCCCTGGGGTGTGTGTGTGTCCCAGTGGTGTGCGTGTGTCCAGTGGGGGGGTCCCTGTGGTGTGCGTGTGTCCCAGTGGGGGGGTCCCTGTGGTGTGTGTCCTTTTGGGGAGGAGGGGTGTCCCTGTGGTTTGTGTCTTTGTGGGGAGAGGGGTGTCTCTGTGGTGTGTGTCCATCCCTATGGGGTCTGTGTGTTCCTGTGAGGGGGGGTGTGTGTGTGTGTGTGTGTCTGTGTCCCTGTGGGGTGTGTATGTCCCTGTGGTGTGTGTGTCCCTGTGGGGTGAGTGCATGTGTCCCTATAGGGTGTGTATGTGTGTGTGTCACTGTGGGGGGTGTCTGTGTGGTGTGTGTCTGTGTTGTGTGTCTCTCTTTGCGGTGTGTGTGTGTTTGTGTTCGGATGCGTGGTGAGTATCCAATGTTGAGGCTCCACCTTAGCTGTTACTCTTTGTGTGCATGTGGTGTGTATACATGTCCTAGTGCGTGGTGAATATTCCATGTCAGGGCCCCACCTTAGTGACTATATGCTGGTATATGTTGTTAAGTGTTTGGTGCTGTCATTAAGCCCCTCTCATTCACAACTGTCAACTGATACCTGTCACTTTCTCTCCATTATGTAGATAGGGCCAAAATTGTTTGGTGAATTGGAACGCGCGGGGTTAAAATTTCGTCTCACAACATAGCCTATGACACTCTCGAGATCCAGACGTGAGACTGTGCAAAGCCCGGAGATACACAAACACATACACACATTCAGCTTTATATATTAGATATATCACACAGGAGGATGGGGGATGGGCCATCTACAAGTATGAGTGACATATGTAACAGGACAGGGGAGGGGCCATTTACAAGTATAAGGGACATATGTAACAGGATGGGGGATGGGCCATGTAACAGGATGGGGGACATATATACTGATTGTAAGACGGACGCTGGCATTATAACACTGACCCCATTTACCTTTTCCTTGACCAAGTTTGGGGTGTGCCTAATAATGAAAGCACCACCTGAGACATGGGTTTCCTGTCCTGGATGGGCGGAGCCTCTTAAATAAAAAGGGAAGCCCCTTCTCTCTGTTTAGTTGGTTACAGAGAATGGATAGGACTACCAAAAAATCATTACTACATGCCACCAACAAAAATAATGTTAAAAAACAAACAAAAAAAAACCACCCCACATGTGCAAACACCTCTTATGAAGAACAGAAGGGGAGGCGGGGAAGCGATGGTGCTGTCATGGCTCTGGAAAAAACATTACCGGTAAGCAATTTAGCTTTTTCCATCATCGCTATGACAGCACCACCTGAGAGATTCCAGAGAAAAAGAAAAACTTAGGGAGGGATCACCGCTTCAAGGACCGGTTGACACGGGTGTGTCAGGAAGCACAGATGAGACTGTAGAGGCCACTCGTAGAAGGTCCCAGTGTCTGGCCAAACAGTCAAAAAAAAAAAAAGTCTCTGTCGCTTTTCCCTTTTAGTGAAAGCTGGAGGTCACTAGGGGACCTTTACCTTGAGCCGTCTATATATTCTGTTAGGTCCCCTGGCACTGCTTCCCAGCTCACCTCTCCTGGGTCGGCATCCTCTGCTGACCGGGCATCCGGCATCCAGGCGTGCGGTGTCTCGGAGCAGTCGCCGGGTTCCCTTCCTGTCAGCTGACCACCAGGCTAACACATGGAGCACTTTGCAATGGTCGTATTCATGTGACCAATCAGCGGCGTACTAGGTGCACTCCCTCCCCTGTGACTCTAGGGGCCGGCACGGTCTAACCTGACACTCTCCTTGACCAATAGCTGCTCTTCCTCTGGTATATCAGGCCATCTCCACTGATGAGAGGTGCCTGATTGAGTTAGTGGAGCTTCTGCTTTGCTGGCTGTTGGTCAGGCCCTCTTTGTGCTCTGTTACTGGGAATCCTTAGCTGTGCTCTTCCCCGGTAGCACCCTCCCTGCACTCCTAGCCATGTACTCTGTTACCTGGAATCCTTTGCTGTGTCTTAGTACAGGCTAACCTTACGAGCTGCCCCCCTGGTACTAGCTGCTGTGGTACTTAGACCCCCTGGACTTGCCCCTAACAATCCCTGTATAGGGGTTGGGTAAACTAGGATCAGCTCACCCTGGGGAGTTCGGTACCATGGCCCAATGGGTCCACTCTAGGGCGCCTTCCCCCGGAAGCGTGACATACTCCCCTTAACTCCCAGGATGCACTTCTGGTGATAACCTGTCAGGTGTTTGGAGGAAGCTTCTCAGCTCTTGCAGTGTATCCTGGAGTTTCTGTTGAATTGCTGTGTGGATCTTTTCAAGCTAAGTGTTTTTTCCCTTCCCTCTGTTTGTTTCCCTTGTGTGCATCTTTAGTTGGTAGCCGGGCTGACTAGTGTTCACCCGCTCTGATCCTTTTTTAGTATTAGTTCAGGGTCAGTCAGGGAATAGGTATCCTGCCGGCGACAGTTGCGGAATCTGTATAGGGAAGTTAGGGGAGCCAAGTGCCAGCGTTATATTATCTAGGGATCACCACCTCCCCATTTGCCCTTAGCATCAGGGACTCCCTTCCCCCCTGTCGTCATCCAGCACTGGATGTCTCCCCACACCCAGCGTGACACCTGTCTACCGAAGGTCACCTCAGAAGTGGAAGATAAGTCAAGCCGGTAATGGTTGAAAAAGGTATAAGGAGAAGACCATGTAGCAGCTCTACAAATAAGCTCTAAAGGTACATCAACTCATTCCGCCCAGGAAGTGGCAACTGCTCTGGTAGAATGGGCACTACGTCCTACAGGGACAGGGACCCCGGAAAATAGGCTAAGGCTATGGAGTCTCAGCCATCTGGCTATAGTACCTTTGGTTACACGGCTACCTTTGAAAGCTCCCTGGATGGAAACAAATACGGTCTGGGTTCTCCTAGACTGTTTGGTGACCTCTAAGTATTGAAGCAGTTACCTCAGGGGAAATGGTGTATCAGTGTCCGCGCTGCTGAAATCCCAAGAAAACGATCCGGAAACCATATGTAGGTTGCATCAATCATCCATTTATTCCTTTCCTACGCGTTTCAACACTGTCCTAGTGTCTTCCTCAGGGATATTACATGTCAGCTCTTAACAAGGTTTATATAGCCCCTGTACATGGCATTTAGGGGTGTGTTAGCACATGCTGATGATGTCAAAATCGTCATTAAAGTGGGCGGAGCCCAATTCGATGATGTCAAAATCGTCATCAAAGTGGGAGGAGCCTAATTTTTGGCTCCAAAACAGTAAAAACTAGTTTCTGTGGAGCATTTTACATAGTACAATGATATACAAGTTGATAAAAATATGACTAAACAAATGGTATAAAAAACGTTCTGAAATTTGCTGCGGAAAAGTAAATAAAGCCTTCAGTAATAAGAACAGGAAACAAAAAAAAAAAAAAAAAAAAAAAAAAAAAAAAAAAAAAATAATATACACTCCGATATGCCTCTGGGTGTATTAGAACTCTTGGTCATTTGGATGAAAAACATCCTCACTATTGGGTTGTGCCACCAGGGCAATTCATTAGCAAATAAAAGTGCTGAGAAGTTTGGTATTATCCTGTGAAGGTGGAATAGGAAAAAATATATATGGACAATATTATCTATATCTATGTAATTAAAAAACAACTTTATTATAAAATTATTCAAAATAATATAAATATATAAAAAATATAAAAAAATATAAATATATGAAAATGTATAAAATGATGAGGGATAAGAATATTTAAAAACTTAATATTCATCATATAAATATATATATATATCTGAGAGGGATTTTGCTTAAAAGGTTTCAAATTATAGGAACTACTTATTATTTATGTGAGGGGATCTTACAAAGATAAAATCAAATGTTAAAAATGCGTATAAACTAGTTTAAAATACTCATATTCATGGTTCAAGTGTTGCGCACCACTTAAGGAGCTGCTCTCATATCTAAAACCTTGCCAGTTCTAATCCTCCCAGTGGCATTTACATATAAAGCAAAACTCTTCCATCATAAAGTATAATTTATGTTGTAAAATTTCATTAGCAGGTGTATTAACAATTTGCGTCACAAAATGGCTCTCACATTACACCATAGAATAATTCTGGATGCAGTTTCCATAGCAATAGGGTATCAAAGTAGTTCAAATGTTCGCCACCGGGGGGCGACCAAAATACACGTTCCTATGTGTTTGAATTTCTGTGCAGTGCAATTGTTCGCCTCTAGGGGCGATCAAAATACATGTTTCTATGTAATCATACTCTGTTAGCTCATAGTAGTGATAGAATAGTGATTCCAAGATGTGTTGAGTTAAATATTTGTGTTCAGAAAAAAAATAAATACTAATATATAATAATAATAACTAAATTGGGGGTGAAAAAGTGATATAGTATTTTATATAAAATATTTCCACAAATATATAGTGACCTTATTATAAATAAATAAATAAATAAATAAATAAATAAATAAATAGAAGTTCCGTGAATGTCTGAGTATCAGAATGTATATAATCTGTGAATCTATTTAACAGTGGTTATCATATGAGCTCAGAGATGATGTTCAGACCCTTGGGTTTTAATGTATCTAGTCGGTACATCCAGAATTTTTCACGTTTTTTCAGGACCTCAAATCTGTTGTTTGTATTGGCAGGTATGTGGTCAATTGGTGTAATTTCTAAACATGTGGGGTCCCTATTGTGGTGCGTACTGAAGTGGTTTGATACCCCATGGAATTTAAAACCATTTTTAATGTTGGCTCGATGTTTATTGAGTCGCTCATGTAGCGATCTTATAGTTCTGCCCACATATTGGAGGTGACATGGACATTCTAGGAGGTAAATAATGTACCCAGTTGTACAATCCATATTATGCTTAATTGGATAGGATTTTTGTGTGGTAGAGGATGTGATATTTGATCTCTGTTGAATATTCCTGCAGCACAGACATTTCTTTCTGTTGCACCTTTTTGTCATGATGGTGGTTGGCTCACTTTTTTTGGTGGTGAATCTCTCTCTCAGACGGCTGGGAGCTACCATGTTTTTAATATTGGGGGCTCTCCTATATGTAATACCGGGTGTGTTAGGGATGATGGACTTTAAGATGGGATCTTTTTTTAGTAAATGCCAATGTGTGGTGAGGCATTTTCTGATGTTTTTATGGTATTTGTTATACGTTGTGATAAAATTCAGGGAAAAATCTTTATCCGTCTGCTGTTTTTTCTTTGGTTGCAGGAGAATATTTTGGGGTACTCTGCTGCTCCCTTTTTGTGCTTTATTTATTAGTTTGCTAGGGTAACCCTGACTTTAAATTTTCTTTCCAAGATCTCAGATTGTTCTCTGTAATCTTCATTTGTTGTACAATTCTTTTTTATTCTCAAGAATTGATTAGAAGGAATGTTCCGGAGCCATTTGGTATAATGACCACTGGCGAAGTTTATATATGAATTTCTGTCCGTTGACTTGAAATATGTTTTAGTGCATATTTCAGAGTCTTGGACAAAGATTGTTAGGTCCAAAAAGTTTATAGTTGTTCTATGCACAGTGGGTTCAAATTCAAGGCCCCAATTGTTGGTCATGATTTCATTCAAAAAACCTTGTAAATCTCCCTTCTCGGTATCCCATATGAAGAATATATCATCTATAAAACGTTTATATACCACTAGACCATCATCATTACTCTTATTAATATAGAGTCTTTCAAACATACCCATGAATAGGTTTGCGTATGAACACGCTGTTTTAGACCCCATGGCTGTTCCATAGGTCTGATGATACATGTCACCTTCAAAGTGAAAAAATTATTATTGAGTATAAATTTTAGTCCATCCAGTACAAAATCAATGGTTGCATCCCTCATTTCTAGGTCTTCCTTCAAATAAAATTCTGCACACATGATTCCTGTCTCATGCCTGATGTTGGTGTACAAGGAAGTGACATCCATAGTGACCAAGATAAAGGAATCTTTCCATTTGATATCTTTCAAGGTTTTTATCAGTTCTGTCGAGTCTTTTAGGAAACTGGGTAGATTTATCACATATTTTTGAAGCTTTTTATCTATATACATTGATAAATTACTAGTCAATGAATTAATACCCGAGATGATAGGCCTACCAGGCGGGTTGTTGAGCCTCTTATGTATTTTGGGGAGATGGTACATGAATGGTGTGGCTGGTTGGTTTTTTATAAGGAATTTTTTGAGAGATGTATCAATGATATTTTGTTTATGGGCCATATTTATTTTCTGATTATATATTTTCGTGAGAGCTGGATAGGGATCTTTTTTGATCTTTCTATAGTATTTGGCATCAGACAAAAGTCTTAGTGCTTCAGCTTTATACTCTGTAAAATCTTGGATTACAATGCCTCCCCCTTTGTCAGCAGCCCGTATGACAATATTTTTATTGTCTCTAAGTTTTTTCAAGGCCATTTTCTCTTCTTTTGTTAGATTGTCTTTATTCTTACCCATTGAGTTATTCTTTATTAGGTTTTCTTTTTTCAAGTCATTTAAAAGAATGTCCTGAAAGGCTTCAAGTATATGGCCTCTACTCTCCAAGGGGTAAAAATGAGATTTTACCTTTAACGTTTTATCAGGAGTATCTACTTCTGTGGTTACTGTTTCATTCTCAGGTTTTAGGGCAAAATGTCTTTTCAGTGTTAATTTTCTTATAAAATGGTGGACGTCGATAAATAAGTCAAAATCATCAGGCTGATATGAGGGGCAGAAGTGTAGGCCCTTATTAAGGAGTTTCTCTTCATCTTTAGAGGGTACATAACTGGAAAGGTTTATTATGTTATTCTCATTTAATCCCGAAAGCTTATTTTTACTTTTTTCCTTTTTTCTTTTTCCTCTACATCCTCTTTTTTTCTTTTGCCTCCTAATGGGCTGAAGAATCTCGTTATTTCCTGATTTGTTGACCTGGCTGCAGCTAAAAAAGGTACTACTCCATTATTTTTATTTTTTGAGTTATCCAGTATAACCTTATGTGTAGGGAGGTCTTTATCTGTGGAAATAAATGGAATTTCATCCATGTTTATTAGATCTATTTGTTCTGTTATATGATCTGTTACCCCCATTAGATTAATTTCTGGAGTTGTGGTCGTTGTGTTATATCTGCTTTTCTCATGTAATTTAATCGGACTTAATGGCCTCTCTCTGTTTATTTTGTTTATAAGTTCCCTGATCTGTTTCAGATGCTCCTCATCACTTGTTATGGCTTCATTTACTGTTATAGATTCTGCATTATTTTCTCTGACATTATGTATCTGTGCTATAGTTGTTATCACATTTTTTTGGGTAGATTGGGTTACCAAAGTATTGATCCCTTCTTGCTGGGCATCAATAATTTTTGGTGTCTCTTTACTCAGTATTTTGTCTACTTTTACAAAACCATCCTCATCAAAAAGATCATCAGGCAATATACTTGATCCCTCTTCTAACTCCTCCTCTTCCATTATGTCTATATCATTGGTGGGTATTGATTTTGGGGATATCACTTCAATAATGTCAGAATTTAGTGGTATACTCTCAGACTTTTTAGGGGTGGCCTTCTTCCCCATAGAGATGTTATCATGTGGTATATGTCCATCACTTTGGTTACCCCTTCTATTATTATTGCTGTAGGCTCTCCTTGAGCTATTAGAGAAACTCCTATCCCTCGGTCCCTTCTGCTGAGATGTGTTTCTTGACTTTCTATATGTATTATTCTCCTCTCCTGGTTTATTTGTAGCATAATCCTGTCTGTCCCTATTTAATTTTCGTGATTTCCTCATGACAGTGTCATGTTCTGTTTGGACCAGACTGGTACTGATACTGGCATATATCCTTTTATATTCAGTGTTCGCACTATATTTATTCAGGTTATCACTGATTCTATTGATCTCTTGTGTGGCTATGTCTGCCAGCTTAGACCTCTTATCACATAATATACTCAATAGCGTTCTCATACATTGCTTTAAAATAAAATTCCAGTTAGTAGTAAATTCAGTATCGTCTGGGAAAGGCGAGTTTAGCACAAGCCTGAGTCCCCTTGGGCAAATGTTCTCCTCAATATAAACTGTTAAAAATCTGGCATCTATACCATATTGCACTTCCCTTTTGAGTGCATCTTCCAAATTGTGTAGTAATTCTTTCATAAGTCTGGTCTCTTCCTCATTAAGGGACACAGGGCTATTCTCAGTCTCATCACAGTTAGTATGTACAGTTCCAATAGTTCTTTGTATCAGTTTCTCTCTGGAAACAAATCTTCCTCTCAGATAATCCATCCTGTCACACAGTTTATGCAGCACCCTTATTCCACTTGGGTCCAAATGACCAAGAGTTCTAATACACCCAGAGGCATATCGGAGTGTATATTATTTTTTTTTTTTTTTTTTTTTTTTTTTTGTTTCCTGTTCTTATTACTGAAGGCTTTATTTACTTTTCCGCAGCAAATTTCAGAACGTTTTTTATACCATTTGTTTAGTCATATTTTTATCAACTTGTATATCATTGTATATCATTGTACTATGTAAAATGCTCCACAGAAACTAGTTTTTACTGTTTTGGAGCCAAAAATTAGGCTCCTCCCACTTTAATGACGATTTTGACATCATCAGCATGTGCTAACACACCCCTAAATGCCATGTACAGGGGCTATATAAACCTTGTTAAGAGCTGACATGTAATATCCCTGAGGAAGACACTAGGACAGTGTTGAAACGCGTAGGAAAGGAATAAATGGATGATTGATGCAACCTACATATGGTTTCCGGATCGTTTTCTTGGGATTTCAGCAGCGCGGACACTGATACACCATTTCCCCTGAGGTAACTTCTGGATGATTCCCACGTGCATGTGGAAGGTGGAAGTCCTGCAGCAGCTGCATTTAATGCCAAATGCTTTTACACCAGTTGTGGGTCTCACAACTGTGCTAGGTGAGTGAATTCATACCCACCGCATACATTAGTGTCACTAGTGATAGGGCACTATTGCGCCTCTTGTTCCCCCCCTATTTTTTTACTTTGATGAAGTATTGAAGCAGGGCACGTCTAACATATAGTGTATGTAGGGCCGCCTCCTTTGGGTTAGTAGGTTTGTCACAAAAGGAGGGGAGGACAATTTCCTGAGTTCTATTATTATTATTATTTATTTATAGAGCACCATTGGTACCATGGTGCTGTACATGAGAAAAGAATACATACAAACAAGTTAAAAATACAATAAACAAATTAACAGTGAAGGTACCTTTACACGCCGCGACGGCAGGCTGGATACATCCCGCTACTTCACGTGCACGAGCACGCTAAAACTGTTACAAACGGTCAACGCATCACCTTTACACGCCGCGACAAGATGCGCTACGCCACGCTACATCTATAGCTAGCTACATCGCCGGGTGTCTCAAGTAGCCAGCTGTAGCTCATTTACACACCGCTATAACCAGCTACTATGGGCGTACCTGGTGCAGCAGGGCCAGCACATAGGCGTGCCACAATTGTGGATTACGAGCCGTCCGTACGCCGATAGGACGAAGCAATAACATCCTGATTGGGCAGGCAACGCAGGAGGCTGAGTAATACCGCACGCTCGAGCGATTGTGTAGTGTGACTCGTCAGCTCCTTAAATATGCCTCCCTATGCAGCGACTACCAATCGTCATGCAGCAGCTTCCACCAATGATCGCACATGGGGCGCGGTAACACGGAGCCAGGGTCACGCCTTAGCTACATTGCAGCTATATCGCAGGCTGTCCAGAGTTCCCTTCCGTTGCTTCTTCACACGCCGATACAGCTCGCTACCATCGGCGTTGTAGCCATCAGTTTTCGAGCAGAGCTAGGAAACAGATGTATCTGTTGCCGGCTGTAGCGTCACGTCTTCAGACGCCGCTACGACGGGCTACATTGGCGCTACAAGCTACATTTGTAGCCTGTAGCGGGATGTATCCAGCCTGCCGTCGCGGCGTGTAAAGGGCCCTTGACAGATCGATACAGAGGGGAAAGAGAGGACCCTGCCCTTGCGGGCTTGTATTCTACAGGGCGGTGGGGAGAGAGACAGTAGGTTGGGTCTGCTCTGGTGGTGGAGCACCAGATCCAGGGGTGGTGGAGCACCGGGTCCAGGGGTGGTGAGGTGGTGAGGTGGTACTGTGGTCATTGAAGGTTGTAGGCTGTTCTGAAAGATGGGTTTTCAGGTTCCACTTGAAGACTCCGAGTCTGGGGGAATAGTCGGACGTTTTGGGGTGCAGATTTCCAGAGTATGGGGGGGATGCTTGGGCAAAGTCTTGCAGGCAGTTAGATGAGGGACATACAAGTGTGGAGGAAAGAAAGAGGTCTTGGGACGATCGAAGATTACGAGTTGGATGATATCTGGAGATTAGTTCAGAGATATATGAGGGGGGACCGATTATGGACAGATTTGTAAGTCAATGTTAGTAATTTGAATTGGATAAGTTGGGGAATTGGGAGCCAGTGGAGGGATATGCAGAGGGGAGAAGTGGAGGAATAGCGAGGAGAGAGGTGGATTAGTCAGGCAGCAGAGTTAAGGACAGATTGGAGAGGTGGAGTGTTAGCAGGGAGGCCACAGAAGAAGAGGTTGCAGTACGGGAGATTATGAGGGAGTGCACTAGTAGTTTATTAGATTGAGGGTTGAGGAAGGGACGGATTCTGGAAATATTTTTGAGTTGGAGGTGGCAGGAGGTGGCAAGGGCTTGGATATGCGGTTTGAAGAACAAGGCCGAATCAAGAGTTACTCCGAGGCAGTGGATTCAGGTACAGGGCAAAGTGTGATGTCATTTATTGTGATAGATAGATCTGGTAAGGAAGGTGTGTGAGATGGAGAAAGATGATGAGTTCGGTTTTGTCTACATTGACTTTTAAGAAGCAAGAGGAGAAGGAGGAGGATATGGCTGATAGACACTCTGGGATTCTGGACAGGAGAGAGGTGACATCTGGGCCAGAGAGGTAGATCTGAGTGTCATCAGCGTACAGGTGATACTGGAAGCCATGGGACTTTATGAGTTGTCCCAGACCAAGGGTATAGATTGAAAAAAAGGAGGGGCCCAAGGACAGAGCCTTCGAGGAACCCAAACAGAGAGGCGATGGGGCGAGGAAGTCGTGTGGGAGTGGGAGACGCTAAATGTGCGGTTGGAAAGGTAGTAAGAGATCCAGGAGAGGGCAAGGTCAGTGATGCCAATGGAAGAGAGGATCTGTAATAGGAGGCAGTTGTCGACTGTCGAATGCAAAGGACATGTCAAGAAGGAGGAGGACGGAGAACTGTCTTTTAGCTTTGGCCGTAAGTCATTAGTAATTTTGGTCAGGACATTACCGAAACAGTGGAGTGGTGGGGGCGAAAGCCAGATTGAAGGTTGTCAAAGAGAGAGTTGGATGAGAAGTGGGATGAGAAGTGGGATGAGAGTGCAGTGTGGACATGCTTTTTGAGAAGTTTGGAAGCGAAAGGGAGCAGGCATATGGGCCATTAGCTGGATGTAGAAGTGGGGTCAAGGCATGGCTTCTTTACGATAGGTGTAATTGTTGCATGTTTGAAAGTAAAAGGAAAGGTACCAGATGTTAGTGATAGGTTGAAGAGGTGGGTTAGGGCTGGGATAAGTGTTGTGGTGAGGTTGGGGAGAAAGTGGGATGCAATGGGGTCCAGTTCACAAGTGGTAAGGTGCAATCTGGAGATGAGGTGTGCAAGTTCTCCTTCAGTGATGGAGGGGAGGAGGGTTAGTGGGGGAGAGGAGTGGTCTGGTATGCATGGGGGTTGTGGTGGTTGGGTAGCAAAGACCTGTCTGATCTGATCGATCTTGTTGGTGAAGTATGTTGCAAAGTCTTCTGCAGAGATATGAAAAGTAGGAGGGGGTAGTGGGGGGTGGAGGAGGGAGTTAAATGTGTTGAATAACTGCCTGGGGTTGTGGGACACAGAGGATATGAAGGTAATGAAGTAATTCTGTTTAGTGGTGGCGAGTGCTGACTTGAACTTGAGAAGTGCTTGTTTGAATGTTGTGTAGTTTTCATGCGAGTGTGATTTCTTCCAGCGCAGCTCTGCAACCCTAGACGCACGCCGCAGATTTTTAGTGGAGTTTGTGTGCCAGGGTTGTCTGCTGGTTTGCCGTGTTCTACCATGAATGAGAGGGGCAACTGCATCAATAGCTTATGTGAGTGTAGAGTTGTAGAAAGCTGTGGCATTATCTGTGTCGTGGAGTGAGAATACGGATGATAGTGGTAAAAAGGTGTTGGAGAGTGTGCGAGAGTCAAGATGTGTGAGGTTTCTGCGAGGGTGTGCGAGTTGGTGGACTTGGGTGGCAGATGAGGAGAACAAGGATGAGAAATTAAGTAGATGGTGGTCAGAGAGGGGTGGAGAGAGGTTGTGGGTTGGGGGGGGGGGGGTCGTCAATAGATGACGGCCACTATGAAACAGATTTGCAACCTTTGGCAAATAGGCAGGGTCTAGACGAAGAATGACCCTATCCTCTAAAACCAGAGTGTATGGAAGGGACACCGACAAGACCTGCAAGTCACTGATCTGTCGAGCAGACGTCAGGGCCACTAAGAGGAGGGCAACTTTGAAGGTCAAAACTTTCAAGGGCGTATCAGGGAGTTTAGTCAGGTCATCTAAGACTACACCACGGTCCCAGAGAGGAATGGTAGGGCAACGAACCGATGTAGGCCTATGACAGGACTTAATAAATCTGGATACTCAGAAGTTTGAGGCCAGGTTGTAGTTGTACAAGGGCCCCTGGGCAGAAATTTGGACCTTTAGGGTATTAACTGACAACCTCATATCCCATCCCTTCTGTAAAAATTCCAGAATAGCAATAATAGTGACCTTCCCCACAAGGAGTGCACCCGAGCAGGAAATAAATTTCTTCCACATCTTGCCATATAATCTTGTGGTAACCAGCTTCCTGCTGTTCATGAGGGTAGTCACCAGATTGTCAGAGAACTCTCGATTCCTTAGTAGCTCCAGCTCAAATTCCAGGCTGTCAGCCGAAGATTCGAGACTTCAGGATGGTAAATTGGACCCTGAGACAGAAGTGTAGGAGAGTCTGGATGGATCCATGGATCTATCACTGCCATCCTGGAGATCCAATAGAATAAGGTCCTCTTCAGCCAAAAGGGCGCTATCAGGATAACTGTAGCCTGATGTCCAGAATCTTCCGTAGGACAGTCGGAATCAGCACTGGTGGAGGGAACGCATATTGCAGGCCGTAGTTCCATTGTATCTGGAGTGCATCTACAGCATGGGGTCTTTCTCTGGGATCTAGAGAGCAGAACTGAGCTACCTGTCTGTTCAGTCGGGTGGCAAAAAGGTCTATTACTGGAACTCCCCATCTCTGAGAGAACACTACTGGGTCCAGCCTCCATTTCCCCTGTCTTAACTGTTTATGACTCAGGAAGTCTGCCCGGCAATTCAGATACCCCTGATGTGGAGAGCCGATACAGGTAAGTGATGAGCTTGAACTATCTGAAAGATGTCCCAGGTGAGTGTCACTACAGAGGGAGATCTTGTGCCCCTTGGTGATTTATGTATGAAACCAAGACTCTGTTGTCAGAGAGAACTCGAACATGGCTCCCCGTCAGGAGTTGAAGATACCCCCCCTATGGCCTTCCTTATTGTTCATAATTATCTGAAGTTGGAAGACATCTAGGATTGTTCTGGATCCCACATGTTCCCGGGGGTGAGCCCTACAACCCAGTGAGCTTGCGTCCATTGTAAGCATGTCTGACACTGGAAGAGCCCAGGGAATGCCTGTTGCAAGATGATCCTGCTGAAGCCACCATCTCAGCGACTCTACTGTCTCTAAAGAAAGACAGATAGTCTCCTCTAAAGAGTCTGCTAAGCGAATTTGTTCCCAGAGAACCTCCCACTGAAGCGGTCTTGTGTGCAGCTGAGCCGAAGGGACTGTCAGGAAGCAAGAGGTTAGAGTGCCTAAAAAGGGACATGACTTTCCTCAGTCATCTGAGGGTTGTGTATGATCTCTGTTACCAACAAGATGACTCTGCTGCTTCTCCGGAGGAAAGAGACAACATTGGGATCGGGAATCTAATACGAGATCCAGGAAGGTCTGATCTGTTGAGGGAATCAATCTTGATTTCTCTATATTGATCAACCCATCCTAGATTCATCAATACGGTCCTGGCTTTCCCCAGCTAAACGTTGCAGTCTAGGAGGTGACTGTCCCACTTTTAAGACTAGATAAGGGACTATAAGCACCCTCTGATTATGTAGATCAGCTCTGTCACAATCTTGGTGCAAATTCTAGGGCACTTGGCAAACCGAATAGAAGGGCTTGAAACTGGAAGTGCAAGAGCACCTCTCCCATGTAAAGTGCCAGTCGAAGGTATTTCTGATGAGGTGGATGAATTGGGACAAGGTAGTAAATGTCTTTGAGGCCTAATACTACCATGTGACAGTTCGCAAACAGAAGCTTTATGGCTGAGGCAATGGACTCCATCTTGAAGGATCTCTGTACTAGAAAGGTGTTCAGCTTCTGGAGATTGATTATGGTTTTGAAGGATCCCTCTAGCTTGGTGATCAAAAGGAGGGGGAGTAGAACCTCCTGCCTCTTTCCACCATTGGTACTTCTCTTAAGACACCTTTGTGAAGCAGATAAGTTACTTCCGCTACAAGGTCCCGGTGTCTTTCTGGACTGCTGGCCGGAGTAATTATGAGGGACCCCATAGGGGTCGAGACAAATTCCAGCTTCGGGCTATCCTGAATGATCTTCTGGAACCAGCTGCAGGTGGTTATGTTGGACCAGGCTGGGAGAAAGGTGGAGAGTCTTCTCCCCACCTGGGGAAACCCATCATATGAAGGACTTCTTATGGACAGATGTGTTCTTGAACATAAACCCCAACTTCCTGTCACCTTTTTCAGACCAGGAATAGCAGGATCTCCTCGGTGACTTCCTACGGGAAAACCTTTTCCTCCGAAAGAAATGTCCCTTAAAGGTGGATGTGGGGAAGGAAGGAATTTTTTTCTTTATATCAGTCTCCTTTTCTAGAATGTCATCTAGAGGTTTCCCAAAAAGTAAGTCACCCTCACAGGGAACTGCACAAAATTTCGACTTTGACTGGACATCACCTGGCCAGGTCATCAACCAGAGTGCCCAACGTGCTGAATTCCTAAGTGCTGTGGACTTGGATGCCAATCGTAAAGAATAGGCATAGGCGTCGGCTTGGAAGGCAGCTGCTCCCTGGATACGGGGGGAGAGAGGATAAGTCCTTTCTAGGAAAATGACCCTGTAACTGGGATTCCAGCTTCTGTAGCCAGATCATCATGGATAGGGTGACACAAGTACTTATGCTTGCTGTAACCTCCCAGGTACCTCTCAGATAGCCATCAGCTTTTCGGTCTAATTGATCCCTTAGGGTGCCTAAATCCTCAAAGGGCAATGTTGACCTCTTGGTAGATTTTGCCACGGCCACATCTATTTTAGGACACGTGTCCCAGCAAGTAGAGGCTTCAGGATCAAAGGGATATCACTCCTTGATGGAAGAGGTGAGAGATTTCCATCTTTCCGGCTTTTTCCACTGTTCCGCGATTAGTGATTGCAGCTTGTCATTAAGCAGAAAGGTTTGCTTATTTCTGTGAGAGGCCCCCAAACATGAGGTCTTCTACTGACTCCGGATCCTTAAACTCCACCTACCCCATCATGGACTTAACGAGGTGGTTGATCTTGTCCTTGGGAAAACAGGGTCTGCCTTCTCAGCCGCTGTCAGAAGAGGGAGAAGAAGTCGAACCAGTATCATGTGAAGCTCTCAGGATCTTAGCTGGGGATTCCTCCTGATCTGAGTAATGCCTTTTGCATTTTTCTACCTTCCTGAGGGACTTGAATTCCTTCCCAAGTCCTTGAGACTAGCAGCTAACTTGGAACAGCGTCTCTCACGGTCCTATCAATACAGAAGGAGCAGAGACCTTTAGTGGATTCATCTGTAATGGTACCTTTACACGCCGCGACGGCAGGCTGGATACATCCCGCTACTTCACGTGCACGAGCACGCTCAAACGGCTACAAACGCTCAACGCACCCTCTTTACACGCCGCCATAAGGTGCGCTACGCCACGCTACATCTGTAGCTAGCTACATCGCCGGGTGTGTCAAGTAGCCAGCTGTAGCTTAGCGTACCACGTTTACACAGCGCTACAATAAGCTAATATGGGCGGACCTGGTACAGCAGGGACAGCACATAGGCGTGCCACAATCTTGGATTAGGAGCCGTCCGTACGATGATAGGACAGCGCAATATTATCATGATTGGCCAGGCATCGCAGGAGGCTGAGAAATACAGCACGCTCGAGCGATTGTGTAGTGTGACTGGTCGGCTCCTTAAATATGCCTCCCTGTGCAGCGACTACCAATCATCATGCAGGAGCTTCCTCCAATGATCGCTGAAGGGGGGCGGTATCCCAGAGCCTGGGTCACGCCTTAGCTACATTGCAGCTACAGCCCCGGGTGTCCAGAGTTTCCTTCCGTTGCCTCTTTACACGCCGATACAGCTCGCTACCATCGGCGATGTAGCCATCAGTTTTCGAGCAGAGCCCATAAACAGATGTATCTGTTGCCGGCTGTAGCGTCACGTCTTCAGACGCCGCTACGACGGGCTACATTGGCGCTACAAGCGACATTTGTAGCCTGTAGCGGGATGTATCCAGCCTGCCGTCGCGGCGTGTAAAGGTACCATAAGAGGTTCCTTACAAACACCACATTCCTTATGCTTTCTTTCAGAAACTGTCTTTTTTGCATCCTGAAAAAACTTGTAAGATAAGGATCCACCAGAGGCAGCTTTGTCACACAGTACTCACCCTGTGGAAAGCTGCAGTGCCTGTCTAAGGTCAACATCTGGTTTCCCAGAACCCTGGCTGGACTTGAGACCACCCCCTCCCCAGAGTGGGGACCTAAGGCTGTGTCAGAGTCTTCCTCCTGCATAGTGTGCAGTGAGTCCTGCTCGTCTGCCATACCTTGGAGTGCAGGACACCGAACAGCCGCTCCACCGCCCTCTATATAGCCTCCTGGAACTGGCAATTCATGGGCGCCGTCATGTTAGAATCGACTGCGCATGTGCCAGTGACGTTACGTCCGGTTTCCCGGCCTGAAACTTTAAGTAGCCTGAAATTTGATGCAGAGACCACTTCTGATCTTTAACTGGGCACACAGCGTTACAGGGCAGGAGCTGTGGACGCGCGCTGCCACAGGCGACGCTGGGGCCGAGGTACGACCGCTTCTGGTCCTCTGCCAGGCACTGCATCCACCACCGCAAGAGGGTGCCGTATGGCAGTGTTTCCCAACTCCAGTCCTCAAGGCACACCAACAGGTAATGTTTTCAGGATTTCCTTAGGGTTGCACAGGTGTTCGTTTAATCACTTGCACAGGGGATAATTCCATCATCTGTCTAATGATAAGGAAATCCTGAAAACATGACCTGTTGGTGTGCCTTGAGGACTGGAGTTGGGAAACACTGCCTTATGGAGACGCATCTGGATCTGAGTTGCAAGGCCTCGGCCAGGTAAGCTGCTCTTCCAGCCTAGGGGTCAGGACTGGGGAACCAGGATCTGTGCAGCAGTTTAGAGGTTCCCTCTCCAGGACAGGAAACCAAACTGAGGCAGAGAGGAGGTGCTGCGCTTTTTATTTGAGGGGTTTCCTGTCCTGGATGGGCGGAACCTCTCAGTTGGTGCTGTCATGGCGATGATGGAAAAATACAGTAGATGATATGATGTTGTCAAACACTGGTAGTGGCTATTAAATTGTCTGTTAAGTGATACACCTATGCGTTACCATAGCAGCCAGGGGCCAACTAAAGGCCCTTATGGCTGCCAGCTTCACCCTCCTTGGGAGTGCAGCTAGAGGCTGGGACTTAGAGGAGAAGAGGAGAATTGTATTTTTACTACAAACTGCAGTATAGCATTATATTGCATGAGTGATGACATATAGATTTAAAAAAAAAAAAGTATATATATATATATATATATATATTAACACAAAACAGAACAAAATAGCCGCACTCACCAGCCGAAGATCATTTACGTCTTTTTATTCATAGTCCTTCTTCAAAAGAGAGCCAACCATGTTGAGCAGGGAGGGGGTGCAAGGGAGGCGGACGACGGTTCACCGTTTCGCGGCCGTATGCCGCTTCTACGGGTCCTCTACGGCGTCTGTTGTCATGTCCGGGCTAAATACACCCGGCCATGGCGTCACTACCGCCCGTAGTAAATAGCATGTAATAAATCATAATACACACATTTAAACATATTAACATATATACAATGGACAGCAACACCTGCATCACTCGTTACAGTTATCTAATTCTACCTTTAGCTTATCTCGGATACACATTTTACTATCGGCTTTGTTACGCGTCCCGTTGTCATAGGAACCGACGTATACCTTGTATGAGACCGGCATTCTCTTTAGAATTCTACCAAATAACCTTTAGTGCATGCGCACCAAGCTGTCACACTTATAGAAGCGGCCAAATGAGGCCAGAAAAAAGTTTCTAGATGTTAAATCTCTACCAGGATTACAGTGTCTATAAGATCTTTTTCTGTTATTATTCTATCAACGGACCATAATACTACGATTTTACTAATCAACTACTGGTAGCACGGCTTTACACCTACTTGACATTAGGTTAATACTATAGCAAATCTGCTAGACTATTATCTTCTCTGTTTTGGTATGATATATATCTTATACACATATATAATTTTTACTTTAATATGTTTAGCAGAAAAACTGTGTTAGCTCACAAAACATACTGTATAGCTCACAGGAAAACTGCTAAGTCATTTTTATCATTAAGGCCTAAGGGGCCACATGCCCTTGTCTCTAGTATCCATTTACTTTCCCTTCTTAACAAGGATTTATGCGTATCTCCACCACGATCGGAGGGCCTAACTTGTTCCAAACCAACAAAGGTCAGTACATCTGCATTGCCCTTATGTACTTCTCGTACATGCTTTATTAACCTAGGGCTACCAACCCCGGTCGTTATTGACTTATGATGTTCCTTAAATCTTTGCTGTACATCATTTAATGCTTTGTTCTTAGGGGTTATCCCGACGGCTTGTTAAAAGAAACTAAGAACAAAGCATTAAATGATGTACAGCAAAAAAACAAGAAAAGGGATAGAAGTAGTAAGCGGTTTGTTTTTTCCTTCAAGTACGGTCCCATGTACCAAAAAATTGTAGGGGCCATAAAAAAGTGCTGGCATATAATAGAAAGAGATAGAGACCTCAAGATGGTCGGATTGGGAGAACCTATAATTTCATATAGGAGATGTAATAATCTCAAAGATATTCTTGTAAAAAATAAGATCAGTACAAAAAAGGGAAATACGTGGCTTGATTTAAAAAGACCTAAAGGGAACTACAAATGCAGGAACTGCCGATTCTGCAAAAACCATGAGACAGATAATCCCATTAGAATAGGGGATAAAGTACACAATGTTACGTCTTTTATAAGCTGTAAGACGTCCTGGGTAGTATATGCAATCTTTTGCCCCTGCCGCTATTTTTACATTGGTAAGACTATAAGGGATCTGGTACAAAGATTTAAGGAACATCATAAGTCAATAACGACCGGGGTTGGTAGCCCTAGGTTAATAAAGCATGTACGAGAAGTACATAAGGGCAATGCAGATGTACTGACCTTTGTTGGTTTGGAACAAGTTAGGCCCTCCGATCGTGGGGAGATAGCATAAATCCTTGTTAAGAAGGGAAAGTAAATGGATACTAGAGACAAGGGCATGTGGCCCCTTAGGCCTTAATGATAAAAATGACTTAGCAGTTTTCCTGTGAGCTATACAGTATGTTTTGTGAGCTAACACAGTTTTTCTGCTAAACATATTAAAGTAAAAATTATATATGTGTATAAGATATATATCATACCAAAACAGAGAAGATAATAGTCTAGCAGATTTGCTATAGTATTAACCTAATGTCAAGTAGGTGTAAAGCCGTGCTACCAGTAGTTGATTAGTAAAATCGTAGTATTATGGTCCGTTGATAGAATAATAACAGAAAAAGATCTTATAGACACTGTAATCCTGGTAGAGATTTAACATCTAGAAACTTTTTTCTGGCCTCATTTGGCCGCTTCTATAAGTGTGACAGCTTGGTGCGCATGCACTAAAGGTTATACGGTAGAATTCTAAAGAGAATGCCGGTCTCATACAAGGTATACGTCGGTTCCTATGACAACGGGACGCGTAACAAAGCCGATAGTAAAATGTGTATCCGAGATAAGCTAAAGGTAGAATTAGATAACTGTAACGAGTGATGCAGGTGTTGCTGTCCATTGTATATATGTTAACAATGTTTAAATGTGTGTATTATGATTTATTCACATGCTATTTACTACGGGCGGTAGTGACGCCATGGCCGGGTGTATTTAGCCCGGACATGACGACAGACGCCGTAGAGGACCCGTAGAAGCGGCATACGGCCGCGAAACGGTGAACCGTCGTCCGCCTCCCTTGCACCCCCTCCTGCTCAACATGGTCGGCTCTCTTTTGAAGAAGGACTATGAATAAAAAGACGTAAATGATCTTCGGCTGGTGAGTGCAGCTATTTTGTTCTGTTTTGTGAATATTGGATAAATGCTGGTTGCCAGCACCACTCGGCTGAACCTGTAGGACAGAGTCACAGTAGTGACAGTGACCTGTTGCTTGTTAGTGCCCAGCGTTTCTTTGAATTGGATAATATATATATATATATATATATATTATATAATATAGATATATAATATAATATAATATAAGAGAGAGAGAGAGAGAGAGAGGATATATATATATATAATTACTATATAATTGCCGTAGGCATTTTTGTGTCGGACCCCGAAAACGCCGTGGCTATGTCACGCTGTGACGTCACCACGCGCGAGCAATGGCCGCGAAGCGGCCATTGCGAGTCGCTGGCCGAAAATAGAACCAGAGGCCCGGCTACAAAGTTAGCGATTTACCGCTGAGGTAGCGCGAGCAATGGCCGCGAGGCCATTGCGAGTCGCTACCTCAGCTGCCGCATCTGCCGCAACTCCCCCTATACTTTCAATGGGGATCTATTGCGAGTCGCTGTGTAGCGCGAGCAATGGCCGCGAGGCCATTGCGAGTCGCTACACTTGCGGCGCGGTTGCGGTAATCCCTATAGAAAGTATAGGGGGACTTGCGGCAGGTGCGGCAGCGAGTCGCTGGCTGAGTGCGAGCACTTGCGGCGCGGTTGCGGTAATCCCCTTAGAAAGTATAGGGGGACTTGCGGCAGGTGCTGCAAGTGCGGTTTTGCCGCACCTGCCGCAAGTCCCCCTATACTTTCTATGGGGATTACCGCAACCGCGCCGCAGATGCGGTTTTTAAATAAAATAAAATAATTTTAATACAAATAAATTTTCATAAAATAACAAATAATAAATACATTTAATAATAATAAAAATAGTAAAAAAACAAAACAAAATAAATAATAAAATAAAAAATTCCTATCTACTATATTGGATTATTATTTGAAAATCTAAAAAAAAATAAAAATATTCTAGACACCCGATGCATTTGCATCGGGCTCACAGCTAGTATTATATATATATTATATATTATATATATATATATATATATATATATATATATATATATATATATATATATATATATATATATATATTTTTTAGATTTTTTTTTTTTTAAATCTATAAAGATTTAAATTACCCCCCCCTTTACATCATTGAAAACTAAATTCACCAATGTATTCAAACAAGCCATAATCTGTATTGATATGTACAATTAATTCTGATTTATGAGTAAATAAAATTGCTGAGACAGTATTTTAAATGACAAATAAAAAAAAAAAAACAATATAGAAATGGCAAAATTGCAGTTTACCCTCAGTTTATATTTGGTAATCACAGTTTCGAGGCTCACGTGTCATTGTGATGTAATGGGGTGCCCTACGTCCAATCACTGGCAGCTTCTCTAGCCACGCCTTTGGCCCAAATGAGCAATCAACAGGAAGTGAGCAGCAAGTCACAGGGTCACTTCTTATTGAGTAAGGCTACTTTCACTTTCGTTTTTGATCAGCATCTAGCAAATCTGACACATCCAGAATCGGACAAAAACCTCTGCTCACTGCGGTTTTAAGCGCCGGATTTGCCTGATCCAGATGAAAACACAAGTCAACGCACATGTCCAGAACTCCTATACAAACGCACTGGCCAGAACACAATGTTCACCACAAATGTGCCACATCCATTATTTAATTTATTTTTATTTTTTTCTTAAAAAAAAAAAAGGCGGAATTCTGCCGGATCTGAAAAACCGCAGATGTGATAGTACCCAAACTCATTTTATCAAAAGGTGGGGAGACAGAAGCTAGCAGTAACTAGACACAGGGCTCCCCATGTTATCACAGTGTCATATGAGCCTTGACACCGCAATCACAAACATCGCTGGAATGGCGCCAGCACAGGAGGTAGGTATAGGGTATATAAATTTTACCTAGGGAATCAGAATGGGTTGTCCTAGTATTGGACAGCCCCTTAATACAAAGCCAGACTGCTTTGTCTGTGTACCAACCAACTAGATAGAGATCACAAGTACTTGGAGACCTAGCCATGTAACATACAGTAACCAAGCACATTATTGAAAATCAGCATGGTTAATCTCTCACCTCTTTCACTGTCCTTGCGCTCCGAATTACTGTCAGAATCTGGCTCGGGCTCTGGAATCATCAGCGCTTTTCGTTCACTAAGAAACTCCCCTAAATCTTGGTCTAAGTCGTAACGACCAAGGAGGATCCGAATGTTTTCATCAAACTGAAATGAAGGAAAATTAAATAGATCACTCAACCTTATCTAAAGTGCACTTGTGTGGAACCAGGAGACCTGTGTCCAGGCGCAGACCCCAACATGTGTTTCATCAGCTTCTTCTGGGGCCAGAAAAAGCCAACGAAACACGTTTTGGGGTCCGTGTCAGGACACAGGTCTCCTGGTTCCACATAAGTACACTTTAGAAACGGGTGAGTGACCCGAGTAGATCATCTACCTTGATCCCTGCAATTTTATGTACATTTCTGGCCACCTCTGTCTGTGTACACACACAAAATCTATGCCCTTCAACATTAGTGTCTGTTTATATGAGCTTTGCAAAATCCAGTGTGTGGCACTATATAAGCTAGTATATTGATTTGAAATTGATAATCTGCTTGCTCTATAACACCACTAAGATATATCATAGATTTCACGCATTTTTATTTTGTTTTGGTAGAACGTACTAGAATTTTATTGGGACATTTTGTTACTTTGGCCACTTTTGTACCCATGTCAATCTTATATGTGGTGCCTGTGTTTCTGGGTCCACATCCATTTAGCACCTCTGTCGTTTATCTTTAATTGTATGTATTGTAATACCAGTTTAATTTTTATTTGGTGGTAAAATAAAAAAAATCAATACTTGCAATACATTCATCTCTTGAATCATTACTTCTCCTGATCTCAAGATACATAGAAACTCATGACCTTTTTTAAATATGTACAGGGTGGGCCATTTATATGAATGCACCTAAATAAAATGGGAATGGTTGGTGATATCAACTTCCTGTTTGTGGCACATTAGTATATGGGAGGGGGAAAACTTTTCCAGACGGGTGGTGACTGTGGCGGCCATTTTGAAGTTGGCCATTTTGGATCCAACTTTATTTTTTACAATGGGAAGAGGGTTATGTGACACATCAAACTTATTGAGAATTTCATAAGAAGAACAATGGTGTGCTTGGTTTTAACGTAACTTTGGTCAAAAACCTGTAAATAACTCATGAAAGAATACTTATAAAATGCGTTCAAAGTGCTGGCCATTGTGTTAGATTGTCAAAGTAACCCTCTTCTCCCACTCTTGACACACTGATAGCAACACCGCAGAGGAAATGCTAGCACAGGCTTCCAGTATCCATTGTTTCAGATGCTGCACATCTCATATCTGCACAGCATAGATCAGTGGTTCCCAAACTCCAGTCCTCATGGCCCCCAACAGATCATGTTTTCAGGGTTTCCTTAGTATTGCAGAGGTGATAGCATCATAATCAAAGAATTACCTGTGAAATACTAAAGATATCCAGAAAACATGATCTGTTAGGGGCTGTGAAGACTTGAGTTTGGGAACTACTGTCATAAACAACTGCCTTTAGATGAGTGATGAGACAAACTTTTTTAGAATGGTGAAGTTAACAAACAAAACCACCGCTATTGGTCCGACACTAACCCACAGTGGAGAGATCCCTCCAAAACTGTTGGAACACAAAAATTGATGGTATGGTGTGGTATATGGGGTACAAAGATAGTGGGACTATTCTTCATCAATATTCTTCATCAATGGAAACCTCAATGCCACTGGATATCTGAAATTGCTACATGATTCAGATATCCAGTGGCATTGAGGTTTCCACTGATGAAGAATGGCCCCATCATTGTACCCCATATACCACAACATTCCATCAATTTTTGTGTTCCAATAGTCTTGTCTATGCTGTGAAGATACAAGATGTGCAGCATCTGAAACAACAGATACTGGAAGCCTGTGCTAGCATTTCTTCTGTGGTGTTGCCATCAGTGTGTCAAGAGTGGGAGAACACCTCCTTGCCTGGCCCAGACCTCCAGGCAGGAGTGGCCGCCGAGGAGCCCCATGGTAAAACAGGCACCCTCCCCGACGCTGGGATGACAAGTGCACACCGCTGTGCCAGGCTGCAATCACCGCCACGGACCTTGGTAACCCCCTCACTGGTCTGGCATCGTCAGAGGGAATTCCCTCTGGAGGTATTCGCAGCTCTGCTGCAGGCACCTGCTCCTGCAGGAACAGGAAACCACACTGACGAAGGGGGAGAGGTGCCGGCTCCCTTTTATTTTTGCTGTAGGTTTCCTGTTCCTGGGGGCAGGTTCCATTTCTCTCACTGTTGGTGCTGTCATGGGGAAGGGAAAAAATCTTGCTTAAGGTACTGTCACACGCTAGGATATAGGTGAACGAGATTGTTAGCTATGTCACGTGACCACGATTCTTCAGACATCGTTAGTGCATTGTCACACGCAAGGATATCGTTAACGATCTTAAATTAGGCAACGCGCCAGCTTACTTGGAAAAAAACGATTGAAAGCGGCAGGAATAGGAGAATTATGAACGACATCGTTCAAAAAGGTGTCAGACTGAACGATGTTGCTGTTTCCCAGAACGTTAATTGGACGACGAACGATAGATTTGAGGTCAGGATCTCAAATTTTTGCTGAACAATCCAACAATTTATCCTTCCAACGTCGTTCGTTTACACGCAATGACGCACAAACAATATTGTTTGAACGATCACAAATCCATGATGTTTCAACAATATCATTAACGATATCCTAGCGTGTGAAGTGGCCTTTAGATGCACAGTTCTGCCTAATATTTTCCGAGTGTTTTGAATGAGTGAAAAATGCTTCATAACTTCAGAAAGAAATGACATGCTGCTGATTTTAAGCTGCATCAAATGTAAGGAAAGAAAAAAATAAGAAGCATGTAAATGAGACTGCAGTAATCCCTTTCAATCCGCTGGACTGTACTGTAGAATGTGTGAACAAGCCCAATTGGGTAAATTATGTACTTGTATAAAAAAAAGCTAAGTGGGAGCTAAATTTCCATACATCCCCATCCACTTTACTGGAACTGTAAGGCACTGCATTTCTGCTGCAATGAAAATGTGCAGTATGGAAACTTAGCTAAGATTTATTGTAAGAACTTAAAGTGTTTGCCTGGTCTAAAACGAACGTTTGCAGTTAGTCTGTGACCTGTGACTCCTCAAACCTCTTGCACTGTGTTCTCTGAGGATGCTCCAGTGTCAGAGCCGGACAGTGGTCACGGGGCCAAAAGTATGCGATTTGCAAACTCTAGGCCAGAACGCAGCAAGACTGTTTCCGGTCTCACACAATACACTTGCATAGAGGCCAGAAACAGTCCAGTAAGTTTCTGGCCAGGAACATGCGTATCGCATACTTGTTCTGGTTCGGACACTGGAAATCTTCACAGTGCGTGTGATGTGAGGATTCACCGTCTGCAGTCCCATAGATGGACACACAGCAACTGCAGACTTGTTGTAAACCAGACAATCACTTTAACCTCCAGGGGTTCTCCAATACTTTTCCTGAGGATCTGTCACATCAAGTGGGTGGGAGTCTAACACCAGGCATTACCACTAGTCAGCTGTTATGTTCTGGATAACGCCTGGAATATAAAGATAGTCTTTTCTGGTTTCTGGTATATAGCTATGGTGTTTTATGTGCATTAATATTGAAATGTATTACTCTGTTTTGAGACCTACATGTAGATTATTGTTTGTTGTATTTTCACTGGATGTCAGTGTGTAACTATGGTTTTATGCTTAAATTACAAGGGCCGCATAAGTTCTGTTTTATCAGGATACAGAAGCATGCCCATGTCTTGATGGTGGGGGCCTACAAAAAAACAGCATCAACAACCGCATGAGGGCCATTCCATGTCAAGTGAACCAAAGATTATTACCTGTATATTTTTAATTCTTTTGAGATTTTTGTTATTTGTTAATAGCATGTCAGACAATACAAAATGTGAAGAGAATTTTTTTTTTTTTTTTTTTAAATGATTTTCAAAGTTCGAAAAAAGTGCGAATTTCGGTGTTGCCTGCCTTTACGTTTCTCCTCATAACTCAGGCTAGGAATAAGATAGAGAGACAAAATAAACACCATTCTACTCAGAACTGTCCAGGCTTTCACCAGATATGTCACAGGAGGATCTTTGCTAAAAGTAAAAGCAAACGCAAAATTTTAAAACGCATTTCCGAAAAATCGGCATAATTTAAATATTTCAAAAACTGCCCATGTGTCTGCTGTGCTCTTAGCCACATCTGTACCAAATTTCAAGTTGGGATCGCGATGGGATCATATTTTAAAATATTTTAACTATTATAGTGTCAATCCGAAAATCTTGAATTCAGATTTGTTCAACCTGTGGTCTAAAAGTGTGGGGTCTATATTCAACAAATAATCCATGATTTTTAGACATTACTGTATTATTTTGATATGTTACAGCTTAGAAGCAGGAGAGGACAGAGGAGAAAGCTTTGTTAGGGCTCAACCTGAGAATGAACAATATTGTATTGAATATTGTACAAACCAGGACTATGAAGAGGAGGAGAGTTTGTTAAAACATCGGTTACAGGAAGCAGAACCCATCAAAGGGACTCAGCAATACCACACTTTCATTCCATGTAGTGAAACAGAAATAAAAACAAGGATGTTTTCATTCAGCAAAGACAGTGAAGTCCATGAAGTGGTAGAAGGAGGCACAAGATTGGCAATGGATGACATAACTGGCTATGTGACCTGTGAATATGATTGGCGCTGGTGTCTGGCTACTGTACTCTCCAAAGATTGTGAAAAAGTCAGATAATAACTCAGTGACAGGCCGTACATACTCTGACACAAAAGGAAATGGCGATTGCTAGTAAGCACTTATGGACAAGATTACATTTCACCCACTTAAAAGGGACAAATTAATGATAAAAAGCCACTTTAAAAACGTACTATTAATTGTTTGATCAGTTCATATTTTATAGAACGAGGATTTTAACTACTGTACTATTCTTATTAAACACTTCATAAATGTCATGTTTAGTGATATAATAGAAAACAAATTTACATGTATAAATAGGGGTTAACATTTTTGGTTCTTTTAATCTTGTTTAATCAAACTTGAGGATATGATCACCTTTTTTCTTTTGGTTTGTTCCATGCATTCAGGTTGAACATGCTGAGCGTTGTGTTCTGATGATTAAGATATATTTATCCTGGCACTTACGGGATTTGTGTTTCTTTTTTGTTGCATATACACATGCTTATCATTCAATAAGTTGTAATAACTCATACAACCATAAAATAAAAAATATATAAATTTGACAGGTCCCAAGTTGAATCTCTGCACAAATATAACCAAAAACACAAGTAACACACAGGCATTTTTTCACAATTTTCAAACTAACATTTATTTCACAATTGCGCATCAAAATTTTGAATTTGATTTTTCCCAAACAAAATATAAAAAAACACAGTCTTGTGACATATCAAATGAAAGCGGTTACATTCTGAGTAAAATGATGCCTCTCCCGCTTCATTATCTTATTTCTAGCCCGAGATAAAAAAAAATGTAAAGCCATACCAGGCCAAAATTCACACTTTTTTAAAAACTTTAAAAATCTGTAAAAAATTAACTGATTAAGAAAAAAATTTTAAACTTTTAATTTGTAATTAACTAAAGTAGTACTTCAAAATAGAAAATAAAAAAAAATATAAAGACGTCAGGTAAAAAAAAAAATATTCATATTTAGATCACTTGATATGGAATAACCCATTGACGCTATTAATAGTAAAATATTTTAAAATATGATCCCATCGTGATCCCAACTTGAAATTAGGTACGGATGTGGCTAAGAGCTGCAGACACTATGGGCAGTTTTTGAAATATTTAAATTATGTCGATTTTTCAGAAATGCGTTTTAAAATTTTGAGTTTACGATCACATGGGTAAAAAATTAACAAAGATCCTCTTGTGACATATCTGGTGAAAGCCTTGACAGTTCTGAGTAGAACGGTGTTTATTTTGTTTCTCTATCTTCTTTCTAGCCTGAGATATGATAGAAAATGTAAAGCCATACCAGGCCAAAATTCGCACTTTTTTAAAACTTTAAAAATCTGTAAAAAATTAACCGATTAAGAAAAAAATTCAAAACTTTTTTTTTGTAATTAACTAAAGTTGTACTTCATATAGGAAAAAGATAAAAAAAAAATCTAAAGATGTCAGGGAAAAAAAATATTCATTTTTGGATCACTTGACATGGAATGACCCATGACGTAAACCTGTGGTCTACACTGTCATAAGACTGCTTCACGAATATTTTGCACCCTGCAGAAACCACAACACTAAACTGGAGTAAGAATATACTAGTATAGTATAGCATAGCAATAGCATAGTAGCGAGGAGTGGCCAGTGGGGGCATTCCCTACATTACACACCTGACTCCAGTAACGATTAACAATAAGAAGAGATGCATCATCTGTGGCCTGACGCTTCTCCAGGGTCTCAATGCGGTCCCGTAGCTCATCTTCTATGGCTTGTCTCTGGTCCAGCATACCAGCTAGCTTCTTGTTCTTCACCTGCAGGGTGCGCAAGTCCTGCTCCTCCTACAAAAACAAAATCGAATGACCTAACAAAAAAAAGGCCAAAAACATTAAAAAATAAATAAAAGCTTTAATGAACAATATTTACTGTAGATGAGACGCCCCCCAGCTTTATAGTCTCCACTGTGGTCCCAGAATCCTCCACTGCTGCCTTTTTTTCAGGCGGACCCGAGGGGCCAGCATCCCCTGCTGCTCTTTTACTACCAGCACCTGACATCCCAGAGCCTTGAGCAGGAAAGGTGCGTTGCCTTGGAGAGTTGTGCCTAAAAAAAACAAAAGACAGATATATACTGTCACCTACAAATCAGTATATGCCGATGTTGATTATCCATTAAGTGTCCCTATATAGTGGTATCCACATGAGGCACCATACAGTAGCAGTGGGGAACTCTAGGTCTCAAGGGCCACCAACAGGTCATGTTTTTAGAAATTTGTTAGTATTGCACAGGTGGTAATATAGTCACCTCCACTAGTGATAATTCCAAACCTTGTGCAATACTCAGGAAATCCTGAAAACATGACTTGTTGGTGGCCCTTGAGGCCTGGATTTCTCCACCCCTGCCATACAGTGTGCATAACATGATGCCCAACTTTATGAGTGTTCTCAATGGAAGCCAGAGAAGTGTCTGCTCCAGTTAGGAGAACCTGCATGGCAGACGAGACAGGTTCTGGTAGTGGGGATCTCAATTATTAGGGGAACACAGAGCAATCTGTCACAAAGACAGGGATGGCCAAACAGTGTGTTCTCTTCCTAGACCACGAGTCTGACACATCGTTGATCAGGTTGACAGACTACTGGGAGGGGCAAGTGTGAACCAGGAGATCACGGTGCACATAGGCACAAATGACAAAGTTAGAGGTAGGTCCTTAACACCTTCACTGCCCAGCCTGTTTTGACCATAATGACCAGGCCATTTATTCCAATTCTGAAATAGTCTCTTTATGAGGTAATATCCAAGTGCTTCAACGGACCCCAGTGATTCTGATTTTTTGTGACATATTGAACTTCACGATAGTGGTATATTTAGGAGGATATTTTTTGTGTTTATTTGTGAAAACACTTTTCGAAAATGTTGCTTTTTTCAAACTTTTAATTTTTATTCCATTAAACCTGAGAGTTATGCCACACAAAATAGTTAATAAATAACATTTCCCATGTCTACTTTATATCAGCACAATTTTGAATATTTTTTTTTTTCAATAGGAAATTAGAAGAGTTCAAAGTTCATCAACAATTTCTCATTTCTCCAACAAAATTTACACAGCCACTTGTTTTAGTGACCACATCACATTTCAAGTGACTTTAAGGTGGCTACATGACAGGAAACACCCAAAGGTGACACCATTCCAAAAACAGAACCTTTCAAGCTACTCAAAACCACATTCAAGAAGATTATTAATCCTTCAGGTGATTCATAGGAACTAAAGCAATGTACAAGAAAAAAATTAACATTTTTTTTTTCTTCAAATATTGCATTTTCACAAGGGTGACAGGAGAAATTGCACCATATACCGTATATACTCGTGTATAAGCCGACCCCCTACTTTTGCCCCAAAACCTGGAAAACCTATTGACTCGTGTATAAGTCGAGTCCCAATACAGTATACAGCACTCGGATTCGTAAACTCGCTCAGAATCGCTAAGACTCGCTAAGACTCGCTAAGACTCGCTAAGACTCGCTAAGACTCGCTAAGACTCGCTAAGACTCGCTAAGACTCGCTAAGACTCGCTAAGACTCGCTAAGACTCACTAAGACTCACTACTGACAGCGGGTATCCGAGTCTAGCGAGTGAGAAAAAGTAAACTCTGACAAACCTAGGATTCCCTAATACAGTGACTCGCGTATAAGCCGAGGGGGGACTTTTCAGCCCGATTTTTGGGCTGAAAAACTCGGCTTATACGCGAGTATATACGGTAATTAGTTGTGAAATTCCTCCAGAGTACGCCAATCCTTCATATACAGTTGTGGCCAAAAGTATTGACACCCCTGCAATTCTGTTAGATAATATTCAGTTTCTTCCTGAAAATGATTGCAATCACAAATGATTTGGTATTATCTTCATTTACCGTATATACTCGCGTGTAAGCAGAGTTTTTCAGCCCAAAAATTGGGCTGAAAAGTACCCCCCTCGGCTCATACGCTCCAGTGGTACACAGGCACCCCCCCATGAGTATACAGGCCCCCCCCCCCCCCCATCAGTATACAGGGCCCCCCCTTGCTGCGGTAAACCTGTAAAGTAATAGATGATTATACTTATCCCCGACGCCGTCGCCGTCATCGCGCTCCTCCGGCTGCATCCGGCTTCATCCGTCTTCCTTCTCCGGCGCACAGACAATGACGTCATTGCCTGCACCCACATCGGAGGAGGAAGACGGATGAAGCTGGAGGATCGCGATGTCGGCGGCGGGACAGCGACAGGGATGAGTATAATCATCTATTACTTTACAGGTTTACCGCAGCAAGGAGGGGGGGCCCTGTATACTGATGGGGGGGCTTGTATACTCATGGGGGGGGGGGGCGCCTGTGTACCACTGGGGCTGCTGCTGCATACACCGCTGGGGCTGCTGCTGCATACACCGCTGGGGCTGCTGCTGCATACACCGCTGGGGCTGCTGCTGCATACACCGCTGGGGCTGCTGCTGCATACACCGCTGGGGCTGCTGCTGTATACACCGCTGGGGCTGCTGCTGTAACACTGCTGGTGCCTGTATATACCACTGGGGAGGCTGCTGTATACCACACTGCTGGGGGCTGTATACTTGTGCTGGGGTCCACCCTCGGCTTATACACGAGACAATAGGTTTTCCCAGGTTTTGGGGGCAAAAGTAGGGGGTCGGCTTATACACGGGTCGGCTTATACACGAGTATATACGGTAATTTGTCTTCAATGAAAATACACAAAAATAATTGTTCTAAAGCCAAATTGGATATAATTACACACCAAACATAAAAAAGGGGGTGGACAAAAGTATTGGCACTGTTAGAAAAATCATGTGATGCTTCTCTAATTTGTGTAATTAACAGCACCTGTAACTTACCTGTGGCACCTAACAGGTGTTGGCAATAACTAAATCACACTTGCAGCCAGTTGACAGGGATTAAAGTTGACTCAACCTCAGTCCTGTGTCCTTGTGTGTACCACATGGAGCATGGAGAAAAGAAAGAAGACCAAAGAACTGTCTGAGGACTTGAGAAACCAAATTGTGAGGAAGCATGAGCAATCTCAAGGCTACAAGTCCACCTCCAAAGACCTGAATGTTCCTGTGTCTACCGTGCGCTGTGTCATCAAGACGTTTAAAGCCCATGGCACTGTGGCTAACCTCCCTAGATGTGGACGAAAAAGAAAAATTGACGAGAGATTTCAACGCAAGATTGTGCGGATGGTGGATAAAGAACCTCGACTAACATCCAAACAAGTTCAAGCTGCCCTGCAGTCCGAGGGTACAACAGTGTCAACCCGTACTATCCGTCAGCGTCTGAATGAAAAGGTACTGTATTGTAGGAGACCCAGGAAGTTGGAGTTTGCCAAGAATGTTCTCTGGTCAGATGAGACAAAAGTAGAGCTTTTTGGGCAAAGGCATCAACAGAGTTTACAGGAGAAAAAAAAGAGGCATTCAAAGAAAAGAACACGGTCCCTACAGTCAAACATGGCGGAGGTTCCCTGATGTTTTGGGGTTACTTTGCTGCCTCTGGCACTGGACTGCTTGACCGTGTGCATGGCATTATGAAGTCTGAAGACTACCAACAAATTTTGCAGCATAATGTAGGGCCCAGTGTGAGAAAGCTGGGTCTCCCTCAGAGGTCATGGGTCTTCCAGCAGGACAATGACCCAAAACACACTTCAAAAAGCACTAGAAAATGGTTTGAGAGAAAGCACTGGATACTTCTAAGGTGGCCAGCAAGGAGTCCAGACCCGAATCCCATAGAACACCTGTGGAGAGATCTAAAAATGCCAGTTTGGAGAAGGCACCCTTCAAATATCAGGGATCCGGAGCAGTTTGCCAAAGAAGAATGGTCTAATATTCCAGCAGAGCATTGTAAGAAACTCATTGATGGTTACCGGAAGTGGTTGAGCGCAGTTATTTTGGCTAAAGGTTGTGCAACCAAGTATTAGGCTGAGGGTGCCAATACTTTTGCCTGGCCCATTTTTGGAATTTTGTGTGAAATTATCAATGTTTTGCTTTATTCTCTTTTGTGTTTTTTCATTGAAGACAACTTAAATGAAGATAAGAATACCAAAGAATTTGTGATTGCAATCATTTTCAGGAAGAAACTGAGTATTATCTGACAGAATTGCAGGGGTGTCAATACTTTTGGCCACAACTGTACAGTGCTAACCACTGAGCCACCATATACAGTGCTAACCACTGAGCCACCATACTGTGCTAACCACTGAGCCACCATACTGTGCTAACCACTGAGCCACCATACTGTGCTAACCACTGAGCCACCATATACAGTGCCAACTACTGAGCCACTTATATGTACAAGCTACGACGGCTAACCAGTAGCTACCAGTACGTGCTAACCACTGAGCCACCATATAAGTGCTAACCACTGAGCCACCTATACATGTGCTAACCACTGAGCCACCATATACATGTGCTAACCACTGAGCCCACGCATAATACTGTGCTAAACCACTGAGCCACCATACTGTGCTAAACCACTGAGCCACCATACTGTGCTAAACCACTGAGCCACCATACTGTGCTAAACCACTGAGCCACCATACTGTGCTAAACCACTGAGCCACCATACTGTGCTAAACCACTGAGCCACATACTGTTCTAAATACCACTGAGCACGCGTAACCTCACTACTGAAAAGGCATCCGTATATAGTGCTAACTACTGAGCCAGCGTATACAGTGCTAATCACTGAGGCCCCTTATACTCTACTAACCACTGAGCCGCCGTAAACTCTGCTAAGCTCTCTGCTGCAGGCAGGAGGGGGCCGGGGGACAGCGGCCGGGTGTGGGGAGGAGGGGCCCCTCCTGCCCGCACCCGGTCCCCCGACCCCCTCCTACCCGCACCCGGCCCCGATCCCCCGGCCCCCTCCTGCCCGCACCCGGCCGCTGTCCCCCGGCCCCCTCCTGCCCGCACCCGGCCGCTGTCCCCCGGCCCCCTCCTGCCCGCACCCGGCCGCTGTCCCCTGGCCCCCTCCTGCCCGCACCCTGCTGCTGTCCCCCGGCACCCCCTGCTGCACCAGGCCGCTCTTAGCCAGCCACCTCCTGCCCGCACCCAGTCGCTGTCACCTGGCCCCCTCCTGCTGTCTCCTCCTGGAATCCAGCTATAATTGTCTACTTCTGTCTGTTACGCAAATCCTGCGTCGCTGATTGGTCGTGGGCGGCTGGCCTGACCAATCAGCAACAGGGACAGTCCGCCCGCAAATTGGCGCGGGGTTTCAACCACGCTTTGCTAATTGCGGGCAACCGGCCGGGCGCAACCAATCAGCGATATTGGCGCAGGATTTAAACCCAGCTTCGCTTTGCATTATTTTTAAATCTTCATAAATAAACTGCATACATACTGCGTTAGAATCGGGCCACCATCTAGTTTAAGTATATTTTGGTATGCACCAGCGCTGTGTCACTGTACCTACAATATGTGTGTATTATGTTTTTAAATAATGGGATATAAACAAAACGAGTACCCACACTTCCTCAGTGAAGTTGTTGTTTGCTTGGACGTTCCAGCGATCCCGACGATATGACCTGGTAAAGATCGCTGGAACGTCGCTACGTCGTGGCTGGTGAGATGTCAAACAGTCAGATCTACTCAACGACGCAGCAACGATACGGCGACCCGTATAAAGACCTCGGCGGTCGTTGGGACCCTGTCACACAGCAGCTAGTCTGACGACTCAGACCTACGTGGATGAGCTGTGAGTCACCAACGAGGTGGTTGTTAAGGCGTCAAACACACCGATGCATGCTGGCCAGTGGGGAACCGATGATCAAAAAAATGGTCAAGCCCATTCCGACACAATCAGCGATCTCACAGCGGAGGCCTGGTCGCTGCTACATGTCAAACATAGCGAGATCGCTGGCGAGGTCGCTTTTGCGTCACAAAACTTGTGACACAAAAGGGGGGGCTTAAGGCTCTCAGATTATTTACCGGTAATCATATTTACGAAGCCCATGACAGCACTCACCGAGAAAGAGGATCCGCCCACAAGGACAGGAAACCTACAGATAAAAAGGGGCGGTCCCCCTTGCCTCCTCAGTTGGTTAAAGAAAAATTGGATGAAACGCCATAACCGTATAAATACACAAACACAATGATTAATAATATTAGAAGACCATCACCATAAGGTGTGAAAAAGATGCACACAAAACCCTCTGGTAACAAGTGACAACCCGTGATAAGTGAGAATACACTACAACAAAAATAATAATATCCATAATGCTAATAAGCAAGGTAAAAGGGTGGGAAGTGAGTGGGTGCTGTCATGGGCTCCGTCAAATACGATTACCGGTAAGTAATCTCAGATTTTCCTATCGCCATGACAGCACCCACCGAGAAACTTCCAGAGACCATCACCTGGGAGAGACCACAGTATTAAGACCTGCCCTCTTGAAGTCGGTCAGATGAAGAAGAGGACAAGTCAAGGTGATAGTGCCATAAAAAGATAAAAGGAGAGGCCCAGGTAGCCACCTTACAGATTAAGTCAATAGAAATACTAGCACGTTCTGCCCATGAGGCAGACATGACCCGTGTAGAATGGGCTTCAATGCCATCAGGAGGCTGCTCACCTTTTACGGTACAGACTGAGCAGATCGCCTAATGCATTTGGAGATGGTGCTTTTTGTGGTTGCTAGCTCCCTTCCGATGACCCTGGAACGAAACAAACAAGGCCCTACTCTTCCTCCAGGCCTGAGTCCTAGCAATATACTCAAGGACAGTCCTCCTCACGTCTAGTGTCTGAAACTTCACCTCCTCTGGGGTAGATGGATTATCATAGAAGGAGGGCAGGACAATCTCTTAGCTCCTATAGAACGTAGAAGAAACTTTAGAGAGATCGGTTAGTACTCAAAACAGACCCAGCCTATCCGGGCACACCAGAAGGAAGGAGGGGTCCTACTGATAGAGCTTGATTGTCATCCACCCGCCTATCAGATGTTAAAGCTGAGTGAGTCACTACTAAAATTTAAGAATGGCCTGGATGCCTTTCTTGAAAAAATATAATATTACCGGTTATATATACTAGATTCTTTGATAGGGCGTTGATCCAGGGAACTAGGCTGATTGCCATATGTGGAGTCAGGAAGAAATTTTTTTTTTCGCCAATGTGGAGCTTAGTGTTGCCACATGGTTTTTTTTTGCCTTCCTCTGGATCAACATGTTAGGCTATGGGTTGAACTAGATGGACTTCAAGGTACAGTCACACGCCGCTGAGAACGCTGGCAATTCCCGAATACGGCGATGTGCGTAGTGGCGTCTGACTGGGCGATTCTACGGCGAGAAATCGCTGGTGGAGTGTCGCCTGATTGCCCTGCACTGCAGTGAAGTCAGGCGATATCCACCGGGTGCGATTTCAGCGGATCGTGCCATGTGACAGGGCGATAGCGATGTACACAGCGATCCTGAAATAAAACCCATAAGCGTACTTGGATGTTTTTTTTTTTGCGCCGCATCTGCGGCGATTGGTGAGTGATGCTGCATTCCGATTGGCTGGCCGTGTCCGAGGCGCCTTATTTGATGACCCGTGCGTTCACACAAAGCTGACCAATGGGAACACAGTTGCGTCCACCAATCACAGTGATAGGGGCGCGGTGAAACACACTCTTGGCACGCCTTTATCAAAACAGCATGCCTACATCGCTGCTGCGATTGTGGCATGTGACGCGGCGGTGTGGGAAGGGAAGATCGCTTCCGGTCTTCTACCGGCGATTTCCGGAACACAGGATCGCCGAAGATCGCACGCGAGATCGCTACGTGTGACAGTTCCACAGCAATCAGAAAAAAGAGAATTTTGTTTACGTACCGTAAATTCTTTTTTCTTGAATCATCAATGGGAGACCCAGACAATGGGGTTTAGGGCGCTGCCCTCCGGAGGTCACACTAGGTACTACAAGTTTGTAGCACCGCCTCCTCCGCTTATAAACCCCCACCGTAGGAGACATCCTCAGTTTAGTCCATAAGCTGCGAGGAGAAATAAACCACACCCGAAACATCGGGAAGAATGCCGTGTACAGACGGTGTAACAACCCGGAAACACTGTCTCAACAGAGAACAGATCAAATGCAAACATGCAACAGAACAACTGGGTGGGTGCTGGGTCTCCCATTGATGATTCAAGAAAAAAGAATTTACGGTACGTAAACAAAATTCTCTTTTTTCTGATCATCATAATGGGAGACCCAGACAATGGGGATGTCCTAAAGCAATACCCCAGGGCGGGAAGAGTTCCTCAACAAGACGGATAACACATGGTTCCCTTTTAAAGGTGGGCAACCGCCGCCTGGAGAACCCGCCTGCCCAAACTCGCATCCGCAGAGGCATGGGCATGCACCATATAGTGCTTAGAGAAAGTGTGCAGGCTGGACCAAGTGGCCGCTTGACACACCTGTAGAGCAGAAGCTCGATGTCGCAAGGCCCAAGAGGCACCTACAGCTCTAGTAGAGTGTGCCTTCAACCCCACCGGGAGAGGCAAACCAGAAGACCGGTAAGCCTCCTGAATGGGAGCCTTGATCCATCTGGCCAAGGTCGACTTTGAAGCCGCGGACCCCTTACAGCGACCCATCGTGAGGACAAATAAGGAATCCGACCTCCTAAAGGAGGCGGTCCTGGACACATAAATGCGTACAGCTCTCACGAGATCCAGAGTATGGAGGTCGCGCTCAACCTGATGAACGGGAGCGGGGCAAAATGATGGGAGAACAATCTCCTGGTTCAAGTGGAATGTTGAAACCACCTTCGGCAAAAATTCAGGCCGTGGGCGCAACACCACCTTGTCCTGGTGAACCACCAGAAAGGGTGACTTGCACGAAAGTGCAGCCAATTCTGAGACCCTTCTCAGAGACGTAATCGCCACCAGAAAGACCACCTTCTGGGACAGACGAGAGAGAGAGATGTCTCTCAGTGGCTCGAACGGCGGTTTCTGCAATGCCGCTAGGACCATGTTGAGGTCCCAAGGGTCCAGGGGCCGCCTGTAGGGCGGAACCACCCGAGACACCCCCTGCAGAAATTGGCGGACCTTCGGGAGGAGCGCCAAGCGCCTGTCAAATAGCACGGAAAGTGCTGATACTTGACCTTTCAGAGAGCCAAGGGATAATCCCAACTCCAAACCCGACTGTAGGAAGGCCAACAATGTCGGAATAGACAACGGCCACGGTGAGCGACCACCAGATGCACACCAGGTAAAAAAGATTTTCCACGTTCTGTGGTATATCTTCCTGGAAACAGGTTTCCTTGCCCGATTCATAGTGGCAACCACTGTAGGAGAGAAACCTCTGGATGTCAGCAGCCAGGCCTCAAGAGCCATGCAGTCAATCTGAGGGCCCTGGAATTGAGGTGGAAGAATGGGCCTTGCGCGAGAAGATCTGCGCGCTCTGGAAGAGCCCACCGGTGTCCGCCTGACAGTTGCCACAGGTCCGGGTACCAGGACCTCCTGGGCCAATCTGGAGCCACTAGAATGGCTACTCTGCATTCCGTCCTGATCTTCCACAGGACCCTGGGAATCAGAGCTAGAGGCGGGAACACATATGGCAGCTGGAAGCTGGACCAACTCAGGATCAGGGCATCCGCCCCCAGAGACTGAGGATCCCATGATCTCGCCACGTATTGGGGCACCTGATGATTCAGCCGTGAGGCCATCAGATCCACGTCCGGAGTGCCCCATCTGCCGCAGATGTCCCGGAAGACGTCTGGATGAAGGGACCACTCTCCGGCGTCCATCCCCTGTCGGCTCAGATAGTCGGCCTCCCAGTTCTCGACCCCTGGGATGTGAACTGCGGAGATCAGGCAGCCGTTTTCCTCCACCCAAGCTAGAATGCGGTGGACTTCGGTGAGGGCCTGAGCACTTCTGGTCCCTCCCTGATGATTTATGTAGGCGACGGCCGTCGCATTGTCGGACTGTACCCGAATGGGTTGTCCTGACAGGAATTTCTGAAACGCCAGGAGCGCCAGATAGACCGCCTTGATCTCCAGCACGTTGATCTGCAACGCCGACTCCGACTGAGTCCAGAGGCCTTGAGCCCTGTGGTGCAAGAACACCGCACCCCAGCCCTTCAGACTGGCGTCGGTGGTCACCACTAACCATGACGGTTTTAGGAAGGACCGTCCCCGTGACAGATGATGTGGCTGTAGCCACCACTGTAGGGAATCCCTGGTTGGTTGTGACAGCGTCACCAGCCGATTCAAAGAAATCGTCCTCTTGTCCCATCTGCGAAGAATCTCCAGCTGGAGAGGACGGAGGCGAAACTGTGCGAACGGCACCGCCTCTATCGCCGCTACCATGCGACCCACCAGTCTCATCAATACCCGTAGGGATGACTGTGGAGACAGGAGGACATTCTGCACTCCTGATTGGATCGCAAGCTGCTTGGCTTGAGGTAGGGACACCAGGGCCGAGTCCGTGTGGAAGTCCATGCCCAGATATGTCAATGACTGGGTCGGAACCAGGGTCGACTTTTGAATGTTGATAAGCCACCCGAACCGTTCCAGGGACTTCATGGTCACCTCCAGGCTCACCCGACAAAGGTCTTCCGATGGCGCCCTGACCAACAGGTCGTCCAAATAGGGTATGACGGCGTGTCCCTGCGCATGCAGGAGAGCCATCATGGAGGCCATCACCTTTGTGAACACCCGTGGTGCTGAGGCTAGCCCGAATGGCAGTGCCACAAATTGGAAGTGCTCTTCCCCACTGCGAATCTCAACCAGCGCTGATGAGCTGGTGCAATGGGGACGTGAAGGTAAGCGTCCCTGATATCGATGGACGCTAGGAAGTCTCCCTGTGACACAGCCGCGATCACTGAGCGCAGGGATTCCATGCGGAACTTCCGAACCAACACGTGACGGTTGAACAACTTGAGGTCCAAACACGGGCGAAAAGAGCCGTCCTTCTTTGGGACAATAAAGAGGTTGGAGTAAAAACCCCTGAACCTCTCTTCCGTGGGCACAGGGACCACCACTCCGTCTCTGCGGAGTCCTCCAACACCAGGTGAAAAGCCTGAGCCTTTTCTGGGGATGGAACCGACCGATGGAATCGGTGTATTGGTCGTGACGTCAGCTCTATCCTGTAACCTCTTGAGACTACGTCTCGAACCCACTGATCGTGAATGTGAAGAAGCCACTTGTCCTGAAAGCGGGACAGGCGGCCCCCCACCTGTGGGGAGGCAGGATGAGAGAGCGAGTCATGTCGAGGCGGGCTTGGGGGTGGCAGCCGCTGCCCCCGCCGGCTTCTTCTGACGACTCTTGGAACGCCACTGAGTAGCAGGCTTGCCCCCTCGGTCTGAGCGAGTGGACGCCGTTGATGACTGTGAACCGGAGCGAAAGGACCACTGCTTAGGGTTCCTTTTCACGGTGTACCGTGGCTTAGGCTTGTTCTGCGGTATCTTAGACTCAGCAGAATCCTTTATCAATTTGTCCAGTTCGGTGCCAAAAAGCCTGTCACCAGCGAACGGAAGATTTTGTAAAATCTTCTTAGATGTGGCATCTGAGTCCCAAAGACGCAGCCACAACAGCCTGCGGATCGCAATTGCATTGGCCGAGGCCACAGCAGAGCGAGTGGCAGTTTCCAAAGATGCCGTCCTGGCATAGTCCGCATAGGCCCTTGCTCTCTCAGTGAGAGCCAGGACCTCTGGACTGGACCTAGCTAGATCAGTGATACCATCCAAACAGATAGTAATCGCTTGTAGGGTCCAGACCGCGGCAAAATTAGGGGCAAACGAAGACCCCACAGCCTCATAGGAAGACTTGGCGAGTTGCTCGACCTGTCTATCAGTAGCATCCTTCAACGAGGAGCTATCAGAGGCAGAAAACAAGGAGCGCGCAGCAATCCTAGTCATGGAAGCATCCACCTTGGGGGACTGCGACCATTCCTGGAGCGCCTCCTGGGGAAAGGGAAAGCGATTGTCCTTAGTTTTACGGACATAACGCCGCCCAGGATGCAACCTGGGAGCTTTAATCACCCTTCCGAAATTAGTGTGGTCCATGAAGGAGCCACTTGGTCTAGCCTCTGGCCGCAGCCATTGGTATATCTCCTTGGGGTGTACAGTCACCTCCTCAGGAGGAGTGACAAGACGCAATGTCTCATTGATGGAGGACACCAGATCCTCCACCCCATCTGGAGGTTCAGACATAGACCCAAGAGTAGAACCCCCATCATCTTCCTCACCATCAGAGGAACGCTCCTCCTCAGAGAGAGTCTGGAGCTCAGGAGAAGCCTCACGGGCTCGCTTAGGGGGTCTTACAGCAGAAGTAAGAGACACCCGGGGGTAACTAGGAGGAGTAGCTGGGTTCTCCAGTCTCCTATGCAGTGCCTCCAGGGTTTGCGACATGGAGGACATCTGGGACAGCAGAGATTCATTAATCTTATTCTGCGTTTCCCATGGCCCTGGGATCACCCGAACCTCAGGGTATAATCCCGGATTTGCAGACTCAGTAGTAGCAGACCGGGCCTCTGGGCGTCCGCAGTTATTGCAGGACCCCTCCACCAGTGTCCCGTTGCATGTAGCGCAGGTAACGGTGACCACTGCCGCCTTAGCAGCATGCTTCCCAACTGAGGACATCACCACAGTGAGGGGAATATAAGCCAAAGTTCACAAACAAACCGGGAATCCCGGTGGCTTACCGACCGCAGTAAAGCGGTAGGAGGAAGCGGTGTGTGTGTGTGACCTCCGCGAGTTCCGGTCTCCCTTGCAAGTGCAGACACGCGCTGCAGTTCAGATCCCAGCCGGGAAGTGAGGGAGAAGATGGCCGCCGACAGAGAAGATGTGGGCGGAGCCAGGAACACGCGGGAAGAACACACAACACGCCCAGCGGTGATGTCACCATAAGGGCTGCCTCCTCCTCCTCCAGACTGCCTCAGCAATGGAGGTGCCGGAGCCCGCAGCGCGGGAAAAGAATGTGAATATCACCACACACACTCTCAGACTGCATGTACACATAAAAACACTCGCAGTCTACAGCCTCAGCCCCTGTGATACACAGGGCGGTCAGCCAGGGTGACCCCAGCACAGGGTCACCGCCAGAACCGCGGACCCGAGGGTAACCGCGCGGTCTGAGTGTCATGACACCACAGTGACAGACACTACCCCCAGGCACACAGGAGAACACACCAGGTGCCTCAGTGCCGGTCCGGTCTGTAAGCACCTTTAGGGAGGCCTCGGACGGGGGTACAGCACCAGTCCGGAGTGTAAGCACCATTTAGGGAGGCCTCGGACTGGGCTGGCTCCGTCCGGTCTGTAAGCACCATTTAGGGAGGCCTCGGACGGAGCGGAGCTGTGCAAGGCTCCAGGCTCCCCCTTACCAGAGCCTCCATGGAGGGATGGAAAGGAAGGAGCGCGACAGCGTACCGGGAGAACACTGAAGTGTCCAGGCTAAAAGCCCTCCGGTACCTCCACCAGCGTGTTCCGCAGAGGGTGAGCGGGGAGGCTGTCGGGGATCCCGAGCGGGACCATTTTACCTTGTCTTCATACGCCATCACGTAAGCTGTGAGAATGCAGTGAAGTGCAAGCAAAGCGTGATCCTCCGAGCACACTAAGTTTAAAACTGAGGATGTCTCCTACGGTGGGGGTTTATAAGCGGAGGAGGCGGTGCTACAAACTTGTAGTACCTAGTGTGACCTCCGGAGGGCAGCGCCCTAAACCCCATTGTCTGGGTCTCCCATTATGATGATCAGAAAAAAGTGCCAGAAACGTGCGAGCTCACGTCAAATCGCCAGCGATATAGAAGCGATATGGCGGCGTGTGACGGTACCTTAAGGTCTTCCTTCGGCCTTAAATACTATGAAAGATACCAATAAGGCAGTTTTCAAGGTCAAATACTTAATCGAAGTAGTAACATGATCAAAATAGAGGACCAGTCAAAGCATCCAGTACTAACTTCAAGTCCTATGGTGCAAGTCTAGGAATGTGTAACTCTTCACTACGGTCACATGCCTGGAAAAAACAGGAGACCCATCTGTCACCCGCCAAATTACAATTGAAAGCAGAAACCTGGACCCTTAGGGTACTGAGGGCCAGGCCCAACTCACGGCCCCTCTGCAAGAATTCCAGAATGGCCAGAATCGGGGTCTGGGAAGTGAAGTCCCCAGGAAAAGATCGTAAAAAATTGTTTCAAACCTTGCAATAACAGTTAGTGGTCACCTCCTGTCTACTACGGAGGAGGGTAGAAATGAATGAGACTGAGAACCCTCGCCGTCTCAGAAGCTACCTTTCAAATGCCAGGCCGTTAGATGGAGGCCTTCCACTTGGGGGTGATAAAATGGACTCTGAAACAACAGGCTCCAATCCGCCGGGAGAACCCAAGGGTCGAACACTGACATGGCTCTTAGCCATAAAAACCAGGGTCTCCTGGGCCAGAAGGGGGCGATCAGAATGACTCACGCACCCTCCTCCCTGATTTTGAAGGACCAGAGGCATCAGACACAATGGAGGAAAAGCATAAGTCAGATGATAATTCCATGGCACCCGCAGAGCATCCACCACCTCTGGAAGATCCAAGGGGTGCAAAGAAGCAAAGCGCTGAACCTGTCTGTTCCTCCTGAATCGCAAACAGGCCTATTTCCGGCAACTCCCATAAGTGCAATATCTGGCTGAACACTTCCCTGTTCAAAACCCACTCCCCCTGACTGACAGAGTGACAGCTGAGTTAGTCAGCTCTGACATTGTCTACTCCCGATATGCAGGGTTGTGAGAGAGAGAAAATGCACTTCTGCCAGGTGAAAGATATTGGCTGCCTGTGGTGAACAGCAGAGAGGGTGACCAGGTCCCCCCCCCCCCCCCTGGTGATTTATGGATGCCACTACCGTGGTGTTGTCCGTCCGAATTGACATGGGAATTGCTGAGGTTGGGTAAGAATCGGAGGAGAACATACGTAACCGTCCACAACTCCTTCCGATTGGAGGAACCTAATTCTTCCTCTGGAGTCCATTGACCCTGGGCCAGGTGATTCCCCAAATGGGCCCCCACTCCAAGGGTCCGGCATCGGTCATCACTATAGAGTCCGGAGTAATGAGCCAGGGCACCCCTTCAGTCAAGTGAAGTGGGTTCATCCACCAGGACAGAGAGTCTGTTGTGGAAGCAGACAGAAGGTGGCCTTCCAGGCGCCCCTGCAGGGAGTTCCCTACTATGATTACTTCTCGTTGGAGACTGCGAGATGGGAACTGCGCCCATGGTACTGCCGAGATACAGGAAGACAAGGATCCCATCAGGGACATAGCCTGCCCCAGGGACAGGTCAAGGTTGTCCATAGCTCTGCCTACTTTGTCCATCATTGAGGACACCTTGTCATCCAGAAAAAATAGTTTTGGACTTCGGAGTCCAAGAGAAGATCCAGAAAGCTTAATACTGGAACTGGATGGAGTCTTGACTTCTGGATATTTATTATCCACCCCAATTCCTGTAGGGATGAAATGACATGATTTAGTCGGGACTTGCACTGAGCCTCAGAGTTCCCAGCTAATAAAAAAAATCGTCTAAATATGGAACATTCAAAGTATCCTGTTGTCTCACATAAGCCATTACTTCTGACATCACCTTTGTAAAGATGCGAGGAGCCATTGAAAAAACGAACGGCATAGCGACAAACTGCAGATGCTTGACACGACCTTCTAGAGATACCGCCACCCTGAGAAATCTTTGGTGATCCTGATGAACAGGGAGATGATAATTTAATATTTATTAATTTATATAGCGCTATTAATTCCATAGCACTTTACATACATCAGTAATGCTATCTCTCTTTGAGCTCACAATCTAAATATCCTATCAGTATGTCTTTACAATGTGGGAGGAAACCAGAGTGCCCGGAGGAAACCCACGCAAACACGGGGAGAACATACAAACTCCTTGCAGATGTTGTCCTTGGTGTGAATTTAACTCAGGACTTTAGGACCCCAGCTCAGCAAAGACTACAGTCCTAACCACTTGAGCCACCGTGATAGGCATCTTTTATATCTAACACCGCCATGAAACATCTGGGGAACAGAAGGTGAATTGTAGATTGGACTGACTCCATTTTAAAGGACTGAAATATGAGGAAGGAGTTTAATTTCCGAAGATTAATGATAGTTCGAAAGGAACAATCTGGCTTTGGAACCAGGAATAAAAGGGAATAAAAACCCCTTTCCTCCTGCTTACCAGGCACTTCCACCAAAACACATTTACGTAACAAATCTCCAACCTACAACTCCAGAGGCTGTTGTTGGACAGTACAGTTTGAAGAAAGGAGTCCCTTGGGAGCCTCTCAAAATCTAACCAGATGAAATGAGGCTGAGGATCCATTGGCTATTTGAAATTTGGGACAACTGCTGGAAAAAAATGAGACAATCTACGACCGACGGGTGGGTCAAAATTAACAATATTTAGGCTAGTTCTTGGAGGCAGAGGAGCCTCCGTAATAAGCACCTCGTTTTTTTTCTCGGCCGGTTCCCACCTGATGTACGACTTATGTCTTGCAAACTGGCGCTTCTTGAATGCTCTCCTATAGTTAGGGGCAGAAGGATAAGGGAAACCCTTTTTTACCTCTCCTGCCTTAGATAAGATTTCATTGAGCACAGGGCCAAAGAGGTACTCACCCAGGCACAGAATAGCGCACATCTTGCTCTTATCATGTGCATCCCCTTTCCACTTATTCAACCATGTAGCTGATTCCCAGGACCTTTTCAGCAGGGTTTCAGCTTTCTGATCAGACGGATCTTTCAGCAGACCACAGTCTTCTAATCGCAAGATGGTCCTCCTAGAAGAGGTAGCTACTGCAATTGCAAATCCTCAAAGGGATACCTCCTTTTTGAAGACGTAGGCAAAAATCCCTAGATTCCTGCTTCTCCCATTCTGTCTTGACCAGGGTCTTAATGGCATCAATGAGAGGGAAAGCACATCTCTTTTTTTGAGACAACCTAGCAAACATAACCTCCTGGGTCATCTTTGACTCTTTGCTGTCTATGATCCCCATAGATTCACCAGGGCGTCAATTTCTTGGATGGGAAAACAAGAACCACCTCATCTTCAGAAGAGGAGCCCGAATGGGATTATTGAACTAGGCACTCCTCCTGGTATTCATTATCCAAGACACAAGGAGAATGATGCTGGAGTGTAGGCAAACAGAGCTGTGGGATCTGGGAAAGGGAATTCCCGATCTCCTACCGTATAAAAATCTTAAGGTCAGCTGTACTGACAGGAGCCTATTCATCAAGAGTCTGGGCTATACAGGTCTGGCATAACAGTTTGCCATAATCTTCTGGCAGGGGCTGCACACACAAAGCACATTGCCTATGTTTCCATTTTTCCAATTTCTTTTTCGCCTGGGTTGGAAGGATAGAAAGAGAATGAGAGAGAGAGGATCAGCTCAGTAGATGATCATACAGATATAACTCACCCCTGACGCTGACATTAACAGGTAGCGGCTCTGGAGGTGGAGGCCCAGCATTGGATTTGGAGACCATCTCTGTCCGTTCCTTAGTGGAGCGCTCTTTACTGGAATGGCCAGACTTGGTGGCCCACCTGCTGCTGCCGCTACTGACGCCGCCACTGGCCTGCTGTCTGACACCCTCTGGGTGCCCCTCCGCATCTCTGGGGGAAGACATGTTGGGTCACACAAGCTGATCCATAGACCGCTCCTGATGCGTCCTCCTCCGGACACCCGCAAGTGGTGCGCACTTCCGGTTCAAAGGGTGCATCCGCCGACCGGCGCGCATGCGCACCAGAATCCCCGGAAGCCAGCCGGCGTGTGACGCAGGGCGGCCGATCTCCGCGCCCACCCTGCCCTACATTGCCAGATAAGCATCGGGGACGGCCGCACAACCCAGAGTGGCACCACCTGGACCCTACGTCCCGCAATCCATTACAGCAGAAGAGGGAGACTGGTACAGCAGTGCTCCCCAGACGCCGCTCCCAGGACCAGGATTACACCGGCCTTCCAGGCACCGCACCGAAGATTCAGGCCCCAGATACAAAGAATCTTCATCTGTAGGTTCCGTCACAAGGACAGGAAACCAACTAAGGAGGTGAGGGGGGCCGCCCCTTTTTATCTGTAGGCTTCCTGTCCTTGTGAGCAGATTCCCTCTCTCCGTGGGTGCTGTCATGGTGATAGGAAAAATTGGGCTGGGAGAAGCACTACAAGTGTTCTGAGCATGCTCAGTAACTAAAACTGGATCCAGGAAACTTTTTTTTCACGAAACCGGCTCTATAGACCTTCATGTTGTGTGCTCCGGACCACTTCAGATTCATTTTTGTCTGGTGTGCCCAAAAATAGTGCAGTCTTCCGTTTCTAGTTCCCGGAAAACACAGGAAAAAAAAACCAATCCCGGACTGAATTCACATAAACTGATTGCTATATATGACCAATCAGGCACCATAGGGATACATAGGAGGCAAAAGCAGATCCCTGCCTACTCATTTCAAAAATGGATAAACCGGATTCTCAAAACTGTGGTGTGAAGCCTGCCTAATTTTGTGCTAGCACAGATTATTGGGCTGGATTAATTGAGACAAAGATGTTCAATTGCTTTATATCGCACGTTAGCTTTTGTTGATACGGTGAGTTTATATATGCCATTGCACAGAACGTTGTAAAGATTTGTGGATATGCTGATCCACCTTTTGTTTTCTTAGTGATTCATGAATCTTTGTTATCATTATGCCCCAAATTCTGATTCGGACTGTTGTGCATGTGCGCTTTGTCCCTGCCCATCTTCTAATGCCCAGGAGCTATGGTGATGTGCCCTTGCTGCCGCACATGAACCAAATGCCTTAAACAATGGGATGTTGACATAGGACAGGGGGATCATACGCTGCTTATGTGGTTATTATGTGATTAGTGTGCACAACATGACAGGTGCCAAGTCTGTGGAGTTGTAACCCATTTTGGTGGAGTCAGTAGAAAATGGACCGACTCCAACTCATAAAATGTATAATAAAGTGGATCCAGCAGTTCAATGCAGAATGTACTGAATAGCATTATTATGAATTATGTTCTATCTAAATATCTAGATTTTTGTATCATAATAATGATAAAAATCCTGATGTTACCATTGTCCTACAATAAATGTACCACTTTAAACATGAGCCATGTCTGAAGGAGTTGGAGTCGGAGTCAGGGAAGTTGAGGAGTCGGAGTCAGTGGTTTGGCTTACTGACTCCACAGTCCTGAATTAGGTGCAACATGCATAAAATCCACCCACATTTATGATTATCATGGTTGTGCTCCTCCTCCCCCTGATGAAAGACTAACAAAACCGCAAAACATTGGGGCTTTTTTTCTACCTGGGTAGCTGTATTGGGTATTTGCCGGTCTACCTTGCTGCCTAAATGTGGGTGTGTAGCTCATCTTAACATAGGCTGCAGCCACATATGAAGGAGGTTAATGCTATTACTACGTAGGCTGGTATATCTGGTATATTTACTACATGGTACTTTTGTGATCTGTTATGATCTGTTAGTTTCGACCCTGCCCCTCTAATCGCACTTACAGGCTTGTGTTGTATGTATGTATGTATGTATGTATGTACAGTGCCTACAAGTAGTCTTCAACCCCCTGCAGATTTAGCTGGTTTGATAAGACGCCAATAAGTTAGAGCCTTCAAACTGCAAACGAGAGTAGGATTTATTAACAGAAGCATAAATCTTACAAACCAAAAAGTTATGTTGCTCAGTTGAATTTTTATAAATTTTAAACATAAAAGTGTGGGTCAATTATTTTTCAACCCCTATGTTTAATATTTTGTGGAATAACCTTTGTTTGTAATTACAGCTAATAATTGTCTTGTATAAGACCTGATCAGGCCGGCACATGTCTCTGGAGTTATCTTGGCCCACTCCTCCATGCAGATCTTCTCCAAGTTATCTAGGTTCTTTGGGTGTCTCATGTGGACTTTAATCTTGAGCTCCTTCCACAATTTTCAGTTGGGTTAGGTCAGGAGACTTAGGCTGGGTCACCACACAGATATCTGGCAGATATTGTTCACAGATCTCTGGTTGAAGTGAAATCATGGACAAATGATCCATTTTGTGGCCATATACAAATAGACCAATTTGTCCATGATTCACTTCAACCAGAGATCTGTGAACAATATCTGCACAGATATCTGTGTGTGTGACCCCAGCTTACTAGGCCACTCCAACACCTTGATTTTTTCCCTATTGAACCAGGCCTTGGTTTTCTTGGCAGTGTGCTTTGGGTCGTTGTCTTGATGGAAGATGAAATTACAACCCATCTTAAGATCCTTGATGGAGGAGCGGAGGTTCTTTGCCAAAATCTCCAGGTAGGCCGTGCTATCCATCTTCCTATGGATGCGGACCAGATGGCCAGGCCCCTTGGCTGAGAAACAGCCCCACAGCATGATGCTGCCACCACCATGCTTGACTGTAGGGATGGTATTCTTGGGGTCGTATGCAGTGCCATCCAGTCTCCAAACGTCACGTGTGTGGTTGGCACCAAAGATCTCGATTTTGGTCTCATCATACCATAGAACCTTGAACCAGTCTGTCTCAGAGTCCTCCAAGTGATCATGAGCAAACTGTAGACGAGCCTTGACATGACGCTTTGAAAGTAAAGAACCTTACGGCTCGTCTGGAACGGAGACCATTGCGGTGATACGTTACTTATGGTACAGGTCCCTGCCCCTCTGTACCTGTACGTCCTGATCACCTAGATTTAGTGTACTTGTTCTTGTCTCCCTCAACCTCATGTAAGCGCCATGGAACATAATGGCGCTATATAAATAAATAATAATAAATAAAATAATAATGGTATTGACTGAAACCAATGTCCCCACTGCCATGAGATCTTCCCGGAGCTCCTTCCTTGTTGTCCTTGGGTTAGCCTTGACTCTTCGGACAAGCCTTGCCTCGGCACGGGAGGAAACTTTCAAAGGCTGTCCAGGCTGTGGAAGGCTAACAGTAGTTCCATAAGCCTTCCACTTCCAGATGATGCTCCCAACAGTGGAGACAGGTAGGCCCAACTCCTTGGAAAGGGTTTTGTACCCCTTGCCAGCCTTGTGACCCTCCACGATCTAGTCTCTGATGGCCTTGGAATGCTCCTTTGTCTTTCCCATGTTGACCATGTATGAGTGCTGTTCACAAGTTTGGGGAGGGTCTTAAATAGTCAGAAAAGCCTGGCGGCAAAAGAGATAATTAATCCACACATGTGAAGCTCATTGTTATTTGTGCCTGAACTACTTCTTAATACTTTAGGGGGACCAAACAGAATTCTGGTGGTTTGAGGGGTTGAATAATAATTGACCCACACTTTTATGTTTAAAATTTATAAAAATTCAACTGAGCAACATAACTTTTTGGTTTGTAAGATTTATGCTTCTGTTAATAAATCCTACTCTCGTTTGCAGTTTGAAGGCTCTAACTTATTGGCGTCTTATCAAACCAGCTAAATCTGCAGGGGGTTGAATACTACTTGTAGGCACTGTATACATACACACATACATATACACACACACACACCACACACACACACACACAATGGTGTATCCCAATGAATTAGAATATCAAAAAGTTAATTTACAAAAAGTGAAAAGCATATATTATATAGAGTATTTGCAAAGAGAGTGATCTATTTCATGTGTGTATTTCTGTTAATGTTGATGATTACAACCACTGAAAACCCAAAAGGTTATTATCTCAGAAAATAAACGTAAAGAGGATGAAGGGTTAAAAAACAGTGCTGCCCGTACTTCACGAGAGATCAAGGGGTGAACATAATATTGATTTATTAGTCAACATATTTCAGGGATCCCAGAAACACCTAGAAACATAATATTTCATTGATTTTTGATGATATTCTAATTCATTCAGATGCACTACTAAATTTTGACAATTTTTTATGCCTATTAACACCTTATGTACTTTATAAATGGCTCTATACTTCTCCACAGTTTGCTTTTAAATGGCCTTTGTTTATTCTTTTTGTACACACTTGTTTTTGTACTTAATAAATGTAATATTAGCACTATATTCCTGTGTTCTCCTGTTTTCAATTACCAATGTTACCTGGGTTCCTGATACGGTTACTGGGGGTCCTTCTTCTAGTACTGCAATTATCAATGTTACCTGGAGCCCTGCTACTGTTTGTTAAAAGGAGTCCCTCCACTAGTACTGTGATTACCAATGTTACCTGGGGGTCCTTCCACTAGTACTGTGATTACCAATGTTACCTGGGGGTCCTTCCACTAGTACTGTGATTACCAATGTTACCTGGGGGTCCTTCCACTAGTACTGTGATTACCAATGTTACCTGGGGGTCCTTCCACTAGTACTGTGATTACCAATGTTACCTGGGGGTCCTTCCACTAGTACTGAAATCATCAGTATTCCCAAATGGTATTATTGTGGCTATTATTGTAGCCATGAATGCTCCTGGGGGTTACCTGCGGCTGTGAAGGTTGGCACACACTGTAGGATCTCATCTTCCACCCCTTGCTCCACAGTGGTCAGGCACACATGCAGACTCTGCACACTCCTTATGCTCCACAGTGGTCAGGCACACATGCAGACTCTGCACAGGCCCCTTATGCTCCACAGTGGTCAGGCACACATGCAGACTCTGCACAGGCTCCACAGTGGTCAGGCACACATGCAGACTCTGCACAGGCCCCTTATGCTCCACAGTGGTCAGGCACACATGCAGACTCTGCACAGGCCCCTTATGCTCCACAGTGGTCAGGCACACATGCAGACTCTGCACAGGCTCCACAGTGGTCAGGCACACATGCAGACTCTGCACAGGCTCCACAGTGGTCAGGCACACATGCAGACTCTGCACAGGCCCCTTATGCTCCACAGTGGTCAGGCACACATGCAGACTCTGCACAGGCCCCTTAAGCTCCACAGTGGTCAGGCACACATGCAGACTCTGCACAGGCCCCTTATGCTCCACAGTGGTCAGGCACACATGCAGACTCTGCACAGGCCCCTTATGCTCCACAGTGGTCAGGCACACATGCAGACTCTGCACAGGCCCCTTATGCTCCACAGTGGTCAGGCACACATGCAGACTCTGCACAGGCCCCTTATGCTCCACAGTGGTCAGGCACACATGCAGACTCTGCACAGGCCCCTTATGCTCCACAGTGGTCAGGCACACATGCAGACTCTGCACAGGCCCCTTATGCTCCACAGTGGTCAGGCACACATGCAGACTCTGCACAGGCTCCACAGTGGTCAGGCACACATGCAGACTCTGCACAGGCCCCTTATGCTCCACAGTGGTCAGGCACACATGCAGACTCTGCACAGGCCCCTTATGCTCCACAGTGGTCAGGCACACATGCAGACTCTGCACAGGCCCCTTATGCTCCACAGTGGTCAGGCACACATGCAGACTCTGCACAGGCCCCTTATGCTCCACAGTGGTCAGGCACACATGCAGACTCTGCACAGGCCCCTTATGCTCCACAGTGGTCAGGCACACATGCAGACTCTGCACAGGCCCCTTATGCTCCACAGTGGTCAGGCACACATGCAGACTCTGCACAGGCCCCTTATGCTCCACAGTGGTCAGGCACACATGCAGACTCTGCACAGGCCCCTTATGCTCCACAGTGGTCAGGCACACATGCAGACTCTGCACAGGCCCCTTATGCTCCACAGTGGTCAGGCACACATGCAGACTCTGCACAGGCCCCTTATGCTCCACAGTGGTCAGGCACACATGCAGACTCTGCACAGGCCCCTTATGCTCCACAGTGGTCAGGCACACATGCAGACTCTGCACAGGCCCCTTATGCTCCACAGTGGTCAGGCACACATGCAGACTCTGCACAGGCCCCTTATGCTCCACAGTGGTCAGGCACACATGCAGACTCTGCACAGGCTCCACAGTGGTCAGGCACACATGCAGACTCTGCACAGGCTCCACAGTGGTCAGGCACACATGCAGACTCTGCACAGGCTCCACAGTGGTCAGGCACACATGCAGACTCTGCACAGGCTCCACAGTGGTCAGGCACACATGCAGACTCTGCACAGGCTCCACAGTGGTCAGGCACACATGCAGACTCTGCACAGGCCCCTTATGCTCTACAGTGGTCAGGCACACATGCAGACTCTGCACAGGCCCCTTATGCTCCACAGTGGTCAGGCACACATGCAGACTCTGCACAGGCTCCACAGTGGTCAGGCACACATGCAGACTCTGCACAGGCCCCTTATGCTCCACAGTGGTCAGGCACACATGCAGACTCTGCACAGGCCCCTTATGCTCCACAGTGGTCAGGCACACATGCAGACTCTGCACAGGCCCCTTATGCTCCACAGTGGTCAGGCACACATGCAGACTCTGCACAGGCTCCACAGTGGTCAGGCACACATGCAGACTCTGCACAGGCTCCACAGTGGTCAGGCACACATGCAGACTCTGCACAGGCCCCTTATGCTCCACAGTGGTCAGGCACACATGCAGACTCTGCACAGGCCCCTTAAGCTCCACAGTGGTCAGGCACACATGCAGACTCTGCACATGCCCCTTATGCTCCACAGTGGTCAGGCACACATGCAGACTCTGCACAGGCCCCTTATGCTCCACAGTGGTCAGGCACACATGCAGACTCTGCACAGGCCCCTTATGCTCCACAGTGGTCAGGCACACATGCAGACTCTGCACAGGCCCCTTATGCTCCACAGTGGTCAGGCACACATGCAGACTCTGCACAGGCCCCTTATGCTCCACAGTGGTCAGGCACACATGCAGACTCTGCACAGGCTCCACAGTGGTCAGGCACACATGCAGACTCTGCACAGGCCCCTTATGCTCTACAGTGGTCAGGCACACATGCAGACTCTGCACAGGCCCCTTATGCTCCACAGTGGTCAGGCACACATGCAGACTCTGCACAGGACCCTTATGCTCCACAGTGGTCAGGCACACATGCAGACTCTGCACAGGCTCCACAGTGGTCAGGCACACATGCAGACTCTGCACAGGCCCCTTATGCTCCACAGTGGTCAGGCACACATGCAGACTCTGCACAGGCTCCACAGTGGTCAGGCACACATGCAGACTCTGCACAGGCCCCTTATGCTCCACAGTGGTCAGGCACACATGCAGACTCTGCACAGGCTCCACAGTGGTCAGGCACACATGCAGACTCTGCACAGGCTCCACAGTGGTCAGGCACACATGCAGACTCTGCACAGGCCCCTTATGCTCCACAGTGGTCAGGCACACATGCAGACTCTGCACAGGCCCCTTAAGCTCCACAGTGGTCAGGCACACATGCAGACTCTGCACATGCCCCTTATGCTCCACAGTGGTCAGGCACACATGCAGACTCTGCACAGGCCCTTATGCTCCACAGTGGTCAGGCACACATGCAGACTCTGCACAGGCCCCTTATGCTCCACAGTGGTCAGGCACACATGCAGACTCTGCACAGGCCCCTTATGCTCCACAGTGGTCAGGCACACATGCAGACTCTGCACAGGCCCCTTATGCTCCACAGTGGTCAGGCACACATGCAGACTCTGCACAGGCTCCACAGTGGTCAGGCACACATGCAGACTCTGCACAGGCCCCTTATGCTCTACAGTGGTCAGGCACACATGCAGACTCTGCACAGGCCCCTTATGCTCCACAGTGGTCAGGCACACATGCAGACTCTGCACAGGACCCTTATGCTCCACAGTGGTCAGGCACACATGCAGACTCTGCACAGGCCCCTTATGCTCCACAGTGGTCAGGCACACATGCAGACTCTGCACAGGCCCCTTATGCTCCACAGTGGTCAGGCACACATGCAGACTCTGCACAGGCCCCTTATGCTCCACAGTGGTCAGGCACACATGCAGACTCTGCACAGGCCCATTACGCTCCACAGTGGTCAGGCACACATGCAGACTCTGCACAGGCTCCTTACGCTCCACAGTGGTCAGGCACACATGCAGACTCTGCACAGGCTCCACAGTGGTCAGGCACACATGCAGACTCTGCACAGGCCCCTTATGCTCCACAGTGGTCAGGCACACATGCAGACTCTGCACAGGCTCCACAGTGGTCAGGCACACATGCAGACTCTGCACAGGCCCCTTATGCTCCACAGTGGTCAGGCACACATGCAGACTCTGCACAGGCCCCTTATGCTCCACAGTGGTCAGGCACACATGCAGACTCTGCACAGGCCCCTTATGCTCCACAGTGGTCAGGCACACATGCAGACTCTGCACAGGCCCCTTATGCTCCACAGTGGTCAGGCACACATGCAGACTCTGCACAGGCCCCTTATGCTCCACAGTGGTCAGGCACACATGCAGACTCTGCACAGGCCCCTTATGCTCCACAGTGGTCAGGCACACATGCAGACTCTGCACAGGCCCCTTATGCTCCACAGTGGTCAGGCACACATGCAGACTCTGCACAGGCCCCTTATGCTCCACAGTGGTCAGGCACACATGCAGACTCTGCACAGGCTCAACAGTGGTGAGGCACACATGCAGACTCTGCACAGGCTCCTTATGCTCCACAGTGGTCAGGCACACATGCAGACTCTGCACAGGCTCCACAGTGGTCAGGCACACATGCAGACTCTGCACAGGCTCCACAGTGGTCAGGCACACATGCAGACTCTGCACAGGCTCCACAGTGGTCAGGCACACATGCAGACTCTGCACAGGCTCCACAGTGGTCAGGCACACATGCAGACTCTGCACAGGCTCCACAGTGGTCAGGCACACATGCAGACTCTGCACAGGCTCCACAGTGGTCAGGCACACATGCAGACTCTGCACAGGCTCCACAGTGGTCAGGCACACATGCAGACTCTGCACAGGCTCCACAGTGGTCAGGCACACATGCAGACTCTGCACAGGCTCCACAGTGGTCAGGCACACATGCAGACTCTGCACAGGCTCCACAGTGGTCAGGCACACATGCAGACTCTGCACAGGCCCCTTATGCTCCACAGTGGTCAGGCACACATGCAGACTCTGCACAGGCTCCACAGTGGTCAGGCACACATGCAGACTCTGCACAGGCCCCTTATGCTCCACAGTGGTCAGGCACACATGCAGACTCTGCACAGGCTCCACAGTGGTCAGGCACACATGCAGACTCTGCACAGGCTCCACAGTGGTCAGGCACACATGCAGACTCTGCACAGGCCCCTTATGCTCCACAGTGGTCAGGCACACATGCAGACTCTGCACAGGCTCCTTAGGCTCCACAGTGGTCAGGCACACATGCAGACTCTGCACAGGCTCCACAGTGGTCAGGCACACATGCAGACTCTGCACAGGCTCCACAGTGGTCAGGCACACATGCAGACTCTGCACAGGCTCCACAGTGGTCAGGCACACATGCAGACTCTGCACAGGCTCCACAGTGGTCAGGCACACATGCAGACTCTGGACAGGCCCCTTATGCTCCACAGTGGTCAGGCACACATGCAGACTCTGCACAGGCTCCTTAGGCTCCACAGTGGTCAGGCACACATGCAGACTCTGCACAGGCTCCACAGTGGTCAGGCACACATGCAGACTCTGCACAGGCCCCTTATGCTCCACAGTGGTCAGGCACACATGCAGACTCTGCACAGGCTCCTTAGCTCCACAGTGGTCAGGCACACATGCAGACTCTGCACAGGCTCCACAGTGGTCAGGCACACATGCAGACTCTGCACAGGCTCCACAGTGGTCAGGCACACATGCAGACTCTGCACAGGCTCCACAGTGGTCAGGCACACATGCAGACTCTGCACAGGCTCCACAGTGGTCAGGCACACATGCAGACTCTGCACAGGCCCCTTATGCTCCACAGTGGTCAGGCACACATGCAGACTCTGCACAGGCCCCTTATGCTCCACAGTGGTCAGGCACACATGCAGACTCTGCACAGGCTCCACAGTGGTCAGGCACACATGCAGACTCTGCACAGGCTCCACAGTGGTCAGGCACACATGCAGACTCTGCACAGGCTCCACAGTGGTCAGGCACACATGCAGACTCTGCACAGGCTCCACAGTGGTCAGGCACACATGCAGACTCTGCACAGGCTCCACAGTGGTCAGGCACACATGCAGACTCTGCACAGGCCCCTTATGCTCCACAGTGGTCAGGCACACATGCAGACTCTGCACATGCCCCTTATGCTCCACAGTGGTCAGGCACACATGCAGACTCTGCACAGGCTCCACAGTGGTCAGGCACACATGCAGACTCTGCACAGGCTCCACAGTGGTCAGGCACACATGCAGACTCTGGACAGGCTCCACAGTGGTCAGGCACACATGCAGACTCTGCACAGGCTCCACAGTGGTCAGGCACACATGCAGACTCTGCACAGGCTCCACAGTGGTCAGGCACACATGCAGACTCTGCACAGGCCCTTATGCTCCACAGTGGTCAGGCACACATGCAGACTCTGCACAGGCTACCACAGTGGTCAGGCACACATGCAGACTCTGCACAGGCCCCTTATGCTCCACAGTGGTCAGGCACACATGCAGACTCTGCACAGGCTCCCGTGGTCAGCACACATGCAGACTCTGCACAGGCTCCACAGTGGTCAGGCACACATGCAGACTCTGCACAGGCCCCTTATGCTCCACAGTGGTCAGGCACACATGCAGACTCTGCACAGGCCCTTAGCTCCACAGTGGTCAGGCACACATGCAGATTGCAGGCTCCACAGTGGTCCAGGCACCATGCAGACTTGCACAGGCTCCACAGTGGTCAGGCACACATGCAGACTCTGCACAGGCTCCACAGTGGTCAGGCACACATGCAGACTCTGCACAGGCCCTTATGCTCCACAGTGGTCAGGCACACATGCAGACTCTGACAGGCCTTAGCTCCACAGTGGTCAGGCACACATGCAGACTCTGCACAGGCCTGCTCCACAGTGGTCAGGCACACATGCAGACTCTGCACAGGCTCCACAGTGGTCAGGCACACATGCAGACTCTGCCACATGCTCCACAGTGGTCAGGCACACATGCAGACTCTGCACAGGCTCCACAGTGGTCAGGCACACATGCAGACTCTGCACAGGCTCCACAGTGGTCAGGCACACATGCAGACTCTGCACAGGCTCCACAGTGGTCAGGCACACATGCAGACTCTGCACAGGCCCCTTATGCTCACAGTGGTCAGGCACACATGCAGACTCTGCACAGGCTCCACAGTGGTCAGGCACACATGCAGACTCTGCACAGGCCCTTATGCTCCACAGTGGTCAGGCACACATGCAGACTCTGCACAGGCCCCTTATGCTCCACAGTGGTCAGGCACACATGCAGACTCTGCACAGGCTCCACAGTGGTCAGGCACACATGCAGACTCTGCACAGGCTCCTTATGCTCCACAGTGGTCAGGCACACATGCAGACTCTGCACAGGCTCCACAGTGGTCAGGCACACATGCAGACTCTGCACAGGCTCCACAGTGGTCAGGCAACATGAGACTTGCACAGGCCCACAGTGGTCAGCACACATGCAGACTCTGCACAGGCCCCATGCTCCACAGTGGTCAGGCACACATGCAGACTCTGCACAGCCCTTAGCTCCACAGTGGTCAGGCACACATGCAGACTTGCACAGGTCACAGTGGTCAGGCACCATGCAGACTCTGCACAGGCTCAGTGGTCAGGCACACATGCAGACTCTGCACAGGCTCCACAGTGGTCAGGCACACATGCAGACTCTGCACAGGCTCCACAGTGGTCAGGCACACATGCAGACTCTGCACAGGCTCACAGTGGTCAGCACACATGCAGACTCTGCACAGCCCTATGCTCCACAGTGGTCAGGCACACATGCAGACTCTGCACAGGCTCACAGTGTCAGCACAATGCGATTCCAGGCTCCACAGTGGTCAGGCACACATGCAGACTCTGCACAGGCTCCACAGTGGTCAGGCACACATGCAGACTCTGCACAGGCCCCTTATGCTCCACAGTGGTCAGGCACACATGCAGACTCTGCACATGCCCTTAGCTCCACAGTGGTCAGGCACACATGCAGACTCTGCACAGGCTCACAGTGGTCAGGCACACATGCAGACTCTGCACAGGCTCCACAGTGGTCAGGCACACATGCAGACTCTGGCACAGGCTCCACAGTGGTCAGGCACACATGCAGACTCTGCACAGGCTCCACAGTGGTCAGGCACACATGCAGACTCTGCACAGGCCCTACACAGTGGTCAGGCACACATGCAGACTCTGCACAGGCCCCTTATGCTCCACAGTGGTCAGGCACACATGCAGACTCTGCACAGGCCTTAGGCTCCACAGTGGTCAGGCACACATGCAGACTCTGCACAGGCTCCACAGTGGTCAGGCACACATGCAGACTCTGCACAGGCTCCACAGTGGTCAGGCACACATGCAGACTCTGCACAGGCTCCACAGTGGTCAGGCACACATGCAGACTCACAGGCTCCACAGTGGTCAGGCACACATGCAGACTCTGCACAGGCCCCTTAATCTCCCACAGTGGTCAGGCACACATGCAGACTCTGCACAGGCCCCTTAGTGCTCCACAGTGGTCAGGCACACATGCAGACTCTGCACAGGCTCCACAGTGGTCAGGCACACATGCAGACTCTGCACAGGCTCCACAGTGGTCAGGCACACATGCAGACTCTGACAGGCTCCACAGTGGTCAGGCACACATGCAGACTCTGCACAGGCTCCACAGTGGTCAGGCACACATGCAGACTCTGCACAGTGCTCCACAGTGGTCAGGCACACATGCAGACTCTGCACAGGCTCCACAGTGGTCAGGCACACATGCAGACTCTGCACAGGCCTTCCACAGTGGTCAGGCACACATGCAGACTCTGCACAGGTCCCAGTGGTCAGGCCATGCGACTCTGCACAGGCTCATGGTCAGGCACACATGCAGACTCTGCACAGGCTCCACAGTGGTCAGGCACACATGCAGACTCTGCACAGGCTCCACAGTGGTCAGGCACACATGCAGATTGGACAGGCTCACAGTGGTCAGGCACACATTTCAGACTCTGCACAGGCTCCACAGTGGTCAGGCACACATGCAGACTCTGCACAGGCTCCACAGTGGTCAGGCACACATGCAGACTCTGCACAGCCTATCCACAGTGGTCAGGCACACATGCAGACTCTGCACAGGCTCCACAGTGGTCAGGCACACATGCAGACTCTGCACAGGCTCCACAGTGGTCAGGCACACATGCAGACTCTGCACAGGCTCCACAGTGGTCAGGCACACATGCAGACTCTGCACAGGCCCCTTATGCTCCACAGTGGTCAGGCACACATGCAGACTCTGCACATGCCCCTTATGCTCCACAGTGGTCAGGCACACATGCAGACTCTGCACAGGCTTCCACAGTGGTCAGGCACACATGCAGACTCTGCACAGGCTCACAGTGGTCAGGCACACATGCAGACTCTGCACAGGCTCCACAGTGGTCAGGCACACATGCAGACTCTGGACAGGCTCCACAGTGGTCAGGCACACATGCAGACTCTGCACAGGCTCCACAGTGGTCAGGCACACATGCAGACTCTGCACAGGCTCCACAGTGGTCAGGCACACATGCAGACTCTGCACAGGCTCCACAGTGGTCAGGCACACATGCAGACTCTGCACAGGCTCCCAGTGGTCAGGCACACATGCAGACTCTGCACAGGCTCCACAGTGGTCAGGCACACATGCAGACTCTGCACAGGCTCCACAGTGGTCAGGCACACATGCAGACTCTGCACAGCCCTTATGCTCCACAGTGGTCAGGCACACATGCAGACTCTGCACAGGCCCTTATGCTCCACAGTGGTCAGGCACACATGCAGCTGCAAGGCTCCAGTGGTCGGCACATGCAGACTCTGCACAGCTCCACAGTGGTCAGGCACACATGCAGACTCTGCACAGGCTCCACAGTGGTCAGGCACACATGCAGACTCTGCACAGGCTCCACAGTGGTCAGGCACACATGCAGACTCTGCACAGGCTCCACAGTGGTCAGGCACAATGGCTCTGACAGGCCCCTAGCTCCATGGTCAGGCACACATGAGACTCTGCAGGCCTTAGGCTCCACAGTGGTCAGGCACACATGCAGACTCTGCACAGGCTCCACAGTGGTCAGGCACACATGCAGACTCTGCACAGCTCCACAGTGTGGCACCTGCAGACTCTGACAGGCTTCCACAGTGGTCAGGCACACATGCAGACTCTGCACAGGCTCCCTTAGACTGCGACTCACACTAGTGGTCAGGCACACATGCAGACTCTGCACAGGCTCCACAGTGGTCAGGCACACATGCAGACTCTGCACAGGCTCCACAGTGGTCAGGCACACATGCAGACTCTGCACAGGCTCCACAGTGGTCAGGCACACATGCAGACTCTGCACAGGCCCCTTATGCTCCACAGTGGTCAGGCACACATGCAGACTCTGACAGGCTCCACATGGTCGGCACCATGCGACTCTGCACAGGCTCCACAGTGGTCAGGCACACATGCAGACTCTGCACAGGCTCCCAGTGGTCAGGCACACATGCAGACTCTGCACAGGCTCCACAGTGGTCAGGCACACATGCAGACTCTGCACAGGCTCCACAGTGGTCAGGCACACATGCAGACTCTGCACAGGCTCCACAGTGGTCAGGCACACATGCAGACTCTGCACAGGCTCCACAGTGGTCAGGCACACATGCAGACTCTGCACAGGCTCCACAGTGGTCAGGCACACATGCAGACTCTGCACAGGCTCCACAGTGGTCAGGCACACAGTTCGGCTCAATGTCAGGACTCTGCCAGCTTACAGGCTCCACAGTGGTCAGGCACACATGCAGACTCTGCACAGGCTCCACAGTGGTCAGGCACACATGCAGACTCTGCACAGGCTCCACAGTGGTCAGGCACACATGCAGACTCTGCACAGTGCTCCACAGTGGTCAGGCACACATGCAGACTCTGCACAGGCTCCGTAGGCCATCAGTGGGTCCAGGTCGCACACATGCAGACTCTGCACAGGCTCCACAGTGGTCAGGCACACATGCAGACTCTGCACAGGCTCCACAGTGGTCAGGCACACATGCAGACTCTGCACAGGCTCCACAGTGGTCAGGCACACATGCAGACTCTGCACAGGCTCCACAGTGGTCAGGCACACATGCAGACTCTGCACAGGCTCCACAGTGGTCAGGCACACATGCAGACTCTGCACTCCATGTAGCCACTGTGATTGCACATCACAGTGGTCAGGCACACATGCAGACTCTGCACAGGCTCCACAGTGGTCAGGCACACATGCAGACTCCATGCACTAGGCTCCACAGTGGTCAGGCACACATGCAGACTCTGCACAGCCTTATGCTCCACAGTGGTCAGGCACACATGCAGACTCTGCACAGGCCCTTAGCTCACAGTGGTCAGGCACACATGCAGACTCTGCACAGGCTCCACAGTGGTCAGGCACACATGCAGACTCTGCACAGGCTCCACAGTGGTCAGGCACACATGCAGACTCTGACAGCCCCTATGCTCCACAGTGGTCAGGCACACATGCAGACTCTGCACAGGCTCTCACAGTGGTCAGGCACACATGCAGACTCTGCACAGGCTCCACAGTGGTCAGGCACACATGCAGACTCTGCACAGGCTCCACAGTGGTCAGGCACACATGCAGACTCTGCACAGGCTCCACAGTGGTCAGGCACACATGCAGACTCTGCACAGGCTCCACAGTGGTCAGGCACACATGCAGACTCTGCCAGTCCACATGGTCAGCCACTAGATCTGCAGCCACAGTGGTCAGGCACACATGCAGACTCTGCACAGGCTCCACAGTGGTCAGGCACACATGCAGACCTCTGCACAGGCTCCACAGTGGTCAGGCACACATGCAGACTCTGCAGCAGCAGGCCCCAACTTACTGGCTCCACAGTGGTCAGGCACACATGCAGACTCTGCACAGGCCCCTTATGCTCCACAGTGGTCAGGCACACATGCAGACTCTGCACAGGCATCCACAGTGGTCAGGCACACATGCAGACTCTGCACAGGCTCCACAGTGGTCAGGCACACATGCAGACTCTGCACAGGCTCCACAGTGGTCAGGCACACATGCAGACTCTGCACAGGCTCCACAGTGGTCAGGCACACATGCAGACTCTGCACAGGCTCCACAGTGGTCAGGCACACATGCAGACTCTGGACAGGCCCCTTATGCTCCACAGTGGTCAGGCACACATGCAGACTCTGCACAGGCTCCTTAGGCTCCACAGTGGTCAGGCACACATGCAGACTCTGCACAGGCTCCACAGTGGTCAGGCACACATGCAGACTCTGCACAGGCCCCATGTCACAGTGGTCAAGGCACACATGCAGACTCTGCACCACTAGGCTCCACAGTGGTCAGGCACACATGCAGACTCTGCACAGGCTCCACAGTGGTCAGGCACACATGCAGACTCTGCACAGGCTCCACAGTGGTCAGGCACACATGCAGACTCTGCACATGGCTCCCACAGTGGTCAGGCACACATGCAGACTCTGCACAGGCTCCACAGTGGTCAGGCACACATGCAGACTCTGCCTCATCAGGCTCCACAGTGGTCAGGCACACATGCAGACTCTGCACAGGCCCTTATGCTCCACAGTGGTCAGGCACACATGCAGACTCTGCACAGGCTATCCACAGTGGTCAGGCACACATGCAGACTCTGCACAGGCTCCACAGTGGTCAGGCACACATGCAGACTCTGCACATGGCTCCACGTGGTCAGGACACTGCGATCTGCACAGCTCCACAGTGGTCAGGCACACATGCAGACTCTGCACATGGCCCATCAGTGGTCAGCACACATGCAGACTCTGCACAGGCTCCACAGTGGTCAGGCACACATGCAGACTCTGCACAGGCCTTCTCCACAGTGGTCAGGCACACATGCAGACTCTGCACAGCTCCACAGTGGTCAGGCACACATGCAGACTCTGCACAGGCTCCACAGTGGTCAGGCACACATGCAGACTCTGCACAGGCTCCACAGTGGTCAGGCACACATGCAGACTCTGCACAGGCTCCACAGTGGTCAGGCACACATGCAGACTCTGACAGGCTCCACAGTGGTCAGGCACACATGCAGACTCTGCACATGCCCCTTATGCTCCACAGTGGTCAGGCACACATGCAGACTCTGCACAGGCTCCACAGTGGTCAGGCACACATGCAGACTCTGCACAGGCTCCACAGTGGTCAGGCACACATGCAGACTCTGCACAGGCTCTCCACAGTGGTCAGGCACACATGCAGACTCTGACAGGCTCCACAGTGGTCAGGCACACATGCAGACTCTGCACAGGCTCCACAGTGGTCAGGCACACATGCAGACTCTGCACAGGCTCCACAGTGGTCAGGCACACATGCAGACTCTGCACATGCCCCTTATGCTCCACAGTGGTCAGGCACACATGCAGACTCTGCACAGGCTCCACATGGTCAGGCACACATGCAGACTCTGCACAGGCTCACAGTGGTCAGGCACACATGCGACTCTGCACAGGCTCCACAGTGGTCAGGCACACATGCAGACTCTGCACAGCCCTAGCTCCACAGTGGTCAGGCACACATGCAGACTCTGCACAGGCTCCTTAGGCTCCACAGTGTCAGGCACACATGCAGACTCTGCACAGGCTCCACAGTGGTCAGGCACACATGCAGACTCTGCACAGCCACCTTATGCTCCACAGTGGTCAGGCACACATGCAGACTCTGCACAGGCCTAGTCCACAGTGGTCAGGCACACATGCAGACTCTGCACAGGCTCCACAGTGGTCAGGCACACATGCAGACTCTGCAACAGCTCCACAGTGGTCAGGCACACATGCAGACTCTGCACAGGCTCCACTACAGTGGTCAGGCACACATGCAGACTCTGCACAGGCTCCACAGTGGTCAGGCACACATGCAGACTCTGCACAGCTCCACAGTGGTCAGGCACACATGCGACTCTGCACAGGCCTTGCTCACATGGTCAGGCACACATGCAGACTCTGCACAGTGCCCCTTATGCTCCACAGTGGTCAGGCACACATGCAGACTCTGCACAGGCTCCACAGTGGTCAGGCACACATGCAGACTCTGCACAGGCTCCACAGTGGTCAGGCACACATGCAGACTCTGCACAGGCTCCACAGTGGTCAGGCACACATGCAGACTCTGCACAGGCTCCACAGTGGTCAGGCACACATGCAGACTCTGCACAGGCTCCCTTATGCTCCACAGTGGTCAGGCACACATGCAGACTCTGCACAGGCCTATGCTCCACAGTGGTCAGGCACACATGCAGACTCTGCACAGGCTTGCTCCACAGTGGTCAGGCACACATGCAGACTTCTGCACAGGCTCCACAGTGGTCAGGCACACATGCAGACTCTGCACAGGCTCCACAGTGGTCAGGCACACATGCAGACTCTGCACAGGCTCCACAGTGGTCAGGCACACATGCAGACTCTGCACAGGCTCCACAGTGGTCAGGCACACATGCAGACTCTGCACAGGCTCCACAGTGGTCAGGCACACATGCAGACTCTGCACATGCCCCTTATGCTCCACAGTGGTCAGGCACACATGCAGACTCTGCACAGGCTCCACAGTGGTCAGGCACACATGCAGACTCTGCACAGGCTCCACAGTGGTCAGGCACACATGCAGACTCTGCACAGCTAGCTCCACAGTGGTCAGGCACACATGCAGACTCTGCACAGGCCCTAGCTCCACAGTGGTCAGGCACACATGCAGACTCTGCACAGGCTCCACAGTGGTCAGGCACACATGCAGACTCTGCACAGGCTCCACAGTGGTCAGGCACACATGCAGACTCTGCACAGGCTCCACAGTGGTCAGGCACACATGCAGACTCTGCACAGGCTCCACAGTGGTCAGGCACACATGCAGACTCTGACAGGCTCCACAGTGGTCAGGCACACATGCAGACTCTGCACAGGCTCCTTGCTCACAGTGGTCAGGCACACATGCAGACTCTGCACAGGCTCCACAGTGGTCAGGCACACATGCAGACTCTGCACAGCCCCTTATGCTCCACAGTGGTCAGGCACACATGCAGACTCTGCACAGCCCTTAGCTCCACAGTGGTCAGGCACACATGCAGACTCTGCACAGGCTCCACAGTGGTCAGGCACACATGCAGACTCTGCACAGGCTCCACAGTGGTCAGGCACACATGCAGACTCTGCACAGGCTCCACAGTGGTCAGGCACACATGCAGACTCTGCACAGGCTCCACAGTGGTCAGGCACACATGCAGACTCTGCACAGGCTCCACAGTGGTCAGGCACACATGCAGACTCTGCACAGGTGCCCCTTATGCTCCACAGTGGTCAGGCACACATGCAGACTCTGCACAGGCCCCTTAGCTCCACAGTGGTCAGGCACACATGCAGACTCTGCACAGGCTCCACAGTGGTCAGGCACACATGCAGACTCTGCACAGGCTCCACAGTGGTCAGGCACACATGCAGACTCTGCACAGGCTCCACAGTGGTCAGGCACACATGCAGACTCTGCACAGGCTCCACAGTGGTCAGGCACACATGCAGACTCTGCACAGGCTCCACAGTGGTCAGGCACACATGCAGACTCTGCACAGGCCCCTTATGCTCCACAGTGGTCAGGCACACATGCAGACTCTGCACAGGCCCTTATGCTCCACAGTGGTCAGGCACACATGCAGACTCTGCACAGGCTCCACAGTGGTCAGGCACACATGCAGACTCTGCACAGGCTCCACAGTGGTCAGGCACACATGCAGACTCTGCACAGGCTCCACAGTGGTCAGGCACACATGCAGACTCTGCACAGGCTCCACAGTGGTCAGGCACACATGCAGACTCTGCACAGGCTCCACAGTGGTCAGGCACACATGCAGACTCTGCACAGGCCCCTTATGCTCCACAGTGGTCAGGCACACATGCAGACTCTGCACATGCCCCTTATGCTCCACAGTGGTCAGGCACACATGCAGACTCTGCACAGGCTCCACAGTGGTCAGGCACACATGCAGACTCTGCACAGGCTCCACAGTGGTCAGGCACACATGCAGACTCTGCACAGGCTCCACAGTGGTCAGGCACACATGCAGACTCTGGACAGGCTCCACAGTGGTCAGGCACACATGCAGACTCTGCACAGGCTCCACAGTGGTCAGGCACACATGCAGACTCTGCACATGCCCTTATGCTCCACAGTGGTCAGGCACACATGCAGACTCTGCACAGGCTCCACAGTGGTCAGGCACACATGCAGACTCTGCACAGGCTCCACAGTGGTCAGGCACACATGCAGACTCTGCACAGGCTCCACAGTGGTCAGGCACACATGCAGACTCTGCACAGGCCCCTTATGCTCCACAGTGGTCAGGCACACATGCAGACTCTGCACATGCCCCTTATGCTCCACAGTGGTCAGGCACACATGCAGACTCTGCACAGGCTTCACAGTGGTCAGGCACACATGCAGACTCTGCACAGGCTTCACAGTGGTCAGGCACACATGCAGACTCTGCACAGGCTCCACAGTGGTCAGGCACACATGCAGACTCTGGACAGGCTCCACAGTGGTCAGGCACACATGCAGACTCTGCACAGGCTCCTCAGTGGTCAGGCACACATGCAGACTCTGCACAGGCTCCACAGTGGTCAGGCACACATGCAGACTCTGCACAGGCTCCACAGTGGTCAGGCACACATGCAGACTCTGCACATGCCCCTTATGCTCCACAGTGGTCAGGCACACATGCAGACTCTGCACAGGCTCCACAGTGGTCAGGCACACATGCAGACTCTGCACAGGCTCCACAGTGGTCAGGCACACATGCAGACTCTGCACAGGCTCCACAGTGGTCAGGCACACATGCAGACTCTGCACAGGCTCCACAGTGGTCAGGCACACATGCAGACTCTGCACAGGCTCCACAGTGGTCAGGCACACATGCAGACTCTGCACATGCCCTATGCTCCACAGTGGTCAGGCACACATGCAGACTCTGCACAGGCTCCACAGTGGTCAGGCACACATGCAGACTCTGGACAGGCTCCACAGTGGTCAGGCACACATGCAGACTCTGGACAGGCTCCACAGTGGTCAGGCACACATGCAGACTCTGGACAGGCTCCACAGTGGTCAGGCACACATGCAGACTCTGCACAGGCTCCTCAGTGGTCAGGCACACATGCAGACTCTGCACAGGCTCCACAGTGGTCAGGCACACATGCAGACTCTGCACAGGCTCCACAGTGGTCAGGCACACATGCAGACTCTGCACATGCCCCTTATGCTCCACAGTGGTCAGGCACACATGCAGACTCTGCACAGGCTCCACAGTGGTCAGGCACACATGCAGACTCTGCACAGGCTCCACAGTGGTCAGGCACACATGCAGACTCTGCACATGCCCCTTATGCTCCACAGTGGTCAGGCACACATGCAGACTCTGCACAGGCCCTTATGCTCCACAGTGGTCAGGCACACATGCAGACTCTGCACAGGCTCCACAGTGGTCAGGCACACATGCAGACTCTGCACAGGCCCTTATGCTCCACAGTGGTCAGGCACACATGCAGACTCTGCACAGGCTCCACAGTGGTCAGGCACACATGCAGACTCTGGACAGGCTCCACAGTGGTCAGGCACACATGCAGACTCTGCACAGGCCCCTTATCATAGGGTTATTTCCTAACAGCACGTTATCTCCTCTTGGGGGTCTGAGCCCAGGATGGCAGCTCTGCAGGGCCCAGTCTCGGTAGGAGTTCAGATGTGTGTGGCCGACCTCTGGCTCCATTCATTACCTATGGGACAGTCACCGGAGTGGAGAGTATAGGGGGTCTGTGCTCCATTCACCTCCCTATAGACAGCGGGTATCTTACTACTGAGGGAATAACCCTTCCCTATGAGATATTACACCCTACAGAGACATACACACGGTGCAGCCTAGTGACAGGTACATTGGCTGCCAGTGAGCGCCCCTCCAGGATACCCTCCGTTCCCAGCTGAGCCGCTGCCACCTGCACCATGTCAGGCGTACACGGGGTAGCTCCCCTCCCTACTCTCGTATTATAAAATATTCTATAGCATTTACCTTAATAGACACAAATAATCCCAACACAGCAGCAACCCGGAACAGGAAGTGACGGGGAGAAGTCACCGGGCAACTGACAGGGAGGGTTTAATGCGGCCATCTTGGGAAAGAAGTCCGTTACTCGTGACGTAACACTTTGGAAGCATACAGCCTTCATATTGGTAAAGGACTTCGCACGCTGCTTACGTTCAGACGGAAGTTGTGCGTGTACGCCAATAGCAGGCAGCCATGTTGGTTGTGGCAGGAAAGGTGTGGTTTATTAACTGTAAAGAATGTTGGCATGGAGTCAGAGATACACAGAGCAGCTTGGGAAACCATTGCGGTGCAGCTACCACAGTGATCTGTACAGTATGAATAAGGTAAGAGCTCATTAGCGTATAAGTGATGACAAGGGTGTAGCAGCAGCCTGGTATCAGTTTGGCTGCATGAGCTATGAACTTTAAGGCTATGTTCACATGTTGCGTTTTTCTTTCTAAACCCAATCTCCTGTCTTGGCAGTAATAAGGGTATGTTCATACAGGGTGTTTTTGCAGCATTTTTTTTTAATTGTCTTTATGCAAATCCATGCTAATAAATCGCTGCTTCTTGGGCTATGTGCCCACAGGATGTTTTTCCAGCAGTCATGAATACATCAAAACCGCTCCTGGTTCCAAGGATCCTAGAGTCTTTGCTGCGTTCGGGTCCTGCGTTTTTTTGCGCATTTTTGCTGCAACGTTTTTTCAGCTTTTTTTTTTCCTTTGTCTTCAGCATAAACGCAGGAAAATAGAACATGTCATTTCTCTCCCATCCGCAGCAAAACTGCAGGGATTTGACACGTCTTGACACTTGCAAAACTAATGTGTAGGCACAGCGTTTGTGTAAAACACATTGGTATTGCAGGGTAGCCCAACCGCAGGAGCAAATGAATATAAGTTATCATAAAACCAATGGTAAACTGCATGCAGAAACGCTGGCAGAACATACCCTTACAGTGCCAGCAGAGACTCCAGAAATCTCCTGCACAGACATTTGTGTTTTGTGGTAAACAACGTTCATTGCGTGTTTTTAAGAGAAGCAGCGTGTCAATTCTCTCACGCTTTTGCTGCTTTTCACCATTGAAACCATTGAAGAGTGAAAGAGCCACAGCTGTGCAATTTTGGTGACAATAACGCTGCAAATCATGCTGGTTTCTGACTGCAAAGAGATCAGGTTTGGCGGCAAAAATACCCTGTGTGAACATAGCCTAAAAAAGCTGCTTCCAAAAAAACAAGTTTTTCTGCATCTTTGATGTCATTTGTCTGCAGCACATTGTTTATTAAAGTCAGACTCCATGACAATAAGGCTACTTTCACATAACGATTTTGTCAAATCCGATGCTGTCCGATATAAATCAGACAGCATCGAATCTACACTGATCCCTGCAATCGGATGCCAAATAGGCATCCGATCCGACATTCTGCAGGATCAGTGTGCCGGCTCCTTCTGTCAGCTGTTCTCCCCTGTGTGTCCCCCTCATCTCCCCTGGTTCTCCCCCCTCTTCTCCCTTCTGTTTCCCCCTCTTTTTTTCCCCCTCTTCACCCCTGTGTGTCCCCCCCTCATGTCCCCTGTGTGTCCCCCCCTCATGTCCCCTGTGTGTCCCCCCCTCATGTCCCCTGTGTGTCCCCCCCTCATGTCCCCTGTGTGTCCCCCCCTCATGTCCCCTGTGTGTCCCCCCCTCATGTCCCCTGTGTGTCCCCCCCTCATGTCCCCTGTGTGTCCCCCCCTCATGTCCCCTGTGTGTCCCCCCCTCATGTCCCCTGTGTGTCCCCCCCTCATGTCCCCTGTGTGTCCCCCCCTCATGTCCCCTGTGTGTCCCCCCCTCATGTCCCCTGTGTGTCCCCCCCTCATGTCCCCTGTGTGTCCCCCCCCTCATGTCCCCTGTGTGTCCCCCCCCTCATGTCCCCTGTGTGTCCCCCCCCTCATGTCCCCTGTGTGTCCCCCCCTCATGTCCCCTGTGTGTCCCCCCCCTCATGTCCCCTGTGTGTCCCCCCCCTCACCTGTGTCCCCCTATGTGTGTCCCCCCCCTCATGTCCCCTGTGTGTCCCCCCCCTCATGTCCCCTGTGTGTCCCCCCCCTCATGTCCCCTGTGTGTCCCCCCCCTCATGTCCCCTGTGTGTCCCCCCCCTCATGTCCCCTGTGTGTCCCCCTCATGTCCCCCCCCCTCCTGTGTGTCCCCCCCCTCATGTCCCCTGTGTGGCCCCTCATGCCCCTGTCCCCCAGTGTGCTCCCCTCCTTTCCCCTCTCCTCCGGAATAAAAAATGAAAAAAAATCTTCATTCTCGCCTATCCACGAGTCCTGCGGAGCTATCTTCTTCTGATCCTAGGACCTCTCGTGATGTCACAGTCACATGACCGATTACCGCGGTAACCGATCATGTGACTCTGACATCACGGCAGGTCCTACAGGCAGGAGATGCTGGAGACTCCGAGGGACTCGTGGATAGGTGAGCATAAATGGTTTATTATTTTTAACCTCTGCCTTACTTAATTTTACTTCCGCAATGTATATAAATACATTGCGGAAGTAAAATTAGATGTTTAGGAGCATTTTTACTGTACTGAGCATGCTCAGTACAGTAAAATCGGGTCCGAGGACACATCAGATGTTTCCTCGGACCCTGCTCCATAGGGCCCCATGTCAAAATTGATCGGGTCAGATCGGATGTGCACTAAATGCCATCCGATTTGGTCCGATCTGAGTTTGTCCGATTTTATTTTCGGTGCAAAAATCTGAGCATAAAAAAATCTGACAGAATCGGATTGGACCAAATCGGATGGCATTTAGTGCACATCCGATTCAGTCCGAGTCCCATAGGGCTGCATGGGGGCAAAAAATCGTACCGATGCTGTCCGATTTTTATCGGACAGCATCGGAAATGCTAAAATCCTTGTGTGAAACCAGCCTAAGACAGCAAAAGTACGTTTTCAATTTGTCAGGAAAAAAACCCAATCCTGAGCATGCGGTTTCTAAAATCTCCTAGCTATTGCTTTTGCTGAAAAAGCGGCTTTTAATTTCCCCCTCATTTTAGGGGCTGGCCTGGTCCTTTCTCCAATGGGCATGTGTTAGTGCGAGCTCCCTTCTCACTGACAGTGTGCCCCCTCACCAGCTCTAAAGAGTGGTGATGGGCTAGCAAGGAAGCACTGTCAGTGCACTCTAAAAAGGACAGAATGTGGTGAGCAGGGAGTGTCACTTTTAGGGGGTGGTCCCTGCTCACCATGTTCCCTCCTTAACCCCTTCCCGACCCTTGGGCCACAGTTTGGGCCATGAAAGTCGGTGCGTTCCCGACCTATGGCCCAAGGGGTCGGCCACGCCACGATCACGCTTCTGCGGCGTGTGTGAGCGGGTTAACTCAGGTATCACCGTTGCTACTGCAAGGTGACAACCTGTAGTTAACCCCACGGGGGGTGGGATTAACCCCCCCATGCCCAGTTCCCCTCCGATTAGCAGTTTCAAACTGTAGGTTGCAGCGTAAATTAGGATACGCCAAAAGACTTGCTATTGTAGTCAGCGTTTGTGTCTGACTAGTCCACCTGCAGGGCTTTAATCTCAAATCTCAGGGTCGTGCTAAAAACCAACTCTTGTCTGCACTCATTTAGCATCTTAGTGCAGCTACTGTAGGTTGCAGCATAAATTAGGATACGCCAAAAGACTCGCTATTGTAGTCAGCATTTGTGTCTGACTAGTCCACCTGCAGGGCCTTAATCTCAAATCTCAGGGTCGTGCTAAGGCGGCCGTCACACGGTTCAATATTGCTAACGATATCGATTAAGCGATCTGCTTTTTGATTGCTTAAGCGATATCGTTTGTGCATCGCTGCGTGCGATCAAGCGATTTTACAATGTAAAATCGCTTGATTGTGACATCGCAGATATGAGAGCTGGAGCTCATATCAAGCGATAAACGCTTGATCAATCTGCCTCATCGTGGTGTGTGACACCACGATGAACCATCTCCCAGCGGCAGAGCCTGTGCTGGGAGATGGTATCTATGGTAAACGTCGGGTTACTAAGCGCGGCGCGGCGCCTAGTAACCCGATGTGTACCATAGTTACCAGCGATCTTGCTGGCCCACATCGCTGGTGAGTTTGTCTGTGTGACAGCTCACCAGCGATGTGAACGATATTGTTAGCGATCGCGCGTGCACGTGATCGCTAACAATATCGCTCACGATATTGTAGCGTGTGACGGCCGCCTTAGGGCCATGTCACACACACAGATATATGTGCAGATATTGTTCAAAGATCTCTGGTTGCAGTGAAATCATGGACACATTGTTCCATTTATACACGGCCACATAATGGAGCAATGTGTCCATGATTTCACTGCAACCAGAGATCTGTGAACAATATCTGCACATATCTGTGTGTGTGACATGGCCTAAAAAACAACTCTTGTCAGCACTCATTTAGCATCTTACTGCAGCTACTGTAGGTTGCAGCATAAATTGGGATACGCCAAAAGACTCGCTATTGTAGTCAGCGTTTGTGTCTGACTAGTCCACCTGCAGGGCTTTAATCTCAAATCTCAGGGTCGTGCTAAAAACTAACTCTTGTCTGCACTCATTTAGTCATTACTCATTGTAATGACAGGAGGAGGGCGGGTGGATGGCGGGGACGCGGGGGGGGGGGCAATCCAGACACAGGGGGGGCTGGAGGGAGGGGGGACAAGACACAGGGGGGGCTGGAGGAGGAAGGGGGCGGGGACGCAGGAAGGGATGACCGGCGGTGCACCTGCCGGCAGATAAATATGATCAGAGATGTGGGGGGGCAGATGGGAGAGAAGGGTGGGCCCCTATAGTGTCCTGGAGCGGGAGGGGGGGGAGGCTGAGTATGGGAAGGACACCCGCCGATCCACCACTCCAGATCTGATTGGAGAGCTCCAATCAGATCTGGGAGGGGGGAATTGCTCTTATTTCTCCGCTCTGCAGTTTCAGTTTGAAACTGCCAATCGGAGGGGCCCTGGGCATGGGGGGGTTAATCCACCCCCTGTGGGGTTAACTACAGTTTGTCATTTTGCAGTAGCAACGGTGACACCTGAGTTAACCCGCTCACACACGCCGCAGAAGCGTGATCATTGCGTGGCCCACCCCTTGGGCCATAGGTCGAGAACGCACAGACTTTCATGGCCCAAACGGTGGGCCAAGGGTCAGGAAGGGGTTAAGATACACAACGACAGTGTGCTATCTATCTGGCTCATCACTTGGCATCAGAGGTGGAGAGAGAGCACATGGTCACTGCATTGAAAAGAATATTGCATCTCAACAAGGGCGCTTCTACTGAGCATACATCAAACTTGACAACCAGCACCTGTTCAGTAGAGGAAGGATGAGGACAGGTCCTGAAAGGGATGTCACTAATGATTCTTCATTTCAAGGTGGTACAGAAGCTTACACAGTGACCGCAACCTCTGCCCCTGATGATGTCCCATTTGAGTATCCTAATCTGCACTAGGCATTATCAAGGTAGAAAAATGTAAAAAAAAGTTGTTTTAGGGGTACGGTTGGAAATTTTGAATCAAAGTATGTTGGAAAAGCAATTAGATCATTGAATTAAATAGACATACGGATTAAAATCAATATTTGTTTTAGGCCACCCCTGTAAAGGGAATGTGCCATCAGGTTTTACACCGAATCCGCATGATGTAAGGGAAGAGACCCTGATTCCAGTGTTGTCACTTGACTGCTTGCTTTCATTTTTAGAAAGCCTGTGTTTTATCAACAGGATATTATCACTAAAGGATGAGTAAACCTGTTACCATGCCAGTCCTCAATATTCGTGAGCTCTGTATATCCCCACCGCCTCCACTGTTTGACAGCTGTCTGTGTACACTTTACATAGGCAGAAAGCTGACAATATACGGAGCTCGATATTCAGAGAACTGTTAAATCCAGGGCTGTGGAGTCGGAGTCGGAGTCGCTGCCCATTTTGGTGGAGTCGGTAGAAAATGTTCCGACTCCGACTCCTAAAATATATAATAGTAGTTCAATGCAGAATGTGCTGAATATTATTATTATGATTTATTATCATGTTATATCTAAATATCTTGATTATTATGTCATTATAATGATTAAATCCTAATGTTACCATTGACCTACAATAATTTTATCACTTAAAAACGAGCCATGACTGAAGGAGTCGGAGTCGGAGCCAGGGAAATTCAGGAGTTGGAGTCGGTGGTTTGATTTACCGACTCCACAGCCCTGGTTAAATCTGCAGCAGATAAAACTGCAATTGTATCACAACTTGCAAATAGCAAAGTTAAGGATATATTGCTGGAACCCCCGGGTCTCTGTATCTACATTAGGGCCACGTCACACACACAGATATCTGGGCAGATATTGTTCGCAGATCTCTGGTTGCAGTGAAATCATGGACACATTGTTACATTTGTACACAGCCACAAAATGGAAGAATGTGTCCATGATTTCACTGCAACCAGGGATCTGCGAACAATATCTGCACAATTATCTGTGTGTGTGACGTGGCCCTTATGCTGCTCTCAGACGAGATAGTAAAAACCTGCTTACTGATTCCCTTTAAAGGCCACGTCACGTCCCTTTAAAGGCCATATCTATTGCCATACATTTAAGATCTCTCTCAGTGTGTTTCGCTTCCGTGAAATGCTTTGGTACTGGTAAATTCCCTTAGGCTGCATTCACACATTGCGTATTTTGCCGCCCTTTTTTAAGCGCGCTTTTCAAAATACGCAATGTGATTTGTGTCTGCCAGCAAAGTGAATGGGAAATTCACTTTACCATGCAGACAGTGCGTAAAAATACGCAGTGCTTTTTCAGGGAGAGAGCGCAGCTGCGTAAAGAATTGAGATGTCAATTCTTTACGCAGCTGCTCCTGCGTTTTCTCCCTGTGATGTCACAGAGAGGAGGAAGAATCCTGCTTCCTCCTCCCCTCTATGACAGCTGTGACCGCCCATTACATTTCACAGTGTATTAATATACACTGTGTGAGACAGTGCGGGGGATCATATGCAAGGGGCGTATGTCTCCCCCAGAATGCGCACTGTCACGTATTGAGCCCGATTAGGGTGTGAGAGAAAGGGACGGTCCGCTCCCTCCGCTCCGGGTCTTGCAAGGTCCCGGAAGGAGACACGGAGTTACAAGCCTGATCAGGAGGCAGGGCGGGGTCCCTTGTACACAGAATTGTGCCTTAGCTGCAGCAGCAGCAGAGATAGACAGGAGAGGTCTAGAGTTCCAGGGGGCCGTGTGCTATACTAACACAGCCTAGCCCAGGAGGGCTGGAGGAACTCGGGGTGACCCATAACGGAGGCCTTTGGCCTGAGGGACCCGGGTTACTTTATATGAACTGTGTCCTGTGTACCCGGCTGCGACCCGGATTCCGGCAGACTGTGCCATCGCTGTGTGTATCAGCAATAAACACCGGGTCCTGTTTGAACTACTACCGGGCTCCACGTGTTTCCTGACTTGCAATCCAGGTGCTGCCCCACAACTGCAAAATCTAAATTAAAGAAAGGCAAGTGTATGAAAAATAAAAAAGACTGAATACTTTACCTGTCCGACGCCTTTTCCCGGTGTCCAGTAATGAGGCCAGTCGAGGTGTCTTCTGCCAGGATCTGCCGTGATGTCAGAGGGGCATGCATCGGGAACGCCCCTCTGACATCACAGCAGGACACAGATCTCCTGGCCTCGGCATCGGACACCAGGGAAAAGGCAACGGACAGGTAAAGTATTCATTCTTTTTTATTTTTCATACACTTGCCTTTCTTTCATTTAGATTTTGTAGTGTATATTAATACACTGCGAAATCTAATGGGGCGGTCACAGCTGTCACAGAGGGGAGGAGGAAGCAGGATTCTTCCTCCCCTCTGTGACATCACTGCGCTTTCTGGGGTAAAGAAAGCGTAGTGTGTGAAAGCCCCTGCGTATTTTGTTGCGCTTTTTTGCCCGGCTGAAAAACGCAGCAAAAAAGCGCAACAAAATACGCAATGTGTGAACGCAGCCTTATAATGTACTTAAAGGGAACCTGTCAGCTAGTTTATGCCTCCCAGCTATCATTGTCTGTAGCTGCAGCTTCATAATATTATTCTAATCATCCCTGTCTGAGCTCATAGTGTAATGTGAAAGGTGAAAAAAAAGCATTTATACACTTACATTTCCTTATGTAATGAGGCAGTCAGTCCAGCTTGGAGGACGGGGACTGTTTGGCAGGTTAATAGTTAACATTTCAGCCTTGTGCTAGAACATGTTGGGAGGCCTGATGTGATGTCACAACCATGTGACTACAATAGGCGGAGCTAAGTTCTCATAGAACGTTTGCTGCCTTAGCTCCGCCCACTATGGTCACATGATCGTTACATCACACAGGTCCTTTAGCTATCCAAGTTAAAAGAGAGTTACCGTATATACTCGTGTATAAGCCGACCCGTGTATAAGCCGACCCCCTACTTTTGCCCCCAAAACCTGGGAAAATCTATTGTCTCGTGTATAAGCCAAGGGTGGACCCCAGCACAGGTATACAGCCCCCAGCAGTGTGGTATACAGCAGCCTCCCCAGTGGTATATACAGACCCCAGCAGTGTTACAGCAGCAGCTCCACTGGTATATACAGCAGCAGCCCCAGTGGTAGTATACAGCAGCCCCAGTGGTAGTATACATCAGCCCCAGTGGTATATACAGCAGCCCCAGTGGTAGTATACAGCAGCAGCCCCAGTGGTAGTATACACGCAGCCCCAGTAGTATATACAGTCCCAGTGGTAGTATACACGCAGCCCCAGTGGTATATACAGCCCCAGTGGTATATACAGCCCCAGAGGTAATATACACGCAGCCCCAGAGGTATATACAGCAGCCCCAGAGGTATATACAGCAGCCCCAGAGGTATATACAGCCCCAGTGGTAGTATACAGCAGCCCCAGTGGTAGTATACAGCAGCCCCAGTGGTAGTATACAGCAGCCCCAGTGGTAGTATACAGCCCCAGTGGTAGTATACAGCCCCAGTGGTAGTATACAGCCCCAGTGGTAGTATACATACAGCCCCAGTAGTATATACAGCCCCAGTGGTAGTATACAGCAGCCCCAGTGGTAGTATACAGCAGCCCCAGTGGTAGCATACAGCAGCCCCAGTGGTAGTATACAGCAGCCCCAGTGGTAGCATACAGCAGCCCCAGTGGTAGCATACAGCAGCCCCAGTGGTAGCATACAGCAGCCCCAGTGGTATATACAGCCCCAGTGGTATATACAGCCCCAGTGGTAGTATACAGCCCCAGTGGTAGTATACAGCAGCCCCAGTGGTATATACAGCCCCAGTGGTAGTATACATACAGCCCCAGTGGTAGTATACAGCAGCCCCAGTGGTATATTCAGCCCCAGTGGTAGTATACAGCCCCAGTGGTAGTATACATACAGCCCCAGTAGTAGTATACAGCCCCAGTGGTAGTATACAGCAGCCCCAGTGGTATATTCAGCCCCAGTGGTAGTATACAGGGCCCCCCTCATAATTTGGCGCCCCCACCTCACTTGCTGGGCCCCCCCGCATGCAGCGCTGCGCATATACTTTACCTGTCTAGCAGCTGTCACCCTCCGATGGCGGATCGCGGCTCCTGGGCTCCATCTTCCCCTCTGTCTTCCTGCTTTGTGACCGGGGCTCATCGCGATGACGTCATCGCGACGCCGGCCGGTCACCTGACAAGCAGGAAGACAGAGAGGAAGATGGAGCCCGGAGCCCAGGAGCCGCGATCCGCCATCGGAGGGTGACAGCTGCTAGACAGGTAAAGTATATGCGCAGCGCTGCATGCGGGGGGGGCCCAGCAAGTGAGGTGGGGGCGCCAAATTATGAGGGGGGCCGTATTGACTCGCGTATAAGCCGAGGGGGGGACTTTTCAGCCCAATTTTTGGGCTGAAAAACTCGGCTTATACGCGAGTATATACGGTAACCATTTTCCTGCCAGACAGTCCCCTCTCCAAGGTGGGACTGAAATGTAAGTGTATAAATGCTTTATGGTCACCTTTCACATTACACTCTGAGCTCAGACAGGGATGATTAGAATAGTATTATGAAGCTGCAGGTACAGACAGTGATAGCTGGAGGAGCATAAACTAGCTGACAGGTTCCCTTTAAGGATGTTTATGAGACAGCTGAGCTTTAGAGCTATCAATTATAGATATAGATAGTAAAACAATAAGATGAACTCTTAATGCACTTTACATAATAATACTGCACATTTAGCACTGTCAGTCACTAACCATGGACATGTATGGCTAAGATTTTATTAACAAGATGAGTACTTTGTAAAATATGATAATTGATGTTTAATGAGAAAAATCAATGGGAGTGTATAAAACCCTGGGCAGAACAAACCAGGGGTTGCTAGAGGAAGGGTAACACTACCCGGAACGTCGCACTGTGTACCATGCTGCAATAAAGTGTACAAAAGAGTATAGGGATAGGGACTGTGGGGATGTTGGGCAGGGGCTGTAAGGAAGGTGGATGGGGGCAGGTCCAGGGTGGGGGCTATAGAAGTCCATGGCATAGAGAGGGTAGATGGGGGGCAGATCCTATAGATATAGATATATATCACGTTGACTGAACAAGTTCTGTCAGTAACAGTATGTCAACTACATACATACAGTTGTGGACAAAAGTATTGACACCCCTGCAAATCTGTCAGATAATACTCAGTTTCTTCCTGAATATGATTGCAATCACAAATTCTTTGGTATTATTATTTTCATTTAGTTTGTCTTCAATGAAAAAACACACAAAGAAATGTCCTAAAGCCAAATTGGATATAATTCCACACCAAACATAAAAAAGGGGGTGGACAAAAGTATTGGCACTGTTAGAAAAATCATGTGATGCTTCTCTAATTTGTGTAATTAACAGCACCTGTAACTTACCTGTGGCACCTAACAGGTGTTGGCAATAACTAAATCACACTTGCAGCCAGTTGACATGGATTAAAGTTGACTCAACCTCTGTCCTGTGTCCTTGTGTGTACCACATTGAGCATGGAGAAAAGAAAGAAGACCAAAGAACTGTCTGAGGACTTGAGAAACTAAATTGTGAGGAAGCATGAGCAAGCTGAAGGCTACAAGTCCATCTCCAAAGGCCTGAATGTTCCTGTGTCTACCGTGCGCAGTGTCATCAAGACGTTTAAAGCCCATGGCACTGTGGTTAACCTCCCTAGATGTGGACAGAAAAGAAAAATTGATGAGAGATTTCAACGCAAGATTGTGCGGATGGTGGACAAAGAACCTCGACTAACATCAAAACAAGTTCAAGCTGCCCTGGTGTCGACCCGTACTATCAGTCGGCGTCTGAATGAAAAGGGACTGTATGGTAGGAGGCCCAGGAAGATCCCACTTCTTACCCTGAGACATAAAAAAGCCAGGCTGGAGTTTGCTAGATGGTGGCCTGATTCTAACGCATCGGGTATTCTAGAATATGTATGTAGTTGACATACTGTGACTGACAGAACTTGTTCAGTCAACGTGAGTGAAGTACATATTTATAATCCAAAAAACAGGCAGCACTCCTTCATTCAGTGAGGTGGACGTTTTATTTCACCACTTCATGTGATGTAGCGTTTCGGAGCGAATGACTCCTTTCTCAAGCATAGTGCATACACCAACCAGAGAGCCTTATATACATACACAATAAATCATCAATCAAATAAAGTTTTAAGAAAAACATACTCTAAAGTATGCTCAAACAGTTTGTTTATAACAGGTGCTATGTCATAGTTTTAAGTGCTTCAATAGTGCCCAAATTATCATAAAACTACTCAGTAGTTTTAGTAGTATTACTCAGTTACATTATTTAGTGCATAATTATCAATTATTGACTCTTCAGTGCAGCTGTGTAATCATAAAATTACCATAAGCGGTTTCACAGAGCTCTCCCCCACCATCATCCTCGTGCAGAGATTACCGGTGTTTTCCGGGTTCTATTGTGCATACGCGCCATATATTGATGTCAGCTCAGGTCCTGAAAACTGGCTGTTTGGGAAGCACATGGGAAGGCCCAGGTAAGGAGCTTGGAGCAGCTCCTGGTACAATGGACTGTCAGGAGACAGTATGAAAGATGCCTGCTATGATTGCTGGACAAGGTAACCTCATGAGAAGGGGCCTGTGTACTGACAGAGGTCAGTGAGGGAACAGACCAATCCCATGTGTGAAGTGATGGACTGTGTACAATAATTATATCAAGTGGTTTATGTGGCTAAATAAACCATCTGGATTTGAGTTAAATAGAAACCATTGCTGTCTGCTTGAATTACACTGTCAAGTGAGTGTACCCCGACCCGGTCCGTGAACGCTATATCACAATAATATATATATATATATATATACTGGATGGTGGCCCGATTCTAAAGAATCGGGTAGTCTAGAATGCATATATAGTTTATTTACTAATAGTTAGGGGAGTGCGGTGAAATTAATTGTGTGTGTACAGGTGGCTCAGTGGTTAGCAGTGAGTGCGGTGGCTCAGTGGTTAGCAGTGAGTGCGGGTGGCTCAGTGGTTAGCAGTGAGTGCGGTGGCTCAGTGGGTAGCAGTGAGTGCCGTGGCTCAGTGGGTAGCAGTGAGTGCCGTGGCTCAGTGGGTAGCAGTGAGTGCCGTGGCTCAGTGGGTAGCAGTGAGTGCCGTGGCTCAGTGGGTAGCAGTGAGTGCCGTGGCTCAGTGGCCAGCAGTGAGGGCGGTGGCTCAGTGGTCAGCAGTGAGGGCGGTGGCTCAGTGGTCAGCAGTGAGGGCAGGGGGTAAGTGGTCAGCAGGGGGTCAGTGGTCAGCAGTGAGGGCGGTGGCTCAGTGGTCAGCAGTGAGGGCGGTGGCTCAGTGGTCAGCAGTGAGGGCAGGGGTAAGTGGTCAGCAGGGGGTCAGTGGTCAGCAGTGAGGGCGGTGGCTCAGTGGTCAGCAGTGAGGGCTGTGGCTCAGTGGTCAGCAGTGAGGGCTGTGGCTCAGTGGTCAGCAGTGAGGGCTGTGGCTCAGTGGTCAGCAGTGAGGGCTGTGGCTCAGTGGTCAGCAGTGAAGGCGGGTGGCTCAGTGGTCAGCAGTGAGGGCGGTGGCTCAGTGGTCAGCAGTGAGGGCGGGTAGGCTCAGTGGTCAGGCAGTAGAGGGCGTGCAGTGTCACGTGGGCTGTGCGTCGGGTAAGTGGGGTCAGTGGTCAGCAGTGAGGGCGGTGGCTCAGTGGTCAGCAGTGAGGGCGGTGGCTCAGTGGTCAGCAGTGAGGGCAGGGGTAAGTGGTCAGCAGGGGGTCAGTGGTCAGCAGTGAGGGCGGTGGCTCAGTGGTCAGCAGTGAGGGCAGGGGGTAAGTGGTCAGCAGGGGGTCAGTGGTCAGCAGTGAGGGCGGTGGCTCAGTGGTCAGCAGTGAGGGCTGTGGCTCAGTGGTCAGCAGTGAGGGCTGTGGCTCAGTGGTCAGCAGTGAGGGCGGTGGCTCAGTGGTCAGCAGTGAGGGCGGTGGCTCAGTGGTCAGCAGTGAGGGCGGTGGCTCAGTGGTCAGCAGTGAGGGCAGGGGGTAAGTGGTCAGCAGGGGGTCAGTGGTCAGCAGTGAGGGCGGTGGCTCAGTGGTCAGCAGTGAGGGCTGTGGCTCAGTGGTCAGCAGTGAGGGCGGTGGCTCAGTGGTCGGCAGTGAGGGCGGTGGCTCAGTGGTCAGCAGTGAGGGTGGTGGCTCAGTGGTCAGCAGTGAGGGCAGGGGGTCAGTGGTCAGCAGGGGGTCAGTGGTCAGCAGTGAGGGCAGGGGGTAAGTGGTCAGCAGGGGGTCAGTGGTCAGCAGTGAGGGCGGTGGCTCAGTGGTCAGCAGTGAGGGCTGTGGCTCAGTGGTCAGCAGTGATGGCGGTGGCTCAGTGGTCAGCAGTGAGGCGGTGGCTCAGTGGTCAGCAGTGAGGGCAGGGGTAAGTGGTCAGCAGTGAGGGCGGTGGCTCAGTGGTCAGCAGTGAGGGCTGTGGCTCAGTGGTCAGCAGTGAGGGCTGTGGCTCAGTGGTCGGCAGTGAGGGCGGTGGCTCAGTGGTCAGCAGTGAGTGCGGTGGCTCAGTGGTCAGCAGTGAGGGTGGTGGCTCAGTGGTCAGCAGTGAGGGCAGGGGGTCAGTGGTCAGCAGGGGGTCAGTGGTCAGCAGTGAGGGCAGGGGGTAAGTGGTCAGCAGGGGGTCAGTGGTTAGCAGTGAGGGCGGTGGCTCAGTGGTCAGCAGTGAGGGCTGTGGCTCAGTGGTCAGCAGTGATGGCGGTGGCTCAGTGGTCAGCAGTGAGGGCGGTGGCTCAGTGGTCAGCAGTGAGGGCAGTGGCTCAGTGGTCAGCAGTGAGTGCGGTGGCTCAGTGGTCAGCAGTGAGGGCGGTGGTGGGCTTAGTGGTCAGCAGGGTGAGTGCGGTGGCTCAGTGGTCAGCAGTGAGGGCGGTGGCTCAGTGGTCAGCAGTGAGGGCGGTGGCTCAGTGGTCAGCAGTGAGGGCAGGGGGTGAGTGGTCAGCAGGGGGTCAGTGGTCAGCAGTGAGGGCGGCGAGGGCTGGAGGGGCAGAGCAGGGCTGGAGGGGCCAGAGCAGGGCTGGAGGGGCCAGAGGAGAGCGGAGGTGGCAGAGGAGAGCGGAGGGAGGGGGGCGGAACACTTACTGGCCGGTTGGCGGGCGGCGGTGAGCGGCAGTGCTGGCGGCGGTTCCGGAGGCCGGGGGCGGAGTGTGGGCGGGGCTAGCTCCGTGATGGAGGAGCTTCAGCTGGTGTGTGGAGAGAGCGTGGCAGGACTGGGAGCTGTGCCGGCGGAGGCGCCACACTCGGTCCGGGCCGGTTGCCGGATGTTGGTGGGCGTACACCGGGCTGTGCCTGATGGAGGAGGAGAGTGGGCGGTGAGCTGCAGGGCTGTGGGCCGGGCCGGTTCCCGGATGTGGCTGGGGCTCTGTGGGTCTGGTACTTCCTGTGTTTGACACAGGAGGGAGGCCGTCACGGAAGTTGAGCGGATTTTGGGCGGAAGTGGCCTTCGGGTTTTATGTATAAGATAATCTAGAGAAACTGTGCTGTGAGAAACAGAACTATGATATGCCATGGACTTCTATAGCCCCCACCCTGGATCTGCCCCCATCTACCTTCCCTATGCCATGGACTTTATAGACTCCATCCTGAATCTGCCCCATCCACCTCCCCTGTGCCATGGATTTCTATAACCCCCACCATGGATCTGCCCCCATCCACCTACCCTACAGTCCCTATCCCTATTCCCTTTTGTACACTTGCTTTGGCAAAACTGATGTGTGATGTACACATGTAGGCATATATATATAGTTATATACACACAATTCTGTATATATACGTATAAATTTATGAGTACGTATGTGTGTATATATATTATTTATGCCTACATGCATTTCTATAAATATATGTATAATACATGTAGGCATAACTATATATATATATATATATATATATATATATATATATATATATATATATATATATATATATATATAATATATAATATACTGTATATACTCGTGTATAAGCCGACCCCCCCTACTTTTGCCCCCAAAACCTAGGAAAACCTATTTACTCGTGTATAAGCCGAGGGTGGACCCCAGCACAGGTATACAGCCCCAGCAGTGTGGTATACAGGCCTCCCCAGTGGTAGTATACAGCAGCCTCCCCAGTGGTATATACAGCATCCCTAAAGGTATAAACAGCAGGCCCCAGAGGTATACAGCAGGCACCAGAGGTATACAGCAGGCCCCAGAGGCATATACAGCAGGCCCCAGAGGCATATACAGCAGGCCCCAGAGGCATATACAGCAGGCCCCAGAGGCATATACAGCAGGCCCCAGAGGCATATACAGCAGGCCCCAGAGGCATATAAAGCAGGCCCCAGAGGCATATACAGCAGGCCCCAGGGCATATACAGCAGGCCCCAGAGGCATATATACAGCAGGCCCCAGAGGATATACAGCAGGCCCCAGAGGATATACAGCAGGCCCCAGAGGCATATACAGCAGGCCCCATGGGGCAATATACAGCAGGCCCCAGAGGCATATACAGCAGGCCCCAGGGATATACAGCAGTGCCCCCAGGGCATATACAGCAGGCCCCAGGGGTATACAGCAGGCCCAGGGTATATACAGCAGGCCCAAGGTATATACAGCAGGCCCCAGGGTATATACAGCAGGCCCCAAGGTATATCCAGCAGGCCCCAGAGGTATACAGCAGGCCCCAAAGGTATACAGAGGCCCCAAGGTGTATACAGGCAGCCCCCCAGTGGCACTAGCCCCCCCATCATGGAAAGAGCTGTCGCGTCCATCCTCGCGCGCTGTCTTCCCGGTCTCATGTGACCCGGCGGTCGCTGTGGAATGACGTCATCGCGCCGGGTCACTTGAGACCGGAACACAGCGCGCAGGACCCGCGGCGAAGACACTGGATGGTAAGATAAAGCAGCGGGGGGGCTCTGCAAAGTGTGGGGGCTCTTTCCATGATGGGGGGGCTAGTGCCACTGGGGGGCTGCCTGTATACACTGGGGGGCTGTATGCACGGCTCCCCCTGCCGCTGTGATGGGCGGGGGGAGCCGTGCATATCTAATGAGCGGCCCCACGTGACGGGCCGCTCACTCATCAGCCTCCCCCCGCCTCCTCCAGCCTGCCCGCGCGGTCACATGATCGCATTCAAACAGGAAGAGCAGGAAAGACGCCGGTATTAGAAGCCGCAGGGCACGCAGACGCAGCAGCTGGAGGACCCGGGTGCCTGGAGACCGAGGGGTGAGATGGATCACTGCCAGGGGCGTTGCTAGGGTCAAAAAACATCCGGGGCTCGGGCCCACTGAGCTGCATTTTTCGGAATAAATTTAAATAAGCGGCAGCTGCAAGGGTGGGATTCATATTTTTAACAGGTTCCCGCCTGTCCTTACCACTAGAGGTGGTTGAGGGTCCGGTGGGTCCTTCCTGTGAGCCCTTGTGGCCAGTGTGCCCCTGGCTGGCCCCCTGCACTGCTGCCTGTGCCCCTGTGGCACGTCTGTGGCCACTGGCCCCTATGTCCTGCCCCAGGTGCCCCCTGTTCTTACCTCAATAAGGCAGGTCGGCAGGTGCCCGTTTCCTCCTGTGCGCTGTGCCTCTCCCCTGCGTCTGTCTCTTCCCTGTATGATGTCTCTCCCCCATGTGCGCTGTTTTCCCTCTCTGTGCCAGTCTCCCCTTGTACACCGTCTCTCTCTCTGTCTGTTTCTGGGAGAGATGGCGATAGAGGAAAAAAGAGAGAAACATTAATTTGGTAGAGTCTGGAACCGAAATGAAAACAAAAACACACATTATCCGCAGCAAAAAAAAAACGCACAGTTGGCACAACAATTTTTCTCTTGCAGTGACAGCAGAGCACACCGGACGGCAGAGCACAGACAGCAGAGCCCACTGACAGCAGAACACAGTGACAGCAAAAAACACCGGACAGCAGAGCACAGACAGCAGAGCCCACCGGCGGCAGCAGAGTCCTCCAGTCTACACCTGTGCTCAGTGCAATGCAGCAGCCAGTGCACAGAGCAGGGCTGGTGGGGTGGGATGCAATGCTCTGCAGCCCCTGCCCATCACATGCACACAACTGCAGCAGAATAGCTGAGCACTGGACACAATACATGATCTGCAGAGCAGTGGGCACTAGACATAAACAGCGCAGCCCTGGATACACAGATCAGCCCCAGGCACACAGAGCAGCTCCAGGCACACAGAGCAGCTCCAGGCACACAGCGCAGCCCCGGGCACACAGCGCAGCCGGCACACAGCGCAGCCCCGGGCACACAGAGCAGCTCCAGGCACACAGCGCAGCCCGGGCACACAGCGCAGCCCGGGCACACAGCGCAGCCCGGGCACACAGCGCAGCCCAGGGACACAGCGCAGCCCCGGGCACACACGCGCAGCCCCGGGCACACAGAGCAGCTCCGGGCACACAGCGCAGCCCGGGCACACAGAGCAGCCGCGGGACACAGTGCAGCCCAGGGCACACGCACAGCTCCAGGCACACAGCGCTAGCCCGGGCACAGAGGCAGCTCCCAGGCACACAGCGCCAGCCCCGGGCACACAGCACAGCTCCGGGCACACAGAGCAGTCCGGGCACACAGCGCTGCTCCGGGCACACAGCGCAGCCCGGGACACAGCACAGCCCAGGGCACACAGCGCAGCCCAGGGCACACAGCGCAGCCATGGGCACACAGTCAGCCATGGGCACACGTGCATCCAGGAACACAGAGCAGCCCCGGGTCCCCTCTGCTGTGGGCCCTGGGCACTGTGTTTTTGTTCCTGACATAGGGGACCAGGCTCCCTGTGTGCTGGGGGGGCCAGGCTCCCTGTGTGCTGGGGGGGCCAGGCTCCCTGTGTGCTGGGGGGGCCAGGCTCCCTGTGTGCTGGGGGGGCCAGGCTCCCTGTGTGCTGGGGGGGGCCAGGCTCCCTGTGTGCTGGGGGGGCCAGGCTCCCTGTGTGCTGGGGGGCCAGGCTCCCTGTGTCTGGGGGGGCCAGGCTCCCTGTGTTCTGGGGGGGCCAGGCTCCCTGTGTTCTGGGGGGCCAGGCTCCCTGTGTTCTGAGGGGGCCAGGCTCCCTGTGTTCTGGGGGGCCAGGCTCCCTGTGTGCTGGGGGCCAGGCTCCCTGTGTTCTGGGGGGCCAGGCTCCCTGTGTTCTGGGGGGGCCAGGCTCCCTGTGTTCTGGGGGGCCAGGCTCCCTGTTGGTCTGGGGGGGCCAGGCTCCCTGTGTGTGGGGGGCCAGGCTCCCTGTGTTCTGGGGGGCCAGGCTCCCTGTGTTCTGGGGGGCCGGCTCCCTGTGTTCTGGGGGGCCAGGCTCCCTGTGTTCTGGGGGGCCCGGCTCCCTGTGTTCTGGGGGGGCCGGCTCCCTGTGTTCTGGGGGGCCAGGCTCCCTGTGTTCTGGGGGGGCCAGGCTCCCTGTGTGCTGGGGGGGGCCCGGCTCCCTGTGTGCTGGGGGGGGCCCGGCTCCCTGTGTGCTGGGGGGGGCCCGGCTCCCTGTGTGCTGGGGGGGGCCCGGCTCCCTGTGTGCTGGGGGGGGCCCGGCTCCCTGTGTGCTGGGGGGGGCCCGGCTCCCTGTGTGCTGGGGGGGGCCCGGCTCCCTGTGTGTGGGGGGGGCCCGGCTCCCTGTGTGCTGGGGGGGGCCGGCTCCTGTGTGCTGGGGGGCCCGGCTCCCTGTGTTCCGGGGGACCCTCTCTCCTCTCACTCCTAACCTGCATGCAGCTATTATGTGGCAGACGCGATCATCACTGAGCAGTGAGCTGCTGGAGGAGAACTACAGGTCATAGACTTCAGCTGCAGGCTCAGTGCAGAAGGGCATGTGATTCACATGCCCATCTGCACTGAGCCTGGTCCTGACATCTATGATCTGTGGTCCTCCAGCAGCTCAGAGCGTCTGCCACATAGCTGCACACAATGACAGGTTAGGAGTGAGAGGATGTTCCCCCCCTCAACCTCCCCCCCACTTCCCTTCTTTTATTATGTATCCTTTCCCTTCCCAACCCGTCCCCTCCCATTTTATATATAATCTAATAAAAATAATTTGATAAGGAGTGAGAGGAGAGGGCGGGGGCCGTAGCAGCACACAGGGGGGCTCCCGGGGGCCAACTATCAGGGGCACATTAACAGCGCCCACTGTCCCACAGCCATCGGAGGATGCAGGGCAGGAGACGTTGTCCTGCAGGCTGCAGCAGATCACCTCCGGGCCCCCCAGACAGCTGACGCCGGCGAGATTCGGGGCTCTATGCTTAAGAATCGGGGCTGCAGCCCCGATTCTTAATGCATAGCGACGTCCCTGATCACTGCTATGGGGGGGGGGACCTCTGTATACATGGGAGGGGCGCCTCTGTATACATTAGGGGGGCCTCTTTATACATGGGGGGGCCTCTGTATACATGGGGGGGCCTCTGTATACATGGGGGGCCTCTGTATACATGGGGGCAGTGAGACAGCAGGGGAGCTGTATACCACTGCTAGGGCTGTATAGCACTGCCGAGGGGCCTGTATAGCACTGCCGGGGGGCCTGTATAGCACTGCCGAGGGGCCTGTATAGCCCTGCCGAGGGGCCTGTATAGCCCTGCCGAGGGGCCTGTATAGCCCTGCCGAGGGGCCTGTATAGCCCTGCCGAGGGGCCTGTATAGCCCTGCCGAGGGGCCTGTATAGCCCTGCCGAGGGGCCTGTATAGCCCTGCCGAGGGGCCTGTATAGCCCTGCCGAGGGGCCTGTATACCCGTCCTGGGGGCTGTATACCAGTGATGAGGAGCCTCTATACCACTGATGAGGGGCCTCTATACCACTGATGAGGGGCCTCTATACCACTGATGAGGGGCCTGTATACCACTGATGAGGGGCCTGTATACCACTGATGAGGGGCCTGTATACCACTGATGAGGGGCCTGTATACCACTGATGAGGGGCCTGTATACCACTGATGAGGGGCCTGTATACCACTGATGAGGGGCTGATACCATGATGAGGGGCCTGTATACCACTGATGAGGGGCCTGTATACCACTGATGAGGGGCCTGTATACCACTGCCGAGGGGCCTGTATACCCGTCCTGGGGGCTGTATACCAGTGATGAGGGGCCTCTATACCACTGATGAGGGGCCTCTATACACTGATGAGGGGCCTCTATACCACTGATGAGGGGCCTCTATACCACTGATGAGGGGCCTGTATACCCGTCCTGGGGGCTGTATACCAGTGATGAGGGGCCTCTATACCACTGATGAGGGGCCTCTATACCACTGATGAGGGGCCTGTATACCACTGCCGAGGGGCCTGTATACCACTGCCGAGGGGCCTGTATACCACTGCCGAGGGGCCTGTATACCACTGCCGAGGGGCCTGTATACCACTGCCGAGGGGCCTGTATACCACTGCCGAGGGGCCTGTATACCACTGCCGAGGGGCCTGTATACCACTGCCGAGGGGCCTGTATACCACTGCCGAGGGGCCTGTATACCACTGCCGAGGGGTCTGTATACCACTGCCGAGGGGTCTGTATACCACTGCCGAGGGGTCTGTATACCACTGCCGAGGGGTCTGTATACCACTGCCGAGGGGTCTGTATACCACTGCCGAGGGGTCTGTATACCACTGCCGAGGGGTCTGTATACCACTGCCGAGGGGTCTGTATACCACTGCCGAGGGGTCTGTATACCACTGCCGAGGGGTCTGTATACCACTGCCGAGGGGTCTGTATACCACTGCTGGGTCTGTATACCACTGTTGGGTCTGTATACCACTGCTGGGGGCTGTATACCACTGATGAGGAGCCTCTATACCACTGATGAGGGGCCTGTATACCACTGCTGGGGACTGTATACCACTGATGAGGGGCCTGTATACCACTGCTGGGGACTGTATATCAGTGATGGCGGCAACTGTATACTAGTTATGGCCACTATATACCAGTGATGGCTGCTATATACAGGGATGGTGCGCTATATACCAGTGATAGGGGGCTTTATAACAGGACGGTGGTCTGCTGCATTGGTAGTTTACTGTTTCTATTTAAAATACAAGTTCAACATTTTATTCGTATCTATTTTCATTTTTCTGGTCGTCATAATGGGAGACCCAGACAATGGGGTTTAGGGCTCTGCCCTCCGGAGGTCACACTAGGTACTACAAGTTTGTAGACACCGCCTCCTCCGCTTATAAACCCCCACCGTAGGAGACATCCTCAGTTTTAAACTTAGTGTGCTCGGAGGATCACGCTTTGCTTGCACTTCACTGCATTCTCACAGCTTACGTGATGGCGTATGAAGACAAGGTAAAATGGTCCCGCTCGGGACCCCCGACAGCCTCCCCGCTCACCCTCTGCGGAACACGCTGGTGGAGGTACCGGAGGGCTTTTAGCCTGGACACTTCAGTGTTCTCCCGGTACGCTGTCGCGCTCCTTCCTTTCCATCCCTCCATGGAGGCTCTGGTAAGGGGGAGCCTGGAGCCTTGCACAGCTCCGCTCCGTCCGAGGCCTCCCTAAATGGTGCTTACAGACCGGACGGAGCCAGCCCAGTCCGAGGCCTCCCTAAATGGTGCTTACACTCCGGACTGGTGCTGTACCCCCGTCCGAGGCCTCCCTAAAGGTGCTTACAGACCGGACCGGCACTGAGGCACCTGGTGTGTCTCCTGTGTGCCTGGGGGTAGTGTCTGTCACTGTGGTGTCATGACACTCAGACCGCGCGGTTACCCTCGGGTCCGCGGTTCTGGCGGTGACCCTGTGCTGGGGTCTCCCTGGCTGACCGCCCTGTGTATCACAGGGGCTGAGGCTGTAGACTGCGAGTGTTTTTATGTGTACATGCAGTCTGAGAGTGTATGTGGTGATATTCACACTCTTTTCCCGCGCTGCGGGCTCCAGCACCTCCATTGCTGAGGCAGTCTGGAGGAGGAGGAGGCAGCCCTTATGGTGACATCACCGCTGGGCGTGTTGTGTGTTCTTCCCGCGTGTTCCTGGCTCCGCCCACATCTTCACTGTCGGCGGCCATCTTCTCCCTCACTTCCCGGCTGGGATCTGGCTGCAGCGCGTGTCTGCACTTGCAAGGGAGACCGGAACTCGCGGAGGTCACACACACACACCGCTTCCTCCTACCGCTTTACTGCGGTCGGTAAGCCACCGGGATTCCCGGTTTGTTTGTGAACTTTGGCTTATATTCCCCTCACTGTGGAGATGTCCTCAGTTGGGAAGCATGCTGCTAAGGCGGCGGTGGTCTCCATTGCCTGTGTTACATGCAACGGGACACTGGTTGAGGGGTCCTGCAATAACTGCGGACGCCCAGAGGCCCGATCTGCTACTACTGAGTCTGCAAATCCGGGATTATACCCTGAGGTTCAGGTGATCCCAGGGCCATGGGAAACGCAGAATAAGATCAATGAATCTCTGCTGTCCCAGATGTCCTCCATGTCGCAAACCCTGGAGGCACTGCATAGGAGACTGGAGAACCCAGCTACTCCTCCTAGTTACCCCCGGGTGTCTCTTACTTCTGCTGTAAGACCCCCTAAGCGAGCCCGTGAGGCTTCTCCTGAGCTCCAGACTCTCTCTGAGGAGGAGCGTTCCTCTGATGGTGAGGAAGATGATGGGGGTTCTACTCTTGGGTCTATTTCTGAACCTCCAGATGGGGTGGAGGATCTGGTGTCCTCCATCAATGAGACATTGCGTCTTGTCACTCCTCCTGAGGAGGTGACTGTACACCCCAAGGAGATATACCAATGGCTGCGGCCAGAGGCTAGACCAAGTGGCTCCTTCATGGACCACACTAATTTCGGAAGGGTGATTAAAGCTCCCAGGTTGCATCCTGGGCGGCGTTATGTCCGTAAAACTAAGGACAATCGCTTTCCCTTTCCCCAGGAGGCGCTCCAGGAATGGTCGCAGTCTCCCAAGGTGGATGCTTCCATGACTAGGATTGCTGCGCGCTCCTTGTTTTCTGCCTCTGATAGCTCCTCGTTGAAGGATGCTACTGATAGACAGGTCGAGCAACTCGCCAAGTCTTCCTATGAGGCTGTGGGGTCTTCGTTTGCCCCTAATTTTGCCGCGGTCTGGACCCTACAAGCGATTACTATCTGTTTGGATGGTATCACTGATCTAGCTAGGTCCAGTCCAGAGGTCCTGGCTCTCACTGAGAGAGCAAGGGCCTATGCGGACTATGCCAGGACGGCATCTTTGGAAACTGCCACTCGCTCTGCTGTGGCCTCGGCCAATGCAATTGCGATCCGCAGGCTGTTGTGGCTGCGTCTTTGGGACTCAGATGCCACATCTAAGAAGATTTTACAAAATCTTCCGTTCGCTGGTGACAGGCTTTTTGGCACCGAACTGGACAAATTGATAAAGGATTCTGCTGAGTCTAAGATCCCGCAGAATAAGCCTAAGCCACGGTACACCGTGAAAAGGAACCCTAAGCAGTGGTCCTTTCGCTCCGGTTCACAGTCATCAACGGCGTCCACTCGCTCAGACCGAGGGGGCAAGCCTGCTACTCAGTGGCGTTCCAAGAGTCGTCAGAAGAAGCCGGCAGGGGCAGCGGCTGCCACCCCCAAGCCCGCTTCGACATGACTCGCTCTCTCATCCTGCCTCCCCACAGGTGGGGGGCCGCCTGTCCCGCTTTCAGGACAAGTGGCTTCTTCACATTCAAGATCAGTGGGTTCGAGACGTAGTCTCAAGAGGTTACAGGATAGAGCTGACGTCACAACCAATACACCGATTCCATCGGTCGGTTCCATCCCCAGAAAAGGCTCAGGCTTTTCACCTGGTGTTGGAGGGACTCCGCAGAGACGGAGTGGTGGTCCCTGTGCCCACGGAAGAGAGGTTCAGGGGTTTTTACTCCAACCTCTTTATTGTCCCAAAGAAGGACGGCTCTTTTCGCCCGGTGTTGGACCTCAAGTTGTTCAACCGTCACGTGTTGGTTCGGAAGTTCCGCATGGAATCCCTGCGCTCAGTGATCGCGGCTGTGTCACGGGGAGACTTCCTAGCGTCCATCGATATCAGGGACGCTTACCTTCACGTCCCCATTGCACCAGCTCATCAGCGCTGGTTGAGATTCGCAGTGGGGGAAGAGCACTTCCAATTTGTGGCACTGCCATTCGGGCTAGCCTCAGCACCACGGGTGTTCACAAAGGTGATGGCCTCCATGATGGCTCTCCTGCATGCGCAGGGACACGCCGTCATACCCTATTTGGACGACCTGTTGGTCAGGGCGCCATCGGAAGACTTTTGTCGGGTGAGCCTGGAGGTGACCATGAAGTCCCTGGAACAGTTCGGGTGGCTTATCAACATTCAAAAGTCGACCCTAGTTCCGACCCAGTCATTGACATATCTGGGCATGGACTTCCACACGGACTCGGCCCTGGTGTCCCTACCTCAAGCCAAGCAGCTTGCGATCCAATCAGGAGTGCAGAATGTCCTCCTGTCTCCACAGTCATCCCTACGGGTATTGATGAGACTGGTGGGTCGCATGGTAGCGGCGATAGAGGCGGTGCCGTTCGCACAGTTTCGCCTCCGTCCTCTCCAGCTGGAGATTCTTCGCAGATGGGACAAGAGGACGATCTCTCTGAATCGGCTGGTGACACTGTCACAACCAACCAGGGACTCTCTGCAGTGGTGGCTCCAGCCACATCACCTGTCACGGGGCCGGTCCTTCCTAAAACCGTCATGGTTAGTGGTGACCACCGACGCCAGTCTGAAGGGCTGGGGGGCGGTGTTCTTGCACCACAGGGCTCAAGGCCTCTGGACTCAGTCGGAGTCGGCGTTGCAGATCAACGTGCTGGAGATCAAGGCGGTCTATCTGGCGCTACTGGCGTTTCAGAAATTCCTGTCAGGACAGCCCATTCGGGTACAGTCCGACAATGCGACGGCCGTCGCCTATATAAATCATCAGGGAGGGACCAGAAGTGCTCAGGCCCTCGCCGAAGTCCACCGCATTCTACTCTGGGTGGAGGAAAACGGCTGCCTGATCTCCGCAGTTCACATCCCAGGGGTCGAGAACTGGGAGGCCGACTATCTGAGCCGACAGGGGATGGACGCCGGAGAGTGGTCCCTACATCCAGACGTCTTCCGGGACATCTGCGGCAGGTGGGGCACTCCGGACGTGGATCTGATGGCCTCACGGCTGAATCATCAGGTGCCCCAATACATGGCGAGATCTTGGGATCCCCAGTCTCTGGGGGCGGACGCCCTGATCCTGAGCTGGTCCAGCTTTCAGCTGCCATATGTGTTTCCGCCTCTGGCTCTGATTCCCAGGGTCCTGTGGAAGATCAGGACAGAATGCAGAGTGGCCATTCTAGTGGCTCCAGATTGGCCCAGGAGGTCTTGGTACCCGGACCTGTGGCAACTGTCAGGCGGACACAGGTGGGCTCTTCCAGAACGCGCAGATCTACTCGCGCAAGGCCCATTCTTCCACCTCAATTCCAGGGCCCTCAGATTGACTGCATGGCTCTTGAGGCCTGGCTGCTGACATCCAGAGGTTTCTCTCCTACAGTGGTTGCCACTATGAATCGGGCAAGGAAACCTGTTTCCAGGAAGATATACCACAGAACGTGGAAAATCTTTTTTACCTGGTGTGCCTCTGGTGGCCGCTCTCCGTGGCCTTTGTCTATCCCGACATTGTTGGCCTTCCTACAGTCGGGGTTGGAGTTGGGATTATCCCTTGGCTCTCTGAAAGGTCAAGTATCAGCACTTTCAGTGTTGTTTGACAGGCGCTTGGCGCTCCTCCCGAAGGTACGTCAATTTCTGCAGGGGGTGTCTCGGGTGGTCCCGCCCTATAGACGACCTCTGGACCCTTGGGACCTGAACATGGTCCTGGCGGCACTGCAGAAACCGCCGTTTGAGCCACTGAGAGACGTCTCTCTCTCTCGTCTGTCCCAGAAGGTGGTCTTTCTGGTGGCGATTACGTCTCTGAGACGGGTCTCAGAATTGGCTGCACTTTCGTGCAAGTCTCCCTTTCTGGTGGTTCACCAAGACAAGGTGGTGTTGCGCCCACGACCTGAATTTCTGCCGAAGGTGGTTTCAACGTTTCACCTAAACCAGGAGATTGTTCTTCCATCATTTTGCCCCGCTCCCGTTCATCAGGTTGAGCGCGACCTCCATACTCTGGATCTCGTGAGAGCTGTACGCATTTATGTGTCCAGGACCGCCTCCTTTAGGAGTTCGGATTCCTTATTTGTCCTCACGATGGGTCGCTGTAAGGGGGCCGCGGCTTCGAAGTCGACCTTGGCCAGATGGATCAAGGCTCCCATTCAGGAGGCGTACCGGTCTTCTGGTTTGCCTCTCCCGGTGGGTTTGAAGGCACACTCTACGAGAGCTGTAGGTGCCTCCTGGGCCTTGCGACATCGAGCTTCTGCTCTACAGGTGTGTCAGGCGGCCACTTGGTCCAGCCTGCACACTTTCTCTAAGCACTATATGGTGCATGCCCATGCCTCTGCGGATGCGAGTTTGGGCAGGCGGGTTCTCCAGGCGGCGGTTGCCCACCTTTAGAGGGAACCATGTGTTATCCGTCTTGTTGAGGAACTCTTCCCGCCCTGGGGTATTGCTTTAGGACATCCCCATTGTCTGGGTCTCCCATTATGACGACCAGAAAAAAGAGAATTTTGTTTACGTACCGTAAATTCTTTTTTCTTTAGTCATCAATGGGAGACCCAGCACCCACCCAGTTGTTCCGTTGCATATTTTGCACTTGTTCTGTTCTCTGTTGAGACAGTGTTTGCCGGGTTGTTGAACCGTCTGTGCACGGCATTCTTCCCGATGTTTCGGGTGTGGTTTAATTTCTCCTCGCAGCTTATGGACTAAACTGAGGATGTCTCCTACGGTGGGGGTTTATAAGCGGAGGAGGCGGTGTCTACAAACTTGTAGTACCTAGTGTGACCTCCGGAGGGCAGAGCCCTAAACCCCATTGTCTGGGTCTCCCATTGATGACTAAAGAAAAAAGAATTTACGGTACGTAAACAAAATTCTCTTTTTTAAAATTTTTCAGTGCCGGTAGCTGCTGCATTGTCCACCCTAGGCTTATACGCGAGTCAATAGGTTTTCCCAGTTTTTGGGGGCAAAAGTAGGGGGGCCGGCTTATGCACGGGTCGGCTTATACACGAGTATATACGGTGTGTGCGAAATTTTAACCCTGCGCATTCCAGTTCACCAAACAATTTTGGCCCTATCTACATAATGGGGAAAAAGTGAATGGAAAAATATTGGAGGAAAATCGACAGCTGTCAGCTATAGAGACAAAATTTTGCACAGTCACATGTCTGGACCCCGGGAGCGTCATAGGCTATGTTGTGAGGCGACATTTTAACCCCGCGCATTTCAATTCACCAAACAATTTTGCCCCTATCTACAAAATGAGGAAAAAGTGACAGTTACCAGTTGACAGTTGTGAATGAGAGGGGCTTAATGATAGCGCCAAAGACTAACAGCATATACCAGCATATAGTCGCTAAGGTGGGGCCCCAACATGAGATATTCACCACGCACGGGGACATGTATACACAACACACGCACACAAAGAGTAACAGCAAGTGTATAGTCGCTAAGGGGACACACACACACTCTATAGCGACACATGCACTCACCCCACAGGGACACACACACACACCACGATGAGACACACATGACACAGACACACACACCACACAGACCCCCCCCACAGGGACACACACACACACATAGCCACCCTATAGGGACACATGCACTCACCCCACAGGGACACACACACCACAAAGAGACACACACACACCACACAGACCCCCCCCACAGGGACACACACACATACACACCCTATAGGGACACATGCACTCACCCCTCAGGGGGACACACACACACCACAAAGAGACACACACAACACAGAGACACACACCCCACACAGACACCCCCCACAGGGACACACACACATACACACCCTATTGGGACACATGCACTCACCCCACAGGGACACACACACCACAAAGAGACACACAACAGAGATGCACAACAGAGACACATACCACACAGACCCCCCCCCCCCCCACAGGGACACACACATGCACACCCCAGGGACACACACACCACACAGACAGACACAGATGTGCACAAATCGCCTCACACAACTCACCTCATACGTCTGGTATCTTTATTTTCCAAACATAAACATCTGATTAAAAACAGCCAATGTGCAACACATGTGCCATATAGGGAATTAAGGCAGATGTCAGTCACATGAGCTGTCTATTATGTGTATGTGTGAGGTAACATATACTGCCCGGCCAGGGGGTGGGTTTACTGTTGGCTGGAGATTTATTAGGCTGCCTATAGCAATCAATCACAGCTCAGCTTCTATTTTCTTACAGGTCATTAATATGACATATTCAAATTCTATTTTGTTATAGCTAACAGCAGTTATTTATTAACCCGGGCGTAGCCGGGTACTACAGCTAGTATATATATATATACAGTTAGGGCCAGAAATATTTGGACATTGACACAAGTTTTGTTATTTTAGCTGTTTACAAAAACGTTCAGAAATACAATTATATATATATAATATGGGCTGAAAGTGCACACTCCCAGCTGCAATATGAGAGTTTCCACATCCAAATCGGAGAAAGGGTTTAGGAATCATAGCTCTGTAATGCATAGCCTCCTCTTTTTCAAGGGACCAAAAGTAATTGGACAATGGACTCTAAAGGCTGCAATTACCTCTGAAGGTGTCTCCCTCGGTTAACCTGTAATCAATGAAGTAGTTAAAAGGTCAGGGGTGGATTCCAGGTGTGTGGTTTTGCATTTGGAAGCTGTTGCTGTGACCAGACAACATGCGGTCAAAGGAACTCTCAATTGAGGTGAAACAGAACATCCTGAGGCTGAAAAAAAGAAAAAATCCATCAGAGAGATAGCAGACATGCTTGGAGTAGCAAAATCAACAGTTGGGTACATTCTGAGAAAAAAGGAATTGACTGGTGAGCTTGGGAACTCTAAAAGGCCTGGGCGTCCACGGATGACAACAGTGGTGGATGATCGCCGCATACTTTATTTGGTGAAGAAGAAGCCGTTCACAACATCAACTGAAGTCCAGAACACTCTCAGTGAAGTAGGTGTATCTGTCTCTAAGTCAACAGTAAAGAGAAGACTCCATGACAGTAAATACAAAGGGTTCACATCTAGATGCAAACCATTCATCAATTCCAAAAATAGACAGGCCAGAGTTAAATTTGCTGAAAAACACCTCAAGAAGCCAGCTCAGTTCTGGAAAAGTATTCTATGGACAGATGAGACAAAGATCAACCTGTACCAGAATGATGGGAAGAAAAAAGTTTGGAGAAGAAAGGGAACGGCACATGATCCAAGGCACACCACATCCTCTGTAAAACATGGTGGAGGCAACGTGATGGCATGGGCATGCATGGCTTTCAATGGCACTGGGTCACTTGTGTTTATTGATGACATAACAGCAGACAAGAGTAGCCGGATGAATTCTGAAGTGTACTGGGATATACTTTCAGCCCAGATTCAGCCAAATGCTGCAAAGTTGATTGGACGGTGCTTCATAGTACAATGGACAATGACCCCAAGCATACAGCCAAAGCTACCCAGGAGTTCATGAGTGCAAAAAAGTGGAACATTCTGCAATGGCCAAGTCAATCACCAGATCTTAACCCAATTGAGCATGCATTTCACTTGCTCAAATCCAGACTTAAGACGGAAAGACCCACAAACAAGCAAGACCTGAAGGCTGCGGCTGTAAAGGCCTGGCAAAGCATTAAGAAGGAGGAAACCCAGCGTTTGGTGATGTCCATGGGTTCCAGACTTAAGGCAGTGATTGCCTCCAAAGGATTCGCAACAAAATATTGAAAATAAAAATATTTTGTTTGGGTTATGTTTATTTGTCCAATTACTTTTGACCTCCTAAAATGTGGAGTGTTTGTAAAGAAATGTGTACAATTCCTACATTTTCTATCAGATATTTTTGTTCAACCCTTCAAATTAAACGTTACAATCTGCACTTGAATTCTGTTGTAGAGGTTTCATTTCAAATCCAATGTGGTGGCATGCAGAGCCCAACTCGCGAAAATTGTGTCACTGTCCAAATATTTCTGGCCCTAACTGTATATCTCCTTCCTCTAGTGTTAGCTTTCTGTTACTCTTTCTTATGTTAACGGGTCGGTTATTACCCGTGTCTTAAATCACCCCTACAATACCCTAAAAACAGTTATTTATGATCCAATTTGTTTCTTACCTCTTAGTTACCTTGTTAGGGTTTCTCATCCATGGAAGGATTGATTTTAATATTCTTGTTGTGGCCCCCTGGGCCTTTCATTTGAGAGCATACCCTTCATTTTCAATATAAAAATATTGTGAAATGAACCACAAGAGAATAATATAAACTTAAAAAAGTTTGTTATATTACCTGACTATTACTGAAGGGTTTTAGAACACATTTCTTAAATGTAAAAAAGTATACATATATATATTTTATATTATTAACTCTAGTAACATCTATGGTGTTACGGGTCAATTTTGACCCATATCTAACTACTTTATGAAAAAGGCAAAAAAACAGATTTTTTTTTTTTGTTATAGAACTTTAATACAAATAAAAGATGAAAATTATATTAACATTAATAGCAATAATAATAAAAAGTAGCTTTTTTAGGTCAAACAAACAAACAACAATCAATCAAGCAAATCAACAGAAATCAAGTTCTAGCTTTTAGATGCATTAGTATTTAGATGCATGTGTGGCAAAAAGTGACACTTTTTGTGTGTTCTTTGCAGAGGTGTTTTTTTGCAGGCGAAGCAGGATGTGTTTGTCTTTCTGTCCTTATTGCTAGGGCAGACCTGACACCTCTTTCTTTTAGAATCAGGTGGTCTCACTGGGGTTGTGGCTGTTGTGGTTGATGTTGAGGCAGGCCTGGTTGAGGAGGATGCTGGTGATGATGCTCTTTGTGTTGCTGTGGGTGTGGACGAAGCACTTGTTGAGCTCTGGAGTTGTCGGACCAAGGCTGCAGCGGCTGGGTCTCGGGGCACTCGTTCCCTTTGGTCAATGTGCACCTTGACAAGGGATCTTCCTAGTTCCTCAAGAAACATCATCCGCTTGTTTTGTTTTTTGAATTCCATCCTTGGTGAATGTGGGTCCACAACACAAATCAATTGCATGCTGAGACATCAAGGATGTTGTAAAATACAACCATTGGCCATCTCCTTGTCATTTGCTAGCAAGTGTAGGTGGCAGTCAGCTTGTCCAGGTTGTCCACTCCTCCTTTGCTTTTGTTATAGTCCAGGATGTTTCAGGGCTTTTTGTCACTTCCTGATGACACAGCTGCATCTTTGTGAAGTGTGGACATCAGTACCACATTCCATTGGTTTTTTGGGGCAGTATGAAACAGCTGTGGTTGTGTCTGTAAAAACAAACTGAGGAAAGTGGATCCCTGTCCTTCATCTGCAACAATTCAGCGGGCAGCTCAGGTTTTTTTTTTCACTGTGCCCACCATGGTGATTTTCCTTCTGAGAAGTTCTTGTCCAAGGTCATAGCTGGTAAAAAAAATTGTCACAAGTAATGTTGTGACCCTGCAGTCCAGTAGTCATATCGAGGACTACACGTTTTCCTTGTTTTTTTCAGGGATGCCGCTTGCAGACTTGCCTGTGTAAATCTGTAGATTCCATGCATATCTAGATTTTGCATCACAGGCTGCCCAAATTTTTATGCCGTATTTGCCTGGCTTACTTGGCATGTATTGCCGGAAGGGGCATTTTCTGAGGAAAGGGAGAAAACGTTCGTCTACTGTCACCTCTGGCCCTGGGTTGAACATCAGTGGAAGGAGCTGCACCCATTTCTCCGAACATCCCTGATGGGAGCAGGTTTGTCAGATTTTGTTCTGGTGTCTCTGTTGTCAAATCTGAGGACTCTTGATATCATTTTAAAATTTTTAAGTGACATTGTTGCCCGGAAAATATTCCTGCCTGTCGATGCGTCCCAGAGACTATCAGTGGCCTCATTGCAGGATTTGTACACTCCAGCAAGGAGAAGAACACCAATATAGGCATCCAGGACATCATCATGAAGGTCATTCCACATGTTGCCATAGACCTTTTTTCCTTCAAGGTTTGTCATAGCAATAATGACTTTTTTTATTGACAATGGCATAAACAGATCAAAACATGTCTTGATGTCACTTACTCTTGTCACAGTAAACCTTGTGAACCCAGGGGTCATTTTTATGACATTTGCAGCATCTGCCCTGCCATGTACATCTGGAGGTACTGAGCTCCAACTGATCTTGCCACTTTTGGATTTGAATCTTTCAGCGGGAGCAGCTTCAGCACCAGTGACCTCCTCATCAGACTGATCAGAACTGTCTGTGTCTTCCGGTTGATACTCCACATCATCTTCCTCCTCAGAAACCTGTTCATCTGTATCAGTTTGCTGCTGTGTGTCCTCTGATTCATTATCATCTAAGATATACCGTATATACTCGTGTATAAGCCGACCCGTGTATATGCCGACCCCCCCTACTTTTGCCCCCAAAACCTGGGAAAACCTATTGACTCGTGTATAAGCCGAGGGTGGACCACAGCACAGGTATACAGCCCTCAGCAGGGTGGTATACAGCAGCCCCAGAGGTATATACAGCAGCCCCAGTGGTAGTATACAGCAGCAGCCCCAGTGGTATATACAGCAGCAGCTCCAGTAGTTAGTATACAGCAGCCCCAGAGGTATATACAGCAGCCCCAGTGATAGTATACAGCATCCCCAGAGGTATATACAGCCCCGGTGGTAGTATACAGCATCCCCAGAGGTAGTATACAGCAGCCCCAAAGGTATATACAGCAGCCCCAGTGGTAGTATACAGCAGCCCCAGAGGTAGTATACAGCCCCAGTGGTAGTATACAGCATCCCCAGAGGTAGTATACAGCAGCCCCAAAGGTATATACAGTAGCCCCAGTGGTAGTATACAGCAGCCCCAGTGGTAGTATACAGCAGCAGCCCCAGTGGTATATACAGCAGCAGCTCAAGTAGTTAGTATACAGCAGCCCCAGAGGTGTATACAGCAGCCCCAGAGGTATATACAGCAGCCCCAGTGGTAGTATACAGCATCCCCAGAGGTATATACAGCCCCGGTGGTAGTATACAGCATCCCCAGAGGTAGTATACAGCAGCCCCAAAGGTATATACAGCAGCCCCAGTGGTAGTATACAGCAGCCCCAGTAGGTAGTATACAGCAGCCCGAGGTGTATACAGCCAGGTAGTATACAGCAGCCCCAGAGGTAGTATACAGCAGCCTCAGAGGTATATACAGCCCCATTGGTAGTATACAGCAGCCCCAGAGGTATATACAGCCCCAGTGGTAGCATCCAGCAGCCCCAGAGGTATATACAGCCCCAGTGGTAGTATCCAGCAGCCCCAGAGGTATATACAGCCCCAGTGGTAGTATACAGCAGCAGCCCCAGTGGTATATACAGCAGCAGCTCCAGTAGTTAGTATACAGCAGCCCCAGAGGTATATACAGCAGCCCCAGTGGTAGTATACAGCATCCCCAGAGGTATATACAGCCCCGGTGGTAGTATACAGCATCCCCAGAGGTAGTATACAGCATCCCCAGAGGTAGTATACAGCAGCCCAAAGGTTATAGTAGTATACAGCAGCCCAGAGGTAGTATACAGCAGCCCCAGAGGTAGTATACAGCAGCCCCAGTGGTAGTATACAGCAGCCCCAGTGGTAGTATACAGCAGCCCCAGTGGTAGTATACAGCAACCCCAGTGGTAGTATACAGCAGCCCCAGAGGTAGTATACAGCAGCCTCAGAGGTATATACAGCCCCATTGGTAGTATACAGCAGCCCAGAGGTATATACAGCCCCAGTGGTAGCATCCAGCAGCCCCAGAGGTATATACAGCCCCAGTGGTAGCATCCAGCAGCCCCAGAGGTATATACAGCCCCAGTGGTAGTATCCAGCAGCCCCAGAGGTATATACAGCCCCAGTGGTAGTATACAGCAGCCCCACAGGTATATACAGCCCCAGTGGTAGTATACAGCAGCCCCACAGGTATATACAGCCCCAGTGGTAGTATACAGCAGCCCCACAGGTATATACAGCCCCAGTGGGAGTATACAGCAGCCCCAGAAGTATATACAGCCCCAGTGGTAGTATACAGCAGCCCCAGAGGTATATACAGCCCCAGTGGTAGTATACAGCAGCCCCACAGGTATATACAGCCCCAGTGGTAGTATACAGCAGCCCCACGGGTATATACAGCCCCAGTGGTAGTATACAGCAGCCCCAGAGGTAGTATACAGCCCCAGTGGTAGTATACAGCAGCCCCACAGGTATATACAGCCCCAGTGGTAGTATACAGCAGCCCCAGAGGTATATACACCCCCGTGTGTATCATGCGCCCCAGGCGCGCAGTGTCAATATAACAGCCCACATGTTATACAGTCCACCTCCGTCAGCTCCTCCGCTCGCGGCAGTGTCAATACAAACACTTTTAATACTTCCGGCGCAGCCCCGTCGCCCTTCTTCTTCTTGTGTGACGCTTCTGTACGCGCGCAGGAAATGACGTCATCTCCTGCGCCCGGTCACATGACACCGGCACAACAAGGAAGAAGAAGCCGGCGGAGCGGAGGAGCTGCGCCGGAAGGTGATGTATAAAGTGTTTGTTATTTTGACAGCTGCCGCAGCCTGAGGGGGGACATGATAAGGAGGGGGGGCTGTTTATTACTCTGGGGGAACCATAATAAGGAGGGGGGGCTGTGTAGTGCAATATGCACGGCATCCCCCCGCCGCTGATGGACGGGGGGATGCCGTGCATATTCATTGCACTAATGAGGCGGCCCCACGTGACCGCCTGCGGTCACTACGGCCCCCTCCTGCCTCCTCCAGCCCCCCCCCCCCACAGCACACCGTATGACCCGTGTATAAGCCGAGAGGGGGACTTTTCAGCCCAATTTTTGGGCTGAAAAACTCGGCTTATACACGAGTATATACGGTAATCCAGAATTTGGCTTACATCAAATCTTCTCCTCATTGTTGCATGTGTAAACTGGAGATGTATACTCTGCAAAGTACCAACTCTAAGCTGATTTGGCCATACATGCCTGGACATGTCCCTAACTCAAGTTGTTGGAGGTAGAGCTGGCTGTGGGCTGTTGGTTTAGATTATGTTTATGAGTTCAGTTTTGGGATTTATTATTGTTTTTTTACTCTTATATTAGACCTGGGTCGAAATTGACAACAACAACACAAATGTTATAATTTTAATAAGAGCATTTTACAATTTAGTAAAATAGTTTTATTTATTGTATTTTGTTTAAAAATAAGTTCCTGATAAAGTCAAAAAGTCTTGATGCAATAAACAAATGTATGTAGAATTTGTATGTATTTAAAACCCAAAACGGGTCGGTCACAACCCCAACACTAGAGGAAGGTTTTTATATATATATATATATATAGATATAGATATAATTATTAGTATATTGGTGCAGCACAGCTCCCCTTGGTGCTCAGCAGTCACAGCTCCTCTCCTTGCTGTATAAGTATGCAAAATAAAGGTGACTGCAGCACTGATACGGGGAAAGGGGACTAAAGGAAGACGTCCCGAAACGTTGTCACCACCCACCTGATGGCCGAATAAAGGCGGTTGTTTCACAAAGAAGAGTGCTGCAGTCCTTTATTTTGCATATATATATATATTATATACACACACTACCCGGCTACGCCTGGGTTAATAAACAACTGCTGTTAGCTATAACAAAATAGAAATTGAATATGTCATATTAATGACCTGTAGGAAAATAGAAGATGAGCTGTGATTGGTTGCTATAGGCAGCCTAATAAATCTCGAGCCAACAGTGAACCCTCCCCCCGGCCGGGCAGTATATATTACCTCACACACACGTAAAAGACAGCTCATGTGACTGACATCTGCCTTAATTCCCTATATGGCACATGTGTTGCACATTGGCTGTTTTTAATCCGATGTTTACTTTTGGAAATTAAAGATACCAGACGTCTGAGGCGAGTTGTGTGAGGCGATTTGTGCACATCTGTGTCTGTCTGTGTTGTGTGTGTGTGTGTTGTGTCCCTGGGGTGTGTGTGTGTGTCCCTGGGGTGTGTGTGTGTCCCAGTGGTGTGCGTGTGTCCCTGTGGGGGGGTCCCTGTGGTGTGTGTCCTTGTGGGGCGAGGGGTGTCTCTGTGGTGTGTGTCCAGCTCTATGGGGTGTGTGTGTGTCTGTGTCCCTGTGGGGTGTGTATGTGTGTATGTCCCTGTGGTGTGTGTGTCCCTGTGGGGTGAGTGCATGTGTCCCTATAGGGTGTGTATGTGTGTAGGTGCCTGTGTGGAGTGTGTCTGTGTGGTGTGTGTCTGTGTGGTGTGTGTCTGTGTTGTGTGTGTCTGTGTTGTGTGTGTCTGTGTTGTGTGTGTGTTTGTGTTCGGGTGCGTGGTGAGTATCCAATGTTGGGGCTCCACCTTAGCTGTTACTCTTTGTGTGCATGTGGTGTGTATACATGTCCCTTTGCGTGGTGAATATTCCATGTCAGGGCCCCACCTTAGTGACTATATGCTGGTATATGCTGTTCGTATTTGGTGCTGTCATTGAGCCCCTCTCATTCACAACTGTCAACTGGTAACTGTCACTTTCTCTCCATTATGTAGATAGGGCCAAAATTGTTTGGTGAATTGGAACGCGCGGGGATAAAATGTCGCCTCACAACATAGCCTATGACGCTCTCGAGATCCAGACGTGTGATTGTGCAAAATATTGTGGCTGTAGTTGCGACGGTGTAGATGCCAATCCCGGACATACATACAGACACACACACACACATTCAGCTTTATATATTAGATATGGTACATTTGTTTCTCTTGTAGTTTTGCTGCTCATTAATCAGATTTATGTTTTTAAAGGATAATATCAGATTTGTGTGTGTTTTAGGGCGATTATGTGGCGAGGTTAGTGTATGTGTGGTGAAATGTGTGCTGAGGGTGGTATATGTGTTCAAGCACGTTGTAGTGTGTGGCGCATTTTGTGTGTGTGTTCATATCCCCGTGTGTGGTGAGTATCCTATGTCAGGGCCCCACCCTACCAACTGTACGGTATATACTCTTTGGCGCCATCGCTCTCATTCTTTAAGTCCCCCTTGTTCACATCTGGCAGCTGTCAATTTGCCTCCAACACTTTTCCTTTCACTTTTTCCCCATTAGATATGTAGATAGGGGCAAAATTGTTTGGTGAATTGGAACGCGCGAGTTAAAATTTCGCCTCACAACATAGCCTATGATACTGTCGGGGTCCAGACGTGTGACTGTGTAAAATTTTGTGGCTGTAGCTCGCAGCTGTCGATTTTGCTCCAACACTTTTCCGGTCGGTACGGCTGTCAGGCTCCCTGGGAAGGCCAAGTCCACGCTGCCGCGCTGTGTTAACTGCATACAGCAAACGCTCCCAGTTGCTCACTGTATGGTGTTAAAACTTCATACAGCCTGTGCGCACACACAACTCCACACATCTCCTGCTGCTCTGATGGTGGGTTTACACGTCCCGATATCGGGCCGATATCAGAGCCAACGACGCGGGAGCGCGCTTTTTGAGCGCGCTTTTCCTGCCATCGCATCGCCGGTTTAGACAGCCCGATATCGGGATACAACGTCCCGACGATGTGTACGCCCCCCAACCCAGGAACGACCAGTTAACATGGGAGTGAATGGGTGACGTGGGCGTACACATCGTAGTTGGGCTGTCACACGGGACGATGCGGCTACAACGGCCATCCGATATCGGGCGGTTGAATAGCACATGCTCATTCAACCCCGATATCGTTTTGGCATCGTTCCAGCATCGCATTGTACGTTCAAACCGTACAACGCGCGAACGATATCGGGTCCAACTCCCGAACCACGTGACTTTTGGTCGGAGTTGGACGCCGATATCGCGACGTGTAAACCCACCATGAAACTTCTCTCTCTCCTCATGGTGGGGTTACACGTCCCGATATCGGGACGATATCGCATACAACGCCGCGGGAGCGCGCATTTCGGGAGCGCTTTTCCCGATATCGCATCGCCGGTTTACACGCTGCGATATCGGGAAACAACGTCCCTCCGATGTCTACGCCCACCAACCCAGGAACGACCAGTTAACATGGGAGTGAATGGGTGACGTGAGCGTAGACATCGGAGTTGGGCTGTCACACGCAGCGATGCTGGTACAACGGCCTTGCGATATCGGCGAGTTGAATAGCTTTGCTATTCAACTCCGATATCGTTTTGGCATCGTTCCAGCATCGCGTTGTACTGTCAAACAGTACAACGCGCACCCGATATTGGCTCCAACTCGCGACCCACGTGACTTTTTGTCGGAGTTGGGTCGGAGTTGGACGCCGATATCGGGACGTGTAAACCCACCATCAGCCCTGGGCAGCTCATATCCTTCCTAGCCACCCCACACCTGCAAAGCAGTGTGAACAATCAGCACTTCACTCAGACAGAGCTCCTGTTAACCCTGTGATTGCTGTCACAGAGCAAAAGACACAATCTACCATGTGCTGCATACCGGTCATGGGGCACATGCCGGTCACATCACCGCTATATATATATATATATATATATATATATATATATATATATATATATATATATATATATATATATACAATGCAACATTTTAGATAGCTTTATATATTTTTCTCACTCTCCCTGCGCCTGATATATTATTGCAGAAAGTACATGCTATCCTGTACTAAGAGAATGTCAGCTGCAGTCAAGTATTCTATTAAAAGTAAGGGGGGTACACATCATTATATCCTATATCCCTATTACATCCCTCTAATTGTTGGTGGGATAATAGGGGCTGTAAAAACAACCTTTGTTTTGCAGAGTCTGGAAGATCCCACCTCCTTCAGGCTCCGCAGTGTGCTTCACTCTTTGGAGCACAGAAGGTCAGCTCATCACAGATGAGCTGACATACGGTGCTCCACGGAGCATGTGTACTGCTGAGGCTGAAGTCGCATTGTTGGAGTACCAGAAATGACACGTTCTGCGTCATAGCTGGAACTCTGCAGACGACTACGAGCACGGCGGGGTGAGCGTGCATTAGGAAGCCTACACCACGCCAACGGGCATGATAAACAAGCAAGGAGACGGCGAGGGGGACACAGAGAGCAGGCCCAGGGGGGCTAGCAACGGTAGCTCCCCCAGATCAATATCATCCTAATTAGTGAGTATAAAAACCATTTTTTTACACAGTGTAACGTATCAGCTCGCTGGCGGCTTCAGGAAGCACGGGGAGGCAGCTTTGCATAGGTGAGACCAGAAGGGTTTATTTGCTCATAAACCATTCCACAGGGAAAAACACACAGCAAACACAGAATCCTAATCACTTTCCCCCTGTGCCTAAGTCCAATCCCACCTTACATAGCTGGACACCACGCCCCTGGGAGGGTATGTGAGTCCTGGACCCGCCCGTCACTCTCAGGACTCGTAAGCCGGCCCCCTTGGTTACTAACAACTCCCTCAGTGTTGCTCTCCACTAAGAGACGCTAATGCCGGCTTACATCACAGACCTCAGGAGGGCCTGTGACACATACCTGCCATCCACTATGCGCCCCCTTGCCCTCTTACATACCTCCCCCCTCTGCCGAAAGCCGTCGGGCTCGGCACCGCGGACAACCAAACAGGGAATACGGGAGAGAGCGTCAGCGTTGCCATGGAGCTTTCCCACCCGGTGCTCCACACGGAAACGAAAGTCCTGTAGGGCCAAAAACCAACGCGTGACCCTGGCGTTCTTCCCCTTTGAGTCCCTCAACCACCGGAGAGGAGCATGGTCAGACACCAACCGGAACTGTCGCCCCAACAAATAGTAACGTAGAGTGTCCAACGCCCACTTTATGGCCAGGCACTCCTTTTCAATCACGGAATAACGCATTTCACTAGGGGACAGTTTTCTGCTCAGGTAGAGGACCGGGTGTTCCTCCCCCTGTATCTCCTGGAACAGGACTGCCCCCAAACCGTTATCTGAGGCATCCGTTTGGAGCACGAATTCCCCCTTGAAGTTGGGAGCGAGTAAGACCGGTCGCCTACAGAGAGCCTCTTTCAATCCCGAAAAGGCAGCTTCCGCCTCCGTCGTCCACTGAGCCATAGATGACTTGGTCCCCTTCAAGAGGTCGGTCAAGGGTGCAGCCATTACAGCAAAGTCAGGGATGAACCGCCTGTAGTATCCGACTATACCCAAGAAGCCTCAGACTTGTCTCTTGGACGAGGGTCGTGGCCACTGCTGGATCGCTGCAACCTTCGTGATTTGGGGCTTGATCATGCCTCTGCCGACCACATATCCCAGGTATTTGGCCTCGGACTTCCCCAGGGTACATTTCTTCGAGTTTACCGTAAACTCCTCCGTCCTCAGGGCATTCAGCACCACCTCGAGCTTCACCAGATGGCTCTGCCAGTCGAGGCTGAAAACCACAATATCGTCCAGATAGGCAGCGGCGTAGTCTCTATGCGGTGTGGGGATCCGATCCATGGCCCTTTGAAAAGTGGCCGGAGCCCCTGCAATCCAAACGGCATTTGTATGTAGTGGAAACACCCATCCGGCGTAGAGAACGCGGTCTTCTCTTTGGCTCCCGATGCCATAGGGATCTGCCAATACCCTTTGGTGAGGTCTAGGGTAGTGATGTACCTGGCGAGTCCCAGGCGCTCGATTAGCTCGTCGACTCGCGGCATGGGATATGCGTCAAAGTTGGAGACCTCATTCAGCTTTCGATAATCATTACAGAATCTCCATTCGCCGTCAGGTTTCGGCACCAATACTATGGGGCTTGACCACCCGCTCTTGGATTCCTCTATCACACCCAGTTTCAGCATCCGGGCCACCTCCTTGGAGATCTCCTCCCGTCGGGCCTCGGGTATCCTATATGGCTTCAGATTCACCCGCACCTGTGGTTCCGTCAGGATATCATGTTTTACCACGGTGGTGCACCCTGGCAGCTCCGTGAACAAACTCCAGTTCTGCTGTAACAGCTCTCTACATTGCTGTTTCTGGTTTTCGGAGAGGGTGTCCGCTATGGTCAAGGCTTCAATGTCGTTCACCGGCTTGCCCACCGAGCAGGGCACATCTCTGGCCTCCCGATCTCGCCATGCCTTGAGGAGGTTGATATGATAGATTTGGTACGACTTTCTTCGTCCCGGTTGGTGGACCTTGTAGTTCACTTCGCCGAGCTTCTCAACGACCTCATACGGCCCTTGCCATTTGGCGAGGAACTTGCTTTCCACTGTGGGTATCAGGACCAGGACCCGGTCCCCGGGGTGGAACTGCCGGATTCTGGTGGATCGGTTGTAGACTCAGGCCTGAGCCTCCTGGGCCCGCAGGAGATGGTCCCTTAGGATCGGCATCACTTTCTCCATTCTCTCCTGCATCATGGCGACGTGCTCGATGACACTCCGATGAGGTGTGACTTCGGCTTCCCAAGTTTCCTTGGCTACATCTAGGAGACCGCGTGGATGTCGTCCATACAGGAGCTCGAATGGTGAGAACCCGTGGAAGCCTGTGGAACCTCCCGAATGGAAAACAGCAGATACGGTAGGAGACAGTCCCAGTCCTTCCCATCCTTCTCTACCACTTTCCTTAACATGCCTTTGAGGGTTTTGTTGAACCTCTCGACAAGGCCGTCTGTTTGAGGATGGTATACAGAAGTCCTCAGCTGGGTGATCTGTAGGACCCTGCACAGCTCACTCATTACCTTACTCATGAAGGGGTACCCTGATCTGTCAGTATTTCTTTTGGTAACCCCGTGCGAGAAAACACCTGAACCAGCTCCTTAGCTATGCTCTTCGCCGAGGAGTTGCATAAGGGAATCGCTTCGTGGTACCGGGTGGCATAGTCCACTATGACTAATATATACTGATGACCCCGAGCTGATTTCACCAGGGGCCCAACCAAGTCCATAGCTATTCTCTCAAAGGGGATTTTGATGATGGGTAATGGTACCAGGGGACTACGAAAGTGCCTGGTAGGGGTGGTTATTTGACAGGTAGGGCAAGATTGGCAGTATCTCGCTATCTCACGGTGACACCCCGGCCAATAGAACCGTTGTAGTCCGGTCCTGTGTTTTCTCTACCCCTAGATGACCCCCTAAGATATGGGAGTGGGCCATGTTGAGTACTTGCTGCCGATACGGCCCCGGTACTAACAACTGTTCCACCCGGTCGTCCTTCACCTTTGTCACCCGGTATAACAATTCCTCATTTAGCATGAAATGGGGGAATCTAGCGTCGCTCCCTTGCTCCTGTGGGACCCCATTGATGACCGTGACACTATTGAAAGCTTCCCTTAGAGTTGGGTCCTTATGTTGGGCTGTCCCGAAGTTCTCCCTGGTCACCCCCAAGTTCAGTACGGTGGTCTCGGGCGGTGCTTCCTCCTCGTCCCCTACGAGGACACCCAGCGGGAACTCAGCCATGTCTGAGTGGGCCCCACTCCCGGACCCTGCCCCCACAGCTCTTAAAATAAACAAAAGTCCCTACCGATAATGATGGGGTGTAGCAAGTTCTGGACGACTCCGACTTCATGAGTCCTCACCCCATGTGCAGTCTCAATGTCCACTCGAGCCACGGGATAGTCCTTGGCGTCACCGTGGATACACCGCACTCCGACCCTTTTTCCAGGGACCAGGACAAGGGACGGGAAGTCCCTCACCAGAGTAACGAGGCTCCCGGCGTCCAATAGCCCGACCACGCTCCTCCCGTTCACTTTCACCTGACACGCTGGGGGCCCTTTGCTGGATATATTGGTCATACTGCAGACTGAGTATGCAAGATCAGAACAGCAGCGACCCATGCTGCAATCCATCTGTTCAAGGGTCAAGGGACACTGTGCCGCAATGTGGCCTGGACATGGCATCTCCAACATATGATCTCGCCCGTAGGGACCTTGGGCACCGCCTCCCCCGCCCATAGGGACCTTGGACGCCTCACCCCCTTTTGGGCCTCAGCCCGCGGCTGGGACCCCCAGTAAGGAGCGGGCAATCTGGCCCCAGGCCCTTCCAACCCCTGGTATCTCTCCACCAGCCCGATAAGGCCATCAGCGTTCTGGGGATCGCCCTGGACAACCCAGGTCTGGACGGATCGTGGCAGGGAGTGTACAAACCGATCCATCACAACACGCTCCACCGTCTGCGCTGGTGTAGAGCTCTCCGGCTGCAGCCATTTCTGGACCAAGTGCAACAGGTCGAACATTTTGGGAGCGAGGCGGTCTGTTTTGATGGTACGCCCATTGGTGAACCCGTTGTGCCCTCACAGTCATTGTCACCCCCAGGCGGGCTAGTATCTCCGTTTTTAACTTGCTATATTCCTTAGCGTCTTGCAGGGCTAAATCATAATAAGCCTTCTGGGGCTCCCCGGTTAGATATGGCGCCAGCACCTCTGCCCACTGTGCTGGTGGGAGCCCTTCTCTCTCTGCAACACGCTCAAAAACAGTCAGAAAAGCCTCTATGTCATCTCCGGGAGTCATTTTCTGCAGGGCTCCTCTCACAGCTTTTCTAATAGAAAAATCACCCACTGACCTTGTCTCTGCTGACGTGCTCCGGACCGCCTCAGCCAGGATATCGATCTGCTGCTGCTGATGCTGATGCTGGTCTTGCTGTTGCTGACGTTGGAGTTGGATCTGCTGTGTCAGCAGCTTGGTGGTCTCTTGCTGGGCCACCTGTTGCTGTTGTAAGAGCTGGAGATGTTGAGCCTGCTGAGCTTGTACCAAGTGTCTCATCAGCTCCTCCATGATCTCCGGAGGCTGGGACTGAGTCAGTACAGACTTCACGCAGGACATAAACACCAAAGCCCACCGGTCTCACGTCGTCTGCTGGGAGCTCTGCCCGCATTCAACTCCACCAATTGTAACGTATCAGCTCGCTGGCGGCGTCTGGAAGCACGAGGAGGCAGCTTTGCATAGGTGAGACCAGAAGGGTTTATTTGCTCATAAACCATTCCACAGGGAAAAACACACAGAATCCTAATCACCTTCCCCCTGTGCCTAAGTCCAATCCCCCCTTACATAGCTGGACACCACGCCCCCGGGAGGGTATGTGAGTCCTGGACCCGCCCATCACTCTCAGGACTCGTAAGCCGGCCCCCTTGGTTACTAACAACTCCCTCAGTGTTGCTCTTCACTAAGAGACGCTAATGCCATCACAGACCTCAGGTACCCTGTGACACATACCTGCCATCCACTATGCGCCCCCTTGCCCTCTTACAACAGTCACAGAGCGCATTTACGACAGAGAAATAGTTAGAGTACTAATAGGAAGATGCAGGGACAGATAGAGATTGCCTGGGGAACTTTATGTAGGTGACAGGTTCCCTTTAAATCAGAGCATATTAATTTATGTAATGGGACAGTCCAGACCTAAACCCTAGTGAGAATCTGTGGCAGACTTGAAAATTGCTGTTCAGATACCTCCATCCAGTCTGTTTCCCTTGTGGTCTGCAGTTTTATTTAAAAGAAGTCACTGACAGATATGTTACTGGACCTATCCATAATGCATTTGATGAAACCTGATCCATGGGCTAAAACTAGATTTACACCACAATTCTTATCCCATCTGGGGGGTCTCCAGTCTAGTTCAGATGATTTTTAGCTTCAATTCTTGACCTGAATATTTGTCTGAACATACAGCCAAAGGCTACTTTCACACTACGATTTTTGTAAAATCCGATGCTGTCCGATATAAATCGGACAGCATCGGATTCTTCTAATGCCTGGAATCGGGTGCCAAATAGGCATCCGATTCCGACAGAAAATAGGATGCCCGCCCTCCTGTCAGATCGCTCCCTGAGAGCTGTCAGTCTCTCCCCCGGTCCTCTTCTTTATCCCTGTGTCTCCCCTCTTGGCCCCCTGTCCTCTCCTCTTATCGCCCGGTCCTCCCCTCTTGGCCCCGGTCCTTTCCTCTTATCCCCTGTGTCTCCCCTCTTTGCCCCCGGTCCTGTGTCTCCCCTCTTGGCCCCCGGTCCTGTGTCTCCCCTCTTGGCCCCCGGTCCTGTGTCTCCCCTCTTGGCCCCCGGTCCTGTGTCTCCCCTCTTGGCCCCCGGTGCTGTGTCTCACCTCTTGGCCCCCGGTCCTCTCATCCCCTGTGTCTCCCCTCTTGGCCCCCGGTCCTCCTATGCGTCCTCCTCCTCTTGTCCTCCTCCTCTTGTCCTCCTCTCCTTCTCTCCTTTCTCACCTGTCCACGACTCCTGCACGGTCCCGCGCGTCTCCGGTGCCTTGCTGTTCTGTCTTCAGTGCTGCCAGGACCTCTCGTGATGTCACAATCACATGACTGCCTGCTATTGGTTCCTGGCAGTCATGTGATTGTGACATCACGGCAGGTCTTATCAGCACAGACGGCAAGATACCTGGAGACACCGGAGACGCCGGGAGACGACGTGGGCCTCGTGGACAGGTGAGCATAGTTTTGTTTTTTTTAATTAACCCCTTAATTTACTTTTAGGAGCTATTTTAGTGTACTGAGCATGCTCAGTACACTAAAATCGGTCCGAGGAGACATCACATGTTTTCTCGGACCCTGCTCCATAGGGCCCCATGCTAAATTGATCGGGTCGGATCGGATGTGCACTAAATGCCATCCGATCTGGTCCGATCCGAATCTGTCAGATTTTATTTTCGGTGCAAAAATCGGAGCAAGCTCCGATTTTTGCACCGATAAAAAAATCGGACAGATTCGGATCGGACCAAATCGGATGGCATTTAGTGCACATCCGATTCGGTCCGATGCCCATAGGCCTGCATGGGGTCCGAAAATCGGTCCGATGCTGTCCGATTTTTATCGGACAGCATCGGAACTGAAAAAATCGTTATGTGAAAGCAGCCTAACCAAGCATTACAGAAGTAAATTTGGATTAAAAGGCCCATAATCGAATCAGGAATTGATAAAGCCACGAAAATACTGCCACATTATGGATAGTTTCCCTTAAAGAGATATAGAGATATTCTCAAAAAGTTATCCTGTCTTCAAGGAATAACTTTTCGATCGCTGGGGTTTGACTGTGGCCAAGCTCCGATTTTTGCACCGATAAAAAAATCGGACAGATTCGGATCGGACCAAATCGGATGGCATTTAGTGCACATCCGATTCGGTCCGATGCCCATAGGCCTGCATGGGGTCCGAAAATCGGTCCGATGCTGTCCGATTTTTATCGGACAGCATCGGAACTGAAAAAATCGTTATGTGAAAGCAGCCTAACCAAGCATTACAGAAGTAAATTTGGATTAAAAGGCCCATAATCGAATCAGGAATTGATAAAGCCACGAAAATACTGCCACATTATGGATAGTTTCCCTTAAAGAGATATAGAGATATTCTCAAAAAGTTATCCTGTCTTCAAGGAATAACTTTTCGATCGCTGGGGTTTGACTGTGGCAACCACCGATCCCAAGAAACCGTACGCTAAAGAAACCCCGGCTAAATAGAGCAGACGTTGATAATGTGCACTAATGCTCCTCTTATTCTAATAGGGGATCAGCCAAGCACTGTGCTCCCATTAAGAATGAAAAGAGTGGTGGTGCACATGATAGACCTTCGTGCTATTCGGCCGGGGCTCTTCAGAATTCTATTTCTTGGGATTGGTAGGGGAATTTTTTTCTCATGTTGAATTGGTATGAAAAATAAATCGCCCCATGCTGTGAGGTGGCTCAGTAATTTGGACCATACACACCCATACATATCTATGCATGAGTTAAAAAATTGGACTTCACTCTCATGATGTTCTTGTGCAGTCCACTGTACACACAAAGTGACAATGGAGAAGACTGAGAAGGAGGAGAAATTAAAGGGATCCTGTCACCCCCAAATCACCTCAAAAGCTATTAAAAGCTGTCCCTAGAGCATAGTAACTCTTACCCTACACTCCTTTTAGCTCCTAAATGCAGCTAGTGAAAATGAAGATAAATGTTATTACACTACCTCATTAGCGATGTTAATGAGTGACTACTGTATGCATAGTCACCCTGGCAGGCGCTCCTCTTCATGATATAGCAGGCGTGAACTTCAAATCAGATTCAAATGCGCGCCTCCCCGCTCTGTCCTATGCCAGCCGGACCGCTGCAGTGGGGCTGGGTGACGCGAATCGCGTCATTTTCGGCGCCGGGTGACGCTGTTGGCTTCAAGAGCGCGTTTTGAAGCTAACAGAGCGGCGCGGGTGTACATACCGTCACCCGGCGCCGGAAATGACGCAATTCGCGTCACCCAGCCCCACTACAGGCCGGCCGAGACAGCACAGAGCGGGGAGGCGCGCATTTGAATCTGATTTGAAGATCACGCCTATTGAGGCGTGATATCATGAAGAGGGAGAGCCTGCCAGGGTGACTATGCATACATAGTCACTAATTATAATCACTAATGAGGTACTGTAATGACATTTATCTTCATTTTCATTAGCTGCATTTAGGAGCTAAAAGGAGTGTAGGGTAAGTGTGAATATGCTCTAGGGACAGCTTTTAATAGCTTTTGAGGTGTTTTGGGGGTGACAGGATCCCTTTAAGTTCTCCGTCTTCTCTGCACTTGTGATAAAATTCTCTCGTGCAAGAGAATCGGATCACAGTGATGACACTCGGTCACGCTCTGATCAGAGTTGAGTGTCATTATTATAAACAGCCTGTGTGAGCGAGCTCTTTTATAGAACGCAGTTATCCTGTGGCTAGAGAGCACAGAGACATCATCATTCCTGGTGCCAGCACACACCATGAAGTGGCCCATGCAGAATCCTGAGGAGTCACAGTAGGAATATAATAATAATAATTCTTTATCTATATAGCGCCAACATATTCCACAGCGCTTTACAATACAATGTAAGTTATCACAGTAAGTAATCACAGTGGAGAAAAAATACAGTACAGTAATTACATACAATACAGTAAGCACAGAATCAATGTAGAAAATACAATAAATAAGGCAAAAAAATAAAGGTGACCCTGCTCAAAAGGAGCTTACAATCTACAACGGGATAGGGGTTACACAAGGTACAGGGGCTTATTACAGTGATGGTCCAGGCATCTTAAGGAAGAGGGGGTAGAAATAAAGTTAATGAATGGTCATCAGACAGTCTGTGCAGACCTTTTGGGTTTAGTGGAGTTGGAGAAGTTAGGTCAAGACAGATAGTGTGTGGGCTATATACAGTATAAAGGACTTCTATTAGGGAGCATGATAGGCCGCCTTAAAAAGATGTGTTTTTAGGGAGCGTCTGAAGCCATGCAAGTTTTGGATAGTCCTGATTTCTTGGGGTAGAGCATTCCAGAGAATTGGTGCAGCTCGGGAGAAGTGGGAGGTGATCCTCTCGGGAGCCGAGAGTGGGAGGATAGGATTAGTGCAGATGTTAGTTAAAGATCATTTGTAGAACGAAGAGAATGGCTGGGGTGATAGACATATGAGGGAGGAGATGTAGGGTGATGCTGCACCGTGAAGAGCTTTGTGGGTGAGAACCAGCACTTTGAATTGGATCCTGTAGTGTATGGGCAGCCAGTGCAGTGACTGGCACAGAGCGGAAGCGTCCGAGTAACAGCTAGATAGGTGATCTTGGCTGCTACATTAAGGATGGACTGGACTGGAGAGGGGATGTTTAGAGAGGGTGAGACCAATTAATAGAGAATTGCAGTAGTCAAGGCGGGAATGGATTAAGGCCACGGTGAGGGTTTTTGTTGTTTCCATGGTGAGAAAGGGGCAGACTCTACAGATGTTCTTCAGGTGTAAGCAACAGGAGTGGACAAGAGATTGTGTATAGGAGGTGAAGGACAGATCGGTGTCAAACATAACACCCAGTCAGATTTAGAGATGTTAGTGGAGGGCAGGAGAAGTTCAGTTTTGGAAAGGTTGAGTTTCAAATAGAGGGCAGACATGATGTTGAAAACTGCAGCTAGACAGTCGTTGGTGGTTTTTAAAACAGCAGGGGTAAGGTCAGGAGCTGAAGTGTATAATTATGTGTCATCAGCATAGAGATGATACTGGAAGCCAAATCAGCTGATGGTTTGTCCAGTTGGGGCCGTGTAAGAGAGAGAAGGTCAGAGGACTGAACCCTGAGGAACCCCAATAGTGAGAGGAGAGGGGAGGAAGTAGAGCCAGCAAATGATACACTGAAGGAGCGGTCAGAAAGGTAGGAAGAGAACCAGTAGAGAGCGGTGTTCTTTATGCCGATGAAGAGTAGGAGATGGTGGTCAACAGTGTCAAAAGCTGCAGAGAGGTCAAGAAGAATAAGCAGAGTGTTTTCACCATTATGTTTTGGTGTCAGAAGGTCATTGGTCACTTTCATAAGGGCAGTTTCTGTAGAGTGAAGAGGGTTGAAACCAGACTGTAATAGAGCTAGAAGAGAGTGAATGGAGAGGTGACCAGGCACTTCCAAGAGTTTAGAGATGATGGGGAGATTGGAGGCTGGTCTGTAGTTATTAGTGCAAGATGGGTCAAGAGAAAATTTCTTTAATAATGGAGTAATGATAGAGTATTTGAAGGAGGAGGGAAAGATGCCAAAAGAGAGGGAGAGGTTGAAGATTTTGGTTAGGTGAGTGGTGACGACCGGAGAGAGGGACTGGAGTAGGTGTGAGGGAATGGGGTCAATGGTGCATGTAGTGGGACGGAAGGAAGAGAGGATCCTGGTGACTTCTTCTTCTGTGACTGGGTCAACTGTGGAGAGTGAACCGGAGGAGATGTGAGGATGAGCGGGAGTGGCATCGCTTGGAGGCTGGGAGCTGATTTCCTGGCGGATGTTATCTATTTTCTCCATAAAGTAAGTGGCTAGATCATCAGCACAGAGGTCAGTGATGGGGGCCTGCACTTTAGGATTGAGAGTGAGGGGCACTTACTTGTTCAAGGATGCTTCTGAGAGTGTCACTGTAGTGATTTACTGTCAGATCAGGACAGGAGAGTAAAGAGATTGGGATCTTTTTTTTTTTTTTTTAAATTCACTTTGTGGGGGTATTTTACATGTCTTTTTGGAAGGTAAAATATGTTTGCACTGTTAGCCAGTAGATAGAAAAGTATAATATAATCTGAGTGTCCTCAGTGGTTGATGCCTTTTAACCCCTTCATGACCCTGGAATTTTTCATTTTTGATTTTCGGTTTTAGCTTCCGAGAGCCATAACTTTTTTTTATTTTTCCTGCAACATAGACATATGATGGTTTGTTTTTTGCAGGACGTGTTGTACTTTCTCCTTCGCCTCATTGGGGGACACAGGACCGTGGGTGTTATGCTGCTGTCCACTAGGAGGCGACACTAAGCAGAATCTGCAAAAGAGTAACAGTGGCTCCTCCTCTGTAGCATATACACCCCTGTAGCAGGAAGTGCTCTCCAGTTTTTGCTTAGTGTCGAAGGAGGCACACGACCATTTTTACTCTCTATTTTTTTCATCTTTTTTTTTCTTCCAATGAAGAAAAGTGGGTCCGGCGTGGCCCCAGGCATGCTCCTTCCTCGGCCACCCACTGTTGGGGCGCTGGGTTGAAGTTGAGAATCCTTACATATGCCTTACTCCTTTCTCGGCCTCCCACTGTTGGGTTGCTGGGTTAAAGTTGAGACAGCCCAGCATAACATCCACCTTCCTCACTCCCTCAGGGTCCTGAGTCGAAGCCAGAGCTGGACTGCCTGCCAGATGACGTCCCCCTAATCACCCCGTGGGTGCTTAGGCTGAGGCACCACAGGTACCAGCAGCACATGCTGCATTATGGGCTGGGATTCTGAATGGCTGCCTGCAAGAGTGCAGGCTCATAGACGACCCCCTAATCACCCTCTGGGTGCTTGGGCTGAGGCACCACAGGTACCAGCAGCACATGCTGCATTCTAGACTGGGATTCTGAAGGCTGCCTGCAAGAGTGCAGGCTCAGAGACAACCCCCTAATCACCCTCTGGGTGCTTGGGCTGAGGCACCACAGGTGCCAGCAGCGCAGCTGCACTTCTCTAACTGGGTCTGGTACCATATCAGAGCCTGGTGGGGTCTGGGTTCAGCCCACTCATCCCTGCACTGTCCTCCATATATAACAGTATAGGACTGTGGCTGCCTCCGGAGCATGGCAGGTCCTGGGACAGAGGTGTCTCCCTGTCCCCCTTCTCCCTGCATGGCTCCCACAGCTCAAGGCAGGGGAAGAGGTGCCCAGCTCCCCCTACGCTGCCCCTGCAAGAGCAGGCAGCAATGTACCTGGGCGGCAGGGATCCGCCATGGCCCCCCTCGCCGCCTGCGGATCCGGATGGGTCGCGGGCTTCCGCGCCAACCCCCAGCCATCTGCGGGGCCGCAAATCACGCTAGGCCCCGGCTTCAGGCCTAGCGTGGACGGCGCCGCCCATTCCCGCCCACCGCCCCCCTCCGAATAGCGTCATATGACGCGGCGCCTCATCACAGAGAGGGCGGGAAGTCCCTCTGGGCGCTGGTTTTGCGCGCCCATCCATGTTCCCGCCCCCTCCTCCTCCCGGCGGCGCCAAACTGCAGCCTGGGCGCCATGATGAAGTGTGGGCACAAGCACACACAAGTGTAGCGGCTCTATACAGGCTGCGGGGGCATATACAAGACATCCAGCAGGGATGTGTTCCCTGCTGCAGCCCCCCCCCCCACCACCCAGGTGTGACAGGCTGTGTGGGGCAGATACAGGACAGCCAGAAGGGATATAATTCCCTGCTGCAGCTTCCTCTCCCCCTGTACACCAGTGACAGGCTTCGCCATGTGTCACAGGCTATGCCATGCGTGTCAGCCTACGCCATGCGTGACAGCCTACGTAGGCCTTTACAGGAATCCGGACTCCATGGGAAGAAAGTGGGCAGCCCGACATATTTCGGTCCTGAAATACTCTGTGCTGCTGTGACTACAGGTTTTTGGTGAATTTGTCAACTTCTTAACCTGCTGCAGCACAGCACTGTTCTCACTTACATCACACTGAGTGTACGTGCCCTACAAGATCTCTCCTGACATGCTCTGTGCTGCTGTAAAATCATATTTTCAGCAGCTATACATAATGTCAGTGAAGAAATTAGGCATCAGGCTGTTCTCAGTACACACAGGGGAGACGTGATCCACTACATGCCCTGTGGATGTAATGTGTTTATTCTGTGTCGTCACAGTGTGACACGGCTCCGCCTATGTTCATCTGAAGTTTTACCTCTTATGACTCTCACCCAGCGAGCAGAGTTCCTCTGCCTAGTGCGGGTGACACACTAATAGGCACAGCCTGGCTTTCCTTCCACCGTGTCAGGCACTGGCATCATTGCCTATCAGACATACTGCTACATCTAGATAGACAGTTATTACGTCTGCAACTATATCGCAGTTTATGGGAAACTAGTATGCAGCAGGACGATGCCTCCGAAGTCTGACGTTTTTGCAATCCCAGACTCGAACCTTTATGCATCTCTAAATCAACGTTCCAATCTCACAGGAAGCTAGATGTCTATACTTAAAACATTCAACTGTGTCTCGCAGGACACAAGACCGTACCCATGGGACCCTCAGCGCCCCATTCACCATAAGGGAGTTGTGTTGTGTTCGGACTTCATGGGTTCGTGCGGTACCCTATCTGACAACAAGTTTTCCCTAGGGACACATTTCCGCTGAACAGAACACAACAGCAGGCATCAGAGTCCGCTACCATGCCTTGAAGATGCCAATCGCACTGCACCGGGCGGTGCCTCACTCGCAGTCAGCAATCCAGTTTCCAACCTTTTGGGAATTCATATAGCGGATCATCGTCTAGATCGACACAAACTCGATCAACGCACATGTAGCGATCACAGACAACCCCCCAAACTCGCGTCAGGAGCCCCTTAATCAGGGAGTCATTATGCCTGTGCTACACGCAGAGCGTGTTTAAAGGTTCCATGCCTGTGCTTCAAGCACAGCGTGGTTTAAAGGTGCTATTCCAATTTGGTTGTAGTCTATAAACAAGAACGTGCAGTACATCCTGTGCTAGACTGACACAGCTAGACACAGATACCTGGGACAGATTTTTCCGCATGCATTCTCTCCGCTCCATAATGTTCCTTGGAGAACGGAGAATACATTGCATCCTTAGATATACAAGACCACTACCTGCATGTTCCACTTGCAGCCACTTATCATAATTACGATTTGCCAGCCCATTCTTAATTGTGGCGTTTCCGTCCACACTTGTTACAGTTCCCTAAGTGGTCATAAAAGTTATGGCAGTCGTCTGGTTTTCCTGCATTTCAGGGACAGGTCAATCTTCCATACCTGGACGATTTACTCCTCAACGCACGACCTTCAGGGATTGAGAACACAGCGTCGCTATCACAGTGAACACTTTATTAAGACTTGTTTGGCTGGTCATCCTCCAAGACTCTACGCCAGTTTTCACTGCAGTCTCTAGTATTTTCGGAACGCATTTCAATACATTTAAAGCACTGATCAGATTTTTCCAAGACTAGGCATAGATACTTCAACCAGAAGTCCGCACTCTCCTTCAACGGTCACCTCAGCCTGTCAGACCTGACATGACGGTCAGTGGCAGGACGGTGGTAGCACTGGTAGTTAGTTCCTTGACGCTGTTGCTCCTCAGGCCTCCGCAGTTGTCCATGCTCACGTCATGAGATAAGATGGTAAAATATTGTATCAGGAGGTGTCTTCTTCCAGTACCAGCCATGTGGTATCTCCTGTGGTGGCTCAGCCACTTACTAGTACGCAGGAGAAGTTTCTTCTTCCACCAAGTTGAAAGGTACTATTCACCTACGTGAGTCGGACACAATAAGGTGCGCTGTACCTATATTTCAACACTCGGACCAACGGTCCTGATCGGAATCAACGATTCTCATCGTCCTTCGGGAGATTTGGGCGAGATTACCGACACTGAAGATTTATCCCTTCTTCTGGCCGCCGCCTTTTCAGAAGGCAGTCTGACGATGCCACGACTGTGGCATATGTCGATTCACTAGAGCGAATCCCGCAGTTCCCAGGCAATGAAGAACGTTGACCACATTCTTCACTAGGCGGACTTCACAAACTCAGTATTACCGGTTGTTATTCTACACTTGTCGATGATTTGAACAAGCAGTTCTTCTGTTGCCAAGGGCTTACCTCAGAATAGGGTCCCTACATCCAGATGTCTTCATGCAACTCTGACGTCACTGGAGACCTCCGGAAGCATCCATAATAGTGTCTCGCCTCATTACCGAGGTTCCTAGCTTAATAGCCAGGTCCCACGACCCACAGTCATGGCTGGCGGAAGGTCTGATCTTGGACTGGACCCGATTCCAACTCCACTTCTCTTTCCCCAGGCTACCACTATCCCAGGTAGTGAAGATAATCAAACTGGACTGTCAACAAATCATCCTTGTGGCCACACACACTTGGCATGACGAGCTCGTCCACTTCATAGCGCACGTGCTATGCTGCCTACTCGATCGTCCAGACCTACTCTCTGAAGGCCGTCTTACCATTATAATTCATCGGCTCTAAAATAGACGTCGTGACCCTGAAACTCCGGGTGTTCACGTAATGTTGTCGCAACCTCAATCAGAGCGCGGATACCGCTTTCAGAAGAGATATTCCATCAACATGGAAATTCCATTTATTTTCCCTTCTTCTTGTGGTTTTTCGCCTTAGCACGGTTTCCTCTCAAGGATTCCCAGGCCCACCCGACCGGTTCTACACTCACATCTGTCCTTCGGTCCTCTCAAAGGACAAGTTCCAAACCTTTTTTCATCCCCTCTAGGCAATGTCTTGTTACCAGACCTCAATTACACATCCTTTCTTCAAGGAGTCTGCCGACTTGTTCCTCCCTCTCAAAGTCTACTAGTCCCGGGGGTCATGACCCTCGTCCTCACAGCTTTATGCTAACCACATTTTAAGACATGGGGAAAAATCCCTTCATCTTCTCACACAAGGAGTTGTTTTCTGGATGGCAATTAATCTCTCCGCAGAGTTGTTAAATTTGCAGCGTTTTCGGGTAAACCGCCTTTTTTTGTTTTTTCTCTCACCCAGACAAGGTTGCCCTACATCTGGTTAGTTTTTTCCTCCAGATGGTGGTGTCTTTTGTTGTCCACCTGCCTGAATATATATTTCTGAGAGCGCTACGTCTAGTGCCAGTTCATCCGGTCAGTAATGCTCTGCATTCCTACACCTTGGTCAGAACTCTACACATATACGCGCTCAGGACAAGTTCCGTTTAGAAACCTCTTTTCCTTTTTCCAGAAGGATAAACGCAGCAGACAGGCCAGGTTCTTCAAATGCTTGATCAGATGCCTTAAATCCACCATCCGGGGTGCTTTTTAGCATTATTATTATTTTTTTTTTTAATTATTTTTAGGTAGCACCATTCATCTATGGTGCTGTGTCTTTTCCGGCGGCGGGCACAGCGCATTCTACTATGAGCGCTGGAGTCTCCTGGGCTACTGAGCTATTAGGCACCAGGAGTTAGCACAACAGGTGTGTAAGGCAGACAGCATGCACATGCTTGCCAGACGCCTTAGGCTCTCACTCAGTCCTCGGCAACTGCAAGTCTAGGAAGCTGTACCCTCCAGGCGGCATTAGCCCACCTGTAGGTGCATTGTTATTGTTATTATTAGTGATTTTCCATTGCTGTTCCCACCCAGGGACTGCTTTAGGACGTCCCACGGTCCTGTGTCCCCCAATGAGGCGAAGGAGAAAAGGAGAATTTTGTGTACTCACCGTAAATTCCTTTTCTCTTAGCCTCTAATTGGGGGACACAGCACCCACCCTGTTGCCCGTTTCGGGCCGTTACTAGGTTCTCATCGTACCCCTGAGAGGTTATATAGTTGCCTGTTTATTTTACAGGCCTGCTTATACTATTATTACGTAGTTGCCTGTTCGGTAACACGTTTTACCTTACTGTTATATGTGGCTGCCTGTTTACTTAACAGGCCTTATTTTACTGTGATTCTTGTCATTCTTCTGTTCATTCTCCTACTGCTTTAGCACAAAACTGGAGAGCACTTCCTGCTACAGGGGTGTATATGCTACAGAGGAGGAGCCACTGTTACTCTTTTGCAGATTCTGCTTAGTGTCGCCTCCTAGTGGACAGCAGCATAACACCCACGGTCCTGTGTCCCCCAATTAGAGGCTAAGAGAAAAGGAATTTACGGTGAGTACACAAAATTCTCCTTTTCAGATGCAATCATTTATTTTCTTCTCGCCACGACAGCACCCACTGTAGAGAGGGATCCGCCCCCAGGAACAGGAAACCTGCAGATAAAAAAGGGGGCGGTCCCCTCGCCTCCTCAGTTGGTTTCCTGTCCCTGATGGGGAACCTGCAGTAATTCTTACCTAGGTGCAATCAGCCCTCTGTGCGGTGTCCTTGAGAACGGCAGGGTCTGAAGCGCTAGAAGCAGCGTCGGGAATTCCTGCTTGCAAGCTCTCCCCTCGTCTGATGGATGGGCGTCCTGTCAGTGCCGGCGGTGTCCCCCTGACTAACGCTGCATGGGGCTGAGGCGCTTGCCGCTTGGATGGCTGCTCCTGGCCGGGGAATGCGCAGGCGGGCCGCGGGCGTGGAGAACTGGTTCGCTCCGCCACGTGTCTCCGGGTGTGCGGGGCATTGGGTCTGTGCGCGGCCAGGACTTCTCTCTGCCCGCCGGTGGACCACCGGCGTTCTCTTCCGGTCGGGGCGGGTGCGCATGCGCTGCCATGTTCCCCGGAAGTGACATCATTCCACTTCCGCAAGGTCGGAGGAGGTGTGCCGCCTGGAGGGCGGGAAGACTTACGACCCGTGGTGCTGGAGCCTGGAGGCCTCGCCTGGATCATCGGAGGGGCACTCATCGAAGGATGTCCGACCCAGCTGGACGGGAGGCCATTTCTACGGGCGTTCCAAGGAGCGTGGTGTTAAGCCTAGTCCGTCATCTGCCCAGATTGAGTCTTTACCTCTTTGATCCGGTGCCGGCCTTGAGCTTTACTAGGTGAGTGTAATGGGCTCTGCCTATTAAAGCTACCCCCCTTCTCTCTGTCACCCCCTCTTCGGTTACAACACCTAGCTGTGACGACCATCCGCTGTGAGGCCGAGCTGCTGGTAGGCAGCACCCCGAGAAACCCAGAGACCCTTAACCCCTATACAGGGATCTGGAATTACAGCGGAGCCCAGGGGGTAGCTGCCTATATGAGCAACAGAGCCGGGGAGGTCGCCAGGGAAAATCAAGACCCGAAAAACGAAGTCAGAAGTCCGAGTCAAAACCGAGAGGGCAGCGAAGGTACAAAATCGTCAGGCAGTAGCAGAGTCAAAAATCCAGGCAAAGGTCAAGGGCAAAGCCAAGAGGGCAGCTGAGGTACAAAATCGATAGGCAGAGGCAGAGTCAGAAATCCAGGCAAGGTCAGACACGAAACTAAACACACACTATCACTGGGGAACCAAAACTATATCTGGCGGCCTGCAAGACAGGCTCCAATGTATTTGAAGGGCGCTGTTACCTCCCATAGGCTGGAGCTCATAGCCCGATGACCTCATCCGGACCGCCCCTAGATCCAGGCCAGATGGAGATGCACGACTGGCTTCACCCACGCCACCTCTGACAGAAGAACGCAGGCTGCGCCTAACGGACACCTCTGCAGGGCCCGCTCCTCTGCGACCAACACCACCCAGAGGGGAAGCACAGCGGCGCTCAGCGACAGAGGCAGACGTCGCGGGAGCAGTTCCATATGAGGACAAGGCCCTCCTGTCACCGGCGCCACCAGCCGAAGGAATCCGGCTCCTCCCCGCGGCCGAGGCAGGAACACCGGCCACCGAGTCCAATGGCGATGTGACACTAGCACTTTGAACCACGCACAGTGTGCTCTTTGTTGCCTGCCTCTGCCGGTCGCCTATTCTCAGGTGTGGTGTCGGTTACGTGTTCTGAGGTCTTTGTGAGAGGACTCCTCTGTTCATTCAGCGGACTTCAGACGGGGGCTTCATGGGGTCTTACCCTCCCTCGGGAGTGGTGACCATTCTATCACGAACAGAGAGAGGCTGCTGTGGCAGGAACCGTGGAACAGTGAATCACCTGCACCGTACTCCATACACCCAGCTGTGGCTGTGGGTTCAGATCTTAAGCTGTACATGTCATCCAAGCCATTATCTATAGATGACACATGCTGGCCACAGGCTCTCCCCCTAGCAGGCCCCGTGCCCTGGCGACCATGGGCCACTAGCCATTGGGCGAGGGGTGGGCTCTGGTCTCCTCAGCAGATGGTATTCTGGGCTCTCGCTCGGTTGTATCCCCTTGTCATCATCGGGGGAGGTTCTGCTTCCCTTTTGTCAGTATGGGCTATTTGCTTGGCTTCTGTTGGGGTACAAGGGGGAGGCTACCCGTGACGATGATGTGTTGCGTGCCGGGTTTAAAGTGCCTAAGGGGGTTTCGGCAGTGGCCTCCCGTTCAACGCATTCCTCCTTTCAAGTGGTGGATTCCGGTCCTTTCTGCTTTGTAGGGCTGTGGTGCTCCTGCTACACATAATAAAAAAAATTGAAGGGGGAGACCGGCATAGGGACCTTTTACGACTGCTGTTTCAGCTACGCGTGCGGCTAGCTCTCGGCTGGTGTGGATTGGCACCTGGAGACCCAGATCCATACAGGGGTGTCCCGAGTCACCTTATGGTCCTCTTGTCCCATTGATTCATGAGGATGCTGCTTCCTGGGGCGGTTTCCCTGCATCTGGCAGCGAGGTCGGTGGACATATCCAATTCTGCTAGATGAGCACTTGGATGTATTGCTGCCGCACAGGCCAGGGCCTGGTTCGGCGCATTGATTGCGGGAGCGAGTCCTTGTTGGCAGGGCTCTAGTTGATCTCCGCTCCAGGGCGGCTGACGGGATATGGGATTCCCTACTCCTCCTCTTGCGTCTTATGGGTGAGCATTCGGACGTAGACCATTCGACCAGTAGATTCTCGGTAGGAACCGTACAAGGTTCCTCCGGCCTCTCGCTGGAGTTGGCTCGTTTTCCTCCTGATTCAGTGTATGGACTTCCCCTCCTTTTCCTTCACGGCAGCATGCCCTTAGATCTGAAGTCCGGGGTCGGTTGGAGTAGTGGTTCCTTATGGAGATCCCAGGGGCCTGATGGTGGGGGTTTTTATCCCCCTTTCTTCCTGGGTTCCAAACCAGAGGGTTCTTATGGGCCGGTTTTTCTTGAGACAGTGCCTTTTCTCCACTGTCGCGTGTTCACTTGGAATCTATTGGATCTGCCGGGTAATCGGTAGCCACGCAGGCACCTGTCCCAGGCTACCCGGAGAGTTGTGCCCTGTTCTCTACACAGGTAGGTACGCTACGCTCCGTGCAGATCTGCGGTTGATCTCTGGTTTCCTGGTTGCTTCGGGCCGTAAGGGATTTGATGGCATCCTATTCCCATCTGGCCGTTCATCCTGCCTTCCCATGGCTCTCGCTTTCGTACACTGTTCTTGTCGTTCCGGTGGTCGCACTTCTGTTTGGTCTTTCGGGGCCCTCAGGTATTCACCTCCTTGCTGGCGGTGGGGGTGGCGTATTTCCGTCGCCCTTTTGATCCCGCACTTGTAGTTTTTCCTCGTAGTAGGGAACTCTGCAGCTCTGGGTGGACCTCGCCTCCGTACTTCGTTTCCCCTCTACGGGCGCTTGGCTGGCTGGTGTGCTCAGGGTGGTCATGCTTGGCTGGATTGTTTGCTACTGGGCCTCGTAGCCATGGTCGTGCCATAGTATGGTCTGCGGGGCCTGGTCCAGGTTACTTCCTCGTGTTCGCCGGTTCTTCCTAGGCTTCTCCTCAGCTCTGTCGGACTGCTGTGCCTTCTCCCGGTAGCCAAAAAGTTGTTGATTTCTGGGAGTATCGGGTGGCATTCGTCGCCCTTGTGGGCCCCTGCGGGAGGTTGTCTCCCTCTTGGGGTCCCTGTTGTCCTGTATCCCGGCGGTACTGTGGGCTCTGTCCCATTCCCAGGTTCTCATGCATGGTTTCTTCAGGTTGCATCTCCTCTTCGTAGGCGGCTTCGCGGTCGTTCTTCCTAGGCCGGGATTGTGCAGTCCCTGTCCTGGTGGTCGGCCCTGATTGTCCTTTCCAGGGGGTGCCCTGGGGGGTTCTCCGAAGTCTGTTCTGGTCGTGGGTGCTGGCTCCGTGGGTTGGGGGGCCCATTTGGTGTCTCTGTTGGCTCGGGGTCGGTGGTCCATTGCTGTTTCTGAGGTTCCTCTCCCAGGTGGGAGTTTTGCGGGTTGTGTCATGCCTTCCTCCATTTTCTTCTACAGATGGCATGGCCTCTGGTGGAGTCCTCTCGTCGTCAGTTGTCTTTTGTTTCCTCAGGGCAGGCCTCGGTCCTGGCCTCGCATGTCTATGGCAGTTGCCTTCCTCACATTGTCTGTCCCATCTCTTCCTTGTCTGCCCTGCACATCAGGGGCGTGGGTTTTCTCAGCGGCTTTTCTGAGTCGGCATGCTTCCGTTAGGGGAACTGGACTCTGTGTGGCATTGTTTTTTCGTCGCATCGTGACTTTTTGGGGTCTCCCGGAGATAGACTTGTTCTCCACTAGGGCGTACGGCCAGGTCTGCCTGTTTGCCTCCCTGCAGTTCTACTGCGTCCTGGCTTCGTGGACTCCCACAGTGGGTTCCCTAGTGCCTCATTCTGGGCGGGACGTTTTTCCCCTCTGGGCCTCCTGCCGATTGGGCTGCGCCTCTTTAGTTACGAGACAGTCTTGTGTTCCTCTTCGTTTCCTTCTGGTCTTGGCGGCTGTGGTTGGTGGTTCGGTCCCATGTCTGCTGCCATCTGCCTCTGCTGGCATTGCTCGTGCATGGCAGTAGGGCGGTTACCTTTTTCCGCCCTGGCTGCTGCCTGGTAAAGGCTCCGCTACTCGCGGTCTGGCTAAGTGTGTCGGACCTTCTTGGGATTTTCCGACGGCCTCGTTCTCCTGTGTTCCCCATTTTGGCCATTTTGGTTTCTAGAGTGGGGTAAGTTCTTCGGGGTTGTCGGTTGGTATGCTATCGTCCATAGTGCCCTGGTGCATCATGCTAGTATGCCCCCTGGGATTTCAGGTCTGGTCTTCGTTGCTCTTCCGGTTGCCTCTTGGACTTTGGAGTCTGCTTCCAGGAGTGCCTTCCCTCCGGACGTCCCTGCTTGGGGGCGCTTTCTTCTGTTCGGTGGGTTGGTATGTTTCGGGCCCTTTCCTTTAGTCCCGCCTGTCCTTTTCTGGTTTCCCTGATGGCCTGTTTTTGTTACCTGGTACCTCGTCTCTTCCTTGGGTGGTTCTGCCTTCCCTTGTAATCAGCTGTGTGTTCTCCTTCCTTTGTTTTTTTCCGTTCCCAGGTTCCTGAGGGGGTACCGTTCCTTGCTTTAGAAGTTCGTCGTGGTCTCCTTCCCTACTGGGTGGGCCGCCGGCTTGGAAGCAGTGCGGTGTTCTCATTTCAGGGTCTTCGCGGACGGTCTGATGTTACACAGAGCTCGTTCTCCCGGTGAGTTCGTTGGGCCATCTGCATGGCCTCGGCTGCTAAAAGCATTCGTCCTCCGACTGGAGTTCGTGCCCGTTCCGCTTGGGTCATGGCTTCCTCCTGGGAGGCACAGGCTCAGGTGCCTGCTTGGTTCGTATGTTAGGCCTGTTCCTGGTCTTCGCCTTGCACCTGTTTTCCACCATCATAGACTGGTCCTCTCCTTTCCTTCTGCCTTGGTGTTCGGGAGATCTGTACTCGGCGTGGTGGTCCCTCCCTGGGTTGATTTCTCTGCAAGTCTCTCCAGTGGGTGCTGTCGTGGCGAGAAGAAAAGACTGGATTACTTACCGGTAATCTGGTTTTATGGAGCCACGACAGCACCCACTCACTTCCCCCCCTGTTTGTTTGTTGCACCTTTTCCTGGTTGCTTTAGTGGTGGTGGTTAACTGCATTTTTGCTTGTTTTGGCGTGTTTATTAATTTGGCGGTTCCTCTCGTGCTCTGTAACCCAACTGAGGAGGCAGAGAGGTGCTGTCGTGGCTCCATAAAACCAATTACCGGTAAGTAATCCAGTCTTTTACCATATAGTGTACAGGTAAATTGCAAAAAAAAATGCAATTACACGTTTGTTTTTTGGGTTTTTAGTCACGATGTTCACTTATGGTAAAACTGACATGACAGTGTGATGCCTCGGGTCGCTAAGAGTTCGTAGATACCAAATATGTATACTTTTACTGGTATCTAAATGGTGAAAAATTCAAAAGTTTGAAAAAATAAAATACACTTCTTGCGCCATGTTCTGCGACCCGTAGCATTCTCATTTTTTGGGATCTGGGGCTGTGTCATGGCTTATTTTTTGCGTCTTGAGCTGACGTTTCTAATGATACCATTTTTGGGTGGATGCGCTGTTTTGATCGTCCGTTATTGCATTTTATAGCAATGTTGCGGCAACCAAAAAAACATAATTTTGGCGTTTGGACCTTTTTTTCCATTACGCAGTTTACGGCTCTCGCTCATTGATTTTATATCTTGATAGATCGGGCGTTTCTGAACGCAGCGATACCAAACGTGTATTTTTTTTTTCATTTTCTTTTTTATAACTTTTATTGAGAATGGGGGAAAAGGGGAGTGATTTGAACTGTTATGTTTGTTTGTTTTTTACATGTTTATAAAAACTTTATTTATTCTTACTTTTACACTGCCCCATAGAGAGGAATCCTGCTCCACAGTTCAATCGCTTCTGAACGATACCAATGAGCTGCAGCACATCGGTATCTGCCAGAATTGCGGACGTTGAGTGGTTGGCAACACAGGATCTCTGGTGCAGGCGGGGAACAGCGCATTCCCCGCCGTGGCACCTTTGGATCCCGCTGTCAGTGATTGATAGCGGGATCCAAAGGGTTAACCGCACCGATCGGATCCCGGATCCGATCAGTGCTGTTAGCCTGACATCTCAGCTGATGAGATCAGCTGAGATGTCGGGTGTTTGATGTGAGCTCCGCACAAAAGCTCACATCTAACCCCTGTAACCAGCCCATGACCTTGTGCAACGTCATGGGTTGTGAAGGGGTTAATGGCTAACTGAAAAGATGGTAACTAATGGCAAGCTTTCAAGACAACTCTGGTCTCTCCTTCAGGCTGGTATGACAAAATCTGATGTGCCACATATTTATACACAAATGGAGATTATTGGAGATTTGTGTGCTTGTTTTGTTTATGCCCAGTGAGGTGTATTAAACACAAGTGGCCAGTGCTGTATTGCTGCCTATAGCAACACTTCTCCTGGGTGGCAGCATGGCTTTTGTACTGTGTCCTGCAAGGACCTGTGCAACATCAGGGCTACATCAGTGATCTGGTGTCCCTTTTCAAGCTGTGCAGTAAGGTCCTGACACAGGATACAGCATGGATTAAATAAACTGGTAACTGAGGAAGGGATACCACAGGAGAAGATGCAGAGTTGTAATATACTCCTCACTGGTTCTGCCTCCACTATTCCCCCCCCCCCCCCAACAAAAAAGAAAACACCGTCCCTGGGTGTGGCTTCCCTTCACTGTGTCGGGCATTCCATATATAAAGGCTTCCCATAACAGTGTCTCCATTATCTGTACCCGGTCGCCCTGCCCTTTTTCATGCTGAGGTCTGTTCTGACACATAGTAAGGTTTTAATATTAGAGGTAGGTATCGTCCCATCATGAGTACACGGTGGGATGGCTTTACGCTTTTTTGATCAGCAGTAATGTTTAATAAGTACCCTATGTTATTTATATGCACTTGCTTTTTCTTTATTTATTTACAACAGGGTATTTGCTCATGTAAGTTTTATCTAAGGCTTTATAGGCTTACAATGGGGAAAAAACTTTGTCCCATACAGTGTAAACCGGCAATGCTGATGGTGAGCCAGAAGAGGAGCACAGCGTTGCTGGGTACCAGGGATGACCGCCTCTGAGAAGCATTTTAACACACTTAAAGGGAACCAACCACCCTAAATGACCCCCCGGACTGTTAATATGTGTCCCTACACCCAGCAGACACATTTGGGGCAATCGTTTTTGCTAAAAAAAACTGTTTAGTAGAAGCTAAGATATAGCTTTATGAAATTTAATAAATCGTGACGAATGGGTGTTACCTAGCTTTGTCCTCGTGCATTTCTTCGTGCCTGTCAGCCTCCTCTCCCCTCCTTCCTTCAGTGAAGCCCTTCTGTGCAAGCCGAAAATGGCCTGCCTGTCTGCGCTGCCTGATAAATTATGCACGCCCATCTCTGCACCTAAGAGCCTGGCCTCGTCATGAAGGGGGCGGGGCTAGATCGCGTCATGCCGGAGCCCCGCCCCTTTCATGACTTGATCTAGCCCCCGCCCCCTTCATGCCGCGGCCAGGCTCTTAGGTGCAGAGATGGGCGTGCATAATTTACCAGGCAGCAGTAGACAGGCGGGGCATTTTCGGCTTGCTCAGAATGGCTTCACTGAAGGGAGGAGGGGAGAGGAGGCTGACAGGCACGAATAAATGCACGAGGACAAAGCTAGGTAACACCCATTCGGCTTGATTTATTAAACTTCATAAAGCTATATCTTAGCTTCTACTAAACCGTTTTTTTAGCAAAAACGATTGCCCCAAATGTGTGTGCTGGGTGTAGGGACACATATTAACAGTCCGGGGGGGTCATTTGAGGTGGTTGGTTCCCTTTAACGCTATATTATGTGTATGATTTGGGGGTTTAGGGATTTTTTTTTTTTTTTTTTTTTACTGCAACGATATATGTAAATAATATATATATTTTTTTGTCTCTTCTTTTTCAGGGATGCTTTTAAAGTAAAAAAAAAAAAATCATAATTATGCAGGGGAGGACATGAATGAAAAAGAAGGTGATCGATTCTGAGGTGTGATCGCACAGAAGAGGTGGTCTAGTGAATATTGGAGGGATCTACACCCCACATAATGCGTTTGTCTGCAGTGATTAGGACACCTTTTTTCCATCTTTTGGTTCTCTACATCTGTACTCTACTTTTGGCCACTTTCTGTTTCCGCAGCCTTTTATATTCACCTTTATTTTCTCGCAAACTCCATCTCCACAACTTCAGTCAAGATTTCTTAAAAGAAAACTTGATGGATGGGAATAATGCCCTGAAACATTTTCATCATCTTCTGTCTACAGAATCCAGTAACACGTCCATCCTATGCAACCACAGATCCATGGAGAGCTTAAAGGCCTCACATGTAGGCACTGGCACACCCCTTACCATTACGATCATCACAACCCGACGCCGGCCTGAATATCACTACCTTCTGCAAGTTGCACTTGGATTTCTGGATCGGCTAAATGAGTGTGGCCCTGACTGTTCTGGTTTTAAGCTTTTGGTTTGCAATGTAGACCCTCTGCCCAATGTACACACTGATGCCTGTCTCCTGTCTCAGCTTTTGCCAGTGTTCGCACGTTATCTGGGTGAACAAGTTGCCGAAGCCCCCAACCAGTTTGAGCAGGAGAAGCAAGATTATGCTTATTGTCCTGTCTCGGTCACTGGAACTTTACTCTCCGGAATATGTGCTGCTGGTTGAGGATGATGCGGTCCCTCATGAAGATATTTTCAGTGCCTTCTTTCAATTGGTGCAAGTGCGTTTCCCCAAGGAACCTTTAGGGGGAGGTTTGTATGCAAAACTGTACCATCCAGAAAGATTACAGGGTTATTTGAACCCCGAACCTATGCGTATTTTGGAATGGATTGGGCTTGGGGGACTTCTGGGTTTAGTTCTGACTTGGCTGTACACTATTCTTTTTCACCGTCTGCGGTTTAGCTGGTGTGTGTTTGTGGCCTTGACTATTTATACAATGCTTCTGGCAGAACTTGCAGGTAGACATTACCTTTTGGAACTCGAAGGATGTCGCCATCCCTTTACAATGTGGTGCCTGCCACAGAGTGCTGCACTCCAGCCATGCTGTTCTCTGAAGCCTCTGCTCGAAAGACATTGCACTATCTAAATGAATTACAATGTAAACCTGGTTATGCCAAGGATATTGCTCTCTACAAGGAACTTAAGAAAAGAAAGGAACTGGCATGGGCACTAGAACCCAACCTAGTGAAACACATAGGAATGTTTTCTTCTCTTAGGGGATGGTATGAGGGAGAAGATCCTAAGCTGCTGTGATTGAATGTTTAGTGAAATAATAAAATGTACACCATCATCAATAGGTGCCCTCCAAGAAAATGATCCAGATGAGTTGGAGAATTGGTTTGGGGTAGCTATGCTCATGTTAGCTATACACGTATAAAAAGTGTTGAGTGAGGCTAGTATTCTGGAGGATGCAATCACTGAATTGCCAAAAATGTGATCTAAAAAGATTATTCTAAGCTGCGTGTACATGCAAATGGTCTCCCAAAATGGACAAGTTGGCGGACGTTTTTTTCATCTTCACGATGCTAGTGATGCCATGACATTTAGAGGATGAGAATATTGTGCCTATCACTTGCAATGTGACTTATTTACATTGGTCAATGAAGAGCAACCCACTACTTAATGAGAATTTTAGATTCAGATTCCAACTGGGGATTGCATCTTTTATTTAAAGGGAATTTGTCAGCAGGTTTATGCTATGTAATCTGAAGACAGTATGCCATGGGGGGTAACATACTTTCAGTAATGCCTCTCTTTTCATCTTGGTTGCAGTTGTTTACATGTAATGTTTGTTTTAGTTTCAGGAGATTATTTTTGCCAGACTAGGTTAATTAGAGGTCAAGTAATCCAGCATGCCTCCTGCTGTGATTAGCATCTCACTGTCCAAAGACATTATACATTGCCCACATTGGTGTGGGCTGGGGAAAACTTTCTTAGCTCTGCTACGTGTTAAATCTAAAAACTCCTGATTGTGTCAGAACTGCTGCACCCGGTAAGGCTGGCTTCACATCACATTTTTGGAGATCCAGTTGTATCCGTCTTGAAATGGATAGGCAGGGATCCGTTTTGGCCTCCCATGTATCCCTGTGGTGTCGGATTGGTCATATATGGCCATCCGTTTATGTGAATTCAGTCCAGGATTTGTTTGTGTCCTGTTTTTTGTCCCCGTACTACTCCGATTTTGGGCACACCAGACAAAAGCAGACAGAGACACATCTGGCGCGGTCCGGTGCACATAAAATGGGGGTCTATGGAGCCGGATCCGGGAAAAAAAAGGATAGTTTCTCAGATCCGGTTTTTAGTACTGAGCATGCTCACAACAAATGCGCTACTCCTCCCAGCCCAATTTCTGTTCAGGATCTCTCTCGTTCGCTCTCTCTCGAACTGACATTACCATTATGGCTGCACCGATTGCCATGCACAAAACAGTATCTGGGAGCATAATTCACATTCGTTTACACAAATCCGTGCCTGTCCAAGTAGTCCTTCAAATTCAAGGATCCACACGGACAGGCAAGGAATAAGATGTGAAGGGGGCTGAATATCACATCGTTGGAGTTGGGGTCTCTTTTCCTACACCATACTGTTCTCAGATGATGTAACAGAAACCTGCAGAAACAAATTGGGCACTTGTCCTCCCTTTCCCCCACCCCCATGTCCTACTGTTGAATCTTGCATTGTACAGGAACCAGTTCTGTGATGTTGCCTCCGGCTGGCCACATTTCTTGTTGCTCCTCTTAAATAGCAATCATTAATTGTGGAGCAGGGCAGGGGCTGTTGGCACCCCCGCTTCTGCATTAATAGACCCATTAGCTACATGTGGAGAAAAAAGTAGCAGTATGCGCAATATATTTCTCAACTATAATTAAGTAGTAGTATCTAAAACTTGTGACAAAGATGATTACCGTTTAGTAACTTTATATAAAATCTCAGGGCGTTTTTGTTGTAAAAGAAAAAAAATTCTAATATCATTGTACAGTGTAGAAACATTACTACATGTTTCTGCCTGACAAGTTAGGCCGCTGTTGATGAACATTTTGTACTTTTACAGGAATCAGTTACCATGTTTTTACCCTTAAGCTGACGGCAGCATAGTATAGAGGCAGGGACCCTGATTCTAGCAATGTATCACATGCTGTAGTTGTGATAAAATCACAGTTTTACCAGTAGCAAGTTACCACTAGGGGATTAATAAACCTGATGCCTTATAGTCCACCATATTCGTGAGCTCTATATAACCCTGCCATTACCACTGATTTACAGCTTTCTGAGTACACTCTGCATAAGCAGAAAGCTGGTATGTGGAGTTATAGAGATTCCATAATTGAGAGAACTGCTAGAAATGCAGCAGATAATACTGTCTCTTTACCAAAACTGAAGCAGCAACCTACTAAGTGACACATCGCTAGAATCAGGATCTCTACCCCCTACATAATGCTTCTCCCTGACTGTATAGCAAAAAACTGATGACAGATTCTCTTTTATAATTTTCAAGGAGATGAATATCTGTAAGCTGGAGAGTCCATTAGTTACCGTATATACTTGAGTATAAGCTGACCCGAGCATAAGCCGAGGCCCGTAATTTTACCCTCCATAACTAGGGAAACTTATTGACTTGAGTATAAGCCTAGGGTGAGAAATGCAGCAGACCCCCCCCATCCTGTTATATAGCCCCCATCACTGGTATATAGCACCCCATCCCAGGATACAGGCCCCTCAGCAATGGTATACAGGCCCCTCCTTAGTATACAGGCCCCCAGCAGTTATATACAGCCCCCTCCTTAGTATACAGGCCCCCAGCAGTTATACACAGCCCCCTCCTTAGTATTCATGCCCCCCATCAGTTATATACAGCCCCCTCCTTAGTATACAGGCCCCCAGGCTGCGGCACACATTAAAATAACAAACATTTCATAAATTACCTTTCCGGCGACTCCTTGCTGGCACCGCCGCTCCTCCAGTCTCCCGGCTTCTTCCTGCTTGTGCCAACTTCTATTGCTGTGGCCGACGCAGCAGCGATGCGATGACGTTATTGCTGCGCCGGTCACATGACACTGGCGCAAGCAGGAAGAAGCCGGGAGACTGGAGGAGCGGCGGTGCCAGCAAGGAGTCGCGGGAAAGGTAATTTATGAAATGTTTGTTATTTTAATGTGTGCCGCAGCCTGGGGGCCTGTATACTAAGGAGGGGCTGTATATCACTGATGGGGGCCAGTGTAGTGCAATATGCACCGCTCCCCCCCGCTGCTGATTGACAGGGGATGCAGTGCATATTCATTACACTGATGGACGGCCCCACATGACCGCCTGCGGTCACTGCAGCCCCCTCCTGCTTCCTCCAGCCCCTGGTCACAGTTGCCCCCCCCCCCTCCCCAAGCAAATACCCAGTGACTCAAGTATAAGCCGAGGGGGGCACCTTTCAGCACAAAAATTGTGCTGAAAAACTCGGCTTATACTCGAGTATATACGGTAGCTGTTGTTTAAGATAATGTTTTGTTTTAAAAGTACCAGAACTTATACACCTTCCAGAGAGTGAAACTGAAACTATGGGCTTAAAGGTGCTGTTCTCCTGATTTGATAGGTGCTTTCACTGTTGAAACCCACAGCCTGGTTATTCTTTAATCACCATTAGACGTTTTGGTACGAGGATCTGTTGGTGAAACACTGCTAACCTTGATTGTGGTCACGTACCCAAAGGCCCCTGTTGGCCAACTATCTGCTCATCTATGAGGTAATAAACACTTGTGACAGATTTAAGATGACTTTCACAGAACTTCCTTACTGATTAATAAGTAGCTGTGTGCCTTATATCCTAGATCTGACATATTCCTATTGGAATGGATTTATCCCTGAAGAGCAGCATCTCCACAGATGTTCTCCTTAGCTTTTTGTTCTCTACACTTAAAGAGAACCCGGTCAACTACTTTATGCCCTGCAAGCTATCACTGTTTGTCTCTGCAGCTTTTTAATACAATCCTAAGCATCCCTGTATGAGCTAAAAGTGTAGTGCTATAATTGATAAATATTTTATAACTAACAATTTTGTTTGTGAATGAGGCAATGAGCATTCTTTAAGGGTATTGTTTTTTTTTGTCCATGGCTGCCTTCCATGGTTATCACGCCCCAGTGTACAAGCGCTTTCTTCTCCTCTCTCTCCTGCCCGACCGGCTGTCTTTCCTGTCCTGCACATTGCACTCTTCTTTTGGACATGTAGCTTAGCAGCACACCGCACACTTGCCAGCTGAAGAGCATGCGCACTAACGCGTGATGAACCCGGACAATTACACCCAAAAGAAGAGCGCACTGCACAGGACAGGAAAGACAGCTGGGCAGGTGGGAGAGAGGAGGAGAAAGCGCTTGTGCATAGATTATTACACTCCCTGGGGCGTAATAACCAAGGAAAAAAGGAGGCCATGGACACAAAAATAACACCCCTAAAGACTACTCTCTAGCTTATTTACATGCACAATTGTAAGTTATAAAATGCTTTTTATCAACTATGACACTTTCAGCTCACACAAGGATGCTTAGGATTGTACTAAGAAGCTGCAGGGACAGATAGTGATAGCTTGGGGCATAAAGTAGCTGACATGTTCCCTTTAAGGATTTGTGAGCTTCACTGAGTACAAAAAGAAATGTGGGAGAACAGGTGCATCTTGATTTAGCTGTTTGCACTGTATAAAGCTGAACACAATCATTTGCACTGAATCATGGAATAGTCTTATGGTGGGTTTACACGCCGCGATATCGGCGTCCAACTCTGACCCAACTCCGACACAAAGTCACGTGGGTCGCGAGTTGGACCCGATATCGTGTGCGCGTTGTACGGTTTCAGTGTACAACGCGATGCTGGAACGATGCCAAAACGATATCGGAGTTGAATAGCAGAGCTATTCAACTCCCCGATATCGCATGGCCATTGTAGCAGCATCGCAGCGTGTGACAGCCCAACTCCGATCTGTACTCGCACCTCACCCATTAACTCCCATGTTAAATAGTCGTTACTGGGTTGGTGGGCGTACACATCGGAGGGACGTTGTTTCCCGATATCGCAGCGTGTAAACCGCCGATGCGGCGTTGCCTCCGATATCGCCGCGATATCGGGACGTGTAACCCCACCATAAAGGCCCAGTTATACACACAGATAATTGTGCAGAGATTATTCGCAGGTCTCTGGTTGCAGTGAAATCATGGACACATTGTTACATTTGTATACGGCCAAAAATGTAACAATGTGTCCATGATTTCACTGCAACCAGAGACCTGCGAATAATCTCTGCACAATTATTTTGTGTGTAACTGGGACTTTAGGAACCCAGGATTTGTGACCCGTTTGGCCCCATGCTGCAGGGCCCCCCTTTTTTTGTTTCCATTTTTTTATCGGCACATCATTTTAAAAACCCCATTAAGGGATTTTTCATTCAAATTTTAAAGGGGCAAAAGCTAAAAAAATGCAAAATTCTCGGTAAGTTTTTTTTAAAAAATTTTTCCAAAAAAGGGTAAATAGGGGTTTTTTTCCCCAAAAGTTTTTTAAAAAGGCCATGGCACCCAATGGGGCGAGATGTGTTTTGAGACTTTTTCCGTTTCCGGGGGGGGCCTCAAAACCCCTTCGTTTGGAAAGGGTTTTTCCCCAAAATGTTTTAACAGCACCTTCCCATGCACGCACCCCTAAAATTTTGTTGGCCCCCCCCCCCTTTTTTTTTTAATTTTAACGTTTGGTGGGTTTCCCACCCTTATCTTTTCCAATTTTCCCTTACTGGTTTTAAAACTAACCGGTTTTTAAAAACCCCAAAACTGTTTCCCGTTTATCAACAGCAATTTAGGTTAAAACATAAGGGTTGGTGTTAAAAAATAACGTTTTAAAAAAGTGGAAAAAATTCCCCTTTTTGCTGTAAATTGCAAAAAGTCCCAAATACATTCCCCGTACTTTCCCAAAAAAAGAAATTTTTTTTTAAAGGAAAAAATGGGAAAAACTAAAAGAAATTTTTCCCAAAAGTTTAAAAAAAAAGTGCAGCTGGAGTGGAAAGGGTCCCGGATATTTTCCTGAGTTAACTTTTGTGGACTTTTGGCCGGGACCTTTTTTTCCCCGGTTATCCTTTACCCCATGGTTTGATATATTTTTAAAATATCTTTCCTAGGATTTTGGGGGTAATGCCCCCCATTTCCCCGGGGTCCCCCAACATCCCCCCAAAGTTCCTCCAAGGGGGCATTCATCCCCCCATTTACCCCCCCTTGGATTGTAACCCTCCATTTATTTTATTTCCCGGGATTGAACCCCCCCAAAACCCCTTTGTGAGGGCCCCTGGTAACCCCCCCATCTATTCCCCCGCCCCTTTTTTTTCCCCTTTTATCCCAACCCCCTTTTTCCATAGGGTTTTCCCCCGAAAATATTTAAAAACCCCCCCAAAACCCCCCCCTAATCCTATACCCCATGCAATTTTCTTTTAATCATTTAATTTTTAAACCCCCCCTTTTCCTTACGAAACAAATCAACCCCCCCCCCCTTTTTAACCCTCTTACAAATTTGAATTTCGTTTTTCCCAATTTTCCAAACATCCCGGAAAGGTTATGCCCCCTCCCCGAAACCCCCCCCCTATACTTGGGGGGGGGCCCCCCCCTTTTTTTGGGCCCCCCCCCCCAAAAAAAAAAAAAAACCCGAGAGACTTTCCCCCCAATTAAAAGGGGTTTTTTGCAACCTTACAACCCCAAGGTTTCCCCCCCCTTTCTGGGGATTGGAATTTTAAAAGAAAAAATCGCTTTTATAAATTCTTTTTCACCCTTTTTCTTCCTCCTAAAATTTTTCACCCCCTCCGAAAACCCCCCCCCGCCCCCCTTTATGGGGGACTCCCCTTTCCCCCCCCCAGCCCCGGGAATTCGCAGGGCCTTTTGGGTTTTTGGCCCAAAAATTTTTCCCCAAATTTTCCCCCCCCCTTGGCCCCCCTCCCCCCCCCTGGTGCACCGGGTTTTCCTTCCCCCCCTGGGGCCTAACTCTTGTCACATCCCCGGTTTTTTTTCCCCCTTCTTCAACCCTTTTACAACCCCTTCTACCTCCCTTTTCCCCCCCTCCCCCCCAAACATCTGGGGACTTAACTCCCCCGAATTCCCCCGCATCCCGATCCCCCTTTTTAAACCCCTTTTCCCCCCTGAATGGGCCCCTTTTGCCCACTAAAGTCCAATTGGAAACCTCCCTTCACCCATTTTCCCTCCCACCTGCCCCCCCCCTTTTCCTCCCCAAAAACCCCCACCCCTTTTTCCCCCTCTTCACCCCCCCCACGTTGCCCCCGGGGAAATTCCCCCCCCCCCGGGAATTCAATTTTTTCCCCCCCGGGCCCCCCCCTTTCCCCTCCTGGCCCCCCTTTATTTAGGGTGGTTTTCCAAAACCCCCCAAAAACCCCTTCCCCCCCAAGCCCCCTTTCCCCCCCTCTAAAAAAGCCCATTTACTAAAAACCCTGGGTACCCACACCAAAAAACTTTTAGGCTCCGGGGGCGAACCCAATAAGAAATCCAATCGCCAAAAACCCCCCCTTGTACAAAAGTTTCCCCCCACCCCTTTAAACCTTGCCCCCAAAAAATTTTTTTCCCCCTTTCCTCCCCCCCCCAACAACCCAAAATTTTTTTTTTTCCCCCCCCCCCCCCCCCCCCGGGGGGGGGGGGGGGGGGGGGGGGGGGGGGAAAAAAAAAATTTTTGGGGCCCTTTAAAAAAAATTCCCAAAGATCAAGAAAAGATTTTTTTAAAACCCCCCTTCAGCCCCCCCCCCCTTTAAACCCCCCCCCCCCCCCAAAAGAAAACCCCTCCCCCCCTGCGAACTTCCCCTTTGCCTACACCCCCAAAGGCCCCCCGAACCCCCCCCCCCCCCCCAACCCAAAAAACCCCCACCCCGCCTTTTCCCCCTCCCTAACCCCCTCTTTTAAAAAAAAAACCCAACCCCCAATCCCCCCTTCCCCTCCTCATAAATCCCCCCAAAAAAACCCCCTCCCCGAAGAACAGTCCACACTCCAACCCCTTTTCCCCCCAAAAAATTCTTGAAACCTTGACCCCAATGTCCCCCCTCCCCCAGCCCCTTTTGACGCCTCAATGGCCCCCCCCAATCCACCCAAAAAGCCAACCGCCCCCGCCCCAAGACCCCCCATAACCCAATTTTTCCCCCCACCTCTGCGCCTTTAAAACCCAAATCCCTCCCCCAAATTCTAACCCTTGGGATACTACCGGCCCTTTTGGCCCGACCTACCCAACCGACCGCCTTCCCCCCCCTTTTCCCCTCCCCTACAACCCCCCTACCCTTTTGGGGGTTTTCCCCAAGGGGGGCCCCAAATTTCCTGGGGCCCACGTTTCCCTCAAAACTCTGCCAAACAACCCTCGAGCCAACGCCCCCAATCCCCCCAAACCCGACCCCCAAAAACCCACCTCTTTAAAAAATTTTCCCCCCAAAAAACCCAAAAACCCCCCCAAAACCCCCCCTCCCCCTTTTTTCCAAAAAAATTTTTTTTAAACCCCCCCTTTGCCCCCCCCTTTCCTCACCCCCTTTTCCCCCCTTCCCCCCCCCCCCCCTTTTTTTTTCCCCCCCCCCCCCCCCCCGGGGGGGGGCCCCTTTTTTTTCCCCGGGGCCCTTTTTCCCCCCCCCAATTTTTTTCCCCCCCCCCCCACCGATCAACCACATGCAACACGCCCTCCCCTTCCCCACCCAGGCCTCGGTTAGTCCTTCCCCCCCTTTTGGGGGCCCCCGGCCCCCCCCCATCCTGGGTTAAAAACCCCTCACGGATCCCCCCTTTTAAACCCGAAATCCCCGTTTCCACCCCTCATTTCCCCGCCTACCTTTTTTTTTCCCTCCGTTCCCCCCCCTCACCCCCTTTTTACCCCCCCGAAAACCCCCCCCAATTCCCTCCCCACTCCATTCCCCCACCCCCCTCCCCCTCTCCCCAAATTTCCACCCCCTTTTCTTTTTCCCCCGGGGGGGTTAAAACCCTCCCCGACAAAAGCCCTTAAACCCGTTTATCCTTTGATTGGGGCCCCCCCGTTTTCCCCCCCCTTTTTCAATTGGGGGTGCCCAAAAAACCCCCCCCCCCCCCCCCCCGAACCCCCCCCCTTTTTTCCCCCCCCCCCAAAAGCAAGAAAATTTTTGGGGGGGAAAAACCCCCCCCAATTTTTTTTCCCCCCCCGCAGCCCCCCCCCGGGGGGGGGGGGGGGGGGGTCCCCCTTTTAAGCCACCCCGAAACCTTTCCGGGGGGGGCCCCCCCTTTCCCCCCCCCCCCTTTTTAAAGAGGGTCCCGGGAAGGAATTTGGGGCCCTTTTAATTTGATTTAGCGAAAGTTTGGGGGGGTTCTGTTAACGGGGGGGGGGGACCCGGGGGGGGTTTTTTTTTTTTGGGGGGGGTGAAAGGGATTTTTTTGGGGGGGGAAAAGGGGGGGGGGGGGGGAAATGGTTTTTGGTCCTAGAAAAAAAGGGTTTTTTCCCCCTTTTTTCGTTTTAAAAAATATAAATGGGGCTCCCTTTTTAAAAAAAGGGGAAAAAAATTTTTAGCCCCAAAATTTTTAAATTTTTGTAAAGAATTTTTAAGGTGAAAAAATTTTTTTTTTAAGTTTTGAAAAAAATTTTTTATTTTTTTAAAAAAAAAATTAAATTTAATTTTAAAAAATTTAAAAGTTTTAGATTTTTATTTTTTTTTTTAATTTTTTGGTTGGGGAAAATTTTTAATGAAAAAAAATTTTCCCGTGGAAAAGGGAAAAAAAAAAATTTTAAAAAATGGAAAAAAAAAAAAATTAAAATTTTTTTTGGGGGGGAATTTTGAATAAATATTAATTATTTTTAATTTTAATTTTTAGAAATTTTTGGGGTTTTTTTTTTTTTAGTTTTAATTTGGATAATATAAAAAAATTTTTTTTTTTTTTTTTTTTTTTAAAAAATTTTTTTTTTGAAAAAAAAATTTAAAAAAAAAAAATTTTTTTAATGGAATTGAGGGAAATAAAATTTTAATAAAAAATTTTAGTGAAATTAAAAGGAAAAATATTAAATTAAAATTTAAAAAAAATTGAAAAAAAAGAAAAAATGTAATTATTTTAAAAAAAAAAATAATAAGGGAAAAGGTATTATGAATTGGGGGAATTTTTTTTTTTTTAATATTTTTTTTTTTTGGGGAAAAAAAAAACAAAAAAGGTTAACCCCCCCTCCCCTCGGGAAAAGAAAAACCCCCTGTCCCCCCTTCCCCCTTTTTCGTTTAAGCCCCTCCCCCCCAAACCCCCTAAAACATTCGACCCCCCCACCAGGGAACCCCCTGTCCCCCAAAATCTCCCCCACTACCCTCCGGGGCCCCGGCTTTAATTTTCCGCAAAAAATTTTCGGGGAAATTTCCCGGGGGGGCCCGAAAAAATCTTCGCAGGGTTTCGGCCCATCCCCCCGAGACCGGGGGAAAACCCAAAGCTCCCCCCTAAAAACCCCCCTCCCCCACCCCTATGCAATTGGTCCTCAGACCCTTTCCCCCGGGGGGAAACCCCCCAAACAATGCAGCGGCGCCAATTTTAAATTTCCCCCCCATCAAATCCCACCCCCGGGGGGAAAAACCCCCAAAGAACCCTCAGCATAAACATGGAACCCCCCCTGGGGGTTTTTTTGGGGGGCCCCACCCCAAAAAAAAGGGAAACCCGAGTTTTTTTACCAAAAAAGGGGGAAAATGGTAGCCCCTCCTTTTTTTAAAAAAAAAAAAAAAAGGGTAAAAGTAAAATATTAAAAGTGGGGGGCGAGGGCCCCCCCCAAACCCCTTTTGGCTGGGAAAACTGTTTTCCCTCTACCAAAAACTTCCCCCCTTTCCCCCAAAAGGGCCCACTCCGGGTAATAAATTAAACCCCCTTTTTAAAAAAGGCCCCCCCCAAAAAATGGGGTTTATTAGGATGGAGGCCCCAAACTGATTCCTTGCTTTAAAAATTTCCCTTTTTAAAAAAATTTTAATTAAAATTTTTAAAAATTAAAAAAAATTTTTAAAAATTTTTTAAAAATTGGGTTCCCAAAAACAAAAAGGGGGGGAAAAAAAAAGCCCCTTTTTTTTAAATTTTTAAATTTGTTGAAACCTGAGAAAAATTTATCCCGTTATTTTTGAACCCCCTTTTGAACTGAAAATAATATCCATGGGTTTTCTGAACCCCAGAAAATTTTCCCCGGCTTATTTTTGGAAAAATTTTAAAAGGGGGCCTTTAAAAAAACTTGTAAAAAAACGCTAAAAGTTTTTTTCCTTTTTTATTTTACCTTTTCTTCCCACCTTTTTCCCTTGGGAATCCAAACCCCCCCAAAACTTATTTACAATTATTTTAAAATTTTAAGGGGAAAACTGGATTTTTCAAAAACCCAAAAAGGGAGGACCCAGGTTTTGGGCCAAATTTTTAAAAAATTTTTCAATTTACATTTTTTAAAACAAATATGGGAAAAAAAAAACCGTTTATAAAATCAATTAAAAAACAAAAGAAATTCAACGAAAAGGGGTATAAAAAAGGGTTGCCCCCAAGGGAAAAAAAATTTTAAAATTTTCCCCCTTTAAAAAAAAACCGGGCCTGCAAATTTTTCCTATGGTGCCCCCTTTTATAGAGGAGGATTTTTGGGGGTTCGAAAAGAAAATTATGGCACAAGATAAAAAAAGCCGGGGGAAAAAGGAAAAAAAAAGAAATGCCTTTTATAAAACCTTTTTTTTAGTTTTAAAAAAAAAAAAAAGTGCCTAAAAATAAAAGGGAAAAAACCTGGGAAAAAAAAGTTTGAAAAAATTTTTAAAAAAATTAAAAAAAATTCAAAAGTGGATTTCCCCCCAATGGGGGTTTTTCAAAAAAACCCCGAAACCGGAAAAGGAATTTTATGATTTGGGGGCATCAAAAAGAAAAAGTGCGAAAGAGTGAAAATCCCGCCCTCAGTCAAAAACAGGGGGAAAAAAAAAGAATAAAAAAACCCCCTTGAATTCCAAAAAAAAAACCCCACAAAATTTTTTTTTCACTTTTCATCAAAACCTAACCCAAAATGGGCATCCGGGGCTTTTTGGGGAATTTGGAAAACTGGGGGGCCCCCCGCCAATTTCCCCCGGGAAAGGGGGGCCCTTTTTGGGGGTGACTCTTTTTTTCTTATAAGGGGTTTTAAAATCACAAAAATTTAATATTTTTAAAAAAAAGAGAAAAATTAAGAAAAAAAAGTTTAAACAAAAAAAGGAGGGCAAAGAGGGATTTTTTTTATAAACAAAATACCCTAAGAAAAAAAAAAATTTTATTTTAAAAAAAATTTGACTTTTTTAAATTATAAAATTTTTTATTAAAGAATAACGGAACCCAAAATTTACCCAGGTTTTTTGGTTCAAATTTAAAACCCCCAAAACTTCCTTTTTTTTTGTTTAAAAAAATTTTAATTTTCCCTTTTTGGCGGGGTTTTATAAAAGGGGGGTTCCCCAAAAAATTGAAGGGGTTTTTAAAAAATGGGTTTTTAACCAATTTTCAATTTATTTTTTTTTTACCCAGGGAAAAATTCCCCCCCCTATTATAAAATCATTAAAATAAAAACATATCTGGGCAGTCCCCATTTTTAAAGTCTTAAAAACAAAAAAAATAAGGAACTTTTTAAAAACCCCCAGAAAAAAACTTTTTAATTTTATTTCCTTTTTTTTTAGACTCCCCCAATTTAAATTTGTTCCCCGGGGGCTTTTTTTCCCCCCTTTTTTAAAGGGGCCCTTTAAAGTTTTCCCGGTTTATTTAATTAAATTTTTTTTTATATTTTTAAAAAACCAATGTTTTTAAAGTTTAACTTTTTACATTCTTTTAAATTTTAAAATTATTTTTTTTTTGCCTCTTTTTAATTTTTAAAAAGCCTTTTTTTTTTTTGTAAAAGGGGTTTTTTTTAAAAAAAATCCCAGGAAGCCCCCCCCATGTTTTTACCAAGTTTTTTGTGGATTAGCCTTTTTAAAAGTAGTTTTCCCCCCAACCTTCAAACCGGATTTTTTTGCCCTTTTAAAACAATTTAAAATTTGTGTAAAAAAAGTTTTTCAACCACCTTTTACAAAAAGTTTTTTTTAAAAAAAAATGGTTTGGTCTTATCTTGTATTCAAATAAAGCCCCAAATTGTTTTTTATCCCCATAAAAAGGAAAACCCTCCACTTCCCATAAAAAAATTTTCCTAAACTCTTTTATAAAAACCCCCCCTGAGATTCTCAAAAAATAAATTTTAATAATTTCCAAAAAAATGTTTTTTTGAGAGGGGAAATTTTTGTAAACCCATTAAAGTAAAAAATTATTTTCCCGAATAAATTTAATTTTTAAACAACCATTTTTTAATAAAAGAATTATTAAAAAAAAATGAATGGGCCCCATTTTTTAAATTGTATAAGGCTTAAATATTTAAAAAATTTACTTTTTAAAAAATTTTTAAAAAATTTTTTATGTCCTAATCTTTGGGTTTGGCTTTTGTCAAAGGGTTTTTTTATTTTTTCACTATTAAATTTATGGTGGAATTTATGCCTAAAAACACAGGGGGGTTTTTTTTTTATTTTTGCACTTTAAAAAAAAAAAAAGGGGAAAAAAAAATTTCTTCTGATTAAAAATTTCTTAGTTTTTTAAATTTCCTTTTTTGGTTTTTTTAAACCTTTGTTTAACCCCCCACAAAATTTTTTTAAATTTTCTTATTTTTTTGAATTTCCCCCATCAGAAAATTCTTTAACTTCTTTCCTAACCCCCCTTTTTTATATAAAGGGCCCCCATTACCAGGTTATTCTGATCCCTTAAATTTTTTAAAGATTTTTTTCCTTTTTTTAAATTTTTTTTTTTTTTATTATTTTTTGTAAAAATTTCTTTTTTTTCTTTGCAATCCCTTAAATAACTTAAAAATTCCCTGCTTCTTGAAAGGGGAATGTCTGGCTTTTTTTAATCCCTTTTTGCTTTGTCTTTTTCCCCAAAGGTTTTACCCCCCTTAGTTTTAAAATGTCCCCCGAAACTAAAAAACTGGGGAACGAATGATTTTTATGCGCTAAAAACCATAGATACAAAAAAAGGATTAAAGAAAAGTTTTTGTATTTCTCACAAAAAATTTTGAAAAAAAAAAAATCCCCCCCTAAAATAAAAATTCAAAATAGGATTTTTGGGCCAAAAAAAAATTAAACAACTTTTAAAAATTTTTAAAAAACAAAAAAACCTCCTATCCCCTTTTTTTCCCCCCTTAAGATCATAAAAACCTAAAACCCCCGGTGCCCCATTTTTTCGGTTTCCTTTCCAAAAAGGTGAACCCCTTTTCAAAAAAAAAAAATATTCCGATTAAAGTAAAAAAATCCAAAATTTTTAAATTTTTTTAAAAAAAAATTAAAAATAATTATTCACAATGGGGAAATTTCAATATTGAAAAAATTTCATTTTAAAAATTTTTAATAAAGATCTTTTTTAAAAAAATGAAAATTGAATTTAAAATTACTTTATTCGGAAAATAATTTTTTTTCCTTTTTAAATTCCCCCCAAAATTTGGGGAAATGGGGCCAAAAAGATTTTCGTTTTAACCGGTAGGGTTAAAAGGGAAAATTTTTTATTTAAAAATCTGGGGGGGTTTGGGTTTTAAAATTTTTAGTCGCTCAAGCGACGTAAAAGTGACGCAGGAGCGACATTGAAGCGTGTGACCAAGCGATGCAACCAGCGATATGTCGCTGATCGCCGATCGCAGGTTTCACTGCCAGACATAAAACCTGTCGCTCATCGCTCAGTAGACATTGTGCATCGCTGCGTGTGACACTAAACTCAGTGACGTATCTTCTATCTTGACAACGTACAAGCGACTAAATAAAATCGCTCACAAGATGGCGACATCACCGCATCGCTGGGTCATATTGACGCGTGTGACATCTTACCTGCTATAATTCCACATCGCTCAGGCGATTAATAATTTGTGACGCATGTGCGATATCGCGGGTGACATTGACACGTGTGACAGGCCCTTTAGGATTTAATATATAAAGCACAGAAACACTATACAAAGGTACCGCAGGAGAAGCTATTGACATCCAAGTTAAAAAGCATGGTAGAAGACAAACAAAAGTGGAACTTTATAACCACTTATAACAAATGCCATAAAAAGATTAGAGACTGCTTGGAGAAACATTGGTATATCTTGAAAAATGACCCTATACTGAATAAGGTAATTCCAGATAAACCTGGGATTACTTTCAGGAGAGCCCCTAATATAAAAGGGAAGATAGCACCCAGCAGATTAAGGCAGACTCTGCCTGATATGGATGGGAGATCTCAACAAAAAGGCACTAAGAAATGTGGGAAGAAAAGATGTTTGTGCTGCAGGAGTATCCAACAAAGGTCATCCTTCACTTCTTTCAGTAATAATGAGACGTTTCCAATAAAATCCCAAATGGACTGTACTACCAGATATGTAATATATCTCTTGGAATGCCCATGTAATTATCAATATGTGGGGAGGACAATTAGATGTCTGCACAAGAGACTGAATAAACACCGGTCGAATGAGAAAAATGGATATAAAGCCCATGGGGTATCACACCACTTCAACATACATCATAATAGAGACCCCACACTTATAAGAATTACACCCATAGACCACATAGGAGCACATAATCCAAATAGATTCGAGACATTGAAAAAAAGAGAGAAATTCTGGATGTTCAAATTAGATACACTAAAACCTAAAGGGTTAAATCTGGTCTCTGAATTAATATAGCATTAATAACTAAATTTTTATAATTTTAAAATATGAGTACACATCAATTTTTTATATATATTACACTATATCTATTTATTTCTTAATTTGGCTAGTTTTGTAATTATATAAAAACTAGCTCAAATACTGCACCATGCACTTTTGTACGTTTAACACTGAGTTTTTACATATATACCTTTCTCTCTCTTCTTTCCTCTCACATATAATCACTACCTATCTTGTGCACTTTAATAGATACCACATTCATGAATGAGCAATCTCCATGTAGTTCACTCACTATAGGCTGCCCCTACCGGCGGAAAATTAGGTCTGCAGGGGACCAGTCTTTGACTCGCATCACCTCGGTAACAGGCTCCGGATAAGCACCATCTTGTGGTTATTTGTGAAAATTGCATCAGAAATGTAGTAAGAAATTAACAATCTCTGAATGTTTGATTTATTTGATGCTGTTTATGGATATTCTAAGTGGTCTGATATGTCTTGTTTTTTTCCCACAAGTTTATTGACATGAGGGCAGGATAGAACTCAGCAGTCTCTTACCGACACTCCGTTCATCTATCTGATGCTCCACAGACATACATGAGAATAATCCTGTTTCTCTGGATTATCTAGCACAGATACTTTATGATATATACAACCCATGTCGAAGGAAATAACCATCAGAATATATGAGTCTTATTTAATTTTTTATTAACTTTTTATCAACTTTTTATTCTCCAAACATGGTTTTTAAACACTGTTTTATATATAGTAGGCACTTTTATTATCTATTATATAATCACGAATGGGTTTTTTGCCCCTTTTGAGTCCGCTCTCGCTGCGAGTCAGCGTGGTCATGTGGATACGACCGAAGCATTGGCCGCGCAGCGGCCATTGCGAGCAATTCTAAGGCGACTCGCTATGCCCGCGCAGCGGGCATGGCGAGTCGCCTTAGCAGCGCGAAGCATTGGCCGCGAAGCGGCCATTGCGAGTCAGAGACTCGCTCTTCTAGAATCCCGATGCATCTGCATCGGGCACCCAGCTATTTTTTATAACTAATAAAATTTAATAGTAATGTTTTTAGTCAAAGTTCATTTCTTTTTTATTCTTCTTTCTCTCCGGCTTCGTTTTTATCTAAAATAAAAAGTAAGAACACAATTACATTAATTCATGACACATCTTAGCAACACAACTCAAATGCCTCCTCTATAAAATGAAGGTGGCACAAGACACTAGAGAACACATACATTAGTGAACATTTGAGCCCATGAGTTCTATCCCCTAAGAGGAAAAGTCTTATTTTAATTTTTTCCATCTTCAGCATTTTTTCCTGAGTGATTTTATACACGTTTCCGCTTAGAATTTCTTTTAGTTTTTTAATGATCTTTATAAATGGATTTTTTAGACTGCCTGGGATATGTTGTATTTATGATTATATGTAAATTGTGATTTTTTTTTTTTGTAATAATTGCGCCAAAACCCTGGTCCTCCCTGTTTTGATGACGTTTTTGACGTCATGCCAGTGGTTACACCTACTAATCATGATTATGAATGCTGCTATATATAGGAGCTGTTTGGTGGGGTGGAGGTATCCCTGATGAAGGTGCCAGGTGGGCACCGAAACGCGTCGGAAAATAAAGAAGGATCTAATTAACTCTTCATCTGCCAGCGTTTTCTTTGATGCAAGCCATTCTGGTACCGCGGACTGTCATACACCTTTTCCCAAGTAACTAGATACTGTGTATACACAAGCCTCCCATATGGAAAGGATGTTAGACTCCATGGAAGATCTGGAGAACCGAGAAAGGAGGAACATTAGAATTAGAGAACTCCCCGAGAGTGTCGGACCCAGGGATCTTGATAACGCCCTCAAAATCATATTCAACGCTACCAGAGAAGTACCGTCAGACTCAATTTTGGAGTTCGACAGTGCGTATAGGTCCCTAGGGCCCCCACCCTTGGCAGGAGATAGTCCCAGAGATTGGGTGTGCCGGATCCATAAATATAGAATAAAAGAGGCCATTTTTCTTCTCGCCACGACAGCACCCACATGAGAGAGGGGATCCGCCCACCAGGACAGGAAACCTACAGATAAAAAGGGGCGGTCCCCCTCGCTCCCTCAGTTTGGTTTCCTGTCCTGATGGGAACCTACAGTAATGGCTTACCTGGGTTCAATCAGCCTCTGTGTCGGTTTCTGTGGGAACGGCAGGGCCTGGAACGCCAGATGCAGCGTCGGGAAGTCCTGCTTCAGGCTCTCCCCTCGACTGATGATGGATGTCATGAGGTCAGCGTGTGACGTCTCCCTGACTCATGGGAGCGTGGTGCAGTTGGAGCAGTCTGCACTCATCCGTGACCAGGCAGCTTGGGCTAGGTAAGATTTCCTGGCTGAGGGGCCGGCTGCTGTGGGTGGCGGGCCCTGTGCCTCCTGGGGGCTGGGGCTCTGGGGCAGTGGCGTTTCGCCGCCATTTCGCGGGGCATGAAGGCTGTGTCCGGTGGCGGGCCTGTGCTTCCAGCGGGGCGTCGCGGCGCCGGAGCTCGGGACTCTCTGGGGTGCGGGGGTATCGCTGTGGCCGCGGCGTTCGGCGGCCTGGTGCCTTCTGCGCCGGCTTCCGGGTCGCGCCTGCGCACTGAGTACAATCGCTCCTGACCCGGAAGTGTTCCTGAGTGCTTCCGGGCGGCCGGGGAGGTGGCCCCATTCGCTGGGGATTATGGCAGACGTTATTTGAGGGCGGTACTGGTCTCCAGGGTGCCGTCCATGATGTCTTCTCCTGGGGCAGGAGGGCTGCATCCACCGGATGGGGACATGCAGCCGGCCAGCAAGACACGCAGCACCGGTAGCCGTAGCAAGGATGGAGGATCTGCTGAGAGAAGTGAGCGCAGTAAGACTGGGACACAGTCTTCTCAAGCTGGCCCTCCACCTCCTGAACCGGTCAGTAGTTACGCAGCTTGCTGGGTGAGTGTGTCTCTCCTGTTATGCTGCTGGGGCCAATTTTTTCTGTGTTTCTTTTTGTTTCTTTCTGTCTCTTCTTAGGCTAAGAAAGCCAAAAAATTGAAACACAAGGAATGTGCTCTTTGTATGCAGCCCCTTCCTGAGTCCTATGTTAAAAGGTTATGTCAGGCTTGTATAGCTCAGACATTACAGGAAGAATCCTCGGTAAAAACTGCTGCTATCAGATCTATGATCCGGGAGGAACTGCTTTCCCTGCGTGAGGTGGCTGACCCTCGGGCTCCTTCCTCCAGGTCTAGGAAGCGTGTGTCCCCTTGTATATCTTCTCCTACGGGCAGTCCGGCTGGGTCTCCTGGGGTGTCCAGGTCTCGGTCACCTTCTCCAGGGTCCTCAGCCTCGTCCTCTGATGATGAAGGGAAGTCCTGTTTTCCCCTGGAGAGTGTGGACAATCTGGTCAGATCCATTCGACACACTATGGGCGTTCCAGATTGTAAGGAATCTCGCTCAGCCCAAGAGATAATGTTCACAGGTCTCTCAGAAAAACGGAGACGCTCTATTCCCATTGTGGGGGCCCTTAAGGATCTGGTTCGTCGAGAATGGGATAAGCAGGATAGACGTGGTGCCCTTCCTTCTTCTTCCAAGCGTCGATATCCCTTCGAGGATGAGGATTTGACGGCATGGTCTAAGGTTCCTAAGGTGGACGCAGCGGTCGCCTCTACATCCAGGCGTTCCTCACTTCCAGTGGAAGATGCGGGCTTGTTAGCTGACCCGCTGGACCGCAAGGCTGAGATGCTGCTCAAGCGGTCTTGGGAGTCCTGTACTGGAGCTTTCAAGCCAGCTATTTCCGCTACCTGTACGGCCAGGTCTCTGATGGTCTGGGTGGATCAACTGGAGGATCAGATAAAGTCTGGGCTTCCCAGGGATCAGTTGTTGTCTTCTCTGCCTTTGATTCGGGGTGCCTCGGCTTATCTAGCGGATACTTCTGCGGACTCCCTGCGCCTGGCGGCTCGATCTGCGGATTGACCAACTCTGCTCGGCGTGCCCTGTGGCTTAAAGGGTGGAAAGGGGATGCTCAATCCAAAGCCAAATTATGTGCACTCCCTTTCAGAGGAGAGCCTTCAAGAGACGTCCGTTTCGGACAGAAGAGGTCTTATCGGGAGAACCGGGACCGTTGGGAACCCAAAGAGGGTAAACAACGGGGTGCCCTATTTGGGGGGCCCTCCTTTAAGCCCAGTAGGAAATTCCAGTAGTGCGGAGTTCCCAGTGGGGGGTAGATTGTCTCACTTCGCTCACCACTGGACCGTTGTCACCTCCAATCCCTGGATTTTATGGTTGGTCTCTTCCGGTCTCCAGTTGGAGTTTCTACACCCTCCTCCGGATTCCTTTGTGCTCACCTCTCCTCCTGCTCATCATTCGCTTGCCCTGAAGTTGGAGATTCAGTCTCTTTTGTCCAAAAATGTTCTTGTTGAGGTGCCGGTAGGCCAGGAAGGAAAGGGGTTTTATTCCCCCTTGTTCTTAGTTGCTAAGCCCGATGGGTCTTTTCGTACAATTATTAATTTAAAGAAGTTAAATTCCTTCCTGGTCTTCAGGTCCTTCAAAATGGAATCTATTAATTCCACGATAAAATTGTTGTTCCCTAGATGCTTCATGGCAGTCTTGGATCTAAAGTATGCTTATTACCATCTCGCAGTCCACGCCAATTCTCAACGGTTTCTTCGGGTGGCGGTCGTCTGGGAGGGGCAGACTCGGCACTTTCAGTTTGCTGCAATGCCCTTTGGTCTATCAATGGCTCCGCGAGTCTTTACCAAACTGGTTTCAGAGGTGATGTCTTACTTACGACTGCAGGATACTCTCATTGTGCCTTATTTGGACGATTTTTTGATCATAGGTAACTCTTCCGTTCAATGTCGGACTCGCCTGTCTAATACCATCTCATCCTTACAGGCCTTAGGATGGATCATCAACATGGGGAAATCCCGATTGACCCCGGTGACGCGCCAGTCCTTTTTGGGTCTTCTCCTGGACTCCGTAAGTCAGTTGTGCCTCCTCCCAGACGACAAACAGTCCCATATCAGGGCGAAGGTCCGACGGGCGATTACGCACCCTTCCATGTCCTTGCGGGAGGCCATGTCACTCTTGGGGTCTCTCTCGTCTTGCATTCCTGCGGTGCAATGGGCTCAGTTTCATACTCGCCCGTTGCAACAGGCGGTTTTGCGGGCAGAGGTCTCTTTGGGTGGTCGGCTCCAGGGTCGCTTAACCTTGTCTTCGGAGGTTGTGGGGTCCCTGGCCTGGTGGTTGGGCCCGGATACGCTTGCTAGGGGTGTTCCCTGGGTGATTCGCCCTTCTTGGGTTATTCTGACGGACGCTAGCCCTGACGGGTGGGGGGCTCACCTGGGGTCTGACTTAGCTGAGGGACTATGGTCCGTGGAGGAATCCTCGGACTCTTCCAACTTGCGGGAATTGAAGGCTGTCTACCTTGCTCTTCGTCATTTTCTCCCACAGTTACGCGACAGGCATGTTCGGATTTTGTCAGACAACACCACGTCAGTGGCCTACATCAACAGGCAGGGCGGTACTCGCTCTCGGACTCTACTGTCTACTGCAGTGGCCATTCTCACTCTGGCCGAAGCAAACCTGCTGTCCCTCTCGGCCCTTCATGTCAGGGGTGTCGACAATTCCACTGCAGATTTTCTGAGTCGTCATTCCCTCCACCAGGGCGAATGGGTCCTCTGTCGCTGGACTTTCAGGCAGATTGTGGCCTTATCGGGGCTTCCGGTCATCGATCTGTTCGCCACTCGGGCCAACAGGCAGGTTCCCCGGTTTGCCTCCCTGACGGTGCGGGACTCTCCGGAGATGGTGGACTCGCTCAAGTTTCCTTGGACCTTCCGTCTCGCTTATGCGTTCCCGCCTATGAACTTGCTACCGGTGGTGATCAGGAAGATCAGGGACGAAGGGGCGAGGGTGATCCTCATTGCCCCGTTCTGGCCCAGGAGACCGTGGTTTTCCTGGCTCAGGGCCATGTCCGTGTCAGATCCCTGGATTCTTCCCTCAGTGCCAGACCTGCTGTCTCAGGGTCCTTGCCGTCACCCTCGGGTGAAGGGCCTCCACTTGACGGCTTGGAACTTGAAAGGCGGCTGTTGAAGTTACGTGGCTTCTCGGACGCTCTCATCTCCACTCTCCTTCTGAGTAGGAAGGCGGTTACAACTAGGATTTATGGTAGGGTTTGGAGGAAGTTCCTGGAGTTCCATACGGCCCCTTTTCTCCGGTTGTACCTATCCCTTCTATTCTGGAGTTTCTTCAGAAGGGAAGGGAGTTGGGGCTTTCTGTGAGTACCCTTAAGGTCCACGTTTCGGCCTTGGGGGCTTTATATGGTTTGGACGTCGCAAGGGACCGTTGGGTCTCTCGGTTTATTGCAGCTTGTGAGCGTAGCACCCCGGTTCATGTTGCTTGAGTAGCCCCATGGGATTTAGATCTGGTCCTGAATGCCCTGATGGGGGGGCCCTTTGAACCTCTGGAGGCTGCTTCCCTTAGGGCCCTGTCTCTCAAGACTGCACTGCTGGTAGCCCTCACTTCTGCTAGACGGATGGGTGATCTGCAGGCTTTGTCTATTGATCCTCCTTTCCTGTCCATCTTTCCAGATAGGCTTGTCTTGAAACCGGATCCTTCCTACCTCCCTAAGGTCGCATCTCGGTTTCATCGGAGTCAGGAGATTTTCCTTCCTTCCTTTTTTCCTCATCCTACTTCTCCAGAGGAACAGAGGTTCCATGCGTTAGATGTCAGGAGATTGGTGTTGCACTACCTTGATAGGACCGGCGCTTCTCGGCAGAGTAGGGCTCTGTTTGTGTCCTTTCAGGGTCCTCGGAGGGGGTTTGCTGTTTCTAAGAGCACATTGTCTAGATGGATCCGAGATGCCATCTGCCTGGCCTACTCGGTGATGGGACGCAGCCCTCCAGATGGTGTCTGTGCGCATTCTGCTAGGGCCATGGCTTCTTCACGGGCTGAACGCGCCGACGTCTCCATTGACGCTATTTGTAAGGCTGCGACTTGGTCGTCCCCTTCTACCTTTTATAACCACTATCGCTTGTCTTTGTCTTCTGACTCTGACTTGGCTTTCGGGAGATCTGTTCACAGCACGGTTGTCCCACCCTAGTCTTGCTCTCTGCAATTCTCTCATGTGGGTGCTGTCGTGGCGAGAAGAAAAGACATGATTACTTACCGGTAATTGTGTTTTATGGAGTCCACGACAGCACCCACTCACTTCCCTCCCTTGTCACGTTTTTTTGTGTGATTTTCTCCACTTGCATCGTGCTGGGGTTGTTGCGTTTGTTCATTGTTCTGTGTGTTGTGGGATTTGTTATGCTTCCCTTAACTATGCGGTTCCTCTCATGCTCTGTAACACAAACTGAGGGAGCGAGGGGGACCGCCCCTTTTTATCTGTAGGTTTCCTGTCCTGGTGGGCGGATCCCCTCTCTCATGTGGGTGCTGTCGTGGACTCCATAAAACACAATTACCGGTAAGTAATCATGTCTTTTACCAAAGCTCGGGCCAAGGGACAGGTTCGGTTTCAGTATTCAACTATTGGCGGACTTATCGAGACGTACATTTCAAAAATGAAGAGCATTTCGCCCTCTCCTAGAAGCCCTAAGAGAGCGGGACATTTCCTACACTTGGGGCTTTCCGTTCCGCCTTCAGGTGCGGAGAGAAGGAGTGACCCATTATGTCAAACACCCAAAAGGAGTCCCGGAATTCACAGCAGCACTGGGACTTCCCTCGGTCTACATTGCAATGGAAGAATGGCCGGGATACACAGACCATCTATACCGGTCGCCAACTGCCCCAGAGCCGTGGAGAGAAAAGCAGAGGAGGGGTAGAGGGGCGTCACGGAGAAGGAGGAATAGGGGGTGGAGAAGAGGAATCGATGGGCGAAGGTTGAAGACCCCTCTTTCCTCCTCTGTTATTTATATTGATCCTTTGCCTAATCTCTGTTCTTTTCACAGGCAGTTTTTCAGATGAGGCCGTCCATATTGTTCGACCAGTCGAACTAAGACAAATATATAAAAGGGTTTTATCCACTGGTAATTAATTGGCCCACTTTAAAGCAATGTCTTGTAAGTTTTCAATCTGTGCACTGACTCAGATGTTTAAATTGCATTTGTTTCTAGACCTGGAAGGTTCTCTGGGTTACATGTTAATTTTGTATACTATTAATGATAAGGTTTTCCTGCAACACTTTCTGAGAGGGTTTAGCCCAAGGCAGTGGGGGTAACCCCAAAATAGACAGGCTACACCCCACCGGGATAAAGTCACCTGATTTCAGGGAAGACAGGTCGTGTAGACTACCCTAAACCGCTATCCCAGATTATTTTGGGTAATTTTTTTCTCTTACTGTCTTGCTTCTCCCCCTTTTCCTCTAATCTCTGCTTATCTTTCCTTCCTCCTTTAACCCCGGGTATCTTAGTTCTCTTTCTCTACCTTTTTCTACCTATCTTTTTCCCCCTCCCCTGTTTTCTTACAACTCCCCGTCTGACTCCTTGTCGGCCATGTCATCAGTAAAAATCTGCTCGTTTAATGTACAGGGATTTAACACCCCTCAAAAGAGGTCTCAGATACTGTAATATGCCCACAAGCAGAAATGCCAGATTCTGATGCTTCAGGAGACCCATTTTAAATCTGGACATGTCCCGAGCCTTCGTAATAGATACTTCTCAGTCTGGCACCACAGTACCAACCCAGGTGCGAGAACGAAAGGGGTGTCCATTGCGGTACACAAGTCACTGCCTCACGAGATCCTGGATGCTTGCGTAGACCCTCAGGGTCGTTATGTGTTCCTTAAGATGAGAATTGCTGGATCCCTACTAACTATTGTTAATTGGTATTTACCCAATAGATTTCAGACAAAAATGTGTAGATCGTATCTAATGCACCTGACGGAGTTCGCAGAGGGATCAGACATCATCGGAGGAGACCAATTTCACCCTAGACCCGGCAGCCGACTCATCCTCTGGTAAGAGATCTATTCCACACAAAAAACTTACACCCCTGAAAGGGTTCCTTCACACTCTGAGACTCATTGACATTTGGAGTATTTTGAATCCCCAGGGGAGGGACTTTACATATTTTTCTCCAACACACAATTCCTACAGTAGAATTGACTTATTTTTCATGAGCCATAACCTTCTATCTTGGAGCCCAGAGGCGACTATAGGAGATATCTTAATCTCTGATCATGCCCCCATTTTCTTGTCCCTTACACTTCCTGATACGAGTAGAAGACCTTGGACTTGGAGGCTCAATGACCATTTATTGAAGGACGAGCTGTGTATGTCGGAGGTGAAAGAGACTATCCAATCCTTCGGCCGAGATCATGCTTTGGACCCAACACCTCCTCCCACATATGGGAAACTTTAAAGTGTGTCTTGAGGGGGGTCTTTATAAAGCATGGTGTTCGTCTGAAGAAAAATAATGCAGAAAAGGTAGAAGACCTCCTTACTCAGATACATACATTAGAAACCTCGCACAAGCAGAACCTATCGAGACAGACATTAGTTGACCCGACGTTAAGGAAGAAAGAACTAAAAGACTTACTGGACCAAAAGTACCGTAGACACACGGAGAAATCTAGGAGCTATTTCTACTCTAACTCTGACAAATGTGGGAGACCCCTGGCCCGATTGCTCCACCCTCGTGTAAACCCGCCTTTTGTTCCATGTATCCAAACCAATAAAGGTGGGCGAACTTTTTTCCCAACCGAAATTTTGGAGGAATTTAGAAAATATTATTGTGACCTCTACAATATTCGGGGACACTTTTCCGACCTCTCGCCCTCGGAATTGTCGGATAGGATCAGGGTATATATTAACCAGACGGCAATTCCATCATTGGCTAAGGAGACCACTGCGATGTTAGAAGACGATATTACTGAAGAAGAACTGATGCAGGTTATCCAGTCCACCCCATCGGAGAAATGCCCGGGCCCAGACGGGTTTTTGCCTAATTTTTACAAAAAGCTTAAGTCCCAGCTGGCCCCAGTGATGTTGACGGCCTTTAACGCAGTATTACGGGGATCAGATTTTGTGCCTCAATCCTTGGAAGCCCATATCAGCGTCATTCCCAAACCGGGGAAAGATCCATCTTTGGTATCGAATTACAGGCCGATTTCATTATTAAACGTGGATGTCAAACTTTTTTCTAAACTATTAACGGATCGCTTAGCTCCGTTCCTCCCTTCTGTGTTTAACTCAGACCAGGTGGGCTTTGTCAGGGGCCGGGAAGCAAGGGATAACACCATCAGAACCCTGCTCCTCATAGCTAAGGCCAAGAGCAGCTCGCTTCCACTAGGCCTAATATCAGTGGATCGCTGAAAAGGCCTTTGACAGAGTCCACTGGGGGTTTATGAGGGAGGCGCTGATTCAACTTGGTTTGGGACCTCGGTTCTTACACGGAATTTTGTCCTTGTACTCCTCCCCTTCTGCCAAGGTAAAGATAGGTGGAGCCTTATCTTCTTCGTTCCAAATAACAAATGGTACCAGGCAGGGATGCCCTCTGTCACCCCTACTGTACATTACAGTAATGGAACATCTAGCCACAGCACTCAGAGCCAATGTTGACGTCAATGGGATTAAGTTGGGACAGAGCCACCACAAAACGGCCCTATTCGCTGATGATCTCCTAATCTATGTCTCGAAGCCCCTGATCTCCATCCCTTCTATTCTGAAAGAACTTGAGCGGTTTGGACAGTTGAGCAACTTGAAAGTTAATTGTTCCAAGACTGAGGCACTTAATGTCTCACTGTCTGGAGACTTGGTTTCTCGTTTGTCTAGTCAGTTCCCGTTCAAATAGAAAATGGAGGCCATTCAGTATTTGGGAGTTCTTATACCGAGAGATCTTAACCAACTATTTAGTTTGAACTACCAGCCCCTTTTAACTAGTGTAGAGTCGGTATTCACGTCATACAGGCAACTAAAACTAACCTGGTTCAGGAGAATGAACGTAGTCAAAATGGATGTCTTACCCCGACTCCTATATATTTTTCAGACGGTCCCTGTTCAACTTGACAGGAAGTTCTTCTCCAGATTGCAATCTCTTATCAAATTTATCTGGGGCGGAAAGAGACCTAGATTGCGGATAAATATTCTCTCCTTGCCTAAATCTAGGGGAGGGGCTGGGTTACCCAATTTGCGGACATACTTTTTAGCTTGCTCTCTCGTTAGAACCTTAGATTGGCAGTACTGTGCATCCTCCAAGAGATGGGTAGAGGTGGAGCAAGACGGTTTGGAAATCCCGCTGAAACATCTGCTCTGGATTCCTTCAGGGACTTAAAGGACATAGAATCTCTGACAGATATGACCAGGAATACTTTGAATATCTGGCACTCAGTGACGAGAGCCCTCAAATTAGACGACAGACTTAGCCCTCTCACCCCCCTTTTTTCCAGTCCATCTTTTCCTCCTGGATTTGGAAAACAGAGGTTTTTGTGTTGGCAGAGTGTGAATGATACCCGAGTAGGCCAGACACTTCCTGACGGCAATCTGCCCTAGTTAGCAGAACTGCAAGTCACAGATCCGACTAGGCCACTTAGATGGTTTGAATTTTTCCAGTACAGATCATACATACACTCAGCTGACCACTCCTGCAGGGTGATATTGACGCCCAATTTAATGGAAAAGCTGTTCCAGTTGGATTCTCCCCCGAGACGCAAAATATCGGCTTTGTACCAGATCAGGGATCCCTGAGAAATCAGGGCACTCTCTACTTTCTGCATGCTTGGGAGAGGGAACTGGAAAAAAAACATCACAGATAGCGACTGGCAGAAATTCATTTTGTTCACTCACAAATTAGCAAATACTTGTATTGCACAAGAAAGAAGCTATAGGCTGCTCACCAGATGGTACTTATGTCCAGCTACTCTTCGGAGCATGTTCCCTGATACCCCTGATACTTGTTGGCGCTGCGGAGAAGAGACAGGGACGATGCTACATATTTGGTGGAGTTGTAGGAAAATCCAGCGGTTCTGGTTGGAGGTATTTAATACATACACCCGGGTAACGGGTAAACGGGCTGAATGCTATCCTGAAATAGCACTGCTGTCCATCTTTCCTGGTCCTATTGGGCTTCATAAGAGGGATATCCTCCGCTTTTGTGTCTCGGCTGCACACGCTGTGATTCCGAGGTTCTGGAAAACACCCCGGGTTCCGTCTTTGCTTGATTGGTTCAGAGAAATGATGGTCATTTTTCGAATGGAGGAACTAGCAGCCGAGGCATCGGGATCTCGTGATAAATTTTCAGTGATCTGGTTTAAATGGTTTCTTTTCCAGGATTCTGCTGACTTTCAGAGTATCTTTCCTGACGTAGACAAGGTAGACTGTCCTCTGGCCGTCGGGGAGTTGGAGTGACCCATAACCTCTCCTTTTCTTCAGCAATATCCTTCCCAGTATCCGGTTCCAATCATCCTAGTATAGTCTCATTCTTACTTCCTTTCGCTCCTCTCTTCTTCCCCTCCCTGCTTTTTCTTTTCCCCCTTCTCTTCTGTTACATTACTTTTTTAGATTTAGTATTATCACTCTCAGCTCACCTTCCCTGAGCTTTAGGTGACTCCTAAGTAGTGGTATCTACTTATATAATCGGGAGTTGGGAATTCGGGCGTTGTCGCCGAATCCCAAGCTCCTTAGCGGCACTGCGAGAGATGACGCCCAGCGTCATCGCGGGCTGCAGCCGCACTACTGTAAAAAAAAAAAAATTTCCTCACCTCTCCCCGAGCCCCCGCCGTCTCCCTCAGGCTCCCGGTGGCTCCTGCAGGCTCCCGGTGCCTGCAGAGCTCTTCTACAGCAGTACAGGACCTGCGGTGATGTCAGAGTCACGTGGCACCAGGTTACTCCATGGTAACCGCGGGTCACGTGACTCTGACATCAACGCAGGTCCTGAACTGCTGTAGAAGAGCTCTGCAGGCACCGGGAGCCTGGAGGAAGACGGTGGGGGCTCGGGGTGAGGTGAGCATAATCTTTATTTTTTTTAACCCCTGCCTTGCAGGAGCGCCGGTGCATGTATACTCTGCCACCACCACACACGCCTATATACTCTGCCACCACCACACACGCCTGTATACTCTGCCACCACCACACATGCCTATATACTCTGCCACCACCACACACGCCTGTATACTCTGCCACCACCACAGACACCTGTATACTCTGCCACCACCACAGACACCTGTATACTCTGCCACACCACACCTGTACTCTGCACCACCACACAGCCTGTAACTCTGCCACCACCACAGACACCTGTATATTCTCCCACCACCACAGAACCTGTATACTCTGCCGCCACCACCACTGATGCCTGTATACTCTCCCACACCACAGACCTGTATACTCTCCCACCACCACAGACACCTGTATACTCTTCCGCCACCACCACTGATGCCTGTATACTCTCCCACACCACAGATGCCTGTATACTCTCCCACACCACAGACACATGTATACTCTGCCGCCACCACACACGCCTGTATACTCTGCCGCCACACACACAGCCTGTATACTCTGCCACCACCACCACACACGCCTGTATACTCTGCCACCACACAGACGCCTCTATACTCTGCCACCACCACCGACGCCTGTATACTCTGCCACCACCACCGACGCCTCTATACTCTGCCACCACCACCGACGCCTGTATACTCTGCCACCACCACCGACGCCTGTATACTCTGCCACCACCACCGACGCCTGTATACTCTGCCACCACCACCGACGCCTTTATACTCTGCCACCACCACACACGCCTGTATACTCTGCCACCACCACAGACGCCTGTATACTCTCCCACCACCACAAACGCCTGTATACTCTCTCACCACCACACACGCCTGTATACTCTGCCTCCACCACCACAACGCCTGTATACTCTGCCACCACCACAGCCGCCTGTATACTCTGCCACAACCACAGCCGTCTGTATACTCTGCTACCCACAGAGCCACCTGTATACTCTGCTACCCACAGAGCCGCCTGTATACTCTGCTACCCACGAGCCCGCTGTATACTCTGCTACCCACAGAGCCGCCTTATACTCTGCTACCCACAGAGCCGCCTGTATACTCTGCTACCCACAGAGCCGCCTGTATACTCTGCTACCCACAGAGCCGCCTGTATACTCTGCTACCCACAGAGCCGCCTGTATACTCTGCTACCCACAGAGCCGCCTGTATACTCTGCTACCCACAGAGCCGCCTGTATACTCTGCTACCCACAGAGCCGCCTGTATACTCTGCTACCCACAGAGCCGCCTGTATACTCTGCTACCCACAGAGCCGCCTGTATACTCTGCTACCCACAGAGCCGCCTCTATACTCTGCTACCCACAGAGCCGCCTGTATACTCTGCTACCCACAGAGCCGCCTCAATACTCTGCTACCCATAGAGCCGTCTGTATACTCTGCTACCCACAGAGCCGCCTCGATACTCTGCTAACCACAGAGCCACCTGTATACTCTGCTACCCACAGAGCCGCCTGTATACTCTGCTACCCACAGAGCCGCTCTATACTCTGCTACCCACAGAGCCGCCTGTATACTCTGCTACCACAGAGCCACCTGTACAATCTGCTACCCACAGAGCCTTCTCTATACTCTGCTATCCACACAGCGGCCTGTATAATCTGCTACCCACAAACCGCCTGTATACTCTGCTACCTACAGACCGCCTGTATACTCTGCTACCCACAGAGCCGCCTGTATACTGTGCTACCCACAGAGCCACCTGTATAATCTCCTACCCACAGAGCCTTCTCTGTACTCTGCTACCCACACAGCGGCCTGTATAATCTGCTACCCACAAACCCACCTGTATACTCTGCTACCTACAGACCCACCTGTATACTCTGCTACCCACAGAGCCGCCTGTATACTGTGCTACCCACAGAGCCGCCTGTATAATCTCCTACCCTCAGAGCCGTCTGTATACTCTGCTACCACAGACCCGCCTGTATACTCTGCTACCCACAGAGCCCCTGTATACTCTGCTACCACTGACCCGCCTGTATACGCACAATTTATTTCACCCTGCTCCCGATGCAATTGCATCGGGCCTTTTTACTAGTTGGTATATAATTGTGAGTCACTCTTTTGATAATGGGGTCTCCACTTGGTGTCCCAGATTTTAGGCGAGTATACTTGAGGCTCGTTAATGCAGGATTTTACGGATGCAGCAATAAGGCAATAGGAGATAATCCAATGTATAGCATATTGCACTCAGGGAACATGATGGAATCGGAGAAATAGACATGAAACGTTGGTGAGGCCCCCTTCCGCCTCCTGTATAGACGATTCCAACTCCCAAAACAAAGGGTTTTTTATTCTTATATAGAACTGCAATTTAAGATTTAGATGAAGCAACATCAGGGGAGGGAATAATTTGATAGGGAGAGTTTATTGTAATCTGCTCCTTTACTCAATGTTCTTTTTGTGACTTTTTATTATATATATTTTTTTGTTGTTGTGTGTGTATATATATGTACACCTTTGTAATATTTCTTAAAAATTAATAAAAAGAGATTAACCATTAAAAAGGATATATACATGGTGAAGTAAACTACGGTAGCTGCTGCTTCATTTCTTTTTCAACTTTTCCTTTTCAATTTTATTTATCTTCCGCACAATTTTCACAATAACTTTTCTGAAGAATGTTCTTTACAGATATTTTCTCCACAAATGATACAGTAACATTCAGGTTTCCTGTATTTGTTGGACAAATAAGACAACGCTTTCATTTTCTTTCTTCTGGCTCTGGATTGCCTGAAAACGTACACCACACTGTTTCATAGCTTCTCTCATTTGCTTTGGCAAGCATTTTATGTTGCTTTGCTGTATCATGTGAGGTTATTACAAGTTCATGGCAAAGGGCCTTCAAGAATAGGAATCTCCAGTATTTCCTCCTAGCATGGAAATCGGGATGAGTTTCTTTATGAATAATGCAGGGATTAAGGGTTGATACATCAAGAATGTTTAAGAAAATGACTACAGGCCAATGTTTTGGTTCCCTCTTGCATGAATATTCTCCAACCATTTCATCCATCTTACTTGTTTTATCTTTAGTTTTATTATAGTGCAGGATAATTTGTGGTTTCTGTTTCCTGTCATTGCTGTCAATACTGGAATCATGATGCATGGTACTGAAGGCCCAGTTACTCACACTGATAATTGTGCAAAGATTGTTTGCAGATCTCTGGTTGCAGTGAAATCATGGACACATTGTTCCATTTGTACAAGGCCACAAAATGGAACAATGTGTCCATGATTTCACTACAACCAGAGATCTGCGAACAATCTCTGCACAGTTATCTGTGTGTGTAACTGGGCCTTTAGTAATCTAACGGATTTTTCCTTCTTCGCTGTGCAAGACACCATTGTTGCTTTGCTGCTGAATAGTGATGGTCGAACCCGCATATGTACAGGTTCGGCGGACTCATCCTGACTTTACAAAAAGTCAGAGTTTGGGACCGAATGTGACTCGAACTTGAGTCCAAACCCCAAACTCGGACTTTAAAGTTATGGGATGAGTGCGGGGGCTGTAAGATAATGCACATCATTATTTAAACATCATCATTATACTTACCGGGTCCCGCCATCCTGCTGTCTTGTGTCCTTTCTTTCCGCCACATCTACTTCTGGGGCCGCTCATTAACGTCACTGCGGAGGGACCCCACAGTTAATTACAGACACACACAAAATGGGCGTCCGTGATTGGCTGATCGAGTAAAAATAATAAAATTTAAAAAAAATAGGAGCACTCCGCTGTATTTTTGATTCTCAGCATGGATAAAGTGGACAGCTACGGGCTGCCACACCCAGCTGCCTGGCTTTACCTTGCCTGAGTGTGTCTTCTTGCAGAGCTGAAGATGTTCATATTTGGATTACATCGAAGGGGGGGAGGTTGTAATTAAAGATGGAATTCCTAAATTTGTTGTGTTATATTTCTAATAAAACATTTCTGTGTTTTTTTTTTTTGTTTTTTTTTTAATGTTAACTAGAAATTCATGATGACTTGGTCTAATATTGGCCTGACATAATTAATTTCGGGCTAAGTGCCAGCGGACAATACAAAGCTGGCATTGACCTCATTATTACCCAGTGTACCAAGGCCACTGGAAGAGCCAGGTAAAGCACCTGGAAATGGTGCTATGATGAATGCACCATATTCAGGGGTGGCTGTGGTTTTCATCATGGAGGGCACATAACACTTGGGCCTTACCATGCTGAGAATCCAAGCACCCAGCTGCCTGGTTTTAACTTGGCTGGCAATAAAAAATACGGTGAAGCTCACGCTATTTTTTTTTTAATTGTTACTTATTGTAAACATTAAAAAAAAAAAAAAAAAAAAAAAAGAGCTTCCCTGTATTTTTTTATTGCCAGCTAAGGTAAAGCTAGGCAGCCTATAGCTGTCCGCTTTATCTACTCTGAGAATCAAAAATACTGCGGATCAATATGTAATTTTTTAAAATTATTTATTTTTACACTACTATATGGGTGAGGGGCACAATAGCCAATCACAGACGCTGTCACAGAGAATAGGTGTCTGTGATTAGCTGCTGGACTAATGTGAAACCAGCCCATACATTCTAGCATCTTGAATGTATATACAGTTTTCAGGTTACTCCCAACAGCCAATCACAGACACCCACTCTCTGTAACAGCATCTGTGATTGACTGTTCCGCCCTCTGCAGTGAATATCCCGGAAGTTAATGAGCGGAAGTAGACATGGAGGAACGGCAGGACTCTGGATGACAGGACTCAGTAATAATGATGTTTTTTGTTTTGTTTTTTAATCAGATCATTTTTATTTGAAAATAAAAAAAAATTTCTATACAAAGCAAGCAATGTAATAACATAACCAACCTGTGGGCGCAACATCGCCCACCAACCCCATCCCCTGCACAAACCAACCCCTAAACTCAGGACCTTGGACACGTATGGGATATGAATAAATAGACATTAGCACATAATATTATACATGACAATAAACAGTCACAGTACTACAGCAGAAATCAGTGACGTCATAGACACTAGATGGAATATTTAAAATCCAAACAAGTCAGAAAGGGATGGTTAGGGAACAGCTACTAAGGTGCAGGGACAGGTAGTGATAGGTTAGGAGGGTAGAACAACCTGACAGGTTCCCTTTAAGGACATACTGGGAGGCATAGGTTCATGTGCTACACAAATCATACATGGGGCTGATCTGACACGGAAATAGAAAATTCTACTAAGATTGATGCTGCATTCATGTGCTGACGGTGGTTCCGGCTCTGCTTTTATCTGTCGGCGGTTCTAGCTCAACTTGATGCACCATGCTTCAAAGCATTGGTATACGTATAGCATGGGTTGTGTTTATCTGTCGGTGGTTCCAGCTCTGCTTTTATCTGTCAGTGGTTCTGGTGCTGCATTTTTGTACTGTTGATGGTTCTGGCGCTGCATTTTTCTACTGATTGTAGTTCTGGCTCTGTGTTCATGTACGCACGTATGGTTGTCCTGGTGTTGCATTTATCTACTGAGAGTGGTTCTGGTTTTGCAATCATCTAATGATGGTGGTTCTGGCACTGCTTTTATCTACTAACTGTGGTTTTGGTGATGCATTTATCTACTGAGGGTGCTTTTGGCGCTTCATTCGTCTACTGTTGAGGGTTCTGGTGCTGCATTTATCTATTGGAGGTGGTTCTCAACTTTGTACACATGTGGCACACCATAACATGCTTCATGGCTGTGTTAAAACTGAAAATGATATACAGTAGCTCTACATGTGACTAGTATAACACATTGTAAATAATGATAATATTTATTCATTTATATAGCGTTATTAATTCCACATAGATTTGATGGGACACTTTTCCCATTGGGGCTCAAAATCTAAACATCCTATAAGTATGTCTTTGGAGTGTGGGAGGAAGCACTGGGAGGACATACAAACTCCTTGGAAATGTTGTCCTTGGTGAGATTTGAGCCTAGAACCCAGCACTGCAAGGTTAATAACTGAGCCACCATACAGTGTTAACCTCTGAGCCACCATACAGTACTAACACTGAGCCACCATATAGTACCAATCACTGAGCCACCAAGCACCTGATGCGCCATGCTTCAAAGCATTGGTGAAACGCATTGGGTGCGTGCTGGGTCAGCATATAGCATGTATTCATATAGCTTGGGTTGTGTGTATCATTCTAGTTTGCATATGCAGGATATAAAGGCACCAGAGAATCCTCACAGTGCACACAATGTGAGGATTCACAAGACTGTCATATATGGTGACTGTAGACTTGTAGCTTAACATTGGACAACCCCTTTTAAGGATGGGCCACTACTCATGGGCCACTGCTGTGTCCTTTTCCCCCAGGCTTAAATTTGCCAGCCAGTCCCTGATGTTATAACCTGCTCCAAACATGATTCCATATACAAACATTCAAGATAAAGGATGCGGCGTAAATGTTACCCATAATGTGTGGAAACACCCCAATAGATAAACATGCAAAAGTATGTTATCCAGAACTGATGTCTCATGTTTCTACACAAATACTCTTAGATGAGATAATGCAGCATAACCAAAGCTGGTGATAACTGACAAAGATATAAATAATAAAAACGGGAGGCACTCTGGCACGCAAAGATTATAAAACATTGATCATATAGGGGTACAGATACCTAAGCATATTTGCCTGAGCAGGATGCCCTGCCAGGCAACAGTCCAGGAGCCCCAGTTGGAACCCTTGAGGGAGGAGCTTAGTGGCCATCTTGCTACTTCTTCTGCCTCCAGGAGAAATCCTCTACAGAGACTCTGCTTGCCGGAAATGGGTGGGGCCTCTTCAATGCCTAATCCTGTTTCACAGCCTGCATCCTTCCAGACCAGTCCCGCGGTGGCCCCTAATGCTTTGCAGGCCATGGGTCGAACTTTGGACAGTAGGAGTGAGATACAGCCCTCCCACAGTCAGTGGGGGGGGGCTGAGGTCAGCAGTTATGCTTGTGTTTGAGTGAAGGGCCATCAGAGGCAGAGCTTCTCCTGAAGATGGGCCATCCAGCCGAGTATGTAGAGCCATGAACAGGTCAGCAGAGGTCGTATTGCAGGACGAGGTGACCACGGAGGTCGACCATAGATCATGTCAGTCGGTCCCTCTTGTGGTTCCCCCTGAACCAGTCATCGAGTCGAAGACCCCTGAATTCAGCGATGATGAAGGGAGGCTATCCCCAGTAGTGTTTGGAGACAAGGTAGACAACATTACGGCTGATCCGAGGAATCCTCTGAGGCAGCCGGGTGAGCATGATGATATCTATTTTAGTTAATTGAGTAAAAATGATCAGGGCACTAAGACTGTCAAGTCCGGGGTGACCTCCCGTCAAGGCAAATTCCCCTTCGATGGTGCGCAGCCAAAGCACCAGATCAATAAACAAAAATTGGAAGAAGAGGCGGCACTCACCGACATATTCAAGATGGTCTTTTTATTCCATGGCTTCAGGGACGGACAGTTTTAGTTATATGCTTGTTGTGGGGATTATTGCTAGTTGTAGCGGGGATGGGACTACTGGAGTGACGGGAAGGGCTAGTCAGGGCGTTTGTATGGGGTCCTTGGGGTCATCTCTTCAATGTAATGCATGATCTGTAGGCAGAGCATTTAGGAGGTAGTAATTCACAGTCCCCAGTGGGCACATGGGTAGCCCCCAATTTGCACAGTTGGGGTGATTAAACAGCCCTCCATTGTGGAGCAGCAAATCCCCTGTGTCGGGCAGAGCAGGGAAGTGGCAGGCATAGATACGGATAAGACGCCTAAGGATAAGGAGAAAGATAAACAGAAGGAAGACGAGGTGGTACGATTGGCCTATCGGGCTTAGAGTGAGTTGTGTGCCTGTTTTGAGGGCCCCTGGGGTGTGCATTTAAAGCAGGAGGTAAGGAACATATTTTGAAAGGGGAGTATGTAGAAATATTTTCTTTACTCCCGTTAGAGAAGTTTCATCTAGATGAGGTAAAACCTAGTGTTTCAAAAAATGAGGAGGAGGATCAGGAAAAGCGGAGGTACCGTATCAGCTGATACCATAGACGTTTTCTAACTGGCTGTAGGTGTTTGCCATTCTGGCAATTGTGATAGGGGAAAAGAAGTCTGAGCAATGCTCAACTCTTTTTGGCTATAGAGATGTAGTCGGCAAAGCTTACATAGTTTATGGGGGTGTTGGGTGGCTTCGGTATGATGAACAATTTAGACAGCGTAACTCCATGAGGCCAGGGATGTGGTGGGACCTTAACAACATATTCTTATCTCAGTCTTGCATTCCTTCTGGGACCCGCTTCCTACAAAAAAGGCATGTGTTGGCAGTTTCATGAGGGACAGTGTCGATTTGGGGCCTCATGTAAGTTTAAACATGAGTGTTCTGGTTGTGGAGGCAGTCAAAGCCATGCCAAATGCTTCAACTGGGCAAAAGAAAATCTGTCGAGGGTGCTGGAATAAGGGAGTGCTCTGGTGAAGGTCACAATGATGGCCCCCTTTTTTAGTAGGTACCCAGGTGCAGAGGCCACGGTGTTGATTTGGGTGGGTTTTTCAGAGGGATTTGGGATCCCATTTAATCCTAGGGCTCCTGTTTTTAGAACGGGCAATTTGAAATCAGCTAGGGAGTTTCCGAAGGTAGTAGGAAAAAAACTTGGCTAAGGAGCTGGGACAGATGGTCGGTCTTTTTGCAGACCCTACAAGGCCTAATTTGTGTCTCTATTGGGGGAGGTCCCGAAGCGGGAGCCTAACAAGTTTAGGCTGATTCACTATTTGTCCTATCCCACAGGTGTGTCAGTAAACAATGGCATTAATTCAGACTTCGTATCATATGTGTCATTTGACAGAGCAGTGGATTTAGTGAGCTCAAAAGGGAGTGGAGCTTTGATGGCATAGTCTGCTTTCTATGCAACCTGACAGTTTTCACTTGTTGGGTTGTATGTGGAATGATGAGTATTATGTGGATTGCTGATTACCAATCTTATGCTCTATTTCTTGTTGTTATGTCGAGGCTTTTAGGTCCCTTGTTGAGTGGGTTGTACAGGACGTTTCAGGAATTCCTTCTATCATTCATCATTTGGATAATTTTTTTTCTGTGTTGGCCCCTCAGGTTTGAATGTGCGTGCAATATTGTTGTTTACATTAAAGAAGGTTGCGTTCAGACAAGACTGAAGGTCCAGCGACGGTAATGCATTTTTTGGGGGATTGAAATTGACTCGTTGACCATAGAATGTCAGCTTTCTGAGGATAAATTGTCGAATTTGAAATTGGTGGTTGTTGAGCTGATGCAGGCTAAGAAGATGCATTTACGGGCGATTCAGGTGTCATTGGGTAAACTCAATTCTGCAAGCGGTATCATGCCTATGGGCCAAATTTTTCGAGGCGTTTGGCTGCCACGGCTGGAATAAACCCCCAAACATTTTGTAAAGATCAATGGGGAGATTCAGGCTGATTTGGCAGTCTGAGTGATGTTCTAGGCACAATATCATGGGCTGTCGCTTTGGATGTAGAGATGTGTGGCCAATGATGGCCTACAGCTTTACAGATGCTGCAGGGTCAGCTGGTTTTGAAGCATTTTTTCAGGCACATTGGTGCACGGGTTGCTGGCCTGCTTTGTGTTATGATCTGGTTTTGGTGAGGAGTTTAACTTTCTTGGAACTTTTTCCGATTTTGGTGGCAGTAAAGCTTTGGGGTTCTGAGCTTAGGAACAAGAAAGTTTGTTTTCATTGCGACAACTTGTTAGTAGTTAATGAATTAATTCTCTTAGGCTACTTTCACATAACGATTTTTGTAAAATCTGATGCTGTCCGATATAAATCGGACAGCATCGGATTCTTCTGATGCCTGGAATCGGATGCCAAATAGGCGTCCGAGTCCGACATTTTATCTGATGCCCGCCCTCCTGTCACCTCGCTCCCTGTCAGCTGTCTCTCCCCCGATCCTCCCGCCTCTCCTCTTACTGCCCGGTCCTCTCCTCTTCTCCCCTGTGTCTCCTCTCTTCTCCCCCGGTCCTTCGCTCTTCTCCCCCGGTCCTTCAATGTGCACCCCTGTCCTCCCCTCTTCTCCCCCAGTCTTCCAATCTTTTCTCACCCGTCCACGACTCCTGCACGGTCCCACACGTTCCCGTGTATCCCGGTGTCTTGCTGCCTGTGCTGACAGGACCTCTCGGGATGTCACAATCACATCACTGCCGGTTACTGGTTACTGGCGGTCATGTGATTGTGACATCACGGCAGGTCCTGTCAGCACAGACAGCAAGACACCGGGAGACGCCAGGGGCCTCGTGGACAGGTGAGCATAGATTTTTTTTTTATTTTTTTTTAACCCCTTATTTTACTGTTAGGAGCTACTTTAGTGTACTGAGCTTGCTCAGTACACTAAAATCGGGTCTGAGGGCACATCAGATGTTTCCTCGGACGCTGCTCCATAGGGCCCCATGTTAAATTGATCGGACCAAATCAGATGTGCACTAAATAGCGTCCGATCCGAGTTTGTCCGATTTTATTTTTGGTGCAAAAATCGGAGCATGCTCTGATTTTTGCACCGATAAAAAAATCAGACAGAATCGGATCGGACGAAATCAGATGCTATTTAGTGCACATCCGATTCGGTCCGATGCCCATAGGGCTGCATGGGGGCCAAAATCGGTCCGATGCTGTCCGATTTTTATCGGACAGCATCGGAAGTGGTAAAATCGTAGTGTGAAACCAGCCTTATGGCTAAGTCACTACCGGTGGAGTCTTATTTGCGGTACTTGGTTTTGCGCTGTCTGGAATTAAATGTGTGTGTTGTTGCCAGGCATGTGCCAGGGGTGTCTAATGACGTAGCTGATGCATTATCCCATTTTCAGTTCAACAGGTTTCGGAAGCTGGTTTCATGGGTGGATGTCGAGGAAGTGGAATGTCTCAGTGAGTTGTGGAATCTGGTAATGGAAGAACTGCTTACCATCCATGCCAAAAACAGAAACCAAGTGCACTTACAGGACGCAGTCAGAGCCCAAATGTGAAGCAAGCCCAGCTGCAGACTGATAAACCACCTCTACCAGCAAGATGTGGGAGGCGACCTGCCATGCATATACTGGGCCTGCATAGGACACCATTTACACTGATACATATGATGCAGAGTTCTGAAAGCTACCCAACCGCTCCGCTGCCTGAGCATTGGGCCGCACAGTACGATGCTTCTGCACCACTAGATGAATGGCGCCCCTATGGGCCCAACTGCACCCTGGATGGATAAAAAAGTGCAAAAGTTTTTTATATGATGAATAAAAAACCTTTATAGATGGGATTTTGGTTCATGTATTGGCCCAAGACATTTAAGCTGATGATCCACGTCACGGAATCCCATGCTCATCAGTCCTAACAAAACTGTACAAAAACTACTAGAAAAAAAGCAGCATCAAAAAAGCTTACCATCCATGCCAAAAACAGAAACCAAGTGCACTTACAGGACGCAGTCAGAGCCCAAATGTGAAGCAAGCCCAGCTGCAGGCTGATAAATCACCTCTACCAGCAAGATGTGGGAGGCGACCTGCCATGCATATACTGGTCCTGCATAGGATTCCGTGACGTGGATCATCAGCTTAAATGTCTCTGACTGCGTCCTGTAAGTGCACTTGGTTTCTGTTTTTGGCATGGATGGTAAGCTTTTTTGATGCTGCTTTTTTTCTTGGTGCATGCAACACAAAACACATAAATACAATCAAATCTTTTATATTTTTTAAAACTTTCTCCATAAAATTTAAATCTCTAATTATTACCAAATATAAAACTATTACAAAATCATTATTTTAATAAGAACGTCCGCTGGATTTGAACCCACTTTTTACCAGATCTCTTAGCTCCATGCATCAGTCCCCTGGACCATATGTCCTTTGATAAAAGTTGAACATAATTTATTATAAAACTGTTCTTAAAAACCTCTAAAACATACAAAAATTTTTTTTTTTTTTTTTTTTTTGTAATGTGGACATTGTATGTAATAGCCCTGATGAAGTGGCAGATTTAAAGCCATGAAACGCGTAGGGAAATAAATCAGAACCTGATTAACCCTTTACTGGACTAGAAGTTTCTTGAGGTCAGCACGGACTACAAAGCCCAGCTTTTTCTTCGGTGGAGATCATTTATCTTCAGTGGGCTCCTGCAGCGACCATTACCAGGCTCTCTCAGTTTGTTGTGGCTCTCACAACCACCGCAGGTGAGTCACACCGATTGAGGGGACTGGACTATTTATTAAGACAATAACGCCCTATGTGCGCTCCCTATTTATCCTTTTTTATAGAGGTGTGGATAATGTGACACAGGATTTTTTGGTTAAACAGGCAATGAAGGGTTTTCGCAGAGGGGGAGCACAATCGTGATATGTAGAGACCAGTTTCATTTGGCTTATTTGAGACCAATTGTTTGCCTGTTTAGGAGGGGTTTGTTTTTCTCGCTATGAGATGTTGCTGTTTTCTACAGCTTTTTTGTTAGCATTTTTGGGGCATTTCAGATCAGCGAGCTGGTTAGTCTGTCAAAGCAGGCTCAAGGGGGACTTTTGGTGAGTGATATCAGTGTATCTGGCAGTCAAAGTGGAGTGTTATTTGAGACATTCAAAAACTGATCAACTTGGGGAAGGAAAGCTGGTGGTTCTGTATGAAATTGCGGGGCACAGGTGTTGCCCTATTAAAGCTGTGTCGGAGTTTAAGAAATTAGGAGGTGGTTTCCCTGGGTCCTTTTTGCGTCATTTGAATGGGTCTGCATTGTCACAATACCAGTTTATTGCTGTATCTAAGGAATGTTTGGGTTAGATGGGTGAGAGGCCTGAAGAGTTTGGTTCCCACTCATTTCATATCGGGACAGTGACTTAGGCTGCACGGTCGGGCCTAGGCGATGGGTTGGTAAGTCGCATTGGGAAGTGGGAATCGTTAAGATTTCAGACTTAAATTTGTCTTCATTTAGTCACGGTGTATAGGATTGGTTTGCGGTTTTACGGTGTGGTTGCGTGTTATCTAATCTTAATTGTTGGTTGTCTTGACATAGGTCCATGCCTCATTTGGATTATTGGACACTCGTATGTTTTCTGGGGGGCTGTGTGAGCGGACATGCGTCCAGATGGTTGACAGCTCGGACTTGATAGAGCTATGGTGACGGTGAGATGGCTGTGTTTTGGGGCATGAATTGTAGTAGCGTTATGCTGGAGTTTGCAGAATACTGTAGGGTGAACTGTCTGTCGGATGTGTTAGTGCTCCATGCTGGGCAGAATGACATTGGTGTTAGATGCTCCAGAGATCTAGTACGGGACATCAAGTTAGATCTTTTGCGATTGTAGACATCCTACCCGGGCATTCTTATTGTGTGGTCGGACATAGTGGCATGGGTGATGTGGAAGTAGCGAATTCAATGGATAGTCTGAATAGAACTCGGATTAAAATTAATAAGATTATTTCTCAATTCGTGACCTGGGATGGGGGATGGTGGTGCATCACAAGGATTTGGAGTCTCCGAAAGGAGAATACTTAAAACGTGATGGGGTCTATTTTACTACAATGGGTATGGACTTGTGGATGTTGGATTCATTTTAGGGCGTCAATAAGGCTCTAGGGGTGTGGTGGGATCGGACCGTGTAAGGGGGTCACACGGCCGGGTCTGTAGCAGGAGATTGGTTGGGTCTGAGGCTACTTAACACTTAACTAGTGTTCATAAAGGGCATGGAAGGGGATAGTAACTGTTACATCCCAAAAAAAAGTGACGGCCGTAAGTCCCGCATGGTTGAGGGTATAAGCTGTGTAGTGGTAATACCTTACTTCCTGGACTGGTGTGGTGCAGCCAGGGAAAATGTCCTCCAAGATGTTGGGGTTTACCTCAGGCCTAGATCTATGCAACCTGGAATTACATTAGGTAAGGAATATGTTATGTGGTTCATATGTTGTTGGGGTTGCCATTGTGTTTGGGGCCCCGGGTTTTGGTATGTAGCATTTAATAAATCGCTCCTGTGGCCATTTTTTACCAAGTCACTGCAGTCACATGTCTTATGTTATAGGATTACATCCAATGATTAAGAGAAACAATCGCGCACTCGCTGCTTCACATGATAATAGTTAGTTTTATTTTGAAAAGCAACCTGCAGCAACGCGTTTTGGCCCAACTTGGACCTTGGTCACGCCTGTTGCTGTAAATAAAAAAAAAATACATACAGTTAATACAATGTACCAACACACATAATCATTATTTACATATATACACATACAAGATGAAACTGCCTTGGCAGGTGTTGACAAAAGGGAAGAACACCTGTCATCTATTTCAAAGATGCAGTCTGCCTGATTATATGAAAAGTGTTATCGGTCAATAGCAAGAGAAAAAGAGGGAAAAAGCGGGAGGGGAGTGGGTTAATCCCCGGATCCTTTAATAGAATGCTGGACGTCTATGAATAGAAATGTTTTTAATAGAAGGGTTAATGGTATCATCACAGGTTGGATGTCCGTACCTTATTTCAGGATTATTCTGTTGAGTGTCCCAGGCTGGGGGTTATTTTCGTGTGCGTCCTGCGTTTCCCGCCGGCCGCACTTTATATTTGCGGACTGGAAGTGCCCGAGGACGCCGGCACATGCGCCGTAATATTGTATGCGTGTCACCGGAAGCTTCCCCTACCGCGCATCACCATCCGGTGACACGCATCCGACATTACGGCGCATCTTTGAAATAGATGACAGGTGTTCTTCCCTTTTGTCGACACCTGCCAAGGCAGTTTCATCTTGTATGTGTATATATGTAAATAATGATCATGTGTGTTGGTACATTGCATTGACTGTATGTATTTTTTTAATTTACAGCAACAGGCGTGATCAAGGTCCAAGTTGGGCCGAAACGCATTGCTGCAGGTTGCTCTTCAAAATAAAACTATTATGTGAAAATAGCAGGCAGCACTCTGGCACACCTCTGTGATGGGTGCTAGCTGGAAAATGCACATTGTGCATTAATACATGTTAGTTAGTATGCTGTTTTCTTGTTAGAATTTTTAGTGTTGGTGTGCAGTGGATCTCTTTTAAGTAATGTTATGCAATTTTCTAGCTAGCACCCATCACAGAGGTGTGACAGCCATCTTTAATATATACATATAGTTATTTTTGGACTGTTCACCTCCCCCCTACCTTGTAACCGCAATGAGACTCTACATTTTATTTGTAGCTTTGGTCCTGGACATGCCCTCCACAGGCAGGTTTTAAATTGGAATCGGTGGCATATACTCATATATGCAAGTTCACACTGCAGACATAAGGCGATAGAGTAGGACCCGGTAGAATGTGAGACCTTGCCGCGGTTACCGGGCTTGGATGTCATGGCCATTACATCAGCTAAGTTCTCATGTTTTTCATTATATATAGCTTCAAGTAGTTTTCTACTATGCCTTTTGCTCCAGTTCACATTGTGCATTAATACATGTTAGCAAGTATGCTCTCTTGTCTTGTTAGAATTTTTAGTGTTGGTGTGCACCGGATCTCTTCTGAGTGCAAATAAAACCTGCATTGATGGGTGAGTCTAGGAACCTGGCTATGACAAAATGGAGGATTTAGCATGGCTACTTGGAGGGGGGGGGGGGGAAGAGTCCACAGTGAAAGTTTAGTAATACTAAAACTTAAGATCAACTGGCGACACCTGTGTGTGAAGATGCTAGCTAGAAAAAGACTAGAATTAAATAAGGGAATCCACTGAACACTAAACACTAAGACAAATCTGAACTAGCATACTGGCTAAGAGATGAATGGCAAGGCAGAGTGTAGAACTAAGGCTAATGTGTATAAGGAAAAAGGACATCGCAGAAACAGCTCCAGATTATAGAAATATTGAGAAATTTAGCTTAGGTTATTAGACATACCCATCCATGCTGGTTTTAATTGAACTAAAAAAAAATTAAAAATTCAAAGAGAACCTCGGCACACTAGACATGGAAAATGAATTTGAGATAAGTAATTTCTTTTCAGTTTTTTTTATTGTGAAGTCACAAAAAAAGTATTCCAATAATCAACGTTTCGGCTCACATCAGCCTTTGTCAGGAAACAACTCTACAAGAACATAAAAAGAAATTGTTCATAACACAAACCAACTAAAATACAAAAACAAATAAGAAGATGAAGAGGGAAGCAGAAATGAAAAGGGTGAGGACAAGTTGAAGGCTGGAGGAAGAAAAAAGAGAAGAGGCTGAATGTAAAGAAAATGAAACAAGAGAATCTCAGAATTGGTTGAGCTCAAAGCAATGTCAAGTGTTATATGGAAAATTCTCATACATATAATACCGTAGGTGTAAATAAGGAGAGTGTTTCAATCAAGGTTTTGTGATACTACCGTGTTTCCCCGAAAGTAAGGCCCCCACGATTGTAAGGCCGCCTGGGGGTAAAGGGGGGGCCTGCCAATGTAAGGCCTCCCCCGATTATAAGGCCTTACAACCGGGGGGGGCCAATGTAAGGCCGCTAGCGGAGGGGGGGGGAGCGGGAGCGGGTCGCACGTCACGTGCGCCCCTCATTACATATGCACTGCATCCCCCTGTCAATCAGCGACAGGGGGAGCAGTGCATTATACTGTATATATGGGCCCCCTCCTGCTGGCACACTACCCCCCTGTTATGAGGCCCCCACCGCTGCTGCTGCTGAAGACATCTTACCCTCCAGGGTCTTCTTGCAGCAGCCAGCGCGTCCGTCCGTCCTCTGTACTCGGCGGTCTCCCGGATCATGTGACCGGCCCGTCGCAGTCGCGATGACGTCATGCGCTGCGACGGGTCACATGATCCGGGAGACCGCCGAGTACAGAGGACGGACGGACGCGCTGGCTGCTGCAGGAAGACCCTGGAGGGTAAGATGTCTTCAGCAGCAGCAGCGGTGGGGGCCTCATAACAGGGGGGAGTGTGCCAGCAATAGGGGGCCCATATATACAGTATAATGCACTGCTCCCCCTGTCGCTGATTGACAGGGGGATGCAGTGCATATGTAATGAGCGTGCGCACGTGACGTGCGACCCGCTCCCGCAGTGTCCCAGCAGGAGGGGGCCTGTAGGCCACACTGCTGGGGCACCCAATGTAAGGCCCCCCCCCGAAAGTAAGGCCGGGGGCCACTTTTGGCCCCCAAAAGAATGTAAGACAGGGCCTTACTTTCGGGGAAACACGGTAGCTTAGGTGCCCTTTAAAGGTATAAGGACGACTGTGGAATAAAGAAAAGGGTGCATTCTTAACATTTCCTTTGTCAAATGGGTGAAAGGTGCACATTGTGGGGCAGCGCTGGGATTGCAGGTCAGAAATACGTTGAGCCCGGTAACAGTTCAAACAGCACCCGGTTTTATTGCTGATAAATACAGCGATGGCACAAGCTGCCGGAAATCCGGGTCGCAGCCGGGTACACAGGATACAGTCCACACATAAAGTAACCCGGTTCCCTCAGGTTATGCGCTTTCCGATATAGGTCGCCCCGAGCTCCTAGGCCTCCTGGGCTAGACCGTGTTATTATAGCACACGGCCCCTGGAACTCTTGACCTCTCCTGTCTGTCTCTGCTGCTCCTTCAGCTTAGAAAACAAAAACTCTCCAGAGGGAACCCCGCCCTGTCTCCTAACCAGGCTTTCAACCCTGTGTCTCCTTCTAGGGATCCTGCAAGACCCAGAGCAGAGTGCGTGGACTGTCCCTCTCTCTCACACCCTATACCGGGTTCAATATGTGACAGTGCGCATTCTGGGGGAGACATAGCACCCCTCGCATATGATCCCCCGCACTGTCTCACACACCCCCTGTCCCGTCCCCCCCTCAGTTCAAACTTGTGGGGTTGAACCCCAGCCACCAAACAGGGTGCCCGGAACAGGGCATCCGCATTACCCTGCAACTTGCCAGCCCGATGCTCCACCGTAAAATTTAAGTTTTGGAGGGACAGGAACCACCGGGTGACCCGAGCGTTCCGTTCCTTGGCGTTTCTCATCCAGACCAGGGGAGCGTGATCCGTAACCAACCGGAACTGTCGCCCGAGCAAATAATAGCGTAGGTATAACCAGATAAAGACAAACGGCAATCTTTACACCATACTTTGTATATAAAGCAAGTAATTTTATTTGTTACAGGAAAACATCACACTCCATAAAAACCCATCCCCTACCACCATATAAAACACAATGATTTGTTCGGAGTGGTTGGCTTGGATGGCCCTAAAAGCAGTACTAAATATGTATATATAACGTTTATTAAATCTTTATTACACAGTATACGTTACATCGCAGGACAAACATATCGACTTCCCGAATCTCATTCCAAAAATGGTTTGAATGAGATAGCATCATTGAGACCTCCAGGTTTTGTGGTTTCCAGCAGGGTGATCCACTTTACCTCCTTTTATGCAAGTATTTGCTTCAGATTTCCACCTCTAATCCCCAAATGCACCCTATCTATCCCTCTGAACTTTAACAAACGCCAATTACAGTTATGGGCCTCCTTAAAATGCCTCGGGATATTTTTTAGGGCAGCTATTTCCTCATTGGTAGTAGCCTCCACTGCTTTCCTGATATCCCTCAGATGTTCCAGGATCCTTACCCTTAATTCACGGGACGTCATCCCCACGTATATCAGTTCACACGGGCATTTCGCCCAATAAATCACCCCACTTGTGCGGCAATTTATCGAGTGAACGATTTTAAATCTTCTACTACCATCGTAATTGTGGAACTCAAAGACACGCTCCACTTGGGTGCATGCCCCGCAGTCCCCGCATGGAAAAGTTCCCCATCTTACTCCTCTGGCATTTTCCAAGAAAGTGGATGGTGGTGGTACATATAAACTACGTACCACCATATCCTTAAGATTTTTTGACCTACAGGGGGTGATTGATGGATATTTGGAGAGGACCGCCGCCAGATCTTTATCTGCTTGCAGAATTGGCCAGTATCTTTTTACCACTTCCACCATCCCTTTCCACTCTGAATGATACGGTGTAATAAGTCTCACCTGATAATCCGTTTTTCTTCTCACAGGTCTCAAAAGCTGGTCACGTGTCGTCCTTTTTGCTCTTTCATACCCACTCTCTATCGGACCCCTCCTGTAATGGCGAGACATAAAGCGATTTTAGAGTTTCTTGGCCTCTTCCTCAAACAATTCGTCTGAGGAGCATACCCTCTTGGCCCGCAGAAACTGACCTGTGGGAATTGATCTTATCACCTGTGCCGGGTGTGAGGATCTTGCACTGAGGACCGAGTTCACCGCTGTGTTTTTTCGAAAAATGTTCGTAGAAATAGACCCATCACCTTCTTTCCTCACTTTTACATCCAGGAACTCTATGGAATCAGTGCTATAAACATAAGTGAGTTTTATGTTACGTCTGTTGTTATTTAGCGAGATCATGAATGTCTTCAGGTTTTCCAGACCTCCCTGCCACACCAGAAAAATGTCATCGATAAACCTGACCCACATAGGTACGGTGCACATACTGTTATCAGGAAAATCAATGGACCGCTCCCAGAGCCCCAGGAAGAGGCACGTGTATGAGGGCGCACACGACGCCCCCATCGCAGTGCCCCTCTCCTGGAGATAGAAGCGGTCCTTGAAAACAAAGTAATTGTGAGTCAGGATATAGCGAACTAGTGTGACAAGGAGGTCCCTCAGGTCCTGCTCCAGCTCGGTTGTTCTCAAGAAATATTCTACCGCCTCTATGCCGTCCTCATGTCCAATGGACGTGTAAAGCGACTCTACGTCCGCTGTCACCATCACCACATCGGCCCCCAACCGAAGATCCTGTAACCTTACAAGAAAGTCAGTTGAGTCCCTAATGTAGGACGGCAAAGTGCGGACGAGAGGCTTTAAGTAATAGTCTAGGAACCGGCACACAGGTTCGCAGAGACTATTATTCCCCGAAACAATCGGCCTACCCGGTGGGTTGTTAATGTCCTTATGGACTTTTGGCAGAAAATATATAGTGGGGATCATTGGGCAGTCATTTGTCAGGCCTTCCAGTATAGATTTCGGGATAATCCCACTCTCAAATGCCTGTAACAAAAGTCTGTCCAATTCAGTTTTAAATTTTATGGTGGGATTGTTATCAAGTTTCTTATAGCACAAGGGGTCCCGCAGCTGTTTGAATGCCTCAGCCTCATATTTGGATTTTGGCCAAATAACCACATTTCCCCCCTTGTCAGCCTGTTTGATAACCACGTCCCGCATTGAGCTCAATTCCTTAATAGCCACCCTCTGTCTCCAATTCAGATTGTCATGTGATCTCACCTCTGAGATTTTACGGAGATCTTTGGTCACCAGGGTGGTGAAGAGCTCAACCGCAGGACAGGCTGACAATGGGGGGAAAGTGGTCGATCTTTTTTTGATAAAAGCTGGAAATTTTGGTTCCCTATCCGGACCTTCCTCCTCAGCTAAGGCTTCCAGGTCCTCCATGGCCTCCAACTCACTGATAGTCCCCACTTCTGCATCTCCCCTCTCTCTACCCAGGAAGTATTTTTTTAGGAGTAACTTACGCCCAAACAGCTGTACATCCTTAATGGCTGTGAAGCTATCAAATCTGGCCACAGGTGAGAAGGACAGCCCCAGTGCTAACACTTCTATCTGGTCTTTTGTAAGCTCTCTATCAGAGAGGTTAATTACCTTCAAAGTGTCTTTCTCGGCTCCTTCGCCTCCATTGTCACCCCCGTCTTCTTCTTAGATCGTGTCTCCACACCCCCAGGTGCACGTCTGTCTGGATCACCACTCCCTCCTTTTTGTCCATTATTTTTCTGTGGACTTCTCGGTCCACCGCCAGCCGGTGTTGGGAAACGACCCTGCTTGGATCTAGATCTTGATCTCCCCGCCCAGTTTGGTACCACCTAAAGACTTTATTTGTATCATGGTCCGCCACATCCCTCTTGAACTTTTTGGTCTTGAATTGCTTGATATCCTTCTCCCATTGATTCAGGTCATTAGATAGTTCCTTCTCAAACAATGTCAAGCCTTCCTTTGATAATTTCTGCCTGATTTCATTATTGATTGGTTCAATTTCTTTTTCAAGGTCTTCCAATCTTTTTTTATCCAGACCTATCAAGAGTTCAATCATAGTATGGGAACAAATCTTACATGCTTCCTCCCATCTCTCCTTGAAAACCTCATCATTGACAAGGAAGGATGGGAAGACCTGAACCCGCAATCCTCTGGGAGTTATGCCCTGACACAAATATTGTTCAAGTGATGCCTTGTTCCACCACGTTCTCATTAGTTTATGCAACAGATCCTTTAATTTGTCCTGCAATTCACGACACTGTGTACCTGAAGGTGCCCCTCCAGTCGCACCACCATTGCCGAACACTTCATTGATTTGTGTGACCCAGTCCACGTCTCTCCTCCTATAGTCCATACTGAGACCTAGATTCAAACCACAAAGGATACCATAAATCACTAACAATATTCTAGAGTCCATCATACTATATATATCATCAGCCGCATAGTCTCACTATAAATCAATATAACCAGATAAAGACAAACGGCAATCTTTACACCATACTTTGTATATAAAGCAAGTAATTTTATTTGTTACAGGAAAACATCACACTCCATAAAAACCCATCCCCTAACAGGGGATGGGTTTTTATGGAGTGTGATGTTTTCCTGTAACAAATAAAATTACTTGCTTTATATACAAAGTATGGTGTAAAGATTGCCGTTTGTCTTTATCTGGTTATATTGATTTATAGTGAGACTATGCGGCTGATGATATATATAGTATTATGGACTCTAGAATTTTGTTAGTGATAAATAATAGCGTAGGGACTCCAAGACCCATTTAACAGCCAAGCACTCCTTCTCCACTACGCTATAATTCCTTTCCGCCGGGGACAATTTCCGGCTCAGGTAAGTGACCGGTTGTTCTTCTCCGTCCACTTCTTGCGACGGCACAGCCCCCAGTCCCACCTCCGAGGCGTCTGTCTGCACAACGAAGGGGTGGTTGAAGTTAGGACTGATGAGGACAGGATGTCCGCACAAGGCCAACTTCATGGACTGAAAGGCTGCCTCTGCTTGGGGATTCCAACGCACCAAAGCAGATTTCTTCCCTTTTAACAGGTCGGACAGGGCCGCCGTTCGCCCAGCAAAGTTGAGTATGAAGCGTCGATAGTACCCAACTATGCCGAGAAACGCCCTCATCTGTTTGGTAGACACCGGTCGGGGCCAATTTTGAATGGCCTCGATTTTGTTTATTTGGGGTTTGATAACCCCTCGCCCAATCACATACCCCAGGTACCGGGCCTCCTCGAGCCCCATGGCACATTTTTTTGGATTTGCCGTCAGGCCTGCTACTCTGAGCGAATCCACCACGGCCTGAACCTGTGACAAGTGGGTATGCCAATCTGGACTAAAGATGATAATGTCATCTAGGTAGGCGGACGCGTACTCCCGATGAGGTTCTAACACTATGTCCATGAGCCGCTGGAATGTGGCCGGGGCTCCATGCAACCCAAAAGGCAATACGACGTAGTGATAGAGACCTTCCGGAGTAACAAAGGTGTTTTTTTCCTTGGCCCACTCTGTTAGCGGCACCTGCCAGTAACCTTTGGTCAGATCGAGCGTTGTGAAGTACTGGGCTTGCCCCAATCTTTCAATCAGCTCGTCCACCCGGGGCATGGGATATAAATCGAACACGTCGTTCAGCTTCCGGAAATCGTTGCAGAACCGTAGCGATCTGTCCGGCTTCGGAATTAGCACAATGGGACTAGCCCATTCGCTCCGGGATTCTTCTATCACCCCTAACTTGAGCATGTGCTTAACTTCGGCCGCGATGGCTTGCCGTCTGGCCTCGGGTACCCGGTACGGTTTCACTCGCACTTTTACCCGGGGCTCAGTGACAATGTCATGTTGAATGACGGAAGTGCGCCCGGGCAGGTCAGAGAACACATCAGGATTCTGCTGTACCAACTTCGAGCCTCCCGTCGTTGGGCCTTAGTGTGAGGGTGTCGCTTATTTGTACCCCTTTGTCTCCCTCGTGGCCGAGGGGGAAGGGTTTCCGGGTGCATTGGAAGCCTGCATGATCAGACACTCCCGGTCTTTCCACGCTTTAAGCAAATTAACGTGGTATAGCTGCACAGGTTTCCTTTTCCCAGGTTGGTATACCCTGTAATTTACCTCCCCTACTTTTTCCCGGATTTCATAGGGCCCTTGCTATTTGGCCAATAATTTGCTTTCTGTAGTGGGCACTAAGACCAATACCCGGTACCCCAAAGGTCCTAACGGTGGCCTGTGTATTATACCTGCGGCTTTGAGCTCCTTGGGCATCCATTAGGTGCTCTTTTACAATAGGCCGGACCGCTGTGATCCGGTCCTGCATTTTTGCCACGTGGTCGATAACGCTCCTATAGGGAGTGGGTTCCTGTTCCCACGTCTCTTTGGCGACATCCAATATCCCTTTAGGATGCCGGCTGTACAACAGTTCAAAGGGAGAAAACCCCGTAGACGACTGCGGTACCTCCCGGATGGCGAACATTAAATAGGGCAGTAACATGTCCCAATCCTTTCCATCCTTCGCTACCACTTTCTTTCAGCATGGACTTCAGGGTTTTATTAAACCGCTCAACTAACCCGTCGGTCTGGGGATGATACACCGAGGTGCGCAGCTGTTTTATGTTGAGCAGTTTACACAGTTCCCTGGTCACTTTGGACATAAAAGGAGTCCCCTGATCCGTGAGAATCTCCTTAGGTAGTCCTAGGCGACAGAACATAGCAAACAGCTCCCGGGCAATCGGTTTCACCGAGTTGTGGCGTAACGGAATCGCCTCCGGGTACCAGGTGGCGTAGTCGACAACCACGAGTATGTGTTGGTGGCCTCGTGCTTACTTCACTATAGGCCCCACCAAATCCATTGCGATCCGTTCAAAAGGTTCCTCTATAACTGGTAGAGGTACCAATGGACTACGGAAGATGGCAATGGATGTGGTCAGCTGACATTCCGGACAGGAGTCACAGTACCTCTGGACATCCGCATACACGCCCGGCCAGAAGAACCTCCGCAAGATGCGTTCTTGCGTTTTTTTAGCCCCAAGGTGGCCCCCTAGCAGGTGGGAGTGGGCCATTTCTAGGACTGCCCGGCGGTGTGGCTGCGGTACTACCAGTTGGTCCACGACCTCATCCCTGATTTTGTCCACCCTATAGAGTAACTCCCAGTTAATCACCATGCGTGGAAATACATTCTCTGCCCCCGGATGCTGAGCTACCCCGTTTACTTCGGTTACCCTTTCTCGGGCCCGGGTCAGTGTGGGATCCTGTAGCTGGGCTGTCCCAAACACTCCCCGGGATACTTCCAACTCTGTAATCAGTGGGGTCTCCTCGACCTCTCCTGCCAATACGTCTAGCGGGAACCTATCAGGGTGACACTCTAGCCCTATGTTGGCGACCCCTATGGCTGGTGTCCCGGTCTCAGGGTCGTCGGGTTCAGCACCCTGATTCCCTGGCATCAGGGGAGGGTTACTCCTCCTTCCCCATAAGGACCAAAACAATGGTAAGTCTCTTCCCAGCACCGTCCTGTAGGCTAGAGATTTTACCACTCCAACCACATGGGTCACCTCTCCGCATGGAGTGGACAGAGTCACCTCCGTGGTCGGATACTCGCGTAGGTCCCCGTGTATACACCGGACCCCAATCAATCCCCCAGTGAGTTGCAACCCGGGGATTAAGGACTCACGAACCAGCGTCACCAAACTGCCGGAGTCCAAGAGAGCTTCTGCTCTGTGTCCATTAATGAGCACCGGGCACAGATGTGGTTCCGTTAGGGGAACCACCACATCTACGGTGAACACGGGGCTGGCATACATCGAGGGCCGGCGTGTGAACCCGCAGTCCATGGGTTCCATCGTTAGTGGGCAAAAGGCAGCCACATGTCCCGGTCCTTTGCACCGCCAGCACCACGTAGCAGTGGCAGCGCTGGGCCGGAAGCACCTTCTTGGGGAACCTGGTCTCCTGCCAGCCCCATTCTGGGGTATAATCTCAGTGGGTACATTTTTAGGAGAGTCCCCTGTGGATGGACGTACACCTTTACCCGGCTCCGGAGGCCGGCGTAACTGCCGCAGTGGGGCAGAGTCCCTGTATGAACTCCTGGGTGGATGTATATCGCTCTATCAAGCTAACCACCTGGTCCAAGGTACTCGGGTTCCCTTGCCCCACCCAACGCTGTATCGCAACCGGCAGAGTCCATACCAGCCAGTCGACCACCACCCCTTCCACCATCTATCCCGGAGTCAAGCTCTCAGGCTGGAGCCACCATTTCACCAACTGCAATAAGTCATACGCCTGGGAGCGAGCCGGCTTGGACTCCACATAGGACCAGGAAAACACCCGTTGGGCTCAGACATAAGTATTGACCCCCAGTCTCGCAAGGATCTCACCTTTGAGTTTCCCGTAGTCCTGGGCATCCTCCCAACTGAGGTCTGTGTAGGCCTTCTGGGCGTCGCCCATCAGAAATGGCGCCACCACTTCAGCCCACTGAGCGGCAGGGAGGCCTTCTCGCTCTGTGGTGCACTTGTAGACTGTGAGGAAGGCTTCTACGTCGTCCTCCGGACTCAGCTTCCTCAGTGCCGATCGGACCCGGTCTCAGGCCTCACGCCATTCCGGAAGAGGCGCCGCTGGCGGGTCTCGTAGGGCCATAACTTGTTGCAGGAGCATTTCATTTGTTTTCTGCTGTTGCTCTTGCTGCCGCTGCTGGGTAAGTACCAGCTGCCTTAGGATTTCCTCCATACCAGCAGCAGGCCTGGACTGTAACGTGGCCGGCTTCAGTACGGACATGCAGTTTGTGGTTCAGGCTGCCCGCATTCTCCACCATATGTGGGGCAGCACTGGGATTGCAGGTCAGAAATACGTTGAGCCCGGTAACAGTTCAAACAGCACCCGGTTTTATTGCTGATAAATACAGCGATGGCACAAGCTGCCGGAAATCCGGGTCGCAGCCGGGTACACAGGATACAGTCCACACATAAAGTAACCCGGTTCCCTCAGGTTATGCGCTTTCCGATATAGGTCGCCCCAAGCTCCCAGGCCTCCTGGGCTACACCGTGTTTTTATAGCACACGGCCCCTGGAACTCTTGACCTCTTCTGTCTGTCTCTGCTGCTCCTTCAGCTTGGAAAACAAAAACTCTCCAGAGGGAACCCCGCCCTATCTCCTAACCAGGTTTTTAACCCTGTGTCTCCTTCCAGGGATCCTGCAAGACCCGGAGCGGAGTGAGTGGACCGTCCCTCACTCTCACACCCTATACCGGGTTCAATATAGACATAGCACCCCTCGCATATGATCCCCCCACTGTCTCACAACATGTATATACCTTTATATAGTATCGATAGTGGTATGTAGGTATGTTATTCTCTCTAATAGCGTCCTTCAGTTTTTTTGTTTGTTATAGGGATATATAATGAATCCCGCTCCTTGTCTCTGTATTAGAGGATGAAGGATGCTGGAGATAAGAATGTATATACTGTTAGTATACAATAAGACCTGTGCTGAAAAGGGACCAAAAGAAAGGGATAGTGATAACTTGGGAAAAGGAAATACAGTGCACAGTCTCTGGAGAATTAAGTAGTGCTGTGTGCTGTTGTCAATCTAGAAGAAAAGAGAGTAATATCTAATATATAATCACCAATAATATGTGTCGCTATCCCACAATGCACCGCGGCACCATTGTGGGATAGTGACACAAGTACGAAAAGTAAGTGACACAGACCTCAATCTCCTGACAGTAGCCACGGCTGATTATCTGCTGCACCGAGGTCAGCGGCGACGCAGCCGGGAGAAGAGCGGCGCGAGCTGGTCATCTCCCGGCTGCTCGCAGCGGAAGTGCCCCGACCGCCATATTGCAACACCCAAGTTCCAACATGGCGGCCGGGATTCGAATCCCCCGCCAAAGCGTGTCAAGCGCCTACAGCGCTGATTGGTCGCCGCCGACCGAGATGACTAATCAGCGCTCTTGGCACGTGATTTAAATTGCGCTTTGCTGATTGGTTGTCGCGGTCAGCTACAACCAATCAGTGAAGTGGCTTGCGCCTTGGCGGGAGATTTGAATCCCACTCAGCTCAGCCAATCAGCGGCGTGGGATTCAAACCTCCCGCCAAGCCGCGTGCCGCTAAGCTGATGGGTCACCGCCGACCAAGGAGACCAATCAGCATTCTTGGCACTGTATGGTGGTACAGTGGTTAGCATTTTACGGTGGCTCAATGGTTAGCACTGTATGCTGGCTCAGTGGTTAGACTGTATGGTGGCTCAGTGGTTAGCACTGTATGGTGGCTCAGTGGTTAGCACTGTATATGGTGGCTCAGTGTTTAGATGGCTCAGTGGTTAGCACTGTATGGTGGCTCAGTGGTTAGCCGTGTATGGTGGCTCAGTGGTTAGCACTGTATGGTGGCTCAGTGGTTAGCACTGTACGGTGGCTCAGTGTTTAAGTGGCTCAGTGGTTAGCACAGAATGATGGCTCAGTGTTTAGTACTGTATGGTGGCTCAGTGGTTAACACTGTATGGTGGATCAGTGGTCTGCACTCTACAGTACCTCAGTGGTTAGCACTGTATGGTGGCTCAGTGGTCTGCACAGTACAGTAGCTCAGTGGTGAGCACTGTATGGTGGCTTAGTGGCGAGAATTGTATGGTGGGTCAGTGATGGGAGGCAGGTACACAGGAGCCAGAAGGCATAGAGGAGGCGGGGGCACAGGAGGGAGAAGGTACAGGGGACGCAGAAGCAACAAGGGAGGGAGATGTGATGAAAGGGTGTTTCATGTGTTGGGGGAGCACTCTGAACACATACCAGGGGTTTATTATCAATACTTTATTAGCAATCCACAATGCGTTTAAATGGCGGCACACCATCTTCATCAGGTAGGGGTTAAACAAGTCAAGGAGGGAGTCAGAGGCCGCTCATTGAGCGCAGACTATGCAAATAGGCGCGCAAATTCAAAGTTCAAATTTCGTGCCAATTTGCAGCCCGGCGACAGCGGGATACATGGGTCCGGCTGATGGTAGCCGCTGCAGCTTCACCGCAGCCTCCTGTTACTAACCCCTGCTACAAACCGCCCACTGACACCGGGGACCGGGGGCTGCCGGAGTCGGTGCTCCCAGGGTGCAGGGAGCGCGCATCATGCGGCTCCTCCACACTCTCCTGCTTCCTATGGCCGCACAGTTTATCATAGACTGTGTGGCCATACGATGATCCCTGGTGTCCACCTCCTGTCAGTGCAGCTGGGTGGCAGCAGCACATGACACCCGGGATCATCCTGCACACCCGCCGCCTCTGCGCCCACCTCCTCCACACCTACTGTGCAGAACAACACCAGCATGAGGGACAGCCAGGGGACGGAGAGGTGAGAGCCCCTGTGTGTGTGTGTGTGAGTGTGTCTGGGTGTGTGTGTCTGGCTGTGTGTGTGGGTGTGAGTGTTTGTGTGTGTATGTATGTGTGTGTGTGTGGGTGTGAGTCTGTGTCTAGGTGTGACTCCGTGTGTGAGTGTGAGTCTGCTCCTTCCTCCCCCCCGCTGCTTCAACCTCCGTCCTCCCCCCCCCCCCCCAGCGCCGCTTCGTCCTCCTCCCCCCAACACTCTGTGCTCCGTCCTACCCCTGCCTGTGCCACTCCATCCTCTCCCTGCCTGTGCCACTCCGTCCTCCCCCTTCCTGTGCCACTCCGTCCTCCCCCTTCCTGTGCCACTCCGTCCTCCCCCTGCCTGTGCCACTCCGTCCTCCCCCTGCCTGTGCCACTCCGTCCTCCCCCTTCCTGTGCCACTCCGTCCTCCCCCTGCCTGTGCCACTCTGTACCCCCCTGCCTGTGCCACTCTGTACCCCCCTGCCTGTGCCACTCCGTCCTCCCCCTGCCTGTGCCACTTCATCTTCCGTCCTTCCCCTGCCTGTGCTGCTCTGTCCTCCCCCCACCCCACCGCTTTGTCCTCTGTCCTCCTCCCCCTTGCCGCTCTGTGCTCCATCCTCCCCCTGCCTGTGCTGCTCCATCCTTCCCCCACCCCAACGCTTCCTCCTCCTTCCTTTGTCCTCCTCCCCTCCGCCACTCCATCCTCTATCCTCCCCCTAACTGTGCTGCTCCGTCCTACCCCACCCCGCCGCTTTGTCCTCCGTCCTCAACCTTCCTGTGCCGCTCCATCCTCCCTCACCCCACCGCTTCCTCCTCCTTCCTTTGTCCTACTCCCCCTTTGCCACTCCATCCTCCCCTGCCTGTGCTGTTCCAGCCTCTCCCACCCCACCGCTTTGTCCTCCATCCTCCTTTCCCCCGCCGCTCTGTGCTTCGTCTTCCCCCTGCCTGTGCCGCTCCATCCTCCCCCACCCCTCCTCTTCCTCCTCCTTCCTTTGTCCTCCTCCCCTCCATCCTCCCCCCAGCCTGTGCTGCTCCGTCCTCCCCCACCCCACTGCTTCGTCCTCCTCCACCCCGCCGCTTCTTCCTCCGTCCTCCTCCTCCTCCGCCACTCAATCCTCAGTCTTCCCCCTGCCTGTGCTGCTTCGGTCTCTCAAACCCCACCGCTTCGTCCACCATCCTCCTCTCCCCCGCCGCTCTGTGCTCCGTTTTCCTCCTGCCGCTTTGTCCTCCCCCTGCCTGTGCCACTCCATCCTCCCCCACCCCACCGCTTCCTCCTCCTTCCTTTGTCCTCCTCACCTCATATTAGTACATGACATAAAATTTAAACATAATGAATAAAATAAGCTATAAGATTACTACCTCTGTGAATTATACTATTTCTCTTTCCAAATGAATGTAAATTTTCTCCACTTGTAAAAACATACAACAACAATTTATAATAATAATATATATAAAAAATATTAAAAAAACCTTTTTAAAAACATTCATATCTCTAAAAAATTGCAACTGAATGTATACAAAATATATGTTTTCTTGTTATTAAAAGGTTACTTACTTTATGTGGTGGGCTCCCTACAAGTAATGTATAGAAAAGTAATAATAAAAATTAGTAAAAGTACATGTCAATTCCTATAAAATTACATTTCATTATTCATGTATGTTAATTACACTATTACTAAACACGGGAATATCCTTTTTTCACTATTGAGATATTATTTCACCACATTTTCAATGGATAAATTCAAACCCTCTGGATAGAGTGTACCTATTTTATACAGTATATAAAGTAGCTTTCTTTTCTAATGAGAGCATTATACCGGTCCTGTATAGCGTTCGGAATCCAATTGATTAAATATAGTCTCAAACTTATTGGATCTTTTTGATGATATAGACAATAGTGTTTGGAGACACTATGTTGCATGAACTCGTTTCTTATATTCTGGCGGTGTTTATTCATTCTGGCATGAACATTTTGAATTGCGGCCAACGTATTGTAGACCACAAGGGCAATTGAGTAGATACACCACATACGAGTATTGGCAATCCATATGGTATCTTATTTTTTATTTTTTTCGAACCATCAATTTTTATTATTTTCAGCATAGAAAAGAAAAAGAAAAAACATACAACAATGTCGACATTATTGACAGTGATAGAATCAAAGGAAAACGTCAAATCTTGCAAGTTTCAAGAAAGGGGTATAAATGTTAATATAATCATACAAATATACTTCTGAATTCTCTCTGATGATCAAAATGATCTTGCGTATTCTCCTCTGAATTGATTACAATAAAAGACAAAGAAAACAAATAAACTGTCTGTTTTATGTCAACTTCTCAGCCTGAAAGGCTAATCAACCTTATATAAGAAAAAAAACTATTCTAGCTTGCTTTACTGAGAGTATTATTTCTATTATATAGTTGCGTTAGTATTAAGAGAGTATAAATAAATCAAAAACCTGCTACTTCGAAATGTCATACCTATTTCCTACAACAGTCAAGTTAATTTTAGCTGCCCCAACGTTCCATTGAGATCCTCAAGAGCATACCATGACGAGTTCTTGTAGGGCGTCATAAACATCTTAATGTCGGAATCCCCCAATTCCCCTTCAATGAATGGTCTCCACTTCAGAAAAAACTTTTTCGCCAATCTATCTGTATTTCTAAACGTTTCTAAGGATTCTAGATCCATGACTTTTTTAAGGTTCTCACACACCATGTCCAACCCCGGAGTGCGGTCCTTAAGCCAATTTTGAAGCAGTGAGTAAAAAAATCCCTGGTCTATGGAGCGCTAGGGCTAGAGATAAATGGCACTAGGGTTATTTTAGAAAAGGTTTCTTTATTAACCTCTTACAGGCCACTACGCGTTTCTGCAGCAGCATCACCTGATGAAGGCAGCGCTCTGCTGCAGAAACGCGTAGTGGCCTGTAAGAGGTTAATAAAGAAACCTTTTCTAAAATAACCCTAGTGCCATTTATCTCTAGCCCTAGCGCTCCATAGACCAGGGATTTTTTTACTCTTAGCTTCTTGCACTTGTGCACACCTGGCAAGAGCAGCTCTGGACAAGAGATATTAATAATCCTAGATCCTGAGTTCCATGACCTAGCAATACAACACGGTCACCGTTTTAGGACTTGTGGTGACATCAATCCGGTCATTGATCGCGGCAGGAGTTGGAGCTCCCGGAGCAACTTTCGGTGCCTCCACTATACCTCCAGGCGGAGGTGGATTCACAGGCGTAAGACCGCAGTTGTGCAGGGTTGCACAACCACCTCTGGTGAGTGGCTACACAGCCCTGGGCCTAAATCCACTTCAAAAACTTTCTTCACATGCGCTCCCACCCCCTCCCCCCTTTTTGTCTTGAATTTTGAAGCAGTAACCTCTTTGCCACCATAGTGATTGTGTGGAATAGAATATGTGGTTGTTGTCCACCGCCTCCCCTTTCCGTTCTAAAATGAAATAACCATATGTCTTGCTAAATTTACCTGGATCAGGGCAGAGCCCGTACTTACGTAGTGCTCACTGACTTACAAATCAGGCATGAATAATAATATTCTTTATAGCAAGATTAAATTTATTTGTTTCCAAAGTAGCACATGAATTGTCAGCAATTGAATACAGGCTTAACACAAAGTATATCAATTATAGCGAATAAGCATCAATACGTTTACCGTGTATTGTAGCTGCGTCACCTTCTTCATCGGGGAAGTCACGATCAGCGAGAAGGGACCACGGCTTGCTTCACAGAGACGGCCATCCATGTTGGTCTCTGGAAAGGTTTTTCCTCTCCCTCCCCTGACTGTGACTTCAATTTATACTTTTAAAATATCTCTGATCATGCGCTGATGGCATGATCCAGCCGTGACCATTAACCACAAGATATTCACTTCTTTCCTGTGCAATACCCCCATCTGTTTCCTTAGGACAGGAAGTGGTTTCCTGTCCGAGCTGTCAGAGGATGTGGTTTCCTGTCAGCTCAGCTCATGATTTCATCATGACGGCATAAAAAGAGGAAGTCACCCTTTTTGTATGACAACCAAGTATTGATGCATTTATATGGAATGAATGATCAGGCCTGTGGTCACTATTTTCTAATTATGATTACCTTTCAATTCACATCCACACACCATTCTTATCACATTGGTATCACAATCGGTCCTTGACCACAAAAATTATCTTAATTTTCCATTAAAAAAAAAACATCAGTACTTTTGGCCTTCTACACAACATTTTGTATGCTATATAACAATTCCAGTTTAAAAAGTGGAATTACGATAATAGCAATCACCAAGACAAGGTGAATCAAGAAATTCAAAATTCTTCCAGCAGAGGGTGAACATTCCATGAGAACATTATGCCAATGATGAGAAATTGCATCTGCAACTATATTTGATCAATATATCAAAAGGAAATCACTTTTACATCTGATTTCAACTTTCTTGATTTTTTTTCAAACAACATTGAAATAAAAATACTATCACTTTAACCGTTACCTATATTAAAACTAAAAACAGTATGACCTGGAAAGCCCCTTGCAGAAGCCCCATTAACCATTCTCCAATTCGTTTAAGCCAATTTGCTAGATTCAGGAAAGAGAACGTATTGGCCCACCAGCTATCTTTGTGGTCATTATTATCTTTCTAATATTTATCCCTTAAATGCTGTATATCATCTAATTTTACCCGTAACTGTAATTGCCTCTCTGGGTCTATCAAGTACTACAATTTCCTGCATCAGGGTCACCACAACTTGGTTCATTAGCTTGATATTCAGCTGATTCATTACACATTAAATTACCTGGTATATTACTACAGGTATCACTAGTTCCATTAATAAACATAGTGGCATAAGGCCAGAATACATCATGAATCGTCCTTTCTAGTAGACTAGGTTTGAAAGCATCTGCTGTATTTGTAATTGTCCCAAAATTTATACGTACATTGTCCATATCGGTCAACTCAGTTCTATTTCTCAGCCCCCAAACTCCTCCTTTAAAGGCCATATAATGCAAATTCTTAATTGTCCCGCTCAGATTTCAAACTGTCTGAGCAATTGTCCCACATCAGGATTTCTTCCATTGTTACCCGTATAGCCAGGAAAGGAATACTGGTAGCTGTCACAGGCAAATGTGTACAAATCCAACAATCTGTGGGTTGAGTGTTATTCAACGCTTCCGTCACTTGATGGTGCACCAGGAACTTGTTGGCTATCGGCCCCTCTCGGTGTAGGTTGCTCCATCCATCAGCTACGTCTAAAAATACGCTCCCAAGGATTCCACTTAACAGTCATACCTAGGGTACAATAAAAGATGGCATCATTCCCGTACATAACATTTCTCCTGTGGGACATATTCCCACTTCTCCACCCCTGGTCTCAGTATCAAGAGTGTTCTATCTTTTCCCACTGCAATTACCTCAGCCTCAGATGGTGGTCCTTGGGTATTCTGTACCCATATTTTGTCCCCCACATTAGTGATATTGGAGGACCCAAAACCTTTATCTCCCCTGACTGTCAACTCTATAGAGGCTGTTCCTTCCTTAACTTGGAACAAGTTTACAGGTATAAGTAACATTTGGGCAATCCTTTGGCCCGTAGACAACACTAAAGTTTCTGTCTCTAGATTCAACATGAGAACCTTCATTTTTCCTTGATATTCAGGATCAATAACACATCCTACTACTATTGCACCTTTTAAAGCAAAAATCTTACATGCAAAACCAGTAGAAATGGTACTTACCTTACCTGGTACTATGAGCACTGCCTCTGAGTAGAGGTCCATAGCTCTGAAAGGAATTTGTGCTTCCTCATTCAATTTCCAATAGATCAGTGTATCTACCTGTACTTTATGTATGCTCAGATTATGTGTAATACTATGTGATCAGTTTCAGCGTTCTCAAAGTACTCCACTGGGTGGCAGATTTACAAAGAAACCTCACCATCAATCCTGACTATGTGTCTGCAGCCGTACAGATATATTTACAATTTCTACTCTGTGGCAGAGGACCGATGAAATCCTTCTGCCAAATCTAAGCTGGCAATTCACCTATGTGTCCCATTACAGTATGTGATACTGCCCTTTTCTGTGAATGTTGACATATGAGACATTGTGCAATGACTTGTTTTATAACATCTAAACTTAAGGGCACTCCTCTGTCTTGTGCCCTCCTGTAAGTGGCATTTTCTCCCAAGTGTCCACTTTTCTGATGCGTCCAAACAGCTATACCTTGCAACCATATTTCTTTCTCTTTATCAGGTTCAGTACCTGCGACAGACATAGAGGCTGCCGCATCTGCTTGGGAATTAAACAAACATTTCAATGAGTCAAGAGAAAAATGTGCATCAACATGAAAAGAGTATTTTTGGTTGTATGAACATAATCTTCAATATTTTGCCAAACGTCTTTTCCCCACAACTCTTTCCTATGAATTTATCAATCATCTTATTTTTCATCCTATTATCCAAGTAGCTGAACCACTAACTACAAACCATGAATTAGTGAACAAATAACATTTTATTCCTTGTTCATATTTATATTTATATTTTTTGGCCTAAGAAAATAGCTAATACCCAATTTCACCTTCTAACTGTATAGCATCACCTGCCTTGGCAGAGATTCCCTCGAGTACATTAACAACATCGAGGGGTTATAAACCCTTGATCTTATTATTTCAGGCATCAGCTAATATACTATGTAACAATTTCTGTGCTATGCTATTGTAGGGAGCCTCGGACCAGCCTCGGACATCCAACTTTTCTGAAACATGCAGAACCTGCCCAAAAATCTGCAGAGCATTCAACACAATCACTTCACTTGCAGCCTCCCCAAATATTAGTTAGTTTACTGCAAAACCATAGAACACCGGCAAAACACGGACAGGACAAGCCCGACTACGTGTATTCCCAGTCTTTCTGCTTAATTTCGCAATGTTAACAAAATACTTGGTTTCAGCTCATCTCATTCTCACACGTGTGACTATGTGTTTTTTCACTTTACTAAATGTTCCTCGTTGTATCCCTGATGCCAGTTGACAAGGGATCACAACTAATTGGACTAAGTGGACTCCTTTATACAATCAGGATTTTTATTTTTAAATCCTTATTACATGCATACAGTCATTCAGTTCAATCAAGGAGTCTCATACCAGTCACCTTCTTTCACACACAATTAATCGACAAATAAATGTTACACAAATGCAATGTGTTTGCGCTGTCTCTTAAACAAATTTATCTATTTTAATTTAAAAATTATACAGCTTTGAAAACTTTTTTTTTTAATGAAATGCTAACTGATTCAAACTGCACACCAACGTGCGCTTCACTTCCTTAACTAGCTGATAATTTTTCCCATAAACTGTCCTATAGACTGAAGCTAGCATCCAGTTTCGCTTCCCCAATATTACTTCATCACCTGCCTTTGCAGGGACCCTCTCGAGTAATTTTAACAACATTGAGGGGTTACCACATCACCTGCCTTTGCAGGGACCCTCTCGAGTAATTTTAACATCGAGGGTTACAACATCACCTTCCTTTTCAGGGACTCTCTTGAGTAATTTTAACAACATCGAGGGGTTACCACATCACCTGCCTTTGCAGCAGGGATCCCTCCAGTAACTTTACAACATCGAGGGGTTACTACATCACCTGCCTTTGCAGGGATTCCTATAAGTACGTCAACAACATTATAGGGTTCAGAATTTTTTAACTTATCCTGCCATTTTTCCGCCAGTCCACAATTGACCAATTCATGTGCTATAATATTATATGGAGCCTCGGTCCAACCGGGAGCCTCCATAACAATTTCCTTAGCTGTTTCCTTACTTTTTCCAACTAAAAATGAAGGTGTTCTTTAATTACCCCACTGTGGGGTATCCTGCCGACTACACCAATTAATGTCTTGCTAAATTTACCTGGATCGGGGCAGAGCCCGTACTTACGTAGCGCTCACTGACTTACAAATCAGGCATGAATAATAATATTCTTTATAGCAAGATTAAATTTATTTGTTTACAAAGTAGCACATGAATTGTCAGCAATTGAATACAGGCTTAACACAAAGTATATCAATTATACCTAGACTTAATTATAGCGAATAAGTATCAATACGTTTACCGTGTATTGTAGCTGCGTCACCTTCTTCATCGGGGAAGTCACGATCAGCGAGAAGGGACCACGGCTTGCTTCACAGATACGGCCATCCATTTTGGTCTCTGGAAAGGTTTTTCCTTTCCCTCCCCTGACTGTGACTTTAATTTTTTACTTTTAAAATATCTCTGATCATGCGCTGATGGCATGATCCAGCCGTGACCATTAACCACAAGATATTCACTTCTTTCCTGTGCAATACCCCATCTGTTTCCTTAGGACAGGAAGTGGTTTCCTGTCCGAGCTGTCAGAGGATGTGGTTTCCTGTCAGCTCAGCTCATGATTTCATCATAACGGCATAAAAAGAGGAAGTCACCCTTTTTGTATGACAACCAAGTATTGATGCATTTATATGGAATGAATGATCAGGCCTGTGGGCACTATTTTCTAATTATGATTACCTTTCAATTCACATCCACACACCATTCTTATCACATTGGTATCACACCCATAGCATAGGGTTCAAACTGTCATTCATGTTAAGCAGTCTCGAGGTCATATCTTTTACCCTGGCCCAGTATAACTGTGACTCCACACAGGACCACATCCCATGCTCCAAATCCGTCCCATGCGGTTTACATGTGGGGCAGTGAACCCACCTCCCTGGATTGTTATGGGTAGGTGGTAGATTGAAACCCTGAATCGTCCCATGCATAAGGCGAAATTGAGAGTCTCTCCACCTTTCGTTAGTTATATATTTTCTGACTAATCTCCAACCCTCCAATATATTTTGCGGTAGGTCTGGAACATTCAGCAGTTTCTTCCACTTGGAAAATAATTTCTCCGAGCAAAGCGGTCTGAGTGTGTCCTGTAATTTCCCATATATGTAAGATATAGATGTGTCGTTTACCCCCAATGCCAACAGGTCATCCCATAAGGAATGATCTAGCTCCCCCGAAATGTCGATCAGATTAGATCTGAGAAAGCATAATATCTGCTGGCATTGTAAAAAGTGTGTCCTAAGGAGATCAAACTTCACTTAAATCTCTTCACCCGTCATCCATCTCTTTTCATCCCTATGCATAATGTCACCCACTGTCAGTATCCCCTTCTCTCTCCAAGTTCGAAAGAGTGTATTTTCATATCCTGGTTTAAATGCCGGACAAGCCCATGGATTTAAACTTTTAGAGATTTTCCAGGAAAGGTGCATTTTTTTCCTCACTCTCTTCCACGTTAGTATCGTGTCCCTACAAATAGTCGTATTTTTGATGTTTGTTGGTATGCTAGCCAATGGGGAATGTAATAGTGAAGGCAAGTCCCACGGTTTTGACAGCTCTCTCCCCAGCCCCTCATCAGCAAACCTATTGGTATTTTTGACCCAATCTAAGACCATTCGTAATATACACGCCAGATTGTACCCCCTAACATCTGGTAGCCGGAGCCCTCCCTCTAACTTTGGCTGTAGTAAAGTGTTAAAGGCTATTCTAGATTTCTTCCCTCTCCAAAGGAATTTTGAGAAAGCTCTGTTAAGCCTCTTAATATCAACATGTTTCAAAAGCACAGGGATCGTCTGAAGCGGGTAAAGCAATCTTGCAAAGCTTATCATCCTGGTAAGGTTGCCACGTCCCAATAGCGACAGGGGGAGATTTTTCCATCCGTTGAGCTCCTTTTCAATTTTAGCTATAATTGGGGTAAAATTTAGCCTGTAAATCTGGCCAGCTGTTCTTGCTAGGTGCATACCCAGGTATTTAATATCATCTTTCATCACTTTAATCCCAAAGAATGTGTCTCCTCCCAGAGATTCCCTCCTCCCCTTGATAAAAAGGATCTCGCATTTATCCCTGTTTAATCGCAAGCCAGAGGATTTGCCTAGTTTCTCAATATCCAATATAATAGATGGGAGGTCTCTGTCCGGATTCTGTACAAATATGATAATGTAGTCTGCAAATAGCGACAATTTCATTTCTTTTTTTCCTATTTTTATACCTTCATAGCAGCTACAGGATTCCAAATAGAGTGCCAGGGGTTCAATCGCTAAATTAAAAAACAGGGGGGACAAAGGGCAGCCTTGGCGGGTCCTCTTCTCTAATTTAAATGTGTCAGAAAGGAAACCTGACACACTGACACAAGCTCTCGGGTGGGCATATAGGGACCGTAGAAACTGTCGAAAGGGGCCCTTCAACTCAAATGAGTCCAACACTCTATCCAGCCATGACCATCTGACATTATCAAATGCTTTTTCAGCATCAAGAGTGATCATGGCTGGATTTTCTCCTACATTCCTAGTCTGTCTCCCAACTTCGTCCATAAGTAACATCGCTTTCCTTATGTTAGTGGCGGTCGAGCATCCCTTAATAAAGCCTGATTGATGAGGTGCGATCAACTTTGGTAGGAGTTGTGCTAGTCTGTCGGCTAATATTTTTGATAAAATTTTTAGGTCTTGGTTAATAAGGGAGATGGGTCTGTAACTCGCCGGGTCGGTTGGGGCGTCTACCCGGTTTAGGGATTAATTTTATATGGGCCATATTCTTTCTGTCCGGGATAGGGGAACCCTGAAGGAAAGAATTGAAAAGATTTTTTAGAACGGGCGATATTTGTTCCTTTAAAGATTTGAAGAAGGACCTTGCCTGAGTTCAATGAGCCAATGGCAGATTCTATTTCCTCAATTGTTATGGGTTGTTTGGAAAGAGGGCATCATCTGTAGATAGTTTAGGCAATTTGATCATATTTAGCCACGAACTCTCTCCTAGTTCGGCAACTCCTACTTTACTGTATATAGAGGCGTAATATTTCCCCAGTGTTTGCACAATGTCCTTTGGGTCAGTCAGAGTATTCCCATATTTATCTCTGATCATCCTAATCGGAGTGGACATCAGTCTGCCCTTAGCCAGACGTGCCAGTAAACGACCAGCTTTGTCTCCGAATTTGTGCAAGTCCAACTCTAGTCTGTTCTTATACAGGTTCTTGCGTCTCTCAGCCCACATATCGAACTCTTTCTTAGCGAGTGGCCAAGCCTCTCTATCTACATCAGACATAGAATGTTTGTATAAGGAATAAGCCACACGTACATTTACGCTAGCTTTTAAGTACTGTTCCTTGACCCTCCTTTTCAACCTCATGCAATATGCCATAATGTTGCCTCGTAATACCGTTTTTGCTGTCTCCCAGAACAAGGAAGGATCAGAGCGATGCTCCCCGTTATTCATAGAAAAGTCTTCCCACCACTCCCCGAGGCATTTGGTAAAGTTGTCCTCCCGTACCATAATGTCTGGGAATCTCCACAGATAGTCTGTCCCCTTCTGGTATATGTCCCTCGTTTCCATGACCACTGGGCTGTTGTCAGAGATGACCATGTTCTCAACCGTGACCTTGTTTACTCTTTGAAATGTCAGGGATGTGGCAAAGAACATGTCCAGCCTCGACCAGGATTTGTGAGCTTGTGAGTAATGGGTAAATTCCTTATCTAGAGGGTGAAGTGAGCACCAAGCATCACTCATGTTGCATTGGTTGAACAGATCCTCCAGAAAATGAATCCCAGAAGAATCTGTATCTCCTGAATCAAAGGGTCTAGTCCCCGAGCTATGTTGTCTGTCTTCCCCTTCATTGAGCACCATGTTAAAGTCGCCCCCCACTATTCTACTGTTTTCCTGGTCAATTAGTAATTGGGCTTGTAGGTTGCGTAGAAAGGACTTTTGAGCTACATTAGGGGCATAGATTTTATATATGCTGAAAGTGTCTTTTTGGATTTGGAGATTTAAATGGATCAATCTGCCCTCCTGGTCCGCATTAGAAGACAGAACTGTGTGTGCTAGAGATCTATTGATCAAAATCAGTACACCAGCTTTTCTGTTGACTGCCCCAGAGCCGTAAATCTCCCCCACCCACATCTTCTTTAATCTAAAAAAATCCTCAGTTGTCAGGTAGGTCTCCTGGAACATGACCACATCTGCACGCAGACGTTTAAGATGTCGAAGAACCATCATGCGTTTCGCTGGGGAATGCAGCCCCTTCACATTCCACGAGACCCACCTAACCATGACAGCGGAGCACAATTGGTTTCATCAGAGAATTGTTTAGGACTAATCGGGTACGTCCAGTACGTTGGGAGCCTTTATAGGCTTCTATTACCTGAGCGTTCGGAAAAGAATACAATTGTGTAGCAACAAATAAGATATTTCTGTACTCTCCTACAAATTTTCAATAGGACTCTCTCTCCTCTTCTTCTAAATCTCTCCCTCCCCATGACGCAGTCAAATAACTTCTCTTTTTTCCTCTCTGATAACAGTCACCGCCGCCCCTACCCCGCCACATATTTTGAATATATATATGAGTAAAGTTGAAATGACCAACTATCCCCGAGCCATCATCCCTCTCCCTCCCCCTTCCCTCTTCATAAAGTTATTAACGTTATCAACCAGGCCTAACAACCACTCTGATCCGGCATGCAATTGCTACAATAATCTATTGAAAATAAGATAACTTGTGTCCAAGAAAATAGGCATATCAGTCGATATGTGAGAAAGAGAGGAGAGGTAAAAAGAAAAAAAAACAAAAAAAAACAAACACCACAACATCTACAATATTATATCTCCTCCATCTGTCAATGGTGGGCATCTGTGGAGGTCCACATCAAGTTAAAGATTGCGCCGAACACTCTTCCTTTGGAGAATTAGGTCACGCTGTTTTTTCTTACTCCATCTTGTTGCCGGTTGTCGCTGTTGTCGTCTCGGCGTTGAAGGTCTCGACGATCCCTCTTCCAGGGCAGAATCCGAGCGCAGTCTATAAGACCTAACAGAGTCTTGATTTGAGTCAATTGGGTCTGCCATCTGTCTCGGGCTGGTGGATCCTCCAGATCTGGGTGAAACGTTGTTTTTCTTGACCTCTGCCATCGCTTCCTCAGGTGCGGTGAAGGACATCATCACTCCTTCTGGCGAACAAAACTTTAGAGTGGCAAGGTAATTCAGTTGGAAGCGGGTATTTCTTTTATAAAGAATTGTGCACACCTCACTAAATGCCCTCCTGCGCCTTTTCACCTCAACAGAATAGTCGGCAAAGACCAGGATTTTATTTCCCAAAACCACAAGGGGATGTCGTTTGGCTTTGTAAGCCCGTAAGATCTCTTCCTTGTCCCTATGGTTTAGGTTCTTGGCAATGGCATGGCGGGCTTTGTTAGTGTCTCTACCTCGTGCGGATTTGTTACCCTCTCCTTCACCCAGTGGCTCTCTGGGCGGACCGATTCTATGAGTGCGTTCGGTTTTGCACCTATGTGTTAGGCCCAATGCTTTAGGCAGTTCCACCTCAAAGATCTCTTCTAGTTGGTTTAGGGGGACCAATTCGGGAAGACCCACAATTTTTAGATTGCTTCTGCGTGATCTGTTCTCGATGTCATCCAACTTATTTAACGCATATTCATTGTGTTTCTGGAGGGTCTGCAGCTGACGTTCTAGATCAATTAGTTTATCTTCCACTGCGGAGATTCTGGCTTCAGCTTCATGTAGTTGTTGGTCATGAGTGTCTATTTTGGTCTTTATTTCTTGGGTGGATGCTATCACCAGGTCAGAAATTGCTTGTTTAAAATCGTCAGGTAGGTAGTGGGCCATTTCCCTAGCCAGAGACTTGAAGTCTAGCTGATAAAGTGAAGAGACCTGTGCATAGGGCTCTCTGCTGTTTCTCTCCCCACCTTCCTCCTCACTCTGCTGCTGGGAATGCTGCTGGGGAATCTGCTGGGCCAAAGCTGCTTGTTCCAGGCTGCCTGTCATCTCCCAGCCTCTTGTGTTAATGTGTCCCTCCATCTCAGCCAGCATCTCCTTCTGCCTCTCTAATGGGAGGCCTTCTTGATCCTCCAGACCCTCCTGTCTCTTGGCGTCCGCCATTAACTTTTTGGCGCCATCCCGCGCTGCCTCCTGAATGTGAGCGCTCGCTTCTTCCTCGCTGCCGCGAGTAACATATCGATCCATCATGACCGGCGGTCCCGGTCTGATTCCGGACATTGTGGAGAGGGTTTGCCGGCGGGGGCCCGTGGGTAAGATAAGATAAGCTTTATTGATCCTGGAGGAAATTACAGTATTACAGGCCTGTATTCTGCGGCGGGCTGCGGAGCTTCAATCACCCGTGACCGCTCATGGAGGCGCCGGAACCGGACGTTGGTGGTATCTTATTTTAAAGATCTTATCTGTAATGAAGGAGCGGAACTCTGTTGTGCCTGACACGATCCTTTTGCAGCACATGCATTTTGCAGATTTACACGCATAGCAGCCTGGATTCTCCATTGAATCGTCTCTCTCTCCTTTTTTCACTATTTTCAATTCCATATTACTTCGAGAGACTAAGTTTTTCACGCTTTTACTCCTTGTATAGGTAATAAGAGGTTTATCCGGTATAAATGTAGTCAGAATAGGGTCAGCTCTCAAAATGAACCAATGTTTTTCAATCAGTCTTTTTATACCTACCCGTGATTGGTTATAGGTTGTTATTAGTCTAACATCATTCATTTTCCCATTATTATCGGTCTGCTTTATTGAGGTTTTATTCAGACACAGATCCTGAGATAAGGATTGTTTTTGTTATATGTATCTGTAAGGATACCCTTAGGGTAACCCTTCTGTTTGAATCTTTCCCTCAGGATTCTTGATTCTTTAGTAAAATCCTGGTCTGTTGAACAGTTCTTTCAAATCCTCCAGTATTGCCCATAAGGTATGTTCTTGATCCAGCTGGGGAGGTGCTCACTATCAAACCTGAGATAGCTATTGACATTAACAGGTTTGAAATGTGTAGAAGTGGACATCATCCCCAGCTGGTCAAGGGCAATCTGGAGGTCCAAGAACTGTATTGTTTTGTCAGAAATTGTCACTGTTAATTGCAGACCCCAGGGATTAGTATTATGTTCCTCTATAACAGTCAATGCCTCAGTTTCTAATCCATTCCATATCAGGAACAAATAATCAATATAACGACGGTAGAATTTTATGTGGCCTATACCAGACTGGGACTGTGCGATGAAGACAGACTCAAAGCAACCCATAAAAAGGTTGGCATAACTGGATGCGAATTGCGTCCACATCGCACAGCCCCTAATCTGCCTATAGTACATGCCCTCAAATGTAAAAATATTGTTCTCTAATATAAATTCAATTGCCGCTAGTATAAAGGAACGTTGTTCCTCCGGTATTGTGTCTTCTGATCTTAAAAATCTTTCAACAGCTCATATTCCCAAGTCATGTGAAATATTACTGTATAGTGTTGCGACATCCAACGTGATCAGGAGGCAATTCTCAAGTGGTGGCAAGATTTTGAGAAGTTTATTCAACTCAGAAGAGTCCTTTAAATATGAGTCTAATTCAACAACAAATTTTTGCAGGAAGAGATCTATATAATGGGAAAGATTAGCCATTATCGATTGGATCCCAGAAATGATAGGACATCCAGGGAAATTTTTTTGGATCCTTATGTAATTTTGGCAGAAAATAAAGAAGGGGACCTTATATATATGAATATCAAGGAACCTCTTCATTTTTGTTCAAAATCCCTATCTCCCATGCCCTTTTAATCAGCCCATTATAATTTAAAAAAAATGGATACTGAGGGGTCAGACTCAAGTTTACAGTAATAATCACGATCTCCCAAGATCCTCAAGCCTTCCCCTATATACCACTCCCTGTCCATTATTACAACCCCCCCTCCCTTATCAGCATTTTTTATCACAATATTGGTGTTTTCTTTCAGGTAAAGACAGTGTGTAAACGAGCGTAATTCTTTTAACACTACCTGTTGGAAAGTCTGTATGTGGGGGCCCTTGTGGTGAAATCGCGACCACCGAACCTGGCAGCTCCACAGCGCCTCCTGTTAAACCCAGGTCAGTCAGAGACCTGCCTGAGGATAAAGATGGGCTTCAGCTGCCCTGCCTGTGCTGGTTTATCAAGGCACCTCTCAGTGAGTGTGGTATATGTCTTCTAGCCCGCAGCTAGAAGCACATATAATCTCTCCAACCCGTCACTGCCAGAGGCCCTGAATAACCCCAAGCACAAATGCTGCCACCAGCTTCTCGTTTAATATAAGTCCGGTCCGTGGTCGGGCTTATATTGGGTCAGAAACCAACCCAGGTAGCGTTAACCTCCCTGGCGGTACGATTATGTCAGGAATTTCGTGCTAAAAGCGGTACCATTTTTTGCATGGAAATGGCAGAAATGAAAAGGGCAAGCAGGGCAGTGAGGATGATCAGAATGACAGATCTCAGTGTATACAATGTATATGACTGGAATTCTGACAGGATTACACTTTTTTTTTTTTTCATTTATTGTGTGTGTGTCACTTTAACCCCTTCAGGACCCAGCCTATTTTGACCCTAAAGACCTTGGCCTTTTTTGCAATTCTGACCAGTGTCCCTTTATGAGGTTATAACTCGGGAACGCTTCAACCGATCCTAGCGATTCTGAGATTGTTTTTTCGTGACATATTGGGCTTCATGCTAGTATTAAATTTAAGACGATAATTTTTGCGTCTATTTGTGAAAAAATTAAAAATATGGCAAAAATTTTGAAAATTTCACAATTTTCACATATTTTATTTTTTTTTCTGATAAACAAGAGAGATATGTGACAGAAAAAAGTTATTAAATAATATTTCCCACATGTCTACTTCACATCAGCGCAATTTTGGAAAAAAAAAATTTTTTGTTAGGACGTTTATAAGGGTTCAAAGTTCATGAGCAATTTTTCATTTTTCAACCAAAATTTACAAAACCATTTTTTTTAGTGACCACATCACATTTGAAGTCCTTTTGAGGGGTGTACATGACAGAAAGCACCCAGAAGTGACACCATTCCAAAACCTGCACCCCTCAAGCTACTCAAAACTACATTCAAGAAGATTATTAACCCTTCAGGTGCTTCACAGGAACTAAAGCAAAGTGGAAACAACAAATGGATATTTTAATTTTTTTTATCAAAAATGTTCTTTTAGCCTTAATTCTTTCATTTTCACATGGGCAACAGGATAAAATGGATCTTAAAATATGTTGTGCAAATTCTCCCGAGTACATCGATACCTCATATGTGATCATAAACGACTGTTTGGGAGCACGGCAGGGCTCAGAAGTGAAGGAGCGCAATTTGAATTTTGGAGCTAATTTTACATTCAAAAAGTAAAATTGCGCTCCTTCCCTTCTGACCCCTGCCGTGCGCCCAAACAGTGGTTTATGACCACATATGAGGTATCGGTGTACTCAGGAGAAATTGCCCAACAAATTTTAGGATGAATTTTATGCTGTTGCCATGTGAAAACGAAAAAATTTAGGCTAAAAGAAATTTTTTTTGGAAAAAAAAGTACTATTTCATTTTCACAGATCAATTTGTAAAGCACCTGGGGGTTCAATATGCTCACTACCCATCTAGATATGTTTCCTGGGGGGTCTAGTTTCCAAAATGGGGTCACTTGTGGGGGAGCTCCAATGTTTAGGCACACAGGGGCTCTCCAAACGCGACATGGTGTCCGCTAACAATTTGAATAAAAATCAGCTCAAATTGTTAGCTGTAACCATGTTGTGTTTAGTGAGCCCCTGTGTGCCTAAACATTGGGGCTCCCCCACAAGTGACCCCATTTTGGAAACTAGACCCCCCAAGGAACATATCTAGATGCATAGTGAGCACTTTGAACCCCAAGGTGCTTCACAAATTCATCCATAAAAATGAAAAAGCACTTTTTTTTCCACAAAAATTTTCATTTTTCATTATTATGGATCAATTTGTGAAGCACCTGGGGTTCAATATGCTCACTACCCATCTAGATATGTTCCTTGGGGGGTCTAGTTTCCAAAATGGGGTCACTTGTGGGGGAGCTCCAATGTGGAGACGCACAGGGGCTCTCCAAACGCGACATGGTGTCCGCTAACAATTTGAATGCAAAATGAGCTCAAATTGTTAGCGGACACCATGTTGCGTTTGGAGAGCCCCTGTGCGTCTCCACATAGGAGCTCCTCCACAAGTGACCCCATTTTGGAAACTAGACCCCCAAAGGAACGTATCTAGATGCATAGTGAGCACTTTGAACCCCCAGGTGCTTCACAAATTCATCCGTAAAAATGAAAAAGTACTTTTATTTCCACAAAAATCTTTTTTTTTCATTAATTTGTGAAGCACCTGGGGTTCAATATGCTCACTACCCATATAGATATGTTCCCTGGGGGGTCTAGTTTCCAAAATGGGGTCACTTTGGGGGAGCTCCAATGTTGAGACGCACAGGGGCTCTCCAAACGCGACATGGTGTCCGCTAACAATTTGAATAAAAATCAGCTCAAATTGTTAGCTGTCAACATGTTGCGTTTGGTGAGCCCCTGTGTGCCTAAACATTGGGGCTCCCCCACAAGTGACCCCATTTTGGAAACTAGACCCCCCAGGGAACGTATCTAGATGCATAGTGAGCACTTTGAACCCCCAGGTGCTTCACAAATTCATCCGTAAAAATGAAAAAGTACTTTTATTTCCACAAAAATTTTCTTTTTTCATTTTTACAGATTAATTTGTGAAGCACTAGGGTGTTCAAAATGCTCACCACCCATCTAGATAAGTTCCCTGGGAGGTCTAGTTTCCAAAATGTGGTCACTTATAGGGGAGCTCCAATGTTTAGGCACACAGGGGCTCTCCAAACGTGACATGATGTCCGCTAACAATTTGAGCTGATTTCCAATCAAATTGTTAACGGACACCATGTCGCGTTTGGAGAGCCCCTGTGTGCCTAAACATTGAAGCTCCCCCACAAGTGACCCCATTTTGGAAACTAGAGCCCCCAGGGAACTTATCTAGATGGGTGGTGAGCATTTTGAACCCCCAGGTGCTTCACAAATTCATCCGTAAAAATGAAAAAGTACTTTTATTTCCACAAAAAAATTATTTTTTCATTTTTACGGATCAATTTGTGAAGCACCTGGGGGTTCAAAGTGCTCACTATGCATCTAGATACGTTCCTTGGGGGGTCTAGTTTCCAAAATGGGGTCACTTGTGGGGGAGCTCCAATGTTTAGGCACACAGGGGCTCTCCATACGCGACATGGTGTCCGCTAACAATTGGAATTGTTAGCGGACTCCATATCGCGTATGGAGAACCCCTGTGTGCCACTAGCATTGCCACCAGCACAAGGGCAACTGGAAGAGTTGGGGTACAGCACCAGAAAATGGCACCTCTAATGTGCTATTTTCTGGGGTGGCTGTGGGTTGCAATTTGCAGCGTGGGGGGGGGGGGCCACAACATTTGGGTGTCTCCATGATGAGGATTGCAGCCCCCCAACTGCCAAGTTGTACCTGGCTGGCATCCAAAAATAAGGCAAAGCTCCTTGTCATTTTATTGGTAGAAGTAAAAAAAAAATGGCATGGGGCTCCGCCATATTTTTGGTCCAGCCAGGTACAACTTGGCAGCTACGGACTGCCACCAGCCCCCAGCTGCCTCGTCATACCTGGCTGGAACCAAAAATACAGCAAAGCCTATTTTTTTTTTATTTCTAGAATTATTTCTAGAAAAAAAATTACATAGGGCTCCGCCATATTTTTGGTCCAGCCAGGTACAACTTAGCAGCTACGGACTGCCATCCACCCCCAGCTGCCTCGTCATACCTGGCTGGAACCAAAAATACAGCGAACCCCATTTTTTTTTTCATTTCTAGAATTATTTCTAGAAAAAAAATTACGTGGGGCTCCGCCATATTTTTGGTCCAGCCAGGTACAACTAGGCAGCTGGGGACTGGAATCCTCAGCATAGAGAGGCCCAAGCGTTCTGGGCCCCCTATGCTGCGAATTGCAGCCCGCAGCCGCCCCAGAAAATGGCGCATTCATTGAAGCGCCATTTTCTGGCGCTGTACCCAGGCTCTTCCAGTTGCCCTGGTGCCGGTGGCAAACTGGGTAATAAAGGGGTTAATGCCAGCTTTTTATTGGCAGCTGGCACTAAGTCAGAAAATACACACAGAGAAAAATCTCTTTTTATTTGAAAAAAAAACACAAACAAAATACGGACTCCATCTTTATTGTAAAGATCCGACGTAGTCCACAACGAAGGTCCCACGACGCTCGATCGCCTCCGACGTAGTCCACAACGAAGATCCCACGACGCTCGATCGCCTCTGCTACATCCAGAGACTGCAGCAAGGGATCAAGTGTCCTCTTGTTGTAGTCTCTGGGACCAACGTCATGGTGCACGGTATGGCACATCATTGCCATACCATGCACCATGACGCTGATCCCAGGGACTACAAGAGGACAGTTGATCCCTTGTTGTAGTCTCTGCGATCAGCGTCATGGTGCACTGTATGGCAATGATCTGCCATACTGTGGACCATGACACTGATCCCAGAGACTACAACAAGGATCAAGTGCTCCTTGTTGTAGTCTCTGGATCAGCGTCATGGTGCACGGTATGGCAGATCATTGCCATACAGTGCACCATGACACTGATCCAGAGACTACAATAAGGGATCAACTGTCCTCTTGTTGTAGTCTCTGGATCAGCGTCATGGTGCACGGTATGGCAGATCATTGCCATACAGTGCACCATGACACTGATCCCAGAGACTACAATAAGGGATCAACTGTCCTCTTGTTGTAGTCTCTGGGATCAGCGTCATGGTGCACGGTATGGCACATCATTGCCATACAGTGCACCATGACACTGATCCCAGAGACTACAATAAGGGATCAACTGTCCTCTTGTTGGTAGTCTCTGGGATCAGCGTCATGGTGCACGGTATGGCAGATCATTGCCATACAGTGCAGCATGACACTGATCCCAGAGACTACAATAAGGGATCAACTGTCCTCTTGTTGTAGTCTCTGGGATCAGCGTCATGGTGCACGGTATGGCAGATCATTGCCATACAGTGCACCATGACACTGATCCCAGAGACTACAATAAGGGATCAAGTGCTCCCTTGTTGTAAGTCTCTGGCGATAGTGGATCCAATCACCATGGAAACAAAGTGCTGTGATCCATGAGATCACAGCACTTAGGGGGTTAACACAGACCAGGGCACAGCAATCACACAGATGCTGTGCCCTGGCTGTGACACTGCTCCTCTGCACCCTCATCTCCATGCTGGGAGATGACTGTGCAGAGGAGCCGACAGAAGAAGGAAGACGCCGCAGGAAGAGGACAGCAACAGAGAAGATAGAAGACAGAAGACACAGCAGACCGGAGGACAGAGGAAGAAGAGCGGAGGAAAGAGGGACAAGACCGGAGGACAGAGGAGAAGAAAGAAGACACAGCAGACAGGAGGACAGAGGGAGAAGAGTGGAGGAAAGAGGGACAAGACCGGAGGACAGAGGAGAAGAAAGAAGACAGGTGAGAGGCCTGGAGAGAAGGGGAGAACGGAGCAAGCAGCGGAGATCACCGGATAGCGGGGGGAGTGGACCGGAGGGCAGGGGGAGAGATCAGAGGGGAGGGGGGAGAGATCAGAGGGGAGGGGGAGATCCAGAGGGCAGGGGGGAGATCGGAGGGCAGCGGGAGAGATCAAAGGGGAGATCCGGAGGGCAGGGGGGAGATCGGAGGGCAGCGGGAGAGATCAAAGGGGAGATCCGGAGGGCAGGGGGAGAGATCAAAGGGGAGATCCGGAGGGCAGCGGGGGAGATCAAAGGGGAGATCCGGAGGGCAGCGGGGGAGATCAAAGGGGAAATCCGGAGGGCAGCGGGGGAGATCAAAGGGGAGATCAGAGGGCAGGGGGGGGGGGAGATCCGGAGCACAGGGGTGGAGATCGGTGGTCAGGGGGGAGATCAGAGGGCAGGGGGCACATTGGCAGCCAGGGGAGAGAGCAGAGGGCCCGGGATCGGTGGCACAATTGCGGCGGCTTAGGAGGGAGGGGATCTTCTGCCTAGCTCCGCCTCCCATGAGCCTCTGCGGCTCAGATCCAGGAAGCAAGATGGCAGCCCCCACCGGGAATCACAGCCAGAGCACATCGGGACCCCGCTAGACCACCAGGATGGGGTAAGGGGACTCAGAATCAAGCTCTGGCATTCACCCCGAGCAGGACTCGGGGTTACCGCTTCTGGCAATGAAATTAACCCCGAGTCCTGCTCGGGAATACCGCCAGGGAGGTTAAATCAGCACACGGACATGGGAATCGTGATCAAGATAAACAGAGCAACTCAAGATTAAATTTATATATTTAATCACGCTAATGGTACACTAGATATTTTTACAGTTATTACTAAGATGTTACAAATATTACAGTCAGATATGCCAATAAAAGGGTAAATGGAATACACAGAATTACACACACGTGAGCAGTTACCTTAGTGCTGATGGCACCACAAGGGCGGCGTGATGCCAATCTGTTCCTTGGGTAATCTCTGGCTTTGGTGGAATAACGCCTCTTCAGAAGAAATACCAGGTGGAGATGGAGCAGATGAGTTTTATACATTATGGGCTGACCCCTGTCTCCACCCATGTCGCACCTCTGGGCTGTCTCACAACTCCCACCCCTCTGAGGGGAGATATGGACACCCAGATTCTATAAGCTTACCTAGCCGTGTCCATGGACATCGCAGACGGAAGACAATACTTTCATATTTTTAGTTATGATTTTATCTTCGTCTGGATATGAAACATGGCTACTCTGAGAACACCCTACTAGCCAATATCCTGTTTAGATGGCTTACAGTCATCCTACATTCATGTAAATATAGCCCTATTACCGTCTAGACGTCACGATCATGGATCTACGCGTGCCATGTTCATAGACGGCACGGCTCATGAAATATTAACGTTATATTCACGACTCCGTCCTGTCTCCATGGATTTCCTCTTCCACTGGCCTTAAGGGGATTTGCAAGTGTCACCTAATTTACATCACCCATCTGGCCAATCGTTACTCAGATGCCACTGCTCTTTGCCAGTCATTACACTGGCTGCCCGTATACTACAGGATCAAATTCAAATTGCTTCTTCTCACCCACAAAGCTCTTCACAGTGCAGCACCCCCCTACATCTCCTCCCTCATCTCTGTCTATCACCCCACCCGTTCTCTACGTTCCTCAAATGACCTTCGACTGACAACTGTACTAATCCGATCCTCCCACTCCCGGCTCCAAGACTTCTCCAGAGCTGCACCAAACCTCTGGAATGCTTTACCCCAAGAAATCAGGACTATCCACAACTTGCATGGCTTCAGACGATCCCTAAAAATGCATCTTTTTAAGGCGGCCTATCATACTCCGTAATAGAAGTCCTTTGTACTGTAGACAGTGAATGGGCTATCCCTCTGGACATTACTCTTCTACAAACTCCACCAAACCATAAAGGTCTACACAAATTGTATAATGACCATACATGTAAGCTTAGTTCTATGCCCCATTTCCTCAAGATTCCTGGACCATCAGTGCAATAAGCCCCTGCACCTTGTGCAACCCCTATCCGTTGTAGATTGTAAGCTCTTTTGAGCAGGGTCACCTTCATTTCTTGCTTTATTTCTTGTATTTTCTTTTTTACATTGATTCTATGCCTATTGTTTTGTATCCAATTATTGTACTGTATTTTTTCTCTACTGTAATTACTTACTTTATTATATTTTCTGTACTCTAACCCTACATTGTAAAGCGCTGCGGAATATGTTGGCGCTATATAAATAAAGCTTTATTATTATTATTATTATTATTATTATGATGTAAGGGGTAAAAGTTCTTAATCCCTCCTTTTACTGCTACATGTTGATATGGGGAGATCCCATGGGAATTATCCGTTAGGGCCTCTTTGGTTAAGGTGGAGTGCTCCCCAACACGTGAAACACCCTTTCATCACATATTTTCATATCCCTCTGGGAGATTGTGCGGAGCTGCTCTGAATTGGTCCTGCAGTTTACCGCATTAGGACCTGGCGTGACGTCAGCAGGGTGTCATCTGACTAGGACCACGTGACCGGAACAGAAGCCGAGGAACACGGTCGGAGCTCCTGGAGTCACCACATCCCACAGCAGACCTTAGCAGAAATGCCATACACTGGAGTTGTGCTGGGCTACCACAACCTCAACAGGTGAGAGACACCTCTCGATACCCCTAATGTAAATCTGCCCATGAGTTCCTCTCATAGGCGCCTTTCTGCCATTATTGTCTTCACATATACTGACACCGGAGCGTGTTTGGGGCTCAGCCCTAAAGAGAGTCAGCACTGAAAAGCCCATCCCCTAATAAATGATCATCTGAGTGTGTAATTTTGTCTAACCGCAAGGACATTTATGAACTTAACTTGATTATAAAGGTATTACTTGCATTGTTTGGATGGACCTTTAAGTTTAAGGATATCGCTTGTTAAGCTAGCAAGGTAACAGTGTTCTTTAGATTATCCTTATGGACGGTGTTAATAGAGTGCTATTGAGTTGAATTATTATTTGAAACTATTTGAGGTTAACAGACTGGATTTCTCTCCCCTCAATAGGGAACAGAAGAGGCAAATATTAATAATTGAGGCTATAGGAGGATGTGTTAATTCTGCACAATCCTCCTTGGGCAATCGGCATAATGAAAATGGCTCTCTACATGAAGCAGATAAGAGATATACTCTAAAAAGAGATCGAGCATGAAAATCAAAGTAAATCCGAGATAACTAATCAGTTAGATGCACTCTTCCTTGAGCAATATATTACTAATCACCTAATCCCTAGAGGATTACGGCTCTCACATAAATCTCCCTGTCCACAGGACCTAGAGTTCAGTACAGAATGGGAGAAATATCTGACTAGTTGTTCAATGGGTATGATAAAGTTACTTATAAAATAGAGGTTGGAGCTGGCTAGTAGGGCCTTGGGAGACCTAAGGGCCCTAAGAGCCAGTTTAGAATTATATTATTTATCTAGGCCCTTAAAAAACGATTACCGTATATACTCGTGTATAAGCCGACCCGTGTATAAGTCGACCCCCTACTTTTGCCCCCAAAAACTGGGAAAATCTATTGACTCGTGTATAAGCCTAGGGTGGACAATGCAGCAGCTACCGGTACTGAAAAATGTTAAAAATGAAAATAGATACGAATAAAATGTTGAACTTTTATTTTAAATAGAAACAGTAAACTACCAATGCAGCAGACCACCGTCCTGTTATAAAGCCCCCTATCACTGGTATAATGCCCACCATCCCTGTATATAGCAGCCATAACTAGTATACAGTTGCCGCCAGCAGGGGTAATACAGGCCCCCCAGCAGGGGTAATACAGGCCCCCCAGCAGGGGTAATACAGGCCCCCCAGCAGGGTAATCTCACCCCCTCGGTCTGCAGGCACCCGAGATCTCCAGCTGCTCTGTCTGCGTGCACGGCTTCTAATAGCGGCGTCCTTCCCGCACTTCCTGTTTGATTGCGATCATGTGACCGCGGTCACATGATCACATTCAAACAGGAAGAGCGGGGAGGACGCTGGTATTAGAAGCCGTGGGGCACGCAGACGGAGCAGCTGGAGGACCCGGGTGCCTGCAGACCGAGGGGGGTGAGATTACCCCTGCTGGGGGGGCCTCTGTATACATGGGGGGGAGCGGGGAGACAGCGGGGGAGGCTATACTGTGCAGGGGAGCAGCAATGTACTATGCGCTGCTCCCAATGCATAATTAATGAGCGGCACCACGTGACGTGACGCTCATTCTGCAGCCTCCCCCCGCCTCCTCCTACCTCCTGCAGTGCCCGGACACAGCCCCCACCACACCACACTGTATATGACTTGTGTATAAGCCGAGGGGGGGGACTTTTCAGCCCAATTTTTGGGCTGAAAAAGTCGGCTTATACACGAGTATATACGGTACAGATTTTTTTTTTTCAGCAAATATATTTATTGAAATTTTCAACAGTAAAGACAATAGAAAGAACCAGTACAATGTCCAGGACTTAATACAGAGATACATTACGTCCCGAAGAGAGCAGCACAGGAGTAGTCCAATAAGGACACTAGCACCTAAAGGGTACATGTTTCCCATCTTAAGAATCACCTCTGGACAAGGACCTTATATATAGAATACAGAACCTATGAAAAGGCAATTGTGGAAATAAGAGATGAGGAGAGAAAGAGAAAAAGAGAAAAAAGTGGTAGGGGAGAAGGGGAGTAAGGAGGGAGAGGGAGGGGGGGTAAGGGAGACCCAGCAATTTAAATGCCCACGAGTTGACAATTACGAATATGTACGCAGCCAATTAAGGAACCCTGTGCTCTCCTTGAAGGACTGCCAGAGGAACCAGGTGCGTCCCTGTTCATTTGCGGCATCACCATCACCCGCCACCAGTGACTCCAGACGATGTAATCTATCCATTTCAGCTATCCATTCCACCGTGGAGGGGACCTCAGTGGACCTCCAATGCCGGGAAATAACTGCTCTGGCAGCTATTAGGCAGAATCCTCTTCCTGACGAAAACTATCGAACTGGGTATCAGGGACAGTAGGGCCATTTGGGGAGAGGGTTCTTGATGTACCCCAGTCATCAAGTGAAAGGCATCAAAAACTGAGTTCCAGAAGGGTTGTAGGGGACCACGGGACCACCAAATATGAAACATAGAGCCTGTGGCAGAGCCACATCTCCAGCAGGGGTCAGAGATCTCCGGGTTAATCCTGTGGAGAAGGGTGGGACACCTGTACCAGTGTGTCAGTAATTTATAATTCCTCTCCTGCGCCTGACTGGACATTGTCATCTTATGTGCAAGAGTAAAGATTTTCAAACTATCCGCCTCAGAAAAGGTGATCCCCAGGTCCCTCTCCCAAGCCTCCATAAATCCAAGCGTGGTAGGGGGAAGTGAAATGAAGACCAGGCCATAGAGCACTGAAACCACGTGAGAGGGACCCTCGGTAGGGAGCATCAGGAACTCAAATGGCGTCAGCACCCCCATCGGCACACTGGAAAGAAAGCTTCGCAATTGCAGAAACTCTAGCCAGAACAGCGGTGTCGTAAGACCAGGACCCCGTAACCCCCGCACGCCGGAGAGCCCCGCAAGCTTATCCTTCACCTGACCCAGTCCCACCCCATCAAGTCATGACCAACACAGATACGTAGACCTATTCATTGCTGGGGGAAAGGCCGGATTGTCAAGATGGGGACCCAGTCTGCTCAATCGAGAGGTCAGGCGTAATTTCACATAGGATCTATCCCAAAACTTCAAAACAATCTGTGTGAGTGGAGCAAAACTCGACACAGGTGGGCGTCCGGTCCCCCCCAGCCAAGGCAGCCAGTACAAAGAAGAGGGCGATAAATGTTTCTCCAAGAGCACCCACGATTTATGAGCATCACTGAACCTCCAGTTGACAATCCTAGAGAGCAAGACTGCCTGATAATAACGTTAAAATCAGGAAGGCCTACCCCCCTTTATCCAGATCCAGGGAAGGTGTATAGACAGTCCGCGCTGCTTGAAATAATCAGTCAAAAGTCTTTAAATGAAAGACCCCCCTTCTTTATTTCCACCTACGCGTTTCAGTACCACTCCGGGCACCGTCATCAGGGCATTACATGTGTCATACAACCACAACTTATATATCACATATACCGGATGTACAATCAAGATAAACGTCATTGATGACATGCAAGTCATCATCACTGATGGGCGGTGCATCCCATCTTTGAAAAATAGAGAGCAATACATGGTTTTTCTGACATTCTATTTATCTCTTATGATATGTGCTCAGGATTAGGACTGAAAACAATATAAAAGTTTTTATTAATCCCTAAAAATAAAAATAGATAATGAAAAAATACATATATATAAAAAGAGAGATCTGATCTTATTCAAACTCATCAAGGAGTGTATCATACACTATAAAGACCTAATTCAGTGATGTTTTATCTGTTGTTCCACCATATCAGTGTGATATTTATTCCATCTCAATAGCAATTCACCTTTCAATATATAGATATAAAGAATTGATTTCTGTGAATAAATTAGTGAACATATTAAATAAAGATAAATATAAATAAATGTGCAAAAATTCTGCTGAAGGAGCACTTCCGGCCATGGTGAGGAGCAGCAGCTGAGCCCCCTGCTTCCGCTCCCCACGCCGGGATAACATATATAAAACACTTCAAAAGGGCAATATATGCGGGGGAAACGGAAGGGCATAGGGGCCGTCACCCACCCAGGCTCCCCGGTAAACGGGACCGGAATCCGGCGCTACCTAAGAAGCACAGGCAGGCTGGAGGACGAACGCACCGCCGGCAAGATGGAGGAACACGTGGGGCCGGAGCAGAGGGTCCGGTCCGAGTCAGTCAGGTCCCGCCAGCCAGCCGCTGAACAACAAGGAGCGCAGGACACCCGGAGCCCCGGCAAGCACAACGGGGACCGCCCACGACACAAGGCGGCCGCACAGCACCCGCCCGGACCCTCCAGCCCGCTCCCCCAGGCCGTGCCACAGGAGGGACAAAGGCCACACACACAGCAGGCCGCAGGAGACCAGCGCACACCGCAGCAGAGGACCCCGGCCCCAGCACAACACCCCCGACACGCAGAGGCCACACAGCACCTGCCAGGGGAGACCACCCAGACATGCTGGTATGCAGAAACCCCACTGCAACCAGCGGAGGCAGCTGGGGAGAACCGCAACCCACAGAGGGACGCCCAGGCCCTGCCGAGATACTCACCACACACCGCCGAACCCCAGCCCCCGCCCGATGAAGACTGCAGACCCCACTGATCCAGGTCATCACCACCACGAGCACTAGAGGCGACAGGAGAACGGGACCAAGCAGCACAGCACAGCCCCCTGCAAACCACAGGGACCACAACCACCGGAGGAGGTAATGGGAAGGAGGGAAGGGGGGTTGGCTCATCAAACCCGGCTCCCCACAGGCACATAGGGCACACAAATGAATCAACAGAGGCAAGCAGCCCACAACCCTGCTTACCTGGAGGGCCCTGCTCCATACCACAATGGCCACATGGTCCCCATAGACTACCATGGCCTAGCAGCACCCAGGCCGCACCGCTCCATGCCTGGCCCTACTTCGTCCCCCCCACAGGCCCAGCCCTGGGCTACCCCAACCCCATCCCGACCCCACAGGCCCACCACATGACCCTGGCAGCAGACAGAGGGGTCTGGGAAGACCTAAGGGCCCGTATCCAGCACATCCCGACCAGGGAGGAGATGGAGGGGTACCTTATGAGGATGGAATCCTCATTCAAGGCAGAGGCCGAGACACTCAGGGAGGAATGCCAGCAGCTGGCCAGGAGAGTCAACTCCTTTGAATCCACCATAGCCACATTATCCAGCCGCTTGTGCTCCCTAGAGCAGCAGGTCTCCCTCCAAGCACCAACAATTGAACTCCTGATGGACTCAATGGAGGACTTAGAGAACCGCGACTGGCGGAATAACGTCAGGGTCCGGGGCCTGCCAGAAGCCATCCCCGCCAGGGACTTGGATGCCACCCTCCGGGGGTTCCTCAACTCTGTCCACCACAAGCCCGAAAACACACCCCTAGAATTTGACAGGGCCCACAGATCCTTGGCCTCCTCACCACCAGAACGATCTAGACCCAGGGACATTATTTGTAGAGTCCATAGCTATAGTGCCAAGGAGGACATTCTAACAAAGGCCCGAAATCAGGACCACGTGTTATTCCAAGGCCACCCGATCCAAATCATGCAGGACTTGTCCTGCCGCACACTCCAGAAACGTAGAGCCCTCAGACCTTTACTAGAGGTGCTCTGCAGAAGGGAAGTCCCGTACTCATGGGGCTTCCCATTCCGCCTCCAGGTCCGCAGGGACGGCCAGTCAATCGCGATCTCACACCCGAGAGACATCCCCGCATCTCTAGAAGACCTGGGGATCCCGGCGGCGGGGATCCACATCACAGAGTGGCTCGACATACAAGGGGGATGGGATGAGGCCCAAGCCCCCAGAGAGCAACTGCCACCGCACCGGGCAAGGGTGGGGGCCCAGGAACAGGGGACCTCGGAGGAAGGGCCCCAACCCCAATGTGAAAAATTGACTGCCAGGCAAGTCCGCCAAAGGCCTCGACCTACTGCCTTGACGGCGGTCGACGCCCCAGGGGCTCCCCCCTCCCCACCGGGCCAACTAGCCACCTGAGCCGCCACACCGCGGCCACGGACTGACCATGCGGGCCCACCCCATGGTTTGGGTGAGCGAACACTCCTCCCCTACCTTGGTTTTGCCTATTATTCTGTTTGACGTTTTGCATATTGTAAAGCCTATCGTTTGCCCCCCCATCTGCCTCTCCTACGCGCTCTTCTACCCCCCTCCCCACCTAACCATGCACTGCTGCCCTTGCCTTCCTTCTCACCGCTCCAGCTACCTGGACACCCACCCCCCTCATACCCCTTACTAGCCTCTAAACCTGCCTCTCTAGAAACCCTCAGCCCGCTTTTCTAAGTACCCCCATATCTGCCTTCCTAAACACTCTTCCTCGTGCCTCTTCCCACCCTCTCACCCCTATCCGACCTCCATATGCCCTCTGTCCACCCCCTCTCTTTATTCCTTCCTCTCCCTCTGCTATCAGTTACCCCCCTCACCTGCCTCCCTATCTACTTAGGCTCCTATTCCCCTAATCACCCCTTCTACCCACCCCCTACCTACCCTTTTAGAAGCCCCTAACTTGCCTTAGACCCACCTCCTCACCTGCCTTTCACTCTTATTAACCTTCCTATCCCCCTCCTCACTTACCCTTTCAGAGGACCTTTAATCGCCTCTTTACTCGCCCTCCCACTCGCCCTCTCACCTACCTCTCCCCCTCTTATCAGTCATCCATATGCCTTTCGACCTCCTCCACCCCCTTTTTTCTTACCTCTCCCTTATCTCCCATCTACCCGCCCCCCTACTCACCTCGGCGTCTGCTCACCTCTGCCTTCTCACTCACCTTTTCACCTACCCCCTACCTACCTCTTTACCTGCCCTCCTAGGTGCCATTCCATCCGCCCCCCCTTTACCTTTTTTTCTTTTTTTCTTTCTCTCCTCTTCTCTCTCTCTCCTTCTCTTTTCCTCTCTTTCACTGCCTTCTTGTCTACCTCTTTATCTGCCTTCTCATATGCCTTTCCATCTGCCTTTTCCACTGCATTGTAGTTCTGTTGTTCGCCTATTATTAGCCTTATGATTTGCCTTTATAACTGCCCTTGTATGTACCTTTTTATTTTTATTTCTATTTTTGCCCGTGTATATGCCAATTTTATTTGCCGTGTGATCTGCCCTTTTTATTTGCCGTTTTATCTGCCTCTTTATCTACCCTGTTACTCGCCTTCACATTTGCCCCCTCTATCTACCTACTTACCTTTTTTTTGCCGTTTTTTTCTGCCGTTTTAATTTAATCTAATTAATTTAATTGCTTTTATACCTGCCTTTTTAATTGCCCTTTTATCTACCCAATTATGTGCCGTTGTATTTGCCCTTTTAGGTGCCCACTCATTCGCCTTACTAAGCTACACACTGACACAAGACGCACCTACCTAGCAGCCACTATTGCTAATTAACCACCGCGTTAATATCACACTTCAAGACCCCGGCGTGGGGAGACCCCACTCCCCGGAAAGGTTTACAACCCCAAAAGAAGCGTCGCACACAGCCGACAGCCGCGACAACCCCCACCCTGAACCCACACACTGCCCTGACCCCACTTGTGTAATTGATACCCCCCCACACCCAGTAAAACCACCCCTATCCACTACCCCTTCCCACCCTACACCGAGACCACCCCCCCTCCACCCTCCACCCCAAGTCCCGGCGCCCACCCCCGCCCTCCCGGCCACACCCAGGCCCCCAGGACAACTTAACACGAAGCCTCGGCACGCCCGCTGAACACAGCCAAACCCCAGGCAACCAGAGGAACTCTCAAAACATGGCAACCCTAAAAATTGAATCCCTCAATGCGAGAGGCTTCAATACCCGCAAAAACGCTGTCAAATCCTCATTGACATGAACAAGAGGAGAGCCCAGATCATTCTACTCCAAGAGACGCACTTCAAAGCAGGGTCCATCCCTAACCTAAGCAAAAAACACTACCCGACATGGCTACATAGCACCAACCCCGACTCCAGGTCGCGGGGAGTGTCAATCGCGATATACTAAAACCTGACCCACACGATACTCGACTCCCAAATCGACCCAGGAGGGAGATACATCTTCCTAAAAGTACGGGTGACCAATAACATTCTAACAATAGTCAACTGGTACCTGCCCAATAGAGACCAAACTAAGGTCGGTAGAGCCCTGATGACCCGCCTTGCTGACTTCGCAGAAGGGAAAACGATAATAGGTGGAGACTTCAACTTCACAGTGGACCCCGCCTGCGACTCCACATCGGGTAAAGGAACAATCCCGACCAAACGGTTGAAAGCCCTTAAAAGACTCCTCCACACCCTCCAACTAGTGGACGTATGGCGCATCCTTAACCCCCAAGGTAGGGATTACACCCACTACTCCCAAGTCCATAACTCCTACAGCCGCATAGACCTGTTCCTAGTGAGCCACTATGCCCTCTCCTGGGACCCAGCAGTCACCATCGGGACATATACCTGTCTGACCACGCCCCGATAACCCTGACCCTAAACCTACCAGACTCTTCCCAGAAATCTTGGACCTGGAGACTTAATAGCAACCTCCTAAAAGACAATGCATGTCTGACAGACCTGAAAAAAGACATAGAGGTGTTCACCCAGATCCACTCACTAGACCCGACACCACAGCCCCTTAAATGGGAAGCACTGAAGTGGTGCCTGAGGGGAACCCTAATAAAACATGGGACCAGACTCAAAAGAATGCGATCGGAAGCGATCACAGCCCTCCTCGCCCAAATTCACAATCTAGAGATGACACATAAGAGGACACTGGACCGAGGGGTCCTAGCCGAACTAGTCCTGAAACGACAAGAGCTCAAAACGATACTAGACCAGAAATATAAGCGCCAGACAGAGGGGTCCAGGTGCTACTTCTATAGAGCCTCAAATAAGTGCGGCCAACCACTAGCCCGCCTATTGCACTCTAGGTCGAACCACACCTACATCCCCAAGATCAGGCGGCGGGGAGGCAAAGACACATTCCACCCGCAGGAAATAGTGGAGAAATTCAGAACCTACTACTAAAACCTATACAACCTCAAAGGTCGAGACGCAGATAAACTGCCCGACGCCCCTCCCAGAAAAATTCGGGAATTTGTCACCGCCACGGCGCTCCCACACCTTTGAAGCAACAGACATCGAGGCCCTAGAGGCAGAGATCTCCGAACAAGAGGTCCGGACAGCCATCAACTTCTCCCCCACATCAAAATGTCCGGGGCCAGACGGGTTCACCCCAATATTCTATAAAACCCTCCAGACACAACTACTGCCCCAGCTGCAGGCCACATTTAACTCAATCACGGCCGAAACAAACTTTGCCCCACAATCCCTGGAGGCCCACATCAGTATCATACCCAAACCGGGAAGAGACCCGAACCTGACCACGAATTACAGGCCCATCTCCCTACTAAACATCGACATAAAGATGTACTCAAAGATCCTAGCAGACAGGCTGGCACCCCTCCTCCCTTCTATTATCAACATGGACCAGGTGGGCTTTGTCAAGGGACGCGAAGCCAGGGACAACACGATTAAGACCTTACTCCTCATAGACAAGGCGCAAAGACAAAAGGTCCCCCTCAGCCTACTATCACTCGATGCGGAGAAGGCCTTTGACAGAATCCACTGGGGTTTCATGAAAGAGGCACTAACCCAGATTGGTTTAGGCCCCAAATTCCTGCACAAGCTGTTCTCCCTATACTCGGGACCATCAGCCAAAGTGCGAGTCAACGGCACCCTGTCGGCCTCTTTCACGATCAGCAACGGGACACGACAGGGATGCCCCCTATCTCCCCTCCTCTTCGTGGTAGTCATGGAACATTTAGCCAATGCCATAAGAGGAAACAACGACATACACGGACTGCAGACGGACTCATACCACCACAAGGCGGCCCTTTACTCTGACGACCTTCTCCTCTACGTCTCCCGACCACGAACCTCACTACCAGCTATCCTACGAGAACTCGAGACCTTCGGCTCACTAAGCAACTTCAAAATAAACTACACCAAGTCAGAGACCCTGAACATTTCACTAACCACAGAAGACCACATTTCACTAACCACATTAACTCCCCTAAAAACGGGCTATCCGTTTAAATGGAAAGAGGAAACCATTAAATACCTAGGGGTTCACATTCCCTCTGACCTGTCGAAACTATACCTACACAACTACCAGCCCCTCCTCTCCCAATTAGAATCACAGCTAACCACATACCAGGGACTGCAAATTTCCTGGTTGGGAAGGATCAATGTAATACGAATGGATATTCTCCCCCGTCTCTTATACACCTACCAGACCGTCCCCATACAACCCCGCAGAGACTTCTCCAAATTACGCTCCATGATAGGGAAATTTGTCTGGAAAGGAGAGAGGCCGAGGATACACAGGAAAATCCTATCTGACCCCACTGAAGTAGGTGGATTGGGGCTACCTGACCCCCACAGATACTTCGTAGCGTCATCACTAGCCCACCTAATTGATTGGCAGTTTAAATCCCACTCCAAACGCTGGGTAGCCTTGGAGCAGGAAGGTGCGACAGTCCCCCTACGGTACCTTCCCTGGCTGCAACTCACAGGGCCACAACAGATAGACATAACCTACAGTCTCACCAAAGACACCATACGAACATGGCAATCCTACACCAACGGAACACCAGAGAGAGGGACACTAAGCCCACTCACTCCCCTCTTCTCAAACCCCGCCTTCCAACCAGGGATGCACAGACATACGTTCCTATGCTGGAGAAAAGAGGAGGACACTCCCATAGGCAACATCCTAAACCTAGGAGAACTACCCCCCTATGAATCACTACATGAACACCCACCCCTGCAGCGGTTCGAATTCCTCCAACTACAATCCTACATCACCTCGAAGGCACAGACAGATGGGATCAGACAGCTCACCACCCCACTGGAGGACATATTCACACGCGACTCCCCCCCGACCCACGCAGTGTCCGAAATACACCGCATCCTATCAGAAAGGAGGGGAACTAACAAACGCTCCTTCCAACTGGCCTGGGAAAGGGAACTGGGAAGAGAGATCTCCTGGCCCGAATGGAAGAAAAGCTTCCTATTCACTCTCAAGATGGCGAACACGTGTCTAGCCCAGGAAAAAAACTACAAAATTTTGTATAGGTGGTCATCATCTTCCCCACGGTCCCAAGCGCATGCTGGCGATGCGGAATAAAAGAGGGAACCATGCTCCAACACGTGATCGGCAACCCCGAAATAGCACTACTATCGGTATACCCCAGAACAGTAAAAAAACACAAAAAGAGACATCCTACGCTTCTGCATGTCGGCCGCCCGCTCAGTCATCCCATGATACTGGAAATCACCAGAAAAACCTCCCATGGTTGAATGGTTCATGGAAATGCTGGACATTTGCCGGATGGAGGAGCTAGCGGCTGAGAGATACAACACGACCTGGATGGAATGGATATTGTTTAGAGACACCCCTAACTTCAGCAAACTATTCCAACAGCGGCACTAAACCGCAGACACACCATACGGGGAGGAGACTCGAGGGGCCCGGACGCCCCCCACCAACCCCCCTCCTTGCACCCCAACGAGACAGGCGGCTGGGTGCTTTCATACTCTTCACATTAGGGGCCCTACGATATGTGATGCTCGGTTTACTGGGGATTACACCTTTGAGGATGGGGTCACTCTGAAGTACAGCCCAATGTTTATCCAAAATGTTTTTGATGGATTTGTGACATTTATTATACTGTGTGATAAAATTAAACATATGAGACCCCTTTTCATTAATATTCTTTTTAGGAGTAATTAACTCCTTTTGGTCTATTTGGCCATTGAAATCACGAGCAATTCTTACTAAAATCTTTGGGTATTTTCTGTCTAAAAATTTCTTTTCTAAAATTTCAGATTGACTTATATAATCTAATATATAATTGCCATTGCGCACTTCCGTCATATTCGGCGCTACTTCCGTCGTCGTGGACGTGGCTGCCTCGCAGCCACGCGACCCACGAAGCATTGGCCGCGTAGCGGCCATTGCGAGCCGTTGCCCACCTACACCCCCCCAACCCCGCCACAGCTCCCCCGTAACAAGCCCGACCTCCGGCGGTGGTCCCCGCCAGGAGGCCGAGCTTCTGCGGTGCCCCCCGTAACAAGCCAGAGCTCCAGGGGTGGTCCCCGGCAGGAGTAGTGCCGCCGTGCGCTGTGGCCGAAAATAGAACCAGGGGCCCGGCCATAAATTCCCCGAAACACTGCTATGTATCTCTATGGGAAGTGAGGCGCTATTCTGATTGGTCGCTGTGTGCTGCCGGCGACCAATCAGAATAGCGCCTCACTTCCCATAGAGATACATAGCGGTGTTTCGGCGAATTTATGGCCGGGCCCCTGGTTCTATTTTTGGCCACGGGGCTCGGCTCTGGTCGGTCGTTCCACGGGGCCGGAGACTCGCTTCGCGGCCATTGCTCGCGCCTCAGCAACGGCTCGCAATCATTGCGAGCCGTTGCTGACGCGCGAGCAATGGCCGCTAAGCGGCCATTGCGAGTTTCCGGCCCCGTGGAACGATCGACCAGAGCCGAGCCCCGTGGCCGAAAATAGAACCAGGGGCCCGGCCATAAATTCACCGAAACACAGCTATGTATCGCTATGGGAAGTGAGGCGCTATTCTGATTGGTCGCTGTGTCCTGCCGCCGACCAATCAGAATAGCACCTCACTTCCCATAGACATATAATGGACGACTTTTCGTCCATTATATCTCTATGGGAAGTGAGGCGCTATTCTGATTGGTCGCTGTCTGCTGCCGCCGACCAATCAGAATAGCGCGTCACTTCCCATAGACATATAATGGACTACTTTTCGTCCATTATATCTCTATGGGAAGTGAGGTGCTATTCTGATTGGTCGCTGTGTACTGCCGGCGACCAATCAGAATAGCGCCTCACTTCCCATAGACATATAATGGACAATTTTGAGTTTCAAATTTACCGCTCAAAGTGAGGCGCTACTCTGGTCGCCGGCAGCACACAGCGACCAATCAGAATAGCGCCTCACTTCCCATAGAGATACATAGCGGTGTTTCCAACAATGCATGGCCGGGCCCTTGGTTCGATTTTCGGCCACGGCGCTCGGCTGTCGCCGGACTTACCGCGGCTGCAAAGACGCACCTATCTATCTATCTCTATCTCTCTATCTATCTATCTCTCTATCTATCTATCTATCTATCTCTATCTATTGTGAGGCACCGCCGGCATGGTCCACATGGCCGGGGCGCGTCACATGCAGGATCGAGGTATGGTCCTGTGCACACTGGCCGGTTTGATCGATAATGCTGTGTGAGCCAACTTTGAGACACAGGGTTCATGAGCCTAATGAGCGGCAGTGAGAGTGGGATGAGATTGAGGAAGCCTTAAGGAATGTAAGGGCTGAGTGCTGACAACCCGGAACACAGGGAGTTAACCTGAGCTGTGTGAAAGGCTGATTAACAGCAGCTAAGGGGGTGTGTCCATGTGGGAGTGGCTGGCACGATAAGAGCCGGCCACCTGAGTGATTGAGAGATTGATCCTGGACGGATTAGAGCCATTTTCAGCCAGACATCAGCCTGAGAGGATGTGGGCTGATTACCAGCCTGAGAGCTGAGCAGAGCCAGTCTGTGTGAGAGACTGGTGAATGCAAGTATATGCCCCCATGATTGAGATGGTGAAGGGAGCATGCTAGCTCCATGCCGGTGCCGAGGGCCGGGGTTGTGAGCACCTGGTGGGGAAGCCGTGGCTGAACCCGGTGGAGACTGGTCCGGGCGTGGAGGGAACCACGTCCGGGAAAGGAGCCTTGGGGGACGCTTGGTGGACCCGTTATACAGGTAGCGAGACCCGGATCCGTGCCCGGTAAGACAGCGGTTCCCGTGTAACGGAGTGAGCCGTGTGTGATTAATGCCAGGCGGGCATAGACCGCCTTTAGGTCCGAGTCAGAGTGCTCAGTTAAAGGACCTGATGAATCCGAACGTGTTTAAACTATGTGTATTAGGGCTTAGGTAATGGCCCTGAATGAGAGATGATGACCTATGTAAGACCCATGTATAATCATGTGGAGAGACAGTGACCCAGCTGGTATGGATGATGTTGGAGGCGTTCCGTCCTTGGGACGAGAGGGAGGCTTGCCCTGCTGCATGCAGAGGGTACCTGATCCCTCAACCACGACCTCTAATGGTGTGGGTGTGCCTGTGGTGCCAGAGACAGGGGTAATAGGGCTCCTAGTAGGTATCGGATGTGGTTCCCGTGTACTATGGTTTGCCAATCCCTGTAATGGGCCATGGAGGGGCCACAGTCCATGGATGTGGGCTGTGAGCAGGTGTGTGATCCATGGACGTTTGAATGATGGATCACATACGGTGTGTAAGGTCCCGGTCAGGCAGGATTCCTGACTACGGGTGAATGTATATCATCATGCTGGGGTGACTAAAGCCAGGCGGCAGGTACCGCCATTGGGACCCACAGGGCCCGTTGAGGCGTATGTAACGAAGGTCAGAAGCAGGGGTTAGAAGGGCTCCCGTACAGGGTAACGCGTGGTTAGGCCGGAGGCCGCAGCCCCACGGGTTACTAGGGTTTGCCAATCCCTGTTATGAACCCGGAAGGGTCATCATCGTACTGTAACTTATGTATAGTGTAAGTAGGCCGGAGGCCGTAGCCACCATGGGAGCTGTTAGTAGAGCTCCAATGGGGACAGAGATGGTTACAGGTCCCGGGTTACTATAAAACGTTATGTGCAATATAAGTGTTATGTGATGTTAAATGTAAATGTATGGTGTATTTATGTAAAGTGTTGTTAATCAATGTGATATGTGTCAAACATGCTACCCGGGTTATGTGATTAATATGTGAAAATAAACGGGTAGACATTGGTTAACCTTATAAACACGTGTTCTTGTCGTTTTGCAAGCGGGTTCCCCGGTTGCTACCTCACACTATCTATTTATCTATCTATCTATCTATCTATCTATCTATCTATCTATCTATCTATCTATCTATCTATCTCTATCTATTTATCTATCTATCTCTCTATCTCTCTATCTATCTATCGAAGCGGCCATTGTCAGCCGTTGCAGGGGCGAGTCTCCCACCCGGCGACGACCGACAAGCGCCAAGCCCCGTGGCCGAAAATAGAACCAGGGGCCCGGTCATAAATTCGGTGAAACACCGCTATGTATCTCTATGGGAAGTGAGGCGCTATGCTGATTGGTCGCTGTGTGCTGCCGGCGACCAATCAGAATAGCGCCTCACTTTGAGCTGTAAATTTGAAACTCAAAGTTGTCCATTATATGTCTATGGGAAGTGAGGCGCTATTCTGATTGGTCGCTGTGTGCTGCCGGCGACCAATCAGAATAGCGCCTCACTTCCCATAGAGATATAATGGACGAAAAGTCGTTCATTATATGTCTATGGGAAGTGAGGCGCTATTCTGATTGGTCGCCGGCAGCAGACAGCGACCAATCAGAATAGCGCCTCACTTCCCATAGAGATATAATGGACGATTTTTCGTCCATTATATCTCTATGGGAAGTGAGGCGCTATTCTGATTGGTCGCTGTGTGCTGGCGGCGACCAATCAGAATAGCGCCTCACTTCCCATAGAGATAGAATGGACGACTTTGAGTTTCAAATTTACCGCTCAAAGTGAGGCGCTATTCTGATTGATCGCCGGCAGCACACAGCGACCAATCAGAATAGCGCCTCACTTCCCATAGACATATAATGGGCGACTTTTCATCCATTATATCTCTATGGGAAGTGAGGCGCTATTCTGATTGGTCGCTGTGTGCTACACCCGACCAATCAGAATAGCGCCTCACTTCCCATAGACATATAATGGATGACTTTTCGTCCATTATATCTCTATGGGAAGTGAGGCGCTATTCTGATTGGTCGCTGTGTGCTGCCGCCGACCAATCAGAATAGCGCCTCACTTCCCATAGACATATAATGGACAACTTTGAGTTTCAAATTTACCGCTCAAAGTGAGGCGCTATTCTGATTGGTCGCCGGCAGCACACAGCGACCAATCAGAATAGCGCCTCACTTCCCATAGAGATACATAGCGGTGTTTCCAACAATGCATGGCCGGGCCCTTGGTTCGATTTTCGGCCACGGCGCTCGGCTGTCGCCGGACTTACCGCGGCTGCAAAGACGCACCTATCTATCTATCTCTATCTCTCTATCTATCTCTCTATCTCTCTATCTATCTATCTATCTATCTATCTATCTATCTCTATCTATTTATCTATCTATCTATTTATCTATCTATCTATTTATCTATCTATCTCTATCTATTTATCTATTTACCTATCTCTCTATCTATCTATCTATATCTATTTATCTATCTATCTCTCTATCTCTCTATCTATCTATCGAAGCAGCCATTGTCAGCCGTTGCAGGGGCGAGTCTCCCGCCCCGGCGACGACCGACAAGCGCCGAGCCCCGTGGCCGAAAATAGAACCAGGGGCCCGGCCATAAATTCGGCGAAACACCGCTATGTATCCCTATGGGAAGTGAGGCGCTATGCTGATTGGTCGCTGTGTGCTGCCGGTGACCAATCAGAATAGCGCCTCACTTTGAGCGGTAAATTTGAAACTCAAAGTTGTCCATTATATGTCTATGGGAAGTGAGGCGCTATTCTGATTGGTCGCCGGCAGCACACAGCGACCAATCAGAATAGCGCCTCACTTCCCATAGAGATATAATGGACGAATTTTCGTCCATTATATGTCTATGGGAAGTGAGGCGCTATTTTGATTGGTCGCTGTCTGCTGCCGGCGACCAATCAGAATAGCGCCTCACTTCCCATAGAGATATAATGGACGAAAATTCGTTCATTATATCTCTATGGGAAGTGAGGCGCTATTCTGATTGGTCGCCGGCAGCACACATCGACCAATCAGAATAGCGCCTCACTTCCCATAGACATATAATGGACAACTTTGAGTTTCAAATTTACCGCTCAAAGTGAGGCGCTATTCTGATTGGTCGCCGCCAGCACACAGCGACCAATCAGAATAGCGCCTCACTTCCCATAGACATATAATGGACGACTTTTCGTGCATTATATCTCTATGGGATGTGAGGCGCTATTCTGATTGGTCGCTGTGTGCTGCCGCCGACCAATCAGAATAGCGCCTCACTTCCCATAGACATATAATGGACGACTTTTCGTCCATTATATCTCTATGGGAAGTGAGGCGCTATTTTGATTGGTCGCTGTGTGCTGCCGGCGACCAATCAGAATAGCGCCTCACTTCCCATAGACATATAATGGACGACTTTTCGTCCATTATATCTCTATGGGAAGTGAGGCGCTATTCTGATTGGTCGCTGTGTGCTGCCGGCGACCAATCAGAATAGCGCCTCACTTCCCATAGACATATAATGGACGACTTTTTGTCCATTATATCTCTATGGGAAGTGAGGCGCTATTCTGATTGGTCGCTGTGTGCTGCCGGCGACCAATCAGAATAGCGCCTCGCACCTGCCGCCATTTTATGAATTCAAATTTCGCGGCCGCCATTTTAGACTGCGAAATTTGAATTTTTACCTCAGACGTCATTCCTGCTTTGACGATTCCTGTCACAGTGTCACAGTGACGTCAGGAAGCAAGCTCCTGTACATTATTGACATAAATTCAGATAAGATATCTTTTTTGGTAGAAAATTATTATTAATGTATATATCGTACTACTTACAGTACGTTTATTAAATCTTTATAGTTCTTTTTGGGTGTTATTTCTATTACCTTTGCTACTTATTAAAAACAGTCTATCTATCGATCGATCTATCTATTCATCTATCTATCTATCTCTATTTATCTATCTATCTCTATCTATTTATCTATCTATCTCTATCTATTTATCTATCTATCTATCTATCTATCTATCTCTATCTATCTATCTATCTACCTCTATCTATTTATCTATCTATCTATCTATCTATCTATTTATCTATCTATCTCTATCTATTTATCTATCTATCTCTATCAATTTATTTATCTATCTATCTATCTCTATCTATTTATCTATCTATCTCTATCTATTTATCTATCTCTATCTATTTATCTCTATCTATTTATCTATCTATGTATCTATCTATCTATCTATCTACATCTATCTATATCTATCTATCTATTTATCTATCTCTATCTATCTATCTATCTATTTATCTATCTATCTCTATCTATTTATCTATCTAGCTATCTATTTATCTATCTATCTATCTATTTATCTCTATCTATTTATCTATCTCTATCTATTTATCTATCTATCTCTATCTATTTATCTATCTAGCTATCTATTTATCTATCTATCTATCTATCTATATCTATTTATCTATCTATCTCTATCTATCTATCTATCTCTATCTATTTATCTATCTATCTATCAATATCTATTTATCTATCTATCTATCTATATCTATCTATCTATCTATATATCTATCTATATCTATCTCTATATCTATCTCTATATCTATCTCTATATCTATCTATCTATCTATCTCTATATCTATCTCTATATCTATCTCTATATCTATCTATCTATATCTATCTATCTATATCTATCTACATCTATCTATAGCTATCTATCTATTTATCTCTATTTATCTATCTATCTATCTATCTATCTATCTATCTATCTATCTCTATCTATTTATCTATATATCTATTTATCTATCTATTTATCTATATCTATTTATCTATCTATCTACAGTATATCTATCTATCTATCTATCTATCTATCTATCTATCTATCTATCTATGTATCTATCTCTATCTATCTATTTATCTATCTATCTATCTATATATCTATCTATATCTATTTATCTATCTATCTATCTATCTAGACCAATAATGACTGCAGCACTCCAGTGTCGATGTATGTTGCCTTTAATGGCCTTCAGGCATCTATGTGGGACGTTTCGGTCCTCAGACCTTCTTCCAGCAAGCACCTTTTACAAATGCTGGGCTTTTTATACATCATATGTACATTAAAATAATTACATCTACAATTTCATTTACAATAATAATGATACTTATCACCATCTATATACACATGCTCCAAGTGTTCATCTACCAAATACATCCCTATAATTCATCTGTGCTTTTTATATTTACAGTACAGGTCTCTCATATTTTCCAGATTGTTATATGTACTCTATTGATTCCCTAATTACACACCTGCCGCTTTGTTTATAATTACCATACTTCACTGTACCCCCGTGCACTCACCACATGTGCTTGCTGATCTCGGCGTTGCGGAAATTGCAATGCGCATGCGCTAAGCTCCATCCGACGTCACCGTTACCCGGGATACCGGATGTTTAACGGCAGCCATCTTGGGACTCCCGCGCATGCGCACTGGGTGTTCCGCGTCTCATTACACCCAATGCGCAACCCAAATCTGATTCCCCCATGTTATTACATCCTGCTGGCACCAATCGTGTTTATCCCTTATCCTAATGATCCGATACTTATCTAATGCATCCTTTTGGGATGTTAGAAAGGGGTTTCTTTCATTTTCTTTATTATTTACTTAGTATAATGTGCGTTTTCTTTATAGTGAGGCATTCCATTACATATAATGTCTGATGTTATGTTGATAATGTTATTTCTATTACCTTTGCTACTTATTAAAAACAGTCTATCTATCGATCGATCTATCTATCTATCTATCTATCTCTATTTATCTATCTATCTCTATCTATTTATCTATCTATCTCTATCTATTTATCTATCTATCTATCTCTATCTATTTATCTATCTATCTATCTATCTCTATCTATTTATCTATCTATCTATCTTTATCTATCTATCTCTATCAATTTATTTATCTATCTATCTATCTCTATCTATTTATCTATCTCTATCTATTTATCTATCTCTATCTATTTATCTATCTATCTATCTATCTCTATCTATTTATCTCTATCTATGTATCTATCTATCTATCTATCTATCTACATCTATCTATCTACATCTATCTATCTATCTATCTATCTATTTATCTATCTCTATCTATCTATCTATTTATCTATCTAGCTATCTATTTATCTATCTATCTATCTATCTATCTATTTATCTCTATCTATTTATCTATCTCTATCTATTTATCTATCTCTATCTATTTATCTATCTCTATCTATCTATTTATCTATCTATCTATATAAGATAGAGATATTAATCTCTCATATCCACTCCTGCCCAAAGCCCGGATTGCCTCTTAGAGGTGTCACCTTTTTGTTCATGGGAGCATTCCATTACATATAATGTCTGATTGAAGTATATATATATCCATATATGTGAGAGAAAATCCCCATATTTATTATATGCCTTGTAGGCTTCCCTTTATAAAAGAGCCTTCAAATTTATATGATATAAAATACTTTTTTTTTTTTTTTTTAAATATATCGTGCATAATCATCATACATTACAATGTGATATAAGTAGTGTTAAAATTCAAATAGTGTTATATAAATTTACTAATTTGGTGTCCGTGCAGGTCATGTAACCTCATGGGTGGATCTTTTATTTACTTTAGGATGGTGTTGGTTTCATAGAGTAAAAATTGCGGCTTGTGCTTTTAGTTCCCAATAGAGTCATATGCATCTTTAAACCTATGTAATAACAATACAGAAAAAAGGGGGGAGGGAAAAAAAGGAGGAGAAAGACTGGTGTGAATCAATATACATCAAATGAACAAATAAAAACTTACTGTGTGAGTATTTACAACATTGTGCAAAAAGTAATCACTTTACACGACATCCAATGTTGACCGTAACCTAAAGTATTGACTGCAATTTATAATCCACGTTCAAACCCCCAGGTCTTAAAGTGCCTAGTCTGTGGATCCACTGTAGTTCCTTCGTTTTTAGGAGTTTAATTCTATCCCCTCCCCTTCTTATTGGGGGTACTCTGTCTATCACCCTGAACCGTAGGTCTTTCTCAGTATGGTTTGCTTCCACAAAGTGTTTCGGGACCGGTAAATTTAGAACTTTCTGTCTAATACTGCATCGATGTAAGTTTAATCTAGTCTTCACTTCCAAAGTTGTTTCTCATACATACCATTTTTTACAGGGGCATTCTAATAAGTAGATCACGTAATCTGAGTTGCAGGTTAACATATGTTTTATTTTATATTCCTTCCTTGTGTCCGGATGATGAAATGTATCCCCCTTTAACATGAGGTTACAATTGACACAATTAATACAAGGGTAACAACCCAACCTCGTTCCTCCCGTTATAGTCCTCTGCCTGGATTGTTTTAGTGGCCCTATATCTGATCTTACTAGGGTGTCTTTCAAATTTCTGTTTCTGTTATATGCCACTAAAGGAGGATTTTTATACTCGTTTATATGGGGCATACACTCTCCAAGTATATTCCAGTGTTTTCTTATTATCTTGACCACTTCCCTAGATTCCTCCCCATAAGTCAATACTAGTGGGATCCTGTTTTTATTTGCTTTTCTCCTTGCAGGGTTTTTTGCTTTTTTCCAATTCTCTATTCAAAATTTTATCAGGGTACCCTCTTTCTTTAAATTTTTGGAGTAACTCTTCTATTGTTTTTTCTTTCTTGTCCTCTTCACTTACGATCTTATTAATTCTCCTCATTTGACCCTGTGGGACCGCATTCTTCAGTTCTATTGGGTGTCCACTATCATAGTGTAGCAATTTGTTTTTATCTGTGGCTTTTACATGTAGTCTGGTTTCTATTCTTTCTCCCTCTAAGACTACTTTTACATCCAAAAAATCAATTTCTGTTTGTGAGCTTACCATAGTGAATTTTATGGTTCTATCAATGGTGTTCATAAATTCAAAAAAGGCTTGTAATTCATCATCTGTGCCATTCCATATCAGGAAGATATCATCTATGTATCTCCACCACCTCTCCACATGGGAGAAGTGGTGGGACACATAGACATACCTCTCCTCCAAAAAAGCCATCACTGCACCCGCATAGGAACATGCCATCTTGGCCCCCATTGCGGTGCCCATGATTTGTAAGTAATAAGTGTCCCCGAACAAAAAATAGTTTCTTGTTAAGACAATTTCTAAGAGGTCTATGATAAATTGTCTACACAGCATTGAATATTCTGAATTTTCAAGACATTTTCTTATGACCTCTATGCCCATCTCATGCCTAATAGAAGTATACAGAGATGTGACATCAAATGACACAAGTTTTATGTGGGTGTTTACTTGATAATCTTTTAACTTTTCCAAGAAATCACCAGTGTCCTGGATGTAGGATTTCGCATTTTTTGCATATGGGTGTAAGATTTTTTCTAAAAAGGTACCTATGTTGTAAAAAATGGAATTGACTCCTGCCACAATGGGCCTACCCGGCGGGTCAATCAAACTCTTATGAACCTTCGGCACTAAATATAGCACCGGAGTGACCGGATGTTTTACCACAAGGTAATCCTGCAATTTCTCATCTATTATCCCACATCTCTTTCCTTCTTCTAATATGTCTTCAATTTTGCGTTGGACTTCAAATTTTGGGTCACCATTCAATGCTTTATAGACTTGTTGGTCTAACAATTGTCTTTCAACCTCCTTCAAATATTTTCCCTTGTCCATGATGACGACCGCTCCCCCTTTGTCAGCGGGTTTCACCACCAGGTCGCCATCATGGACAAGTTCTTTTACTCCCTGAATTTGTTCAGTAGTTACATTAGGGTGGGTTAATTCTTTTTTTGTTAGTTTCCTCAACCCTTCTACTTCTTTTTTTACCACTTTTATAAAGGCTTCTATCGCTGGCTCACTATCATCTGGCACATAATTACTTTTTGCTCTTAAGCCCAACTCTCCCAAACTTAATTCACTCTTTTTCATTTCAACCACATTAACTTTACTATGAAAGTGACTTTTTAACTTAATACTTCTAAAAAACTGGTAAAGTTCTCGTTCTACCAAAAACCAGTCCACGTGTGAACTGAAGCAATATGACAGTCCCTTTCCCAAAACTTCAACCTGTGCAGGGCTTAAGGATTTACCCGTTAGGTTCACCACTAGTTCGGTTCCTTTCGACGGAGTCTCTGAGATTGTCCTTTGTTCTTTTCTTTCCTCTTTTTGCCTCCGGTGCTGCCTCCTCCCTCCTCGTCTTTGTCCAGGTGTTGTCCTTCTGGGTCTGAGAGGAATATAATCAGGTAATTTCAAACCATTATACAGTTCATTCTTATTGTTACCAGATCCTTTATAGTGACCTTTTTTCCTCCATTTATTCTGGCTGTCTCTTTGCCAGTTATATATCATGCCTAATTTGTAGTCATCAGAGTCTCTAGCCCACTTTTGCCTTTTTGTTTCCTCCAAATCTTTTTTTAGTTTCTCCATTTTGGACTTTACTCCTTCTTTAAACTTTACATACTCCTCTTCTTTGATTAGACTCATTAATTCACCTTCCGTCTCCCTGTTTTCTTTTTTCAGCTTAATTAACTGCTGTTGTATATATTCCATGTTAAGTAGCATCGTATCCATCGCATACTTGTTAGAAAGTGAGACAAATTTACTGCAATACTCCTCATCTCCCATAAACAATGTTGGGTATACATTTGATCGCAGCCCTCTGGGAATTTTCTTACTTCTATAGTACTGTCCCAACATAGCTAGGTGTAACTCCAGGGATAACATCTTTCTTACATCATTTTCATATTTCCTTTTAAGGTTTATAACTGAGGGCAAACTCAGGAATTCGATACCTCCCTCTGCTCCCTTTAGGATACGGTCTTTATCATCCTCCGTGTAAATTAGTCTACCCGGCTCCATTATTGTATTTCAGTGCTATATCTCTTATGAACAATATTATATAGAAAAAATTAAAAGCAATATTATATAGAAATCTATCTATCTATCTATCTATCTATCTATCTATCTATCTAACGTGAAAAACGACAGCAGCACTCCAAATCAAATCTTCAATTGCCTTTAATCCGGCCTACAGGGCGACCTGCGACGTTTCAGCCACCAAGTGGCTTTTGTCTAGCAACTGGTCTCAGCCCTCTTGCTTCTTTTTAAACCCACACAATTTACATAATACATATGCATCAATTACACCCTTTATACAATCTACACATTATACATTCAATATGTGGACCATCTAGTATCTAATAACCAACCATATAGTAGTATACCATTTGTTCAACTTTATCATTAAACAGTGCATCTAAGTTATTTATTACAATAGTGCCTCTTTCATAACCTTAATAGGTTGAATCCTCCTCCCAGGTGGTGTGATGACAGTTCCCATTACGGTCTATTATGATTGTTAATGCCCCTAACATGTTTACCCATTACTCCATGCTCCACGCCGTCCGAGGCCGTCGAGCCGGAAATGACGTCATTCTACCTGCGCCCCGCTTCTGTGTTACTATGGAGCACAGGAAGCATCGCGGGCGCCATCTTGCTACAGTTCGCGCATGCGCGGTGCATTTCAACGCGAACTTACAGCCTCAAGACCTTCTGACAGTTGCTGCTCGATACTACACCTATAATAATGGCACCGGACCCTCACCAATTTCATTAGTGAATGGAACTCTATAACCATCTTGTGTGTATTATGTGTACTTTGATCATAACAAATGTTTATACAGAACTACACCTATGTTATGCATATTTCAGGGAGTGCCAGGGCAATCATACCTACATACGTCCCCTTACCTCTAGGCCTAATATATGCACCATATATAGTGCAAAAGAAGGGGGTTAACAAACTCCACCTCCTGGCCATTTAAGATCAACGGGGACCACGCATCACATCCATTCTCACTCTGGCAACTTAACCCTATACCCCTAGTACATATACACCACAAACGTGTATTCACTAATGCCAAATTTAATATGGGTAACAAAAATCAATTCCATCTACATGGTCGCTTAACATTCAGACGACCAATGTATAGAGCAAACGTTGAGCACAACATTTTTTGGGGTATAATTACATGATAGGGCCACCTCTCATATATGACCGCTTGGTACGTCTATCACCCTCCAATGGGATTCTTGAGGGTTTTCAACCCAAGTGCAGGTGCTGGAAGAAACCAAATAGGTTATTAAACAGTGTGAGTGTACAAACAGTGACTAGTATTATTTACAGCATTATCCTCCTAACGAATATGGAACAGATCACATAGCGACTGCCAGCCTATACTCAACGTTCAACCCATTTGGTTTCAACGTGTTTAGCCGCCTTATCCACTGTAATTCCTTTACATGTAATAACTTATCCCTATCACCCCCTCTCCTTAGTGGGGGTACCACATCAATAATCCTGAATCTTAGATCCTTCTCTGTGTGCTTCATATCCAAAAAATGTTTTGGTACTGGTAGGTCTTTCCTTTTCTGGCGTATTGTGCCCAGGGCCGGCCCTACCGCTGTGCGAGTTGTGCGGTCGCACAGGGCGCCGCCTGCCATGCTTCAAAGGGGGCGCCGTCGTTCCCTGGGCCTCCGCTCTGCCCCGGGCCGCCGATGTGCCCCTGCCCTCCGATCTCCCCCCTGTGGGCTCCCCCCTGTGGGTGATCTCCCCCCTGTGGTCTCCCCTGCCCTGCGATCCCTCCCCATGCCTCCTGTGATCGCCGCTGCCTGCGGTGATCACCTCCGCCCGTTCTCCTCTTCCCGCTCCCTCTTCTTCCTCACCTGTCTTCTTTCTTCTCCTCTGTTCTCCCTCTTTCCTTCGATCTTCTCCTGCCTCTGTCCTCCGGTCTGCTCCGGGTCTTCTCTGCGCTGTCCTCTTCCTGCGGCGTCCTCCTTCTTCTGTCGGCTCCTCTGCACAGTCATCTCCCAGCATAGAGATGAGTGTGCAGAGGAGCGGTGTCACAGCTAGGGCACAGCATCTGTGTGATTGCTGTGCCCTGGCTGTGTTAACCCTCTAAGTGCTGTGATCTCAGGGATCACAGCACTTAGAGTATCCAATCGTCATGGAAACGATCTCCAGAGACTACAACAAGGGATCAAGTGTCCTCTTGTTGTAGTCTCTGGGATCAGCGTCATGGTGCACGGTATGGCAATGATCTGTCATACAATTCACCAAGACTATGATCCCAGAGACCACAACAAGAGGACACTTGATCCCTTGTTGTAGTCTCTGGGATCAGCGTCATGGTGCATGGTATGGCAATGATCTGTCATACCGTGCACCGGACGCTGATCCCAGAGACTACAACAAGGGATCAAGTGTCCTCTTGTTGTAGTCTCTGGGATCAGCGTCATGGTGCATGGTATGGCAATGATCTGTCATACCGTGCACCGGATGCTGATCCCAGAGACTACAACAAGGGATCAAATGTCCTCTTGTAGTCTCTGGGATCAGCGTCATTGTGCACGGTATGACAGATCATTGCCATACCATGCACCATGACGCTGATCCCAGAGACTACAACAAGGGATCAAGTGTCCTCTTGTTGTGGTCTCTGGGATCATAGTCTTGGTGAATTGTATGACAGATCATTGCCATACCGTGCACCATGACGCTGATCCCAGAGACTACAACACGAGGACACTTGATCCCTTGTTGTAGTCTCTGGGATCAGCGTCGGGTGCATGGTATAACAGATCATTGCCATACCGTGCACCATAACGCTGATCCCAGAGACTACAACAAGGGATCAAGTGTTCTCTTGTAGTCTCTGGGATCAGCGTCATTGTGCACGGTATGACAGACCATTGCCATACCGTGCACCATGACGCTGATCCCAGAGACTACAATAAGGGATCAAGTGTCCTCTTGTTGTGGTCTCTGGGATCATAGTCTTGGTGAATTGTATGACAGATCATTGCCATACAGTGCACCATAACGGTGACCCCAGAGGCTGTAGGAAGAGGACACTTGATCCCTTGCTGCAGTCTCTGGATTGAGCAGTGGCGATCGAGCGTCGTGGGATCTTCATTGTGGACTACGTCGGAGGCGATCGAGCGTCGTGGGACCTTCGTTGTGGACTACGTCGGATCTTTTTATAATAAAGATGGAGTCCGAATTGTGTCTGTGTTTTTTTTTCAAATAAAAAGATTTTTCTCTGTGTGTATTTATTGACTATTTACCGTACTAGAGATTCCTAATGGCGGGTCTAACATTGGCCCTATATTATGAATCTCGGGCTTAGTGCCAGCTGCCAATAAAAAGCTGGCATTAACCCCTTTATTACCCAGTTAGCCACCGGCACCAGGGCAACTGGAAGAGCGTGGGTACAGCGCCAGAAAATGGCGCTTCAATGAATGCGCCATTTTCTGGGGCGGCTGTGGGCTGCAATTCGCAGCATGGGGGGCCCAGAACGCTTGGGCCTCTCTATGCTGAGGATTCCAGCCCCCAGCTGCCTAGTTGTACCTGGCTGGACCAAAAATATGGCGGAGCCCCACGTAATTTTTTTTCTAGAATTAGTTCTAGAAATTAAAAAAAAAAAAGGGCTTCGCTGTATTTTTGGTTCCAGCCAGGTACGACGAGGCAGCTGGGGGTGGGTGGCAGTCCGTAGCTGCCAAGTTGTACCTGGCTGGACCAGAAATATGGCGGAGCTCTATGTCATTTTTTTCTAGAAATAATTCTAGAAATAAAAAAAAAAATAGGCTTCGCTGTATTTTTGGTTCCAGCCAGGTATGACGAGGCAGCTGGGGGCTGGTGGCAGTCCGTAGCTGCCAAGTTGTACCTGGCTGGACCAGAAATATGGCGGAGCCCTATGTCATTTTTTTTCTAGAAATAATTCTAGAAATAAAAAAAAAAATAGGCTTCGCTGTATTTTTGGTTCCAGCCAGGTATGACGAGGCAGCTGGGGGCTGGTGGCAGTCCGTAGCTGCCAAGTTGTACCTGGCTGGACCAAAAATATGGCGGAGCTCTATGTCATTTTTTTTCTAGAAATTCAGGGGCACAGGTCCTAAAGGTTTATTTTTTTTAATAAACATTTATGTGCCATTGTTACCATCAAGGGTGTATGATTATGTTCATGGAGCTGAGGGGCATCATTTTAATGCAAGGTGTGTTGTGTGTATAAACACATGCATAGTAGTATATTCACATGAACCCATTATTGTTAAATGGTTCCTTGAAGCGTAATCTCTTATGGTACCGGCACACACCGCAATCTCGCCTGGCGATATGTGGCGATCTGACATGCGCGGTCACGTTTCTCGTGCCCGCCTCAGATCGCCGATGGTGGCTTCAGAATAAATGAGAGCTGCTGTTGTTCCCTGATTTCCTCGGGATGTCAGTTTTATGTGAGGAAAGAGTGAAGCTGCCACTGATTGGCTGCATGTCTCATGTGACATGGTCTGGGGGCACCAAAGGGGAATTTTGCACAGGGCGCAATTTAGCCTGAGGCCGGCCCTGATTGTGCCTCTATGCTGTCCTATTCTAGTTTTACATTCGAGTGTGGTTTCGCCCACGTACCACAATTTGCACGGGCATTCCAATAAGTAAATGACATGATCTGTCATACACGTAGCAAAATGACGGATTTTGAAAACCTCTCCCGTCTGTGGTTCAACAAGGAGTGGGTTGTTTGACAGATTTGCACCCGGTTTGGTGCTGCTCAAAAGTTTTTCCATTGATATCTATCTATACCTATATCTATCTCTATCTATCTATCTCTATACAAAACAGAAAAAAACGAAAAAAACTGCACAGCACTCACAGACTAATGTGAACTGGTGCCAGCAGGGACACTGGGCCATACAACTAGAAAAAAATTCTCTGCAGCACTCAGCTACTACCAATGTGCAAACATGCTAACAAGCGGTATATATTTGAGGAAAAAATTTAAAAACTTACGTTTTTTTCAAAAAACTCAAAATCTTATTTTTTTATTTTCTTGGGGTTCTTGGTACGCACATTGGCCAATGTCCGTTTGCTCATCAGCCGCGACAAGGCGACCCCAGGTCTGATGAGTCCTAACGCTGACATCCCTGTCCTCCTTTTCCTCCCTATCCCACTCTCAAGTGGGCGGACACCATCTCAACCTAAGACCACCTGTGGGTGATGAGGGTGCAAGTTGCAGTCATGGAGCCAGATTCTCCATTAGTTATACACAAAACAGAAAAAAACTGCACAGCACTCACAGACTAATGTGAACTGGTGCCAGCAGGGACACTGGGCCATACAACTAGAAAAAAATTCTCTGCAGCACTCAGCTACTACCAATGTGCAAACATGCTAACAAGCGGTATATATTTGAGGAAAAAATTTAAAAACTTACGTTTTTTTCAAAAAACTCAAAATCTTATTTTTTTATTTTCTTGGGGTTCTTGGTACGCACATTGGCCAATGTCCGTTTGCTCATATCTATCTCTATATCTATCTATCTATTTATCTATTTTATTTATCTATCTTCTTATCTATCTATCTATCTATCTCTATCTATTATCTATCTATCTCTATCTATTTATCTATCTATCTATTTATCTATCTATTATCTCGATCTATTTATCTATCTATCTATCTATCTATCTATCTATCTATCTATCTCTATCTATCTATCTATCTATCTATCTATCTCTATGTATTTATCTATCTATCTCTATCTATTTATCTATCTATCTATCTATCTCGATCTATTTATCTATCTATCTCTATCTATCTATCTCTATCTATCTATCTATCTATCTATCTATCTATCTATCTATCTATCTATCTATCTCTATCTATTTATCTATCTATCTCTATCTATTTATCTATCTATCTCTATCTATTTATCTATCTATCTCTATCTATTTATTTATCTATCTATCTATCTATCTATCTCTATCTATTTATCTATCTATCTCTATCTATTTATCTATCTATTTATCTATCTATCTCTATGTATTTATCTATCTATCTATATCTATCTATCTATCTATCTATCTCTATCTATTTATTTATCTATCTATCTCTATCTATTTATCTATCTATTTATCTATCTATCTCTATGTATTTATCTATCTATCTATATCTATTTATCTATCTATCTATTTATCTATCTATCTATCTCTATCTATTTATCTATCTATTTATCTATCTCTATGTATTTATCTATCTATCTATCTATATCTATTTATCTATCTATCTATTTATCTATCTCTATTTATCTATCTATCTATTTATCTATCTCTATCTATCTATCTATCTATCTCTATTTATCTACCTATTTATCTATCTATCTATCTATCTATCTATCTATCTATCTATCTACAGTGCCTACAAGTAGTATTCAACCCCCTGCAGATTTGGCTGGTTTGATAAGATGCCAATAAGTTAGAGCCTTCAAACTGCAAACGAGAGTAGGATTTATTAACAGAAGCATAAATCTTACAAACCAAAAAGTTCTGTTGCTCAGTTGAATTTTTATAAATTTTAAACATAAAAGTGTTGGTCAATTATTATTCAACCCCTATGTTTAATATTTTGTGGAATAACCGTTGTTTGCAATTACAGCTAATAATCGTCTTTTATAAGACCTGATCAGGCCGGCACATATCTCTGGAGCTATCTTGGCCCACTCCTCCATGCAGATCTTCTCCAAGTTATCTAGGTTCTTTGGGTGTCTCATGTGGACTTTAATCTTGAGCTCCTTCCATAAGTTTTCAATTGGGTTAAGGTCAGGAGACTGACTAGGCCACTCCAACACCTTGATTTTTTCCCTCTTGAACCAGGCCTTGGTTTTCTTGGCTGTGTGCTTTGGGTCGTTGTCTTGTTGGAAGATGAAATTACGACCCATCTTAAGATCCTTGATGGAGGAGCGGAGGTTCTTGGGCAAAATCTCCAGGTAGGCCGTGCTATCCATCTTCCCATGGATGCGGACCAGATGGCCAGGCCCCTTGGCTGAGAAACAGCCCCACAGCATGATGCTGCCACCACCTGTAGGGATGGTATTCTTGGGGTCGTATGCAGTGCCATCCAGTTTCCAAACGTCACGTGTGTGGTTGGCACCAAAGATCTCGATCTTGGTCTCATCAGACCATAGAACCTTGAACCAATCTGTCTCGGAGTCCTCCAAATGATCATGAGCAAACTGTAGACGAGCCTTGACATGACGCTTTGAAAGTAAAGGTACCTTACGGGTTCGTCTGGAATGGAGACCATTGTGGTGGAGTATGTTACTTATGGTATTGACTGAAACCTATGTCCCCACTGCCATGGGGACATAGCTTCCCGGAGCTCCTTCCTTGTTGTCCTTGGGTTAGTCTTGACTCTTCGGACAAGCCTGGCCTCGGCACGGGAGGAAACTTTCAAAGGCTGTCCAGGCCGTGGAAGGCTAACAGTAGTTCCATAAGCCTTCCACTTCCGGATGATGCTCCCAACAGTGGAGACAGGTAGGCCCAACTCCTTGGAAAGGGTTTTGTACCCCTTGCCAGCCTTGTGACCCTCCATGATCTTGTCTCTGATGGCCTTGGAATGCTACTTTGTCTTTCCCATGTTGACCATGTATGAGTGCTGTTCACAAGTTTGGGGAGGGTCTTAAATAGTCAGAAAAGGCTGGCAAAAGAGATAATTAATCCACACATGTGAAGCTCATTGTTATTTGTGCCTGAACTACTTCTTAATACTTTAGGGGGACCAAACAGAATTCTGGTGGTTTGAGGAGTTGAATAATAAATGAACCTCTGAATTAACTTTTAACGCTTAAAAAAAAAAAAACCAAACAAAAAATTTTTTTTGTGGCACTGCATTTCCCATTTCCAGGCTGATCTACAGTCCAAATGTCACAATGTCACAAAGATAATTTCGCATGTGTCAACCAGCTAAATCTGCAGGGGGTTGAATACTACTTGTAGGCACTGTATCTATCTATCTATCTATCCAATTATTGTACTATATTTGTTCTCTACTGTAATTACTCACTGTATTATATTTTCTGTACTCTAACCCCTACATTGTAAAGCGCTGCGGAATATGTTGGCGCTATATAAATAAAGCTTTATTATTATTATTATTATTATTATTATCTATCTATCCATCTCTATCTATCTATCTATCTATCTATCTTTATCTATTTATCTATCTATCTATCTCTATCTATTTATCTATCTATCTCTATCTATTTATCTATCTATCTATATCTATCTACATCTATCTATATCTATCTATCTATCTATCTATCTATCTATCTATCTATCTATCTATGTCTCTATCTATTTATCAATCTATCTATCTATCTATCTCTATCTATTTATCTATCTATCTCTATCTATTTATCTATCTATCTATCTATCTATCTATATCTATCTACATCTATCTATATCTATCTATCTATCTATATCTATATCTATCTATGGCGAAGCGGCCATTGAGAGCCGTTGCAGGGCCTCCCGCCCCGGTGACGACCGACGAGAGCCGAGCGACGTGGCCCAAAATAGAACTAAGGGCCTGCCCATGCATAGCTCTACTCAATGCGAAGTGAGGTGCTATGCTCATTGGTCGCTATGTGCTGGCGCCGACCAATCAGCATAGCGCCTTACTTACAGCTGTAAAGTTGAAACTCAAAGTCCTTCAGTTGTACTGCCACTGCGAACTTAATCCCTTATATACCAGTTCAGCGTTAACTCCACACTTTTTACTGTCTATTAGTACTGGCAGTGGTACATTAACCCCTTATATTCCCTTTTTGGTGTTATTTCTATAATACAGTGTGTAGTTGTAATGCCACTGCCAAGTTAACCCCTTATATACCATTTCTGCATTAAGTGCTTCCTTTGTAGTGTCTATTACTATTGGCAGTGCTACATTAACCCCTTGCACACCATTTTGGATATAATTTACACTGCTTAGTCTGTTGTGGGAGTGACGGTGGGACATTAAGGCTGCTTTCACATTACGATTTTCGGATTTCCGATGCTGTCCGATCAAAATCGGACAGCATCGGATCCGAATTTGGCCCCCATGCAGCCCTATGGGCATCGGACCGAATCGGATGTGCACTAAATGCCATCCGATTTGGTCCGATCCGATTCTGTCCGATTTTATTATCGGTGCAAAAATCGGAGCTTGCTCCGATTTTTGCATCGAACATAAAATCTGACAGAATCGGATCGGACCAAATCGGATGTCATTTAGTGCACATCCGATTAGATCCGATCCCTATAACATGGGGCCCTATGGAGAAGGGTCCGAGGAAACATCTGATGTCTCCTCGGACCCCGTTTTACTGTACTGAGCATGCTCAGTACAGTAAAACTGCTCCTAACTAGGAGCACAAGTGTTAAAAAAAAAAAGTTATTCTCACCTCTACACGAGCCCCCGCCGTCTTCCGCCATCTTCTTGGAGGCTCCCGGTGGCTCTCGCAGGCTGCCGGTGTCAGCAGAGGGCTTCCTCTACCTTATAGGACCTGCGGTGATGTCACAGTCATGTGACCGTGGGTTACCATGGTGAACCCGCGGTCACGTGACTGTGACATCACCGCAGGTCCTATAAGGCAGAAGAAGCCCTCTGCTGACACCGGCAGCCTGCGAGAGCCACCGGGAGCCTCCAAGAAGATGGCGGAAGACGGCGGGGGCTCGTGGAGAGGTGAGAATAACCTTTTTTTTTTTTTCTTTTCTTCACCCCGCAGGGAACGATTTTATGCCGGAATCGGGTGACTATTTGGCACCCGATTCCAGGCATCAGAAGGGAGCCGATGCTGTCCGATTTATATCGGACAGCATCGGCTCCCTAAAAATCGTAATGTGAAGGTAGCCTAACTCCTTCAATCACCTTTTTGATATCATTATAAGTTCCTACTTTAATAGAGTCCTGCCAGTCGGACATTAACCCCTTCTAAACCTGCACTATATTGGTACCCTGACAGTTTGGACTACATCGGCTACTAAGTCATACATCTGACGTTAAAGTCTATTTTTAATTGGTTGTAATACAGATTGATTTCTAATTACAAGTACATACACTCACTATAAGTAACTCTTTGCCACTTAAAAATATACAGAAATTTCCATTTACTCTTCCTACAAAAATTAAACATAAAATCATGCTATTGTACATGTATATACTCTCTCTATTCATATCTTCCTTAACAAACATATTCTACTTCACATTGCATTGTGATTACATTTGCTAACATGAGCTCTGAGAAATCTGCTGACTTGGCCAAGAAAGCGCCTGTGCCTGCACCAAAGGCTAAGAAGCGCAGCACGGAGAGTGCTGAAGACAGGCGCATTCGATTGGACAAAAAGAAGGCTGCATATTACAAACGCATTGCCAAGGAGTCTCCTGAAGAGAGAAGCTTGAGATTAATAAATAAAGCTCTGGCAGCCCGGGAACGTCGCAGAAACATAAGTTCTGGCTGTATGAAATATGATGACGTGGCCAAGAAAGCGGCATTTGCTACACCGAAGCGTAAGGAGCGCACCACCGAGATTGCTGAAGACAGACGCATTCGATTGGAGAAAGGGAAGGCTGCGTATTACAAACGCATGTGCAACGAGTCTCCTGAAGAGAGAAGCCAGAGATTGAAAAATAATGCTCTGGCAGCCCGGGAGCATCGCAGAAAGAGCAAGTTAATGCAGCAAGTCATACCTTCTCCCGATCTCACCGCTTCCAGCTCAACAGCCGTTGAATTGCCGCATACTGAACATCCTTTACCACCGGCCAAGTGTGCACGTAAGCGAAAACACTGTGCTGCCGAGACGACATATGACAAACAGGCTCACAGCAACAAAGTTCAAATTGCTTTAAAAGCACGTATCAGTGTGGAGTCTCCTAAGTCCAAACAACTCTGCTTACACAATTCTGTTGCGGCACAACACCGACGACGCGCACGCACTGCTTCCATCTCTACATTCAGACAGCCTCAGCTTCATATACCATCTACATCCTCATTCATCGAATGTGTGGAACCTGAAGCAGTGCAACGTCTAATATATTGTTGGCCTACATAAAAAATATAATATTTTGTTGCCTCCTACTGTCCTTATACATCCCATTGGTTTTACCGATGATGACAGTTCCATTGTAGAGCACAGCTGTGGTCCAATGACATATACATGTCAATATTGTGAGGCACTACATTTTCATGCTGAAATGCCATGTGATCAAAATTATACACTCTGCTGTCACAAGGGCAAGGTCCAGATACCTATCCCTGAATACCCTGAGGTATTCAAGCGTTTACTTAAAGGAGAAAGTGAGTACAGTCGTAATCTCATGGACAACATCCGAGCCATCAACAGCTCTTTTGCTTTCGCCTCCATGGGTGCCAATATTTCTCCACCACCTGGACATGGCCCTTACTGTTTCCGCTTACATGGCCAAATCTACAATCGCACTGGCACACTACATCCGGCAGATGATCAAGTTCCAACGTATGCTCAACTTTACATCTTGGATACTGCTACAGCCAACGAACAACATTTGCAATGTCAACCAAATTTACAATGCCATCCAACTTTAATGAGTATTATTGCTCTTCAATTAGAAAACATCAATCCTTTTGTAGCTGCATACAAAATGCTCCGTGACGTGGAACAGGAAGAACAACAAAAGGCTGAAAGAAATGGCACTGTCATGCCAAATATTACGATGGCACTTAAACAAGACCGCAGTCAAGACCCTCGACGCTATAACAATCCTACTGTCAACGAAGTAGCTGTTGTATTTGAAATTAACAATGGGGAGCCACCATTCAACCGAGATATATTAATCCATTTAAAAGCCGATCCACAAAATCCTTTGGCTCCAAAGACACAACAGGTCAGCATTCTTCACAGTAACTTGGATGCGTTACTCTATCCTTTATTTTTCCCTTACGGAGAACAAGGGTGGCATGATGGACTGAAGCATCAAGGAAAAAGTGAACGCAGGGTTACACAACTCCAATATTACTGTTATGTGCTGTCTGTCCGCAATCAGTTTAATCCCGTTTTGAATGGTGGAAAATTGACACAGCAGTATTTAGTTGATGCTTATGTGAAAATTGAGGCCACTCGACTGAATTTTATCTGTCAACACCAGTCAGATTTAAAAGTCGAGGATTATTGCATACTTCAAGAGCATCTCATCAACAAATCCATTCAAAAAGGCATTCCCATTGGCAGAACTGTCATTCTACCATCATCTTTCGAAGGCAGTCCCAGAAATATGCAGCAGCGTTATCAAGATGCCATGGCTATAGTCACTAAATTTGGTCGCCCAGATCTATTTGTCACCATGACATGTAATCCCAAATGGAATGAAATCACTAACAATTTGGAACCATGGCAGCGTGTGGAACACAGACCAGATTTGGTAGCACGGGTCTTCAGAATTAAACTTGAAGCACTGTTAAAAAACATTAAAAATGGCTTATTTGGAAAAGTTTGCGCCATGGTTCATGTAATTGAGTTTCAGAAACGTGGGCTACCTCATGCTCACATTTTGATAATTTTGGTTGCCACCTCAAAATTACGCACAGAGATTGAAGTTGACAATACTGTTTGGGCTGAAATACCAGATCCTATCACCTACCCTCAGCTTCATAAGATCGTCATGCAACACATGATTCATGGTCCCTGTGGAGAACTGAGGCCAAATTCACCATGTATGCATCTTGGGAAGTGTAGCAAAGGTTTCCCCAAACAATTTCAGGATTCGACTGTCATCGCAAAGGATGCCTATCCGACGTATCGACGAAATACAGGACCATCATTTGAACACCATTCCGTCATGATTGACAATTCATGGGTAGTTCCTTATAATCCTTTCTTACTACTCAAATATAAGTGTCATATCAATGTGGAAGTTTGTGGCTCCATACAAAGTGTCAAATACTTATTTAAATATGTATATAAAGGACATGATAAAGCAAATCTGGAAATTTGCCAGACAAGCATCCAACATGATGAAACACATCAATTTATGGATTCCCGTTATGTTAGTGCACCTGAGGCAGCTTGGCAGATATTTGCTTATCCCATGCACAAACAATCGCACAGTATTATTCGCCTGGCCGTACATCTGCCTCATTCTCAACAACTCTATTTTCATGAGGATGACTCCGTAGCCAACATCAGACACAAGCTACATAACAATTCCACTCTTATGGGCTATTTTGAGCTTAATAAGAAGGACCCAACTGCTCATACTTATTTATATCGTGAAATACCAGAACACTACGTTTGGATAGAAGGTTCTTGGCAACAGAGAAAGCGAGGAGGTGCTTCTGTAATTGGAAGAATGTATACCGTAAGTCTCAGAGACCAAGAACGCTACTATTTGCGGTTGTTGTTGCTGCATGTCAAAGGTGCCACCAGTTTTGACAGCATTAAAACGGTTCATGGAGTTACACATCTAACTTTCAAAGACGCTGCCTTAGCTCTTTGTTTATTATTTGATGACAGTTTGTGGAGAAATACCTTACTTGATGCTTGCATTTTGAACATGCCTGCACAGCTACGTGATATGTTTGCCTACATTTGCATTTTTGGCCCTCCTGCTAATCCACTGGAGTTGTGGCTTGAATTTAAAGAACACTTCATTCAAGACTATTGCCATAAACATCACTCAAACACGGAGGAGTGTGCGAATTGTGAAGGATATGCAATGACAGATATCCAAGAAATTTTGAGAAGTCATGGCAAAAAATATACTGAATTTAACTTACCACGCCCTGTCAGGAAACAACAACTTCCACAACAATTTGATCAAGACGATGAGTTAAGAACAGCTGCTGAGATGAAAGCAACTCTCAATCCTCAACAACCTTTGGCTTATGAGGCTATTATTCAAGCATTAGAAGACACTACTGCAACACCAAAGTGCTTCTTCATTGACGGTCCTGGTGGCAGTGGAAAAACTTACCTTTACCATCTACTTCTACATCAACTAAGGGGAGAAGGAAAAATGGTGTCACCTGCTGCCACTACAGGAATTGCAGCCAATATGCTTGAAGGAGGAAGAACAATTCATTCTCTTTATGGAATACCAATACCTGTGAATGAAACATCGGTTTCCAGGATAAAAAATGACACGGATGCAGCTTATGATTTGCAGAACACTGAACTCTTTATTATAGATGATGCACAATGGTCTCAAAGTATGCATTGCATGTCATTGAAAGACTGTTACGTGATGTTATGACCAAAAAAGTTACCAACAAAGAAAAGACACCTTTTGGAGTAATTGTACTTGGAGGAGACTTTCGACAATGTCTTCCTGTCATTCCTCATGGCACAAGAACAGATATTGTAGAGAGCTGTTTAAAATATTCTACACATTGGCCAATTTTCAATCCACTCCCGCTTATTAACAACATGCGCTCTATTGATCCGGAATACAGCACTTGGTTGCTTAAACTTGGTAATGGTGAGCTGTCCAATGAATATAATCTTGGAGATGATGTCATCGAGATTCCTCCAGATATGGTGTGCACTGGGTCTTTAATACATGAGATCTTTGGAGACAACATTAACATTGATGTCAATAACAACGAGAGTATCAATATCGTTGCTTCTCATGCTATCCTATGTCCTAAGAATGACGACGTCGATTTTGTTAATTCCAAAGTCATGGACTGCTTGATTGGTGAGTACACAGACTATATGAGTGAAGATTCTATTGATGCGGAGGACTGTGATGATTCAGAACAATACCCACCTGAATTTTTGAATTCACTTACACCTACTGGAATGCCTCTACATCATCTCAAAATTAAAGTTGGCACCATTGTCATGCTGTTACGCAACCTGAATACCAGGAAATGTCTGTGCAATGGTACTCGGCTCATTGTAACTGCATTGTTTCCAAACATGATCCAGGCTAAAGTTATTACCGCCTCAGCAGCAGGACAGGTGGTATTCATTCCACGTATTGATTTATGTCCATCAGAGACTGCATTACCATTCAGATTAAGAAGACGACAATTTCCCATCAAGGCAGCGTTTGCAATGACCATCAATAAATCGCAAGGGCAAACTCTCAATCGAGTTGGGATATATCTCCCGGAACCACCTTTTGCCCATGGTCAACTGTATGTGGCCTTTTCTAGAGTCAAGCAACGCTGTAATGTCAAGGTCAAAGTGCTCAATTCACCACTCCAAGGACAATTACTGCCTGATTCTCCTAAGGTCTTTACACACAATATCGTGTACAAAAATGTTTTACGTTAAGCTTTTTCTTTTTTTTCATACTGTTCTGATACTTTTTTTACAAAAACCACAAAATCTACAAAAAAATTAGTTTAGTTATATTTCTAAAGATATTAATTACATGGTTATTATATAGCCATGTTATATTATATAGTTATTTTTGGGGAGATTAAATCCCCTTTTGTACAGAATTTATCATATATATATATATATATATATATATATATATATGTGTATATATATATATATATATTTATTTATCATATATATATCTACTCTATAATTGCCGTAGGCAAAATCGTGTCGGACCCGAAATCGTCGTGGCTTTGTCACTATGTGACGTCACCACGAGCGAAGCATTGGCCACTACGAGTCGTTAGCCTGCGCGAGCAATGGCCGTGAGGCCATTGCGAGTCGCTGGCTGAGAGCGAGCAATGGCCGCGAAGCGGCCATTGCGAGTCGCTGGCCGAAAATAGAACCAGAGGCTCGGCCACAAAGTTAGCGATTTACCGCTCATGTAGCGCGAGTCGCTGCCTGAGCGGTAAATCGCTAACTTTGTGGCCGAGCCTCTGGTTCGATTTTCGGCCAGCGACTCGCAATGCCCGCTTCACGGCCATTGCGAGCACACAGCCCCAATAAGTATTCAACCCCCTCAAAAAGTATTGAACCCCCCCAAAAAGTATTGAACCCCCCCAAAAGTATTGAACCCCCCAAAAAGTATTGAACACCCCCCAAAAAGTATTGAACCCCCCCAAAAAGTATTGAACACCCCCCAAAAAGTATTGAAGCCCCCCAAAAAGTATTGAACCCCCCAAAAAAGTATTGTACCCCCCCAAAAAGTATTGAACCCCCCAAAAAGTATTGAACCCCCCCCAAAAAGTATTGAACCCCCCCCAAAAAGTATTCGCACCCCCCAAAAAGTCCTCACACCAGCTATAACTACTATAATCAAATTAATGCACGTTCTAGAATCCCGATGCATTTGCATCGGGCTCACAGCTAGTAATATATATATATATATATAGATATACAGATGAACACACATTTAGTATGAGATCATAGATGTGTATCATCCAAATTTTACAATTTGGTGATAGAAACCATCATATTATGTTCCAGAATTTTGCTATATTTTTTTTACAGGGAGAGGTTTTTGTGAACAGCTAAGAGATGGGTGGGATGGCTGTTCACACACATCTCCATCTCAAGGTGTGTTCACTATATATAGATAGAGAGGGACATATCTAAATTGAGATTTACCTTTGACTCCAGCATTTTTTAGCTATTTGTGGATGTTTTTTTTTTTAAATGTAACATTTCTACATTTGCTGCCTTAAGGCTCACCTACAGCACACTTGCCGTAATTTTCATGCAATGTGCATGGAATTTGTAGTTCACTTGCAGTGGATGCAGACAACGTGGTTGCGGCTGTTTCAGCCACAATAACTGCAGTGACCTGTGGTTTGTTAGTGGCTGTATTTCCTGCATCTGCCGTAGCCATGTTTGCTCCATTTACCGCAAGTTTACTGCAAATTCCTTAGTTGTGTTATGGAAATTGCTGCAAGTCTGTTGACGGTAACTCCTTAGGTGTCAGGTGTGGAAATTTTATTTTTTACATCCACATCCTTTTTAAATAGATGAAAAACGCTGCTGTTAAATAAATAAAAATATTCATAATTCGGAATTAGTTAGATTAGGACCCACCAGACGTAAGGGCATCTTGATGCGATTGGTGGGCTGACACAAACTGGCTAATACGCAGAATATCAATATTGATTTGTCAAATCAAGCTATTGACACATTAACAAGTATTGTTACTTTGTGTTCCAAGACCCTTACATCATAATAGTTCAATTTTCCAAAAATGATATCAACCATACAATTATATGTAGTTGATGGAAAGATATCATGGAATTATTGGATTATTAGTTAAAACTATTTTTAAATAAAGGAAATACGTATTCTAGACTCCCGATTCTTTAGAATCGGGCTCACAGCTAGTCAGCAATATTTGAGCAGTTCTTTCTGATTCTTTTAAATTGATTCACTGGTATATTTTTAAGCCATTTACCATAATGGCCACTGCTAAAATCAATAAAGGAATTCTTATCCACCATTTTAAAGTGCGTTTTTGTGCATATCTGAGATTTTTCAATAAAAACCGTTAGATGCAAAAAATTAATAGTATTTATATGAGTTGTGACCTCAAAAGACAATCCCCATCTATTATTTAAAATTATTCCTAAAAAAGTATTAAAATCTGCCTTCTCTCTGTCCCAGATTATAAATAAGTCATCGATAAATCTTTTATAAAATATAAAGCCATTTTTATAAATATTATTAAAAAAAGAAAAGAAAAGAAATTATTATTTAGAATAAAATCCAAACCATCTAAAATGAATTCTACCATTTCCGGATCAAGATCTTTGTCTTTCTTTAAATAATGTTCAATAAAAAGGGAAATGGAGCGCACATAGAGTAATTTCCTTTTGTACAAATAACCTCAGTGCCCCCCTTTAGTGGAAGGACTCACCTGATTTGGTTGTGCAAGTCACAACCAACTAACTCCGCTCTCCCTTATGGTCACAGCAGGTGCCCAGCAAGAGTAAGGATCCAAAGGGTTAACAGAAAGTGCTGGGTTTCATAGATCCACCGCGCTGACCTCCAGTGAAGACAAACAGAGTGATGTATAAAACTCTGTTTAATGGGTAATTTGCCTACCGGTTTCGTGATTTCAGTTATCACTTCATCAGGGCATCAAGAGCAGCAGTATTAACAAGATATATATACACACAACAACATTATATGACTCCACCCTTCAATTGTGATGGTGTTTCCTGTGGGAACGCCCCCTTCACACATGCAGGGTGGATAATATCTATTAAAAGACATATCAATAACAATAATTCATTAAAAACACCACATCTATTACAAAAAACACTCTTCAATTCACAAATTAGATAAAAATGCACCAAGATCCACATGGGATTCAATCCGGCACCTCCAAAACTAAAAGCTCATAGAGTCAGCATTAGATCACTAAGCCATTCATACAGGTAGAAAAACTCACTAAATGTATGTAGGGAGAACATACCTACTGGGGAGTTAGAAAAGATATATCTGTTATATGACCCCACCCATTCAGGTATGAAGGTAGCTCCACTAGGAACGCCACCCTCAAACCCGCTGGGTGGACAACATCCATTAAAAGGCATGTAAATACAAAATAATATAATCTATATAACATTAAAACACCACACATGAAGAAAACATAAAAACCTCTCTAAATCATAAAATTAAAAAATAGTATAAAAATGCACAATGATCCACAGGGGATTCAATCCAGCGTTTCCAAAACTATAAATTCACAGGGCAAGCATTAGACCACTTGGCCATTGAAGGTGTTAGAAAACTTATCTCAGTGATAATATGTGAAGAGAACCTACCTATTAGGAGTTTGAATATTTATTATTAAAGGGGACCTGTTTTCTATTATGATTCCCCATTATCTGATGGGCTTATAACTTAAAAAAAATAAAAAATAATAATTTTTTCTTTTTTTAAATACATGTATACCTTTATATCAATAAAAACAAAAAAACTGAAGTTCAAACCCTGGACTCCAAAACTTGTGTTTCCATTAAAAAATCAATTATCCACTAAGCTATAGGGGTGCTCACACTTAAGACAATTTAAAGCTAGTCATGAATGATATCTTCACCATTAACTGTATACACTAATAGCAGTATCAATTGGTACCAACCACAGGGGAGGGATAAAAATAGTATCATCATTCTAGCATACCCCTATATATATATACACATACACTAGTAACATGCACATAATGAGACAATTTTTATTAGATTGATTAGAATAGGTCACTCACCTCATTCAAACCACCCGGCTGGAGGGTCTTTAGTTTGAAGATCCAGTAAGTCTCCCTCTTTGCTGGCCGGTCTAATCTATTTGTGTTATTAAATGGTATATGATCTATGGGTGTGATTGTAAACTTCATCTCACCACCATGTATTTCCGTACAATGTCTAGACAATCCATGGTGAAGCAATCCTTTTTTAATATTATACCTATGTGAATTTAACCGTTTGTGTAACTCCTGAGAAGTTCTACCCACATACTGTTTGTTGCATATACATTGGATAAGGTATATGACATAATCAGTCTGGCACGTTATTCTGAATGCAATCTTGTATTTTTTTTGATCATCGTTTTGAGCATGAAAGGTGGTGACTTTATGGCCTATTATTTGGCAGCATTCAAAAAGTGCCAAGTTTCAAAGAATGCCATAAATAAGTTTGCATACATTGGGGCCACCCTCGACCCCATAGCAGTTCCCCTTATCTGCTGGTATATGACATTATCAAATTTGAAGAAATTGTTCTCCAAAATAAATCTCATACTTTGTATCAAAAAGTTAACCCTTTGGATCCTTACTCTTGCTGGGCACCTGCTGCGACCATAAGAGAGAGCGGAGTTAGTTGGTTGTGACTTGCACAACCAAATCAGGTGAGTCCTTCCACTAAAGGGGGGCACTGAGGTTATTTGTACAAAAGGAAATTACTCTATGTTCGCTCCATTTCCCTTTTTATTGTAGATATTTGAGGGTCGTTTGAAACCTCTTCCCTGGAAGCTGCACAGAGTATCCTGACATTATGGATTATTTTCAGCATAGGTTATCCTCTAGAGAGAGACTGATCATCCAGTCTATCGGTCTAGGGAGCCTCTATGAGGATACATATGTGCAGAATGAACAGACCTTTACTAAAGAGGAAACATTGTTAATGAGGGGAACTTTCAATAAATTGGAGAATTTACTGAAGGATGAAGTTCATTATCAGTTGGATGCACGTATTCTGTCCATATATATGGACGAGAAATTATGTCCAAGGGGACTAAGAGTGGAACGAAAATCGCCATTTCCACACGATGTTAAATTTACTGATGAATGGGACTGTATTTTGAAAGAATGTATGTTTGATTTATTGGGGTGCCTTTTTCAGAAGAGAATAAGATTGGTTGATGTTTTCGTGGATAGGATTACTGCTGTATCTGAGGAGTTATTGAATTTCAGTAATCATCCTGAGTTCAATTCTGATATTGCTAGTAGAATTTTGAGGTTAGAGCAGGAGATTATAGCAAAAAAAATCTAAGATACTGCAGAGGGATAGGGAGGACATGAAAACCTCCAAAAAAACAAAGGAGGAAATGACTGTGCCTAAAAATCCCCCTGCCAAAGAGGCGCATCCCACTCAAGTGCTCACTGAGGAGGTGGCCACTATTACCAGCTCCTGATCCGATGGAGATCCCCACCCCAGATCCAGATCAGGTTGTGGTCACCCCACCCGTCAGTGAGCCTAATATAAAGAAAAAAACAACTAAAAGAAAGAAGGAAGAAGAATCTAAAAATGCAGTCATGGAGGAAGAGAGAGCTGAGAATAAGTCAGGGGAAGGGGAGACTTCTGGAAGCGGTGAGCTTCCCTCACCCCCAAATAGAAATATACCAGCTCAAAGTGCACCTGTGGGGGCGTGTCCTGATGTGGAAGGGGGCGTGTCCTGATGTGGAACATGGAGGATGCATAGAGAGAGAGCTCCTCCGGTGGTGTCTGATTATCCTGGATTTAACAGCAAAATAACGTCCCTACTCTGTCATCTTGGTCAGGTACCAGTTCAATGGACTCCTGAGCTGCCCGGACCGGGATCCAGAGGCTACAGAACCCCGCAGAAAACAACTGATTCCCTTGTGACTGAATGCCCTGTGGCTGCTTCTGGAGGCTCTAAAATGGCACCTGGCCACTACACTGCTCCTGCTGCCGGCTGCACAATCCTTGACATCCTGGCTTCATAACTTAGCAAATCTCACCCATAGAGCCTCAGGTGAATTGGCACATCATCCCTGGGTGAGGTACAGGAGATATTTCTGCCCTAAAGAGAAGTCTGTTCTACATCTACACCTGATTTCTCACTTTCCCCATCCTGCACATGGCAGTGCTGCCTGGAGAGCTGGAGAGCTTCCCCTGAGCTCAGGAATTGATTTACCCACTTTGCAGGGGAGCTGAAGGAAAGGGTAAGAGCACACAGGTGTACTTCTGCTGCTGGGTGGACAAAGCAGGGGCACTGGAGCAGAACTCTTACACCGGTGACATATACCTTATAGCACTGCACTAGTTGGATGAATTTTCTCATACTTAGAAGGCCAGATGATAATCTGGAACACTCTGTGAGTGGAGATAGGGAAGACCCGGTGATTGCCAGTGATATATTGTGAAGGGTGATAGGAGCCCAGGGAGAGTAGCCTGGAGATTAACCCTTTGCTTCATCTCCTTTTGTGACTGTGACAAACTCACTCCATCCCCCCTGTTGGAGTAACTATAAGGGCTTGGGCTGCCTGAATAGCTGCCTGTCACTAAACAGTAAACAAGAACTGCAAATGTGCCTGCATTAACTCCTGGCCTCCTGGTACAACATTCTAGGCTGAATTCCATTCTTCACAGCATTCCTCCTCTACCTACCAGAAGACTTAACAGCTAACAAGGCATTAACACTTAAGTGGCTGGCACCTGCAGATTCACAGTTCGCCTGTAGAACCACAGCAGTTGGGAAAATAGTCATTGTCCATGGGGAATTGAGCCTTTGCATGCACAGGACACTGAAACTTGTATGAAAATAACACATATAGCTCTGGATGTGAACAACATTACAAGCTTTATTAACTGACTTTAGCTTTGTATCTGTACACCTTCGGTGACCATAAAACTATGCATAACCTAAAATTGAAAACACCCAGCAGAGAGTATCTTTCCCCTGTAGACTGTTTCTCCAGCTAACTGTAAAGCAGTGCTCTTGGGCTATACTCCCTGGATCATAACGCACATCGCCTTCTGAGCTTCCATTAGAAAACCGACCCTGCCCTGTCGCTCTGGTGAGGTACTTGATCGCTGCACTCTTGAGATGCTCAGAACGGGCTCCAGAAATCGCGGAGCCCCGCAGAAAGTCACTGACTTTTTTACGTCTGATAGTCCCACTGCTGCTATTAGAAACTCCAAAATGGCACCTGCAGCGGCCTCTAGCTCTCGCATGGATCCTGGAGTGGTTCACGTGGCGAGGCTGTTAGCCGGTCTCCTAGAGGACTACAAGAGGACTCTACCCCCATCACTTATGGGGCTCTGCGGGGGCTCCTCGAGGACCTTCGTTCCTCAATACAAGCTGATATTAGAGACATTGTGGGGGAAATGAGAGCTGACATGTCGGCTTTGGGTGAACGTACTGGCCGGATTGAAGAGAAAATGTCTGAATTTGCGGGGGCTCACAATGAACTGGCAGATAGCCATCACGATCTGTCACAAGATATAAGAGCCATGAGAGCGAAAATGTGGGACCTTGATGACAAACTTCGTCGGGGCAATCTAAAGGTCAGAGGTATTGCTGAAGTGGAGGGTGAGGAGGACCTGATCGCTACTGTGATGCCTTTTTTACAACACATACTCCCCACAGCTGCCCCAGCGAGCCTAGAGATTGAACGGGCATAAGGCTTCCACGTTCAAAAAAGGCTCCCAAAGATGTACCCAGAGATGTAATGATCCATTTAGCTACTCCTAAACTACGTGACCCTCTGTTGCATACTTTGAGAAAGCACCCTCCCTCAGAAGCTCCGTATACAGCGTGGTCCCTCTTTCCGGATCTTTCACCTGGCACCCTCGCGAGGCGGGGGACTTTGCCCCCTACTGTTCAGCCCTGAGAGACCGGGGCATTACCTACGCATGGGGATCACCTGTAAATGTTTCATTTCGCTATAAGGGATCTCGCCATCTCTTCTCTTCCCCATCCAAGATGAAATCCGCGCTGCTGGACTGGAACCTTATGATGAAGGGAGGCTCTCCTTCTGCCGGCTCGACTACACGACATGATCGGGGAGAACGTACCCCTCCACTCTTTGACTCAGGACAGAGATGAGTATATGCATGTCCTAGGATGATGGTCGCCGCCGGGGGACTTTGTTTTGTTTGATTTTCTCTCCACAGCCTTGAGGACCTTCTGATGACATCTTGAGTCCTGAGTGACTGTTTAAGGCCCTTGAGTGCATTATACCCCCAATGCTCCTGGCATTCCTCTTTCACCCTGTGTGGGGGAGGCGCTGAGGAGTCTCAGAGTACCCTCAAGGGGGTCTCTTCTTACTCTCAGTTTTTTCTTTCTTCATATTAATTGTTAGTTAGTTAATACTCTGTGCTAATAATTCTGTGCTTGTCTTCCTATGATTATCTTTCTCTCCTTTCATTGACCAATACTTTGTCAATCTATTTCTGCATTTCTTACATCTCCTTTTCATTTCTTTTCCTTTTATTTCTCCTGCTTGAAATTCTGTCAACCTTTCCTCATCTTCTCGCTACGACTCCTAGCTATCAGGCCTCTATTCTCTTTCTACTTCTGTACTCTCACTTCTCCCTCCCTCTTGTTGTCCCGCTCTTTCTCACCCTTCTTCCTCATCCTTGTTTTTATAGGATACTGAACTTAATTGTTCCTAAGTCTATTGTTGAATTTGTGCATTTACCCAGGGTGTTTTAATATACACGTTGATTAAGTGATCAGATGTATTGTGCTTGAACCTACTCTTTGCCCTTTTCTTTACCTTGTTATTCTCTACTTGGAATCCGTCCCTACCAATTCCCGAAACTTGGGAGCTTTATTGGATAATACTTGGGACGAGTGTTGATAGCTCTACTGCTTGCGTGGGGCTCTGTGATCACTGGAGGAGGAGCATCCTGCACCCACCTTGTTAGTGTCTCGTGTTTTTCTTTATCATGAGCTTTCAGTGTGTATCGATAAATGTTAACGGGTTGAACTCCCGAAAAAGCGTTCTTTAGTGTGGCAGCAGCTCATTAAAATGAAAGCTGAAATCTTCCGTATTCAAGAAACTCACCTTTTAGCACAGGATAACTATAGAATGAAATCTCTACAATTTGCTATACAATATTTTGCCAATGCCCCTAACAAAAAATCTGGAGTTGCAATTTTTGTACATAGATCTCTCGCTTTTCAGCTAATTGAAACAACAATAGACCCACAGGGTCGTTATTTGGTGGTCCAGGCCCTGATTAATGGAAAGCTGTTTACACTCGTTTCAGTGTATGGGCCGAATAAAGGCCAACTGAAATTTTTTCGTGCTCTGTTCACAAAGCTGGACTCTTTGTCGAAGGGATGCCTCCTTGTGGTGGGGGGGGATTTCAATCTCCCGGTACACAGAAGGTTGGACTGCTCGGGACCTTCCTTAAGCCGGGGTGAGATGGGGGGTTGTTATGCACCCACCACCTTCATGATATCTGGCGGTATGCTCATGGGGAAGAGAGGGATTACACGTATTTCTCACCTAGATTTCAATCTTATAGTCGGTTAGACTACTTTCTGGTGGGAGACTCTCTTCTTCAAAAGTGTCGAAATGCCTCTATAGGGCACATTACGTGGTCTGACCATGCCCCCATCATGTTGCAGGTCGAGGACGCCCTTCAGGTTCCCCCGACTCCTTCTTGGAATTTGAATGAATACCTGCTGTGCTCTCCTGCTGGTGTGGCGCACGTTGAGTCTCAACTTGAGCATTACTTTTTAACTAACACTTCTCAAGATACTGACCCAGAAATTTTATGGTACGCCCATAAGGCGGTTATTAGGGGTCACTTCATACAGATGGCAGCCAGGGCCAAACGTGAAAGAAATGAGCAGATGGGGACTCTCACAAAAAAGATAGCAGTTTTAGAGGCCCAACACAAGACTACCCCCACCCAGCAAATTACATGTGAATTAGGTGAGACCCGCCGAGAGTTACGCTCTTTACTCCTCTACAAAGCGGAATTCCACCTGAAAAAACTAAAGGCCCGTTTCTATGGTATGGGAGACAAAGCGGGTAGGCTAGGAGGATCCAAAAAAAGAGAGAAGCCACGAAGATTGACCATATCCTAGATCCTAGGGGAGAGAAGATTAGAAATCCCATTGACATTGCGGGCCAATTTAGAGAATACTACTCGTCACTTTATAATCTGAAAGAAGATTCTGACATCCCACAGCCATCGCCTGCGGCGATGGAATCCTTTCTTGCTCCGGCCCATCTTCCAAAGCTGACTGCTCCACAACTGGCACGTTTAAACGCGCCTTTCACAGAGGACGAGATTGCCTTGGTTGTCAACTCTATGAGAAAGAACTCGGCCCCAGGTCCAGACGGTTTCTCGTACCGCTATTATACGACCTTTTTGAAGCAAATCCTCCCACATTTGCTATCTCTCTTCTCCTTCTGGAGGGAAGGGGGATGGATACGGCCAGAGGGACTGGAGACGACAATCTTGGCAATACCGAAACCTGGGAAGATTCCCAACGTACCGGCTAATTTTCGTCCCATTGCTCTATTGAATGGAGACTTAAAAATTTACGCTAAGCTATTGGCGTCAAGACTCTTGGAGGTGCTACCCTCTTTGGTCGGTCCGGAGCAGGTGGGTTTCATCCCGGAACGGCAGGCGTCGGACGGCACGAGGCAATTGTTGATATACTAGAGGTCCTGGAGAGGAGGGGGGACCCCAGTGCGCTCATTTCGTTAGACGCCGAAAAGGCGTTTGATAGGGTGCACTGGGGGTACCTGGAGGTGGTCTTGGACAGCTTTGGGATTATTGGCAGTTTTAAAAAGGCAGTGTTAGCTCTCTATACTTCCCCCACAGCAAGGGTCAGGGCTTCTGGCTTCCTGTCGGGTTCCTTCCCTATCACGAATGGTACCCGCCAGGGATGTCCTCTGTCACCGCTAATCTTTGCTCTAGTAATGGAGCCTTTGGCGGCCAGAGTGAGGCAGGACCCTATGATTTCGGGCTCTTGCATGGGAAAGATAGAACACAAAATCGGGTTATATGCGACGATGTGATTTTCATTTGTATGAACTTGCTGGTCACCGTTCCAAGGATTATGGCTCTACTGGATGAGTTTTCGGCAGCCTCCTACTATAAATTAAATACATCTAAATCTTTGCTGTATCCTATCCAAGTCCCTTCGGGGCAGATGGCTGAGCTGAGAGCGCGTTTCCCCTTTCAATGGTCTCCTAAAGGTATTCTGTACCTGGGAGTCTGGATCGCACACACCAGCAGGATAGTACACCATAACTTCGAGGTTCTGACTCGCACCATAAGGGAGGGACTTGCCTCCCATAAAGGGCTGTTTCTATCATGGGTTGCCAGAATAAATATAGTCAAAATGACGTACCTTCCAAAAATCTTATATGTGCTTAGGTGCTTACCGCTGATGGTCCCTAAACGTTTGATTGCAACTTTGCAATCACTTTTGACTTGTTTTATTTGGAACCACAAACTGCATAGAGTCGGTATGAGGGTGCTCTCTCTTCCCCTGCGACTGGGGGGCATGGGAGTCCCATGTCTGGCATCTTATTATGCGGCAACTCACCTTTCTGTGGCTAGTCTTTGGTGGGCGGACGCGCACCAACCTTTGTGGATGCAAATCGAGAAGTATTATGCTCCTCGTGGATCCACTAAACTTTTACTCGAGATGATCCTTCTACAACGATCGGCAGATTCTAACCTTCTCGGGGCTATGTCAGCTCTATTGAGGGCTTGGCGGCAGCATGCACGCTCCTTGTTAGCCTTCCTTTTCCGCGACATTTCCCTTCGGGCGGTGGAAGCGCTGGTGGGGTCCCTCTCTCTTACATCTTGGAGAGACGGTGGAGTCCTTTTTGTTCATCAGGTCCTGGACGGTAACACCATAAAATCTATTACAGAACTTGCAGATAGATACTCTATCCCCAGAACAGCTTTTTACCAATATCTTCAATTACGAAATTTTTTGAATTCAGTGACTTGGCCTGTGGTAGACCTAACAACTGTTGATGGCGTGGTGCAGAGGTACTTTAAATCAGTTCCCTCCAGTGGTCACGTCGTCTCTGAAATGCATGGTGCATTAGCTCGGCTGAGAAGCTCTGAAAAACTACCGTATATGGTAAAATGGGAATCTGTCTTACAAATTGACGTCACGCTGGAACAATGGCAAGACGCTGCGCTCCGTAGTTCGGCTTAAACAAGCTGTGTTAACCATATTGAGCAAATCAAAAAAGTCCAGTTGGAGTGGTACATAACCCCGATCTCTTTGGCCCGCTTCAGGGGTTGTTGTGCCTCGGAGGCCCAGACGTGCTGGAGAGGATGTTCCGAAAGGGGATCATCCCTTCACATGTGGTGGGATTGCCTACCTTTGGGCACGTTCTGGTACTCTGTGGCTCAGCTGCTAATTTCATTGACGGGGGTCCAGTTTCGGTTAAGCCCAGCTCTGGCCCTCCTGGGCTTGGGTTTGCAGGACTGGCCCTCTCCATTACGACCTATTGTGGCAAACACTTTGCTCGGAGCAAGGTTGTGTATTGCTAGATGTTGGAGATCTGTGAGAATGACGACCATTAGTGACCTCACCATAGCACTTAACTTGCATCTTCAACATGAGCTCTTGTTAGCTCACGATGCTGCCCGTCGTGAAAAGGTGCTCGGTTGGTGGGACCCATGGATTCAGTCTACACATAATACAGTTCGATTGCCTACCTGATTATATGACTGTCCTGCAGTAACAGATAAGCCCTGACGTGCTGGGTTTTCCTCACCCTTATATCAACAATACTCTCAACTTGCTTAGCTGGTCGATAAAGACTCCCGCCTTTATTCCCCTATTCCCCTCTTCCTTCTTTTCTCTCTCTTCCTTTTCTCTCTTGTCCCCAATCTTCACCTTGTTCCCTCTTCCCCTAAACACTTGTTCCTTTTCCTCTTATTCATTTTATAATGTTGTGGTCTTGGTTAAGTGATGTCTATTGTTTGTTCTACCACTTATTCTCTACAACAAATATGTTTTAGTGATGGACTATGATGACCGATGGTTGCCTCCCTTTACGGGAATATTTTGTGATACCGACAATGGTCTAGATTTATGTTCTAATTTTATGTAATAATTTGTTTGTTATTATATACTCAATAAAAACATTGAAACAAAAAAAAAAGTGCACCTGTGAGTTTTTTAGAACAGGTAAAATTACAGATGGAGAACATTAGAAAGGATTGTCTTTTGGACTTAAATACTCCTTGTTAAACTAGTCCCTTGGATTTATTGGTATCAATGGCTGAGAGAGATTCCAGTAGTTGATAATGAAGAGGGAGAGGGAACCATTCCTATCCCCTTATTACCAATAACTAACAAAGAACCTAATCTCATTGATATAGAGGTTCCTGGGCCAACGATAAAGTTACCCACGAAACCTAATATGTGTGGAAATAGAAAAAATGTAAACCTGAGTGTAAATCCGGTTCATGATGGGTTAAATTCTGAATCTGCTACGGACTGTTTTTTTCCCAGAGGAGTGAAAAACTCCAACACCATCACAAAGTATTTTACAAAAATACCACGAAAAAGAAAAGACAGAGAAGAGGAACACGTGGAGAGAAAAAGACTAAAAAGTGCAAGACAATAACTAGGTCACCAATAAGTGTACCCCCAGCATTATCACCACTGATGGGAAGGGAAATACTTTAGAGAGGAGGGGGAACATATTCAATCTTTCCAAACATAAAATAACAGAGAATGAGGTAGCACTATTGAATAGGGGACTCTCATTCTGCCCTGAGAATGTCTCCAAAGACGTGGAATTATTTATGGATCTACAAAGGTTTATTAGAAAACTAACATTAAAACGTCATTTCGTAATAAATGGTAATAATACCGTAATTTGAATCCCATAGGAAATGAGAATGGTATCATTCATACAAGTTTGAGAGGTGTATCAAACTTTTATCCGATACAGAATAAAGGCCACCATCTGAAGACCTTTACTGACCTAGTTCTAAAAGATTTCGAATCCCTGACCTTAAATAAGAATAGGGTTAAAAATCTGACAAAGGAAGAACAAAAAGGGTTGCTGTCACTGAGAAATGACAGTGACCTAATAATTAGAGCAGCAGATAAGGGTGGGGGGATTGTTCTGCAAGATCGAGAGATCTATCTTAAAGAAGCAGATAGAATCCTTTCGGATAGAGCTACATACAGAATTTCGAATTTAAATGAATATAGAGACTCCATCGTTAAATATGGGACATTATTGGACATGGCAGAGAAATTGGGGATTCTAAATAAAAATGAGAAATGTTATTTAAGAATTAAAGACCCCCAACTGGCAACGTTTTATCATTTACCGAAGATCCATAAACAGATTTTTGATCCACCTGGACGCCCCATCATAGCGGGAATTAACTCGCTCACTGCCAATTTAGCAGCCTATGTGGATACTTTTATGAATCCAGTCGTTAAGAATTTGGGATCATTTCTTAGGGATTCTGTACATCTTATCCAATTGTTACATAAGATTGAGTGGAAGACGAACTATATTTTTATCAGTTTAGATGTTACTGGCCTTTATTCCAATATCCAGCACGACATTGGTATACAATGCTTTCAGCTATATGTAGACAGGGTTTTTGACCTCCCTCCCCCCCAAAAAAACTTTTTGATACAAAGTATAAGATTTATTTTGGAGAACAATTTCTTCAAATTTGATAATGTCATATACCAGCAGATAAGGGGAACTGCTATGGGGTCGAGGGTGGCCCCAACGTATGCAAACTTATTTATGACAGTCTTTGAAACTTGGCACTTTTTGAATAATAAACAGAGAGAATTTAATTATGTATCGTCGCTTTATAGATGACATAATTATTATTTATGATAATAGGGACTGGACAGTTGATGATTTTTTGGATCCTATAACTCTTGGGGTATTGAGTTACTTCCTACTATAGAAGAAAGATCATTGAACTTCCTTGATCTAAACATCTATATTGATGAAGCTGGAAAAATTAATACAAAACATTTCTTTAAGAAAATAGATGCCAATGGCTATGTGCACTATCACAGTGGGCATTATAAGCCATGGCTACGTAACATTCCCAAGAATCAATATTTACGCATCAGGAGAAACTGTACCTCTACTCGTGATTATAGAGGGCAAAGCAAAATTTTGCAGGGAAGATTTAATGAGAAAAAATATCCTTCATCTTTGGTAAAACGTGCCTATCAATCTGCCAAGGGAATGACCCAGAATGACCTTATTGAATACAATAACAAGAGGGACATGGAAATTAAGAATGAAGTCAGCTTCATAACCATGTTTTCAGTACAACACCATCATATACGAGACATCCTACAAAAACATTGGAAGATTGTTCTAAATGATCCCATATTAAATAAAGTGGTGCCCCCAAAACCTATAGTCACCTATAGGAGAGCTCCAACTATAAAAAATGTATTGGCCCCTAGTGTCTTGAGATCTCTCCACCCAAAAAATAATATTGTGGAGACTATATCTGGAATGAAAGGCTCCTATAAATGTCATAAAAGGGGTTGTAAATGCTGCCAAATAATAGGCCATAAAGTCACCACCTTTCATGCTCAAAACTATGATCAAAATAAAAATACAAGATTGCATGCAGACTAACGTGCCAGACTGATTATGTCATATACCTTATCCAATGTATATGCAACAAACAGTATGTGGGTAGAACTTCTCAGGAGTTACACAAACGGTTAAATTCACATAGGTATAATATTAAAAAAGGATTGCTTCACCATGGATTGTCTAGATATTGTATGGAAATACATGGGGGTGAGATGAAGTTTACAATCACACCCATAGATCATATACCATTTAATAACACAAATAGATTAGACCGGCAGGCAAAGAGGGAGACTTACTGGATATTCAAACTAAAGACCCTCCAGCCGGGTGGTTTGAATGAGGTGAGTGACCTATTCTAATCAGTCTAATAAAAATTGTCTCATTATGTGCATGTTACTAGTGTATGTGTATATATATATATAGGGGTATGCTAGAATGATGATACTATTTTTATCCTCCCCTGTGGTTGGTACCAATTGATACTGCTATTAGTGTATACAGCTAATGATGAAGATATCATTCATGACTAGCTTTAAATTGTCTTAAGTGAGAGCACCCCTATAGCTTAGTGGATAATTGATTTTTTAATGGAAACACAAGTTTTGGAGTCCAGGGTTTGAACTTCAGTTTTTTTGTTTTTATAGATATAAAGGTATGGATACATGTATTTTAAAAAAAGAAAAAATTATTATTTTTTATTTTTTTAAGTTATAAGCCCATCAGATAATGGGGAATCATAATAGAAAACAGGTCCCCTTTAATAATAAATATTCAAACTCCTAATAGGTAGGTTCTCTTCACATAATATCACTGAGATAAGTTTTCTATCACCTTAAATGGCCAATTGGTCTAATGCTTGCCCTGTGAATTTATAGTTTTGGAAACGCCGAATTGAATCCCCTGTGGATACTATTTTTTAATTTTATGATTTAGAGAGGTTTTTATGTTTTCTTCATGTGTGGTGTTTTAATGTTACATAGATTATATTATTTTGTATTTATATGCCTTTTAATGGATGTTGTCCACCCAGCGGGTTTGAGGGTGGCGTTCCTAGTGGTGCTACCTTCATACCTGAATGGGTGGGGTCATATAACGGATATATCTTTTCTAACTCCCCAGTAGGTATGTTCTCCCTACATACACTTAGTGAGTTTTTCTATCTGTATGAATGGCTTAGTGATCTAATGCTGACTCTATGAGCTTTTAGTTTTGGAGGTGCCGGATTGAATCCCATGTGGATCTTGGTGCATTTTTATCTAATTTGTGAATTGGAGAGTGTTTTGTAATAGATGTGGTGTTTTTAATGAATTATTGTTATTAATATGTCTTTTAATAGATGTTATCCACCCTGCATGTGTGAAGGGGGCGTTCCCACAGGAAACACAATCACAATTGAAGGGTGGAGTCATATAATGTTGTTGTGTGTATATATATCTTGTTCATACTGCTGCTCTTGATGCCCTGATGAAGTGATAACTGAAATCACGAAACCGGTAGGCAAATTACCCATTAAACAGAGTTTTATACATCACTCTGTTTGTCTTCACTGGAGGTCAGCGCGGTGGATCTATGAAACCCAGCACTTTCTGTTAACCCTTTGGATTTAAATAATGTTCAGAACACATGATCCCTATTTCATGAGCAATATTCGTGTATAGTGATGAAACATCCATTGTCACCCAAATATAGGAGTCCTTCCATGATACATTCTTCAACAATCTTATAATATCGGTTGAATCCTTAATGAAGCTTTTTAATTCTACTACATATTTCTGCAGTTTTCTATCTATAAATTGCGCTAAATTGCTGTTTAGATAATTGATCCCGGAAATAATGGGTGTTCCTGGCGGATTTTTTAGACATTTGTGCACCTTAGGCAGGTGGTACAAAAATGGTGTATTAGGATGATTAGTTATTAAGAACTTTTTTTTCAGTTTCTGAAATTATGTTTTTTTCATATGCTGTTATTATTTTCTGATTATAAGTTTTTGTTAAATTAGATTATGGATTATTTTCAACTTTTTTACAAAATTTTGAATCCGACAGTAGTCTATCAGATTCTTTTAAATAATCAGATGTATTCTGCAGCACTATACCACCTCCCTTATCTGCTGATCTAATAACTATTTGGGTATTACTTTTCAGACTCTTTCTTCTTTTGAGAGATTATTTTTATGTATGGTGTTCTTATCCTTCAATAATCTTTCTTCATGTCATTCAGCAGCAAGTCCTGGAATGTCTCCAAAAAATGGCCCCTACTCTCGATAGGATAAAAAGTAGATCTCCTTCTCAAGGGTTGTTTATGAGAATCAATTTTCTGGCTGTTTTCCGGTTCCAAATTATCATCCTTTTTGGTAACATCTTTTTCTGGTTTCAATAAGAAGTGACGTTTCAGGGTCAATCTCCTTATAAAATGATGAACATCTAAAAATAACTCCAATTCATCAGGCTGGTTTGTTGGACAGTATAATAATCCTTTGTTCAATAAACTCATTTCTGCAGCAGAGGGTGTATAATCGGATAAATTAATTACATTGCATTTAATATTTTGTTTTTTTAGTCCACAAAAGTTATTCTTCCTCTTTTTCTCTCCACCTTTCCCTCTATGTGCTCTTTTTTTCTTTTGCCTAACAATGGGCTGAAAAATGAAGTGATGTTGTTTTTTGTGTGTTTTACTGTGGATAAAAAAGGAACTATCCCTTTCTGTTTTTTTGCGTTATCAAGAACTATTTTATTATTCTGAGTATGTTCATCAATAACTACTTTTTTATTATGTTCCTTTTCATTATCAGGAATCTGAGTTTCTTCCTCAAATCTTATTAAACTGGATTCAAGCGTAGTTTTATTTATTCTATTGTAATTACTGGATTCAGGCAAAGTTTTATTTATTCTATTGCCATTACTGGATTCAGGCATAGTTTTATTTATTCTATTGTCATTACTGTGGAGTATTATGGGTTTCAATGGTCTTTCCCTATTTATTCTATCAATTTGCTCCTTGATTTTCTTCAAATGTTCATCAACGTTTATTTCTTCTTGTTGATTACCGTATATACTCGTGTATAAGCCGACCCGTGTATAAGCCGACCCCCCTACTTTTGCCCCAAAAATCTGGAAAAACCTATTGACTCGTGTATAAGCCGAGGGTGAACCCCAGCACAGGTATACAGCCCCCAGCAGTGTGGTATACAGGCCCCCCCCCCCCAGTGGTATACAGGCCTCCCCAGTGGTAGTATACAGCAGCCCTAGTGGTAGTATACAGCAGCCCCAATGGTAGTATATAGTAGCATCCCCAGTGGTAGTATACAGCAGCCGCAGTGGTAGTATATAGCAGCCCCAGCAGTAGTATACAGCAGCCCCAGTGGTAGTATATAGCAGCCCCAGTGGTAGTATATAGCAGCCCCAGCAGCCCAGTGGTAGTATACAGCAGCCCCAGTGGTAGTATATAGCAGCCCCAGTGGTAGTATACAGCAGCCCCAGTGGTAGTATATAGCAGCCCCAGTGGTAGTATATAGCAGCCCCAGTGGTAGTATATAGCAGCCCCAGTGGTAGTATAAGCAGCCCCAGTGGTAGTATACAGCAGCCCCAGCAGCCCAGTGGTAGTATACAGGAGCCCCAGCAGCCCCAGTGGTATATACAGAGCCCCAGGTCAGGCCCTCAGTGGTATATACAGCAGCCCCAGGGGTTATACAGCACCCCAGGGGTTATACAGCCTCCCAGGGTTATACAGCAGCCCCCAGGGGTTAACCCAGCAGCCCCCAGGGGGTATACAGCACCCCCAGGGGTTATCACAGCACCCCCTAGGGGGTACCCAGCAGCCCCCGGGGGTACCCACAGCCCCCTGGGGGTACCAACAGCCCCCTGGGGGTACAGCAGCCCGTACCCATCCCCAGGGGTACCACAGCCCCTAGGGGTACCAACATCCCCCAGGGGGTACCCAGCAGCCCCCTGGGGGTACCAACATCCCCCTGGGGGTACCAACAGCCCCCAGGGGGTACCCAGCAGCCCCCTGGGGGTACCAACAGCCCCCAGAGGGTACCCAGCAGCCCCCTGGGGGTACCAACAGCCCCCAGGGGGTACCAACAGCCCCCACAAGCTGGCACTGTCCCCCCTTGTAAGGGCCCCCCCCCGGTGCTTATACATTACCATTCCGGTTTTCTGATCAGCGCGGCTCCTCCGTGCTGCGTCTTCATCCTCCCGCGCTGGCTGCATCCGGGTTCTCCAGCGGTCGCGCGATGACGTCACATCGCTGCGACAGCCGGAGATCACGGATGGAGCCAGCGCGGGAGGATGAAGCAGCACCGAGGAGCGGCGCCGATCAGAACACCGGGATGGTAATGTATAAGCACTGGGGGGGGGCCCTTACAAGGGGGGACAGTGCCAGCTTTTGGGGGGCTATATGAACTGCATCCCCCTGCCGCTGATTGACAGGGGGATGCAGTGCATATTTAATGAGCGGCCCCACGTGACGGGGCCGCTCATACAGCAGCCCCCCCCCCGCCTCCTCCAGCCTCCACAGCCCCCGGACACAGCCCCCACCACACGGGTCTACCGTATAGACCCGTGTATAAGCCGAGGGGGGACTTTTCAGCCCAAATTTTGGGCTGAAAAACTCGGCTTATACACGAGTATATACGGTATGTGTTTGGAAAATTATTTTCTTCCATTGTCTCATTATTATCTCTATGGACTAATGCTGTTGTTATCATCACTTTAGTTTTTATTTGATTGTCCAAACGGTCAATTCCTTCTCCATTCCCTGTATCTATATTGCATGATTCAGGTACTTCATCATTTTCATCAAAAAAATCATTTGTGCACATTTATTTATTTATATTTATCTTTATTTAATATGTTCACTAATTTATTCACAGAAATCAATTCTTTATATCTATATATTGAAAGGTGAATTGCTATTGAGATGGAATAAAAATCACACTGATATGGTGGAACAACAGATAAAACATCACTGAATTAGGTCCTTATAGTGTATGATACACTCCTTGATGAGTTTGAATAAGATCAGATCTCTCTTTTTATATATATGTATTTTTTCATTATCTATTTTTATTTTTAGGGATTAATAAAAACTTTTATATTGTTTTCAGTCCTAATCCTGAGCACATATCATAAGAGATAAATAGAACGTCAGAAAAACCATGCATTGCTCTCTATTTTTCAAAGATGGGATGCACCGCCCATCAGTGATGATGAATTGCATGTCATCAATGACGTTTATCTTGATTGTACATCCGGTATATGTGATATATAAGTTCTGGTTGTATGACACATGTAATGCCCTGATGATGGTGCCCGGAGTGGTACTAAAAAGCATAGGTGGAAATAAAGAAGGGGGGTCTTTCATTTAAAGACTTTTGACTGATTATTTCAAGCAGTGCGGACTGTCTATACACCTTCCCTGGATCTGGATATTCTTACACGTGCTACGTGGCGGTGGAGGTCCTGCAGCAGCTTCAAACCACATGCTATTAAAACTAGTTGTGGGTGCACACAACTAGATAAGGTTAGTGCACCTTTTTGCGGTCTGCGTGCAAAGTCAGTGTCATATTGATAGGGCACTATTGCGCCTCGTTTTGTCTCCTTTATCTTTCCTATACCCCCCCTTTAGTCTTGGATCTCATTAGTACTGGGAACCGAGTCCGTGGTTTCCTAGTACCCCAAATAAAGCTATTGATAGCCGATTGCAGGCGCCTGAAAAAGCAATCCGGAACCTGCACTGGAGCTGTCTGAAAGAGATAGAGGAATATGGGTAAAATATCCATTTTGATCACTCCCACCCGACCGAACCGATTACAGAAATTTGAGGAAGAGTTAATTAAGAGTAAAGCACAGAAATTTGCTCGGGACAAGGAGGAGACGGTTCTGCTCTCAGAATATATGGATACTTGTGATCCAAGTACCATGGGTGGTATAATACCTGTGATAAAAGAGGACTCTGCGAATAACGGAAAAACTAAGAAATCCCTTGAAATATTAAAACTGATAAACAGAGGGAATATTATGAAAAATATAAGAAATCCCTACAGATGTGCCCTAACAAGACTAAGGGAGGGAACACTGGGAAAGGAAAAATCACTTACGTTTCAATACCAACTTTAGAACCGGAGGTAATGGTAGTATCAGATAATGTCTCACCATTACTCTTTATATCACAAGAGATAATCCCTAATAATTCAGAAAGCCACAACAAATCCGATACAGGACCCCTCCAACTTGATTTTGGCCTTAATAATAATCCGGAGTTACTTCATAATGAAGAAACAAGACAGTTTAAATTATCCCTTCTAACACTCCATCTGGAACCCACAACGGGGAGACGTTTGGTGGTCTCTCAGGAAACTAATGACCCCATAGTACTGGACCTCTCTACACAGTCCATAACATCTAAAGAGTTAGTTGCTGGGATGGCGGAGAATACAACAGTCCCCAGAGATGTCAAATTTGGTGACCAATAACACCTCTGATCCAGATACGGAGCAGTTAATAACGGAAAAATGTGTTACTTTTACTTAGATTGAGTTAGATGTAATAAATGCTGTGATAGAATCAGTTGACTCACAAACATTATCATCAGAACCGAACCTTATATCTACAAATAAGGGAGGTATAGAATCTTCTAATCCTTACCACCACCGCCAATTAATTTATGCTCCACTTTAGAATTGGTTCCACCGATTTTAGAATAAGTGGAAAATAAAGATACGCTTACCAATAGAAATCTAGATAAGCCGGTAAAAGATCTAGGATCAGTGACATTAAAGGATTCTAAGATAACACATTTTTTTAGGTGGCTTCAGGGCGACACCCAAAAAGAAAAAGACTAAACTTGGGTGTAAAGGTGGAGGAGGAAAACTATTTAAACAAGGAAAAAGAAGAGTCACAAACTCCGAAAAAGACAAAGGCAATTCAATAGCAGGGTTAAGACTGGATAGCTTTATCCCTAAAGAAACACAAATTTTCAACCTTTCTAAATATGTATTGACTACAGGGGAAACTTCCCTATTGGAAAAAAGTTTAACCTTTCGCACAAATTCAAAATTAGCTGCATTTGAGCTACATATAAACCTTAATGAGTTCATTAGGAAAATTACCATAAAGAGGCATTTTATCCTTGAAAATAGGGGTAAGTCCACCTTAACCAAACAGGCCCTAATGGATAATTCCCAGGGGATCTCCCCATATCAACATGTAGCAGTAAAAGGAGGGACTAAGAACTTTTACCCCTTACATCATAGAGACTTTACAACAGGTAGTGTTAAAAGAATTACGCTCGTTTACACACTGTAAAAAAAGGATAACCTGACAGTGGAAGAGAGAGGGGCCATCCTTTCCTTGAAAAAAAACACCAATATTGTGATAAAAAATGCTGATAAGGGAGGGGGGTTGTAATAATGGAAAGGGAGAAGTATATAGGGAAGGCTTGAGGATCTTGGGAGATTGTGATTACTACTGTAAAGTTGAGTCTGACCCCTCAGTATCCATTTTTATTTTAATTTTTTATTTTAAATATAATGGGCTGATTAAAAGGGCATGGGAGATAGGGATTTTGAACAAAAATGAAAAGAGGTTCCTTGATATTCCTAGATATAGATTCCCCTTTTTTATTTTCTGCCAAAATTACATAAGGATCCAAAAAATCCCCCTGGATGTCCTATCATTCATGGGATCCAATCGATAATGGCTAATCTTTCCCATTATATAGATCTCTTCCTGCAAAAATTTGTTGTTGAATTAGACTCATATTTAAAGGACTCTTTTGAGTTATGTGAGGCGCCGGCATGGTCCCCATGGCCGGGGCACATCACATGCAGGATCAGGGTATGATCCTGTTCACACTGGCCAGTTTTACTGTGATGATGCTGTGTGAACCTACCCGCAACACAAGGTGTTAAATGTGAGAGTGACTGCTGTAGATCTGATACATTGATGAGCCTGTTGAGTGGCTGTATGGGAACCGTGTTTCCTAATTGGTAGCAGCGCAGGTGGGTGTGTCCTGAGTAATAGCAGCCCAGCTGGATGTGTCAGAGTGGGAGTGGCAGGCAAGATAAAGAGCCTGCCAGCTGATTGAGGGAGAGATCATTATCAGCCAGAGAGCACCAGAGCCAGAGATACAGTCTGTGTGTGATTGAGTCTCAGACTGAGGGACGCTGAGTGCAGAGGAGTCCAGGGCTCTGTGGTGTGCGAACATGATGGGAGCGTGCTAGCTCCATACCGGTAGCCAGGACCAGGGTCGTTACAGCACCTAGAGTGGGGAAGCCGTGGCTGACCCAGGTGGACACTGGTCTGGATGTGGGGCGAAACATGTCCGGGAAGGAGCCCCTTGGGGATGCTTGGTGTACCCATGACCCAGATAGAGAGACCCGTATCCGTGCCCGGTAAGAAGGCAGTTCCCGAATGCTTGAGTGAACTGTGCACCCTGTGCGTAAAATGTGCCAGGCGGGCATAGCCGCCCTTAGGTCCGACTAAGTAGTCAGTGAGGGACCTGTTGAACCGTATGTGTATTCTATGGCTTTTGTAAAAGACCCAGCAAATGTATGTAGCCCTACAGGGGCAAATGTATGAAGTGTGCCAGGTGGGCATAGCTGCCCTTGGGTCCGACTGAAATGGTCAATGAAGGGACCAGATGAACCGGAACGTATGTAGCCCTTCGGGAGGCAAATGTATGTAACCCTTTGGGAGGGAAATGTATGAATTGTGCCAGGCGAGCATAGCCGCCCTTGGGTCCGACTGAGATAGTCAATGAAGGGACCCCATGAGCCGGCATGTATGTAGCCCTTCGACAGGCAAATGTATGTAGCCCTTCGGGAGGCAAATGTATGAATTGTGCCAGGAAGGCATAGCCGCCCTTGGGTCCAACTGAGATAGTAAATGAAGGGCCCTGATGAACCGGAATGTATGTACCAGAGGTCAGAAGCAGGGGTTAGAAGGGCTCCTAGAGTGGGGAAACCATAGTTGAACCTGGTGGTCTCTGATCTGGACGTGGGGCGAAACACGTCCAGGAAGGAGCCCCTTGGGGATGCATGGCGTACTCGTGACTCAGGTTGCTCACTCCCTGTTCTGAACCCAGAGGTGCCACAGTCCATGGATATTTATATGATGGGCTGTGAGTGTGTGAAAAGATGTGTGTGATCTATGGATGCTTATAGGATGGATCACATACAGTGTGTAAGAACCCAGTCAGGCTGGTGCCTGTACTCCGAGATAGTGTGGAGCTGGGGAAATAAAGCCAGGCCGGTGGTTCCGCCATTGGTACCCACAGGGCCCGTTGATATATGGTAACTTATGTACTGTTAAATGTATGTGGAACGTGTAGATAGGCCGGAGGCCGTAGCCACCACGGGAACAGTTGTTAGTGCTTCAATGGGGAAAGAGAGGTGGTTACAGGTCCCGGGTTACTGTAGTTGTATATGTGCAATAATATATGTAACGTACTGTGTAATGTATTATGTGTCGTGCTTATGTTCAATGTTTAATGTACTGCCCGGGTTATAGGTTATATGTGAGCAATAAATGGGTAGATATTTGCAAACTTATAAGCACGTGTTTTGGTGTCATTATGCAAGCGGGTTCCCGGGCACTACTTCACAGTTGATTAAACTTCTCAAAACCTTACCACCACTGGAGAATTGCCTCAACAACCTATAACCAATCACGAGTAGATATAAAAAAACTGATTGAAAAACATTGGTTCATTTTGAGAGCTGACCCTATTCTGACTAAATTTATACCGGATAAACCTCTTATTTTTTTTTTAGTAAATAATTTTTACTCGATTTTCAAAAAAGCATAACAGATCAATTGCCTTTCATGAACATTTGATTACAATTTTGTAAACCTCCCCCTCAACTCCCCCTCTCCCTTAATCCCCAATCCCTTAGGGTACCTTTACACGCGGCTACATTTCTAGGGTGGCTACAGGTAACTTACTGGTTGCAGTGAAATCATGGAGAGATTATTCCATTTGTACACAGCAACAAGATAGAACCTTGTCTCCATGATTTCACTGCAACCAGTAAGTTACCTGTAGCCACCCTAGAAATGTAGCCGCGTGTAAAGGTACCCTTAGAGTCTCACGTTTTATACATTCTCCAAACATGTGTTAAACAATCACATAACTACCAAGTGTCCAATTGTATATGCATGTTAACAGTTAATCAAGCCTCAACTGTCCCAGGCTACCCCCCAATTCCTCCAAACTATACCAGCTGGTCAATCTAAATGGCAATACTACCTTCCTAATTTCTTCCAATGACAATTGGGAGACAACAAACCCCCTCCACCTGGTGAAAAATTTGGCAGTGTCCTGTTCCTTGTTTTTTTTCTGCCAGTAATCTCTCCACTAACATGGCTCCCTTCATTTCTTTGATCACTTCTGACGCATGCAGTGAGCCAGGTTCCAACCAGTGCCTCAGTATTAGTCTGAGTGTGGCAGTTGCCAACATGTGGAAGATTGGTATATCTCCCCCCTTTAGCCCTAGCGTATCTCTGTCCTGAAATAACCAAATTTGTGGCGTCAATGGTATTAACAACTCCGAAGCCTCTGCCAAGATTTTCCGTACTCCCTCCCAAAGATTCCATATAATGTCACACACCCATACCCCATGGAACATATTTGTCCTCTCCTGTTTACACTTAGGACAGTGTTGAAACCTTTCCGCCCCGGCAGTCCGAGATGAGAATTGGAACCCCAGCACCGCCCTGTGGATAACCCTAAAATATGTATCTCTCCACCTCTCATTAAGTATGAAGCGTCTCATCTCTTTCCAACCTCTCCGTATCGTCATTTCTATTTCCTCATTTCCAAACTGAACCCTCCACCCCTTGTACATGACTTGTGGACCCGGTGGGAGCGTGTGTATCCTCAAGGCAGAGTGTATCGAAGAGACCCCCACCACCGATGCATCTAATGTTGTCAACTCATCCCACGTGTTAGTCACGTATTCCGCCCTAACATTCACTAGCGACCTCATTACTCTGTGTTTCACCTGGTAATACTGAAAAATGTGGGCAGGCGGTAAGTTAAATTTGTTCAGAATTTCCTGTCCCGTCAGCCATCTAGTTTACTCTCCATGTAGCAAGTCTCGGGCTGTCCGTTTCCCCCTATGCCTCCACATTTCAAATAGCTTATTGTCTCTTCCTTGCGGGAAGTCCGGGCATTCCCACAACTCCAAGTACTTTGAGACTTTCCAGGGCAGTTTCAAAGATTTCCTCACCACTTTCCATGCACTGACTGTGTCTCCAAATACCATTGATTTTTTCACCAAGTGAGGTAGGCTTCCCCCCGGTGTATGTAACAGAGACACCAGGCCCCATGGTCTGCACATCTCCGACTCCAGCGAGCAATCCGAGAACTTCCCGGAGCCTCTCACCCAATCTAAAATATGCCTTGAGATGCAAGCGAGATTGTACCCCCTGACATTGGGGAAATCCAAACCACCCCAGTCCCTGGGAGATATGAGGGTCCGAAGCCTAATTCTAGGTCGTCTGCCGCGCCAAATGAATGCAGAGAACATCTTATTCAACCTAGTCACATCAGTTCTCTTTAGCAAGAGTGGCAAGGTCTGCAAAGGGTAAAGGAGCCTGGGGAAACTCATCATTTTAACCAAATGACATCTTCCCAACAGGGACAATGGGAGACCCATCCATCTATCTAGTTCTGTTTTTATTTTAGCTATTAGACGGTCATAGTTAAGTTTGTAGACTTGATTTTTGTTCTAGCTAAGTGTATGCCGAGGTATAAAATGGATGTTTCCTTCACCGGGATCCCATGTAAGTCCGTACCACGGCGTTTCCGCTGGTCCGACTTAGTGTCTTCTTGTAAGAATAAAATATTGCATTTGCCTTTGATCAATTTAAACCCTGAAAAGGTGCCAAATTCCTCTATAAAGCCTAACACTCCTGGCAAGTCTCTTTGCGGGCGAGAAGGTATAAAACTACGTCATCCGCAAATAGATTTATTTTTTGCTCCCTCTCTCCCAACCTAATTCCCTCGAATATTTCCTCTTTGTCCAATGCTCTTGCTAGCGGCTCTATGGCCAGATCAAAGAGTAACGGCGACAGAGGGCAGCCTTGACGGGTTCTTCTCCCCAATTTAAAACTATGGGACAAGAATCCTGGCATGCTCACTCATGCCCTGGGACTGTTGTATAGACTACTCAGGAACGAACCCGTGAGGCCTGTCTTATCCAGTACCATGTCCAGCCAAGACCATCTGACGTTATCGAACGCCTTTTCGGCGTCGAGCATTACTATAGCTGGGCTCTCCAAGGTCTCCCCCTGACTCAGTTTAACGGCATCTATAACTAACAAAGCCTTACGGACATTTCCCACCGCCGACCTCCCCTTTACGAAACCCGCCTGGTTTTTATTAATCAAAGTGGGTAGTATCAAAGCCAATCTGTTAGCTAGTATCTTGGAAATTAATTTTAGATCCAGGTTAATTAGGGAAATTGGTCTATAATTGCTGGGGTCATCAAGGTCTTTACCACCCTTCGGGATGAGAGTTATATGGGCTGTATTCATATGATCTGGGATCTTTTCTCATTTATCTTTTAAAGCTTTAAAAAACCCTCCACTAAACCCGTCTGGGCCTGGGGCCTTATTCGGATTAAGATCTGATATAGCTCCCTCCACCTCCTCAAGACTGATCTCCGCATTCAGGGCTTGCAAATCTTCCTCCAAAATCCCGGGCAATTCAATGCCACCCAACCAATTTTCTCCCCTATCCACCAATGTCTCCGAGGGACCGTATAATTTTGCGAAATACTCACACAATACATTTACTATCTCGGCTGGGTCGGAGACGAGCAAACCAGAGCCATCTTTTATCGTGGTTATTAGTGTTTTAGGTCTCCTCCCCCTTGCCAAATTTGCCAAAATCTTGCCGGCCTTGTCCCCAAACCTGTATAATGTTGCCTCCCATTCAGCCCTCTCCGAACCCTCCTTAAGTTTCGCCCATTCCTCAAAGGTTTGTTTATGCGTCTGCCATGATGTCTTATGTTCTGGAGTGGGGTCATCTTTATTATTATTATTATTATTATTATTAATAATTTATATAGCGCCATTATATTCCATGGCGCTTTACATGTTAAAAAGGGCAGACTAGGACTAGTAACATAGTAACAATACAAGTAACAATAAATGTTGACAATTCAGTTGTACAGAAACAAGAGGGGAGAAATCCTGTCCACAAAGGCTCACAGTCTACGAGGGGCGGGTAGGGATACAGTAGGAGGGGGAAATTCCAGTCACGAGGCGGTGTGGTTGACCGGGTCTTATTGCAGGTGGTAGGCTTGGTGGAACAGGTGGGTCTTCAGGCTTCTTTTGAAGGTTCCCAGGGTAGGAGAATGTCTGATGTGTTGGGGCAGTGAGTTCCAGAGTCTGGGTGAAGCACGGGAGAAATCCTGTATGCGGTTGTGCGAAGAGGAGATGAGGGGGGAGTAGAGGAGAAGCTCTTGGGAGGATCGCAGGTTGCGTGAGGGTAGGTAACGGGAGACCGTGTCAGAGATGTATGGAGGGGACAGGTTGTGAATGGCTTTGTATGTCATGGTTAATGTTTTAAACCAGGATCTCTGGGAAGCAGGGAGCCAATGAAGGGCTTGGCAGAGGGGGGAGACAGGGGAGTAGCGGGGAGACAGATGGATTAGGCGGGTGGCGGAGTTCAAGATAGATTGGAGAGGTGCAAGGGAGGTATAAGGGAGGCCGGTGAGCAGGAGGTTGCAGTAATCGAGGCGGGAGAGGATGAGAGCGTGAATAAGGGTTTTAGCGGTGTCGTGGTCAAGGAAAGTGCGAATCCTATAGATGTTTTTGAGCTGGAGTCGGCAGGAGGTGGCGAGGGCCTGGATGTGGGGCTTTAAGGAGAGGGAAGAGTCAAGGATAACCCCGAGGCACTTGGCATGGGGGACTGGAGAGAGAGAGCAGTCGTTGACGATGATGGATAGGTCAGGTAGTGAGGGGGAGCGTCTTGGGGGGAAGACTATGAACTCGGTATGAAATCTTTAAATACCATGTAGGCTGTTCTGGATTTCTCACTATAAGTACGGAACATTTCGTTGACTCGTTCTTTTTGTGTTGAAGTATACGCCATAATCTTACCCCTTAACACAACTTTGGCTGTTTCCCAGTACAGCATGGGGTTGTCTACATGTAATGCGTTGTTATGTGCAAACTCCGTCCACCATTCTCCCAATAACAGAGCAAAATTTGGATCACTATTTAGGTAGGAAGGGAACCTCCATATGTAATCCGTCCCCCTGGGATAGGTGTCCGTCAAAACCAACATCACTGGGCTGTGGTCGGATATCACCATTGGTAGAATATCCACCCCCCTCACTCTTGACATAACGTCCTCCCCCAACAAGAACTGATCTATTCTTGACCATGTCCCATGAGGGTGAGAGAAGTGCGTGAACTCCCTTCCCTCGGGGTTCCTCAATCTCCATATATCATGTAAAGTCAGTTCCTCCTTCAAGTGTTGTAATGCAGTATCTGAAGAAGTGCCAGCGGTCTATGTGACCTTTCTCGCAGCCTATCTTCCCCAGGTGACACAGTCGCATTGAAGTCTCCCCCGACTATCATCTTTCGTTTGTCCAGCTGGAGCAAATGCGTCTGGAGACCAGAAAAAAATGTAGCCTGATCCTCATTGGGGGCATATATGCTGTAAATCTGAAAAATATCCCCCTGACACTCCAGAGTCAACCCCATCCACTTGAGAAAGACTTATGTCGAAACGCGTTGTGACTGAGGGCTCGCTATACCCACCTTTTAATAAACTTAGAGGTAATTCTCTTAATTTTCAGTTCCTTGGTCTTTTCTACCGCTCACTTCCATACTATATTTCCTTCTTGTCATTATCCTCCTCCCTTCGGGGTGTGGTATGAGAGCTGCTGGAGGAGAGACCCTGCTGAACATACAATAGAACTGCCTCCCCTGGGATTAAGTGTTCAGGCCCGCTGGACACGGTCGGCCCGACCGTGGAGCCTTACTACACGAAGCCAAGTGGAAGGTCGCTTCAGGAAAAACAGACAGATCTTACACTCACCCTGTACCCCATTCCCTGTTGTGCGGTGCACAACAGATCCAGGTGAGTGTATCTCTGATTAACACTTATTCAAAGTGTGGGATCAGCGTGGCGCAACTTGTTGTCTTTTCCTTCCATATCTTCCCCAGGTGACACAGTCGCATTGAAGTCTCCCCCGACTATCATCTTTCGTTTGTCCAGCTGGAGCAAATGAGTCTGGAGACCAGAAAAAAATGTAGCCTGATCCTCATTGGGGGCATATATGCTGTAAATCTGAAAAATATCCCCCTGACACTCCAGAGTCAACCCCATCCATCTACCTTCTTCATCGTGTTCCCATTCCCGTACCTTGCAAGATATATGTTTACTGATAAGGATTAGAACTCCTGCCTTTTTCCCTAATGCCCCTGACCCGTAGACCTCTCCCACCCATGATTTGTTCATACGAAACAGTTCGTCTTGTCTCAAGTGTGTCTCTTGAAGTAAAGCTATGTCCCCCTTTAATCTTCTCACATGTCTCAAAATCATTGATCGCTTCCCTGGGGACCGCAGCCCCTTGACGTTCCACGTCACTATGTTAACCATTTTCCAGCTGTATAAGTTTTAAGGCAGGATTTATGCGGAGTCCCCTCCCCCCGAATCTCTCGTACACATGAAAAGACTGTAAAACATTTTCTAGAGATGTTGTCAAAATTTTGGTTGCAGAAACCCTTCCCAACCCCAAAAACATAAATAACTCCCTCCCCCCCCACCATTCAACTTTATCAACCTTTCCTTCCACCAACATGGCACTTCCATGGGTGTGCTCCCATCCTCCGGCCTAACAGCAAGAATATAGATGGCTGCAATATCAGCCAGGAGAGTCCCGTACGGCAGCAGGGAGCATTTTCTCCCAATTGAGTCAGCACTGACGAGCCTTGTCTATACGACTTCACTATCGAGACCGTCACAGGAGAAACAGAGACAAAACAAAAAAAACCTTTTTGTTACTTCAGGAATTCTGATCAAGAGTCACCTCGTGTCCTCCGCGTGTCACCAAGAAGGAGTGCCCCTGACGAGTAACGCCTCCAGTCTATGATGGCTGTCCATCCTATCCGAGTCCTTTCAATCTGGGTCTCTGTGCCTTGTCTGTTCAGCTGTTCTCAGTGATGGCCCCGTGGGGCGCTCGTTGGCTCCTCCTCCCGAGTACTCCTCTGCAGCTTGGGATCCGCGGTCAGGGACATTTCCTCCATCCATTCTAGTAGGTGATTTCCTAGGGCTCGTTGTGAAATGCCTCAATGCTACACTGGCGTCTCTAAAGAACATTGGTGGTCCCTGTGTAGATGACACCTTCAGGGTAGCCGGATAGAGCAGCTGGAATGGTATATTCCTCTTAAACAGCAAGCCACAAATTTCGTTAAATTTTTGCCTCTGTTTGGAAAGAATGATGGAGTAGTCATTAAATAAGATCACCTTGGACTCCCTCAGCAATAATGGCTGTTTGCAACGCTTGAATGCCTGCAGGATACGCTCTTTATCTTTGTAGTCCAAGTAGCGGGCTATGGTCTGCCTTGGTTTGGGCGGCCGCTTATCTCCGTTTGACATGGTCGGGATCTCCACATGATGGGCCCGCTCGGTCTTACATCGGGATTTCAATCCTAGTGCTTCCGGCAGCTCTAGCTCGTAAATAGCCTCTAGTTGTGAGTCCGTAACAGATTCTGGCAATCCCACGATCCTTAGATTGTTTCTGCGGGATCGGTTCTCCAAGTCGTCGATTTTGTCGCCCATCCACCTAGACTGTTTTAAAGCTTCAGCCAGGCCCTGCTCCAACTGGACTATTCTATCTTCGGCGTTCAGCCTCCTGCAGCCTGGATCCCTGCTGTGTAACTTCTGCCTGTAGTTCAGCCACACTTGCTGCAATAGCATCTTTTACTGTGGCTTGGAGTCCTCCGGACAGGTGCTCCTTCAACTCCTGGAGCATCCCCTCAAATGTGGCTGGCCCATTTTGCACCCCTGGTGATCCTCCCTGGATAGACTGTGCAGGGATGTTTTGTGACTGGCCACCCGTCCCCCAGGATAGTGAGCTCTGCCTTTTACTGGAGGGTCCGTCTCCCAGCCTCTCTCCGCTCCCCCGCTCACCTCCCGCTGTGCCCTGACTCTGGTGCAATGAGGAGCGGCGCTGCTGCAGCAGTTGTCTCTTTCTCCCTCTTCTTAGTGACACCCGCCATCTTTGATTTTTCACCTCTTCCCTGCCCTGCCTCCATTCCTCCGTCTGCCCGCTCTTTACTTCTAAGCCAGCGGTGCATCCAATTCCTGGATGCCCCCGCACTCTCTCAGCCCGATCTGCGGTCCCGTGCCGTGCAGGTGATTTAGTAGTGGCTTTTCGGCCGTTGGTGCCCGGAGCAGCTCCCTCCCGTGGCGCTCACATCGGGGCCGGAACCGGAAGTTTGCTCATGGTTTTCACCATTGTCAGAAAGTACGAGAGTTAAATCTTATGTGTTTCTTATAGCCCGTTAGCCTCTACTGCATATTCAAGAGACTTTACATGATATTATATATCCGTAGTGTGAGGCACCGACCGGGTCGGGCCCCTGCGACCGCTATGGGCCTCCCTGGGTGCGTCCTCCATATTGACAGGTCGCACTCCATCCCAGGATTTTGTGTTGGTTCTGCTTACTGGCTTGGGTGTGATAAAAGGAAGCTAGACCATGGGGTGTGGTCTCTAGTGTGTGTGGGAGTGAAGACAACTTCCTGAGCTTCTGGGAGAGAAGCCTCCCTGAGCCAAGCCTGAGACATTGTGGCTGGAAGCTAAGTAGCGGCCCCTGAAGTAAGGGGAATAAGGAATGCTCTTTGTGGACTATTGTGTTTCCTACATTTTGGGGCCAAATAAACCCGTGTGCTGTGATCAGTGGTGCTGGATCCCGTGTCTTTGCCTCCCTGACGCCGCTACACCTCACAGTAGTCACAGAGAAGTAGTAAGTGTGTGGAGATCCAGAAGATGTTACACTATAGGACCGTATGGCGTCTAGCACCTCAGGGGTTGACAAAGAGTTAATAAATCTGAATGCTGCGCTGACCACTCTTCCTCCATCCTGCGCTCACCACTCTGCCTCCATTCTGCGCTGCCCACTCTGCCTCCATCCTGCGCTGACCACTGAGCCTCCGTCCTGTGCTGACCACTGAGCCTCCGTCCTGTGCTGACCACTGAGCCTCCATCCTGCGCTGACCACTGCATCCTGTGCTGACCACTGAGCCTCCATCCTGTGCTGACCACTGAGCCTCCATCCTGTGCTTACCACTCCATCCTGTGCTGACCACTCAGCCTCCATCCTGTGCTGACCACTCAGCCTCCATCCTGCGATGACCACTCAGCCTCCATCCTGCGATGACCACTCGCTCCATCCTGCATGACACTCAGCCTCCATCCTGCGCTGACCACTAAGCCTCCATCCTGTGCTGACCACTCCATCCTGTGCTGACCACTCAGCCTCCATCCTGTGCTGACCACTCAGCCTCCATCCTGTGCTGACTACTCCATCCTGTGCTGACCACTCAGCCTCCATCCTGTGCTGACCACTCAGCCTCCATCCTGTGCTCACCACTGAGTCTCCATCCTGTGCTGACCACTGAGCCTACATACTGCGCTGACCACTCCATCCTGTCCTGACCACTCAGCCTCCATCCTGCGCTAACCACTGAGCCTCCATCCTGCGCTGACCACTCCATCCTGTGCTGACCACTGAGCCTCCATCCTGTGCTGACCACTGAGCCTCCATCCTGTGCTGACCACTCAGCCTCCATCCTGTGCTGACCACTCAGCCTCCATCCTGCGCTGACAACTGAGCCTCCATTCTGCGCTGACCACTCAGCCTCCATCCTGTGATGACCACTCAGCCTCCATCCTGTGCTGACCACTCACTCCTGTGCTGACCACTCCAAACTGTGCTGACCACTGAGCCTCCATCCTGTGCTGACCACTGAGCCTCCATCCTGTGCTCACCACTGAGCCTCCATCCTGTGCTCACCACTGAGCCTCCATCTGTGCTCACCACTGAGCCTCCATCCTGCGCTGACCACTCTGCCTCCATCGTGCGCTCACCACTAAGCCTCCATCGTGCGCTCACCACTAAGCCTCCATCCTGCGCTAACCACTGAGCCTCAATTCTGCGCTGACCACTGAGCCTCCATCCTGTGCTGACCACTGAGCCTCCATCCTGTGCTGACCACTGAGCCTCCATCCTGTGCTAACCACTGAGCCTCCATCCTGTGCTCACCACTGAGTCTCCATCCTGTGCTGACCACTGAGCCTACATACTGCGCTGACCACTCCATCCTGTCCTGACCACTCAGCCTCCATCCTGCGCTGACCACTCAGCCTCCATCCTGCGCTGACCACTCAACCTCCATCCTGCGCTGACCACTCAGCCTCCATCCTGCGATGACCACTCAGCCTCCATCCTGCGCTGACCACTGTGCCTCCATCCTGCGCTGACCACTCAGCCTCCATCCTGTGCTCACCACTCAGCCTTCATCGTGTGCTGACCACTCACTCCTGTGCTGACCACTCCATCCTGTGCTGACCACTGAGCCTCCATCCTGTGCTGACCACTGAGCCTCCATCCTGTGCTCACCACTGAGCCTCCATCCTGTGCTCACCACTGAGCCTCCATCCTGTGCTGACCACTGAGCCTCCATACTGTACTGACCACTCTGCCTCCTTCCTGTGCTGACCACTCTGCCTCCATCCTGCGCTCACCACTAAGCCTCCATCCTGCGCTAACCACTGAGCCTCCATTCTGCCCTGACCACTGAGCCTCCATCCTGTGCTTACCACTGAGCCTCCACCTGTGCTCACCACTGAGTCTCCATCCTGTGCTGACCACTGAGCCTACATACTGCTCTGACCACTCCATCCTGTCCTGACCACTCAGCCTCCATCCTGCGCTGACCACTCAGCCTCCATCCTGCGCTGACCACTCAGCCTCCATCCTGCGCTACCACTCCATCCTGTGCTGACCACTCAGCCTCCATCCTGCGCTGACCACTAGCCTCCATCCTGCGCTGACCACTGAGCCTCCATCCTGCGCTGACCACTGAGCCTCCATCCTGCGCTGACCACTGAGCCTCCATCCTGCGCTGACCACTGAGCCTCCATCCTGTGCTGACCACTGAGCCCCCATCCTGCGCTGACCACTCCATCCTGTTCTGACCACTGAGCCTCCATCCTGCACTGACCACTGAGCCTCCATCCTGCGCTGTCCACTCTGCTCCCATCCTGCGCTGACCACTCTGCCCCCATCCTGCACTCAACACTCTGCCTCCATCCTGCGCTGACCACTCTGCCTCCATCTTGCAAATACCACTCTGCCTCCATGCTGCACTGACCACTGAGCCACTGCGCAGTGTTAACCACTGAGCCAACGCACTGTGAAAACCACTGAGCCACCGCACTGTGCAAACCACTAAGCCTTCACACCGTGAAAACCACTGAGCCATCAAATACACTGCTAACCACTGAGCCACCATATACACTGAAAACCACTGAGCCATCATACTGTGCTAACAACTGAGCCAGCGTATACTGTGCTAACCACTCAGCCATCATACTGTGCTAACCACTAAGCCACCGCGCAGTGCTAACCACTGACCCACCTTATACAGTGCTAACCACTGAGCCACCATATACAGTGCTAACCACTGACCCACCGTATACAGTGCTAACCACTGAGCCACCGTATACAGTGCTAACCACTGAGCCACCGTATACAGTGCTAACCACTGAGCCACCGTATACAGGGCTAACCACTGAGCCACCGTATACAAGGCTAACCACTGAGCCACCGTATATAGTGCTAACTACTGAGCCACCATATACAGTGCCAAAGACTGAGCCACCATAATCACATGAGCCACCACCAACTGAGCCACCATATACAGTGCTAACCACTGAGCCACCATATACAGTGCTAACCACTGAGCCACCATATACAGTGCTAACCACTGAGCCACAATACAGTGCTAATCATTGAGCCTCCATATACAGTGCTAACCACTGAGCCACCGTATACTCTGCTACCCACTCAGCCATCATACTGTGCTAACCACTAAGCCACCGCGCAGTGCTAACCACTGACCCACCTTATACAGTGCTAACCACTGAGCCACCATATACAGTGCTAAACCACTGAGAGCCAGCGTATACAGTGCTAACCACTGAGCCAGCGTATACAGTGCTAACCCACTGAGCCACCGTATACAGTTGGCTAACCCACTGAGCCACCGTATACAGTGCTAACCACTGAGCCACCATATACAGGGCTAACCACTGAGCCACCGTATACAAGGCTAACCACTGAGCCACCGTATATAGTGCTAACTACTGAGCCACCATATACAGTGCCAAAGACTGAGCCACCATATACAGTGCTAACCACTGAGCCACCATATACAGTGCTAACCACTGAGCCACTATATACAGTGCTAACCACTGAGCCACCATATACAGTGCTAACCACTGAGCCACCATATACAGTGCTAACCACTGAGCCACCATACAGTGCTAACCACTGAGCCACCATACAGTGCTAATCATTGAGCCTCCATATACAGTGCTAACCACTAAGCCACCGTATACTCTGCTACCCACTGAGCCACCATACAGTGCTAACCACTGAGCCACCGTATACTCTGCTACCCACTGAGCCACCTGTATACACACAATTAATTTCACCGCACTCCCCTATTAGTAAATAAACTATATATGGATTCTAGACTACCCGATTCTTTAGAATCGGGCCGCCATCTAGCTATATATAATATATTAGACCAATTAGTTCATCACAGATATCAATTAATAGGTTTCAATACTTACATGCCTGCCGTATAGTCACCCGGCCTCCCCAATAACTGTACCGCCGGATATTGCTTAAATTTTTGCCATTGTAAAATATCCAGTGGCTTCTTGCCGATATTCATATGTCTTCCCTCCTTTTTATTTGTTAAATAATGTATGGATTGAAATTGTTCTTCAAGTATCCTAAATAAAAGTTGTAAATTTTGTACATCCGCCCTTGTGTCTTTTGAGACTCTTTGATTATCTGGTATATCCGGGTAGGATATTTATATGAGATATTGATTAACAGTTACATAAAATCAGTATATGATGAACAATGATTTTTTTAGTCCATAGGCCCAGCAAGGTTATAAAGAATATATATCACATCACACATAGGGTATAATGTATACCAAACTGTATACTGATCTCAAAAAGCAGAATCAATCTAATATAATACACCATATATGGTAAGTATCAAAACAAATCACTGCTGTATTGATCATGAAACTATGAAAAAGACCTGGGTGTATGGGTAGATGACAAACTCACATTTAGTGGCCAGTGTCAGGCAGCTGCTGCAAAGGCAAATAAAATAATGGGATGCAGTAAAAGAGGCATAGATGCTCATGAGGAGAACATAATTTTACCTCTATACAAGTCACTAGTGCAACCACACTTAGAATACTGTGCACAATTCTGGTCTCCGGTGTATAAGAAAGACATAGCTGAACTAGAGCGGGTGCAGAGAAGAGCGACAAAGGTTATTAGAGGACTAAGGGGTCTGCAATACCAAGACAGGTTATTAAACTTGGGGTTATTTAGCTTGGAAAAACGAAGGCTTAGGGGTGATCTTATAATAATGTATAAATATATGAGGGGACAGTACAGAGACCTTTTTAATGATCTTTTTACTCTTAGGCCTGTGACTGGGACAAGGGGGCATCCTCTACGTCTGGAGGAAAGAAGGTTTAATCATAATCACAGACGCGTATTCTTTACTGTAAGAGCAGTGAGACTATGGTACTGTCTGCCACATGATGTTAATAGGGTATACTGGTGTGCACACCGCGTAGGTGGTGAGTGGAGGTGCCAACTAACAGGATTTCTTCAATCCCAGTAAATACAAATATGGATACAAAGTTGCACACTCCTTTAGATGTTTTTGATGCAAGGTTTATTATGAACAGTTAATGACCACAGATGTCAACGCGTTTCGGCTTTAACCAAAGCCTTGATCACGACAATTGGCAGGTGTAGGTCATGGAATGTTCTAGGATAAGATTGGAAAGAGGCGTCTTTCCTTGGTGGCGAACGCTCGATTAAGGTGGTTTGCTATATTTCAATAATGCCCAAATGGGGATAGGCGTTTTTCAGCACGGTCCTTCTTTCAGTGATAGGTCCGCCCCCGTTAGGGTCCTTGTAGGAATGAGCCATTGCATCAAAAACATCTAACGGAGTGTGCAACTTTGTATCTATATTTGCCACATGATGTTGTAATGAGTGACTCACTACTGACATTTAAGAAGGGCCTGAATGCCTTTCTTGAAAAGTATAATATTACCAGTTATATATAGTAGACTCTTTGATAGGGCGTTGAATCAGGGAACTAGTCTGATTGCCATATCTGGAGTCAGGAAGGAATTTTTTTTCCCCAATGTGGAGCTTAGTGTTGCCACATGGGTTTTTTTTTGCCTTCCACTGGATCAACATGTTAGGCTATGGGTTGAACTAGATGGACTTAAAGTCTTCCTTCAACCTTAAAAACTATGTTACTATGTTACATTCCTTGACTCTCTCTCCAGGAGAGTAAGGTGCTCCCCATCGTTTTTCGCAGGGACAAAAACATATCATATCAAAAAGAAAATCTCGTGTAACACTACCGCGATCATCTACTACGCCACATGACCCCAGCCCAAAGATTTATGTTGGGTTGGTCACAAGAGCCCTTAAGGTACGGGTTAGGGAACACGTCCTGGCTATTAATGCTTGGATGGATCCCTTCTTAAGAGGCTACCCAGACATTTTTGGGACTGCCATCAGTCACGTGGGGACTAGGGATGAGCGAGTATGCTTGTCATTACTTGGTACTCGCAAGAATATCTCGGTACTCTGGGTACTCGGCGAGTACCGAGTAATCTCGCGATACTCTTGCTATGCTCGGGGTCCACCTCCCTGCATGTTAGCACTCTTTACAGAGCCAGCCCGCATGCAGGGTTTGGCTGACAGACACTGTAATGCCACAGCCATGTTGGTTGTGGCATAACAGTGATTGGTTGGCCGCACAGCGTCATCAGGTCTTTATAAGTGCTCGTCACTCTGCTCCACAGACAGTCAGTGTAGGGAGAGCTGCTGCTGATTGAGGGACAGATTTGTGGCCTTTCAGGGCTGACAATATAATTACCACAACAGACCTTCTGAGGACTAATAGAGCTGTATACAGGCAGGGAGGCAGGGTATATAGCAAACTTCGTTGTGCCAGTATACCAGCCTGCATCACATCTGGGGCTGATGTACAAGCTCATCCATCCAGTGCTTTTAGGGATTAATTTAGCTCTCCATAGGCAGGAGTAGGTTGTAGCGTAAATTAGGATACGCCAAAAGACTCGGTATTCTCGTCAGCGTTTGTGTCTGACCGGTCCACCTGCAGGGCCTTAATCTCTAATCTCAGTGTCCAGCTAAAAATCAACTCTTGTCTGCATTCATTTAGCATATTAGTGCAGCTGGAGTAAGTTTTAGCGTAAATTAGGATACGCCAAAACACTCGGTATTCTCGTCAGCATTGGTGTCTGACCAGTCCACCAGCAGGGCCTTAATCTCTAATCTCAGTGTCCAGCTAAAAATCAACTCTTGTCTGCATTCATTTAGCATCTTAGTGGAGATGGAGTAGGTTGTAGCGTAAATTAGGATACGCAAAAAGACTCGGTATTCTCGTCAGCGTTTGTGTCTGACCAGTCCACCTGCAGGGCCTTAATCTCTAATCTCAGTGTCCAGCTAAAAACCACCTCTTGTCTGCATTCATTTAGCATCTTAGTGCAGCTGGAGTAGGTCTTAGCGTAAATTAGGATACGCCAAAAGACTCGGTATTCTCGTCAGCGTTTGTGTCTCACCAGTCCACCTGCAGGACCTTAATCTCTAATCTCAGTGTCCAGCTAAAAAACAAATCTTGTCTGCATTCATTTAACATTTGTGTGCGCCAGGAGTGGGTTGTAGCGTAAATTAGGATACGCCAAAAGAGTTGGTATTCTTGTTGGCATTTGTGTCTGACCAGTCTGCATCTTAGTGCAGCTGGAGTAGGTTTTAGCGTAAATTAGGATACGCCAAAAGACTCGGTATTCTCGTCAGCATTTGGGTCTGACCAGTCCACCTGCAGGGCCTTAATCTCTAATCTCAATGTCTAGCTAAAAACCAACTCTTGTCTGCATTCATTTAACAGTACACCACTATTAAACCAAGACCAGTGTCAACAGGTTGTTAGTTGGATAGCGGATAATGCTTCCAGTCAGTTTGGCACCACCAAAGTACGCCGCCTGTGTGCCCATTTTAGAATGTCACCTACTGCTTCTGCCGCCCTTGCCGGCTTTCACGGCGTTTGCAGCTTCCGGCTCACAGACTGGTGTGTGATGTCCCCATGCGTTGGAATTCCACACTGCACATGTTGGTCAGGATTTGTGAGCAGAAGAGGGCAGTTGTTGAGTACCAGCATCAACTAGGTCGTCGGTATACGGTGCAAACTCCACACATAAGACCTCAGGAGTGGACATGGATATCCGACATATGTACCGTCCTCCAAAACTTTGAGGACTCCACCAAGATGGTGAGCGGCTGATGACGCCATCATTAGCGTCACCATCCCGCTTCTCTGTCTTCTAAAGCGCTCTCTGCTCAAAATCAAAGACAATGCATTGCAGGCGAAGCACGATGAATTGGAGCATGAAACCGTACTGGGTGATTACACACAGCCCAGCCTCATCTCATTCCAACGTGCATTGGCGGACTATGACGAGGAGGATGAAGAAATATAGCTACTTTCATGCGGAATTGACGGTAATACATGCACAGCCGTCAGGCCGTCAGTTTAGCATGGATGGCCAGAGGACAGGGGAGAGGAGGAGGAGGAGGAGGATGATGCCTGCACGGGTGAGAACCCTGAAGTCTTGCCTGTTAACAGTCTGGGGCACATGGCTGACTTTATGTTATGCTGCCTGTCTCGTGACCCTCGCGTTATCAACATCTTGGCGGACACTCATTACTGGTTGGTGACACTTTTAGGCCCACGCTACAAGGAGAACTTTATTTCTCTTATTCCCGAGGCGGAGAGGTCTGCAAAAATGCTGCAGTACCAGAAGGCCATAGTCACGGACTTAGTCGAAAAATTCCCTTTTGAAAAAGCTAACGGCAGAGGTCATGATCGGTGGACAACCAAGGTGTCCAGCCGAGAGATACACAAGTCCAATCCAGCAGAGGTAGGGGAACACTCTCAAAGATCTGGGACACTTTTCTCAGCACCTCCCGTACCACAGGCCCTGAGGTGCGGGGTAGTGTCACAAGGACTGCAAAGTTTGCCAAGATGCTGAGGGAGTACCTTGCCGATCATACTAAAGTGCTTCTAGATTTCTCTGTACCTTATAATTATTGGGTATACAAGCTGGACACGTGGCAGGAATTGGCTCTCTATGCCTTGGAAGTCCTGGCCTGCCCTGCCGCTAGCATTTTGTCAGAGCGTGTTTTTAGTGCCGCAGGTGGAATCATTACAGATAAACGCACCCGCCTGTCAACTGAAAATACTGACAGGCTGACTCTGATCAAGATGAACAAAGGTTGGACTGGGCCTGACTTCACCACACCACCACCAAATGATAGCGGAATTTTAATTTTTGCCGGTAGATTGCCATGCACCTCCGCACACCCACACATCGGTACACACTTCATGTCTTTGGCTACTTGCTGTACTGCTCCTCCTTCTCCTCATCCGCCACTATCATATGATCAGTGCGACCGTGGTTTATGATGCCACCAAAATATAATTTTTGTACATCATATTGATGATGATGATGACCCTAACCGTTCAAAAGTTAGGCAGTAGTTTCATGTATACCCCTATGGAGTAAATGTTTTAGTCCATGCTTACAGAATAGGCATTACAAGTACAGGAGACCTGCTCCTTTGTAATGGGAACAATATTTAGAGGCTCTCCTCCATGTTTCTTTCCAGGGGCATTGAAGTGCCTCCCAAACTTTGGCTGCCCTGTCTAGGGCAATACTACAAAAGACCCACTTCCTTAAAATGGGCACAATATTAAGAGGTCCTCATGCATGCCTCTATCCAGGGGCATAGGGGGCCTCCCAATTTTTGGCTGCCCTGCCTAGGGCAATACTACAAAAGACCCACTTCCTTATTATGGGCACAATATTAAAAGAGGCCCTCATGCACGCCTCTATCCAGGGGCATCAGAATGCCTCCCAACTTTTGGCAGCCCTGCCTAGGACAATACTACAAATGACCCACTTCCTTCAAATGGGCACATTAATTAAAGAGGCCCTCATGCACGCCTCTATCCAGGGGCATCAGAGTGCCACACAATTTTTGGCTTCCCTGCCTAGGGCAATTCTACAAAAGACCCACATCCTTATAATGGGCACAATATTAAAAGAGGCCCTCATACACGCCTCTATCCAGGGGCATCAGAGTGCCACACAATTTTTGGCTTCCCTGTCTAGGACAATACTACAAAAGACCCACTTCCTGACAATGGGCACATTATTTAAAGAGGCCCTCATGCACGTGTCTATCCAGGGGCACCAGAGCGCCTCCCAACTTTTTGCAGCCCTGCCTAGGGCAATCCTACAAAAGAACCACTTCCTTATAATGGGCACAATATTAAAAGAGGCCCTCATGCACGCTTCCATCCAGGGGCATTGAAGTGCCTCCCAACTTTTGGCAGCCCTGCCTAGGGCATTACTAAAAATGATCCACTTCCTTAAAATTGGCACATTATTTAAAGAGGCCCTCATGTACGTCTCTTCCCAGGGGCATGGGAGTGCCACACAATTTTTGGCTGCCCTGCCTAGGGCAATCCTACAAAAGACCCACTTCCTTATAATGGGCACAATATTAAAAGAGACCCCCCTCATGCACCCCTCTATCCAGGGGCATCAGAGTGCCTCCCAACTTTTGACAGCCCTGCCTAGGACAATACTACAAATGACCCACTTCCTTAAAATTGGCACATTATTTAAAGAGGCCCTCATGCACGCCTCCATCCAGGGGCATCAGAGTGCCTCCCAACTTTTGGCAGCCCTGCCTAGGGCAATCCTACAAAAGAGCCACTTCCTTATAATGGGCACAATATTAAAAGAAGCCCTCATGCACGCCTCTATCCAGGTAGGGTCGGACTGGGGTGTCTGGGGCCCACCAGGGAAATTGACTCCAGGGGCCCACTCACCCGCTATATGCAAATACCTGTTAGCCGTTATACCCATTATAGAGGTTACTCCTGCACATCACTCTGCGCTCACCATTACTGCGATGTACCATTACTGTAGTGTACATTAAAGGGATACTTTGGTGAAAACAAGTTACCAACAATCGTCAGATTCGGCAGGTGATCACTTAGTTATTGGTGGAATCCGACCAATCAAAACCACATGGTCGGAAGAATGTGGCACTTTTACCCCTTTTATTAACTGCAGCAGCCGGTAATGATGTGACCGCAGCTCCATTCATTATCATTGGAGCTCCCAGAAAAAGGCAAACCCAGCGCTCACAGCCACTGAGGGAGTGAAGGGATCATGGGCGAGCTGTACATCAGCTCCAGTCTAATGGGGACAAAACAAACCTATGACTAAGGACTGTCTTTAAGGACATTGACTTAAATGCGCTTTTTAATACTTTTCTAATATAATGAATTTTTAAGGATCTAGATCTCAAGACTCTATGCTGGATATTTTTCTATTTTTTGGACACATAATGGGGATAAAAGCTGCACATTCAGCAGTCGCACCCCCACCAACTAATACCTTATCACATCCTTAGGCCATGTGCACACACTGAGTATTTGGTGAGTTTTTTAACTCGGTATTTGTAAGACAAAACCAGGAGTGGAGCAATCAGAGGTTATATGTTCTGCATTTCTCACCATCTCCGTCTTATAAATACTGAAGTGAAAATCTCACCAAATACTGTGTGAACGTGGCCTTAGACGAGATAATTACTTGCTTTCTCTGGAGAACCTCTGTAAGTGCATTTTGCTGCTGCTGTGTCACAGGACAGGAAGGGGTTAAAGGGATCCTGTCACCCCCAAATCACCTCTAAACCTATTAAAACCTGTCCCTAGAGCATATTAACACTGTCCCTACACTCCTTTTAGCTCCTAAATGGCATTAGTCAAAGTGAATATAAACGTTTTATAAGTACCTGATTAGTCATGATAATGAGTGACTATGCTATTCATAGTCACTCATCAAGGCAGCCCCTCTTCTTCATATCACGCCTATTCAGGCGTGCTCGTCAGTCTATGTTCAAAATCGCGCCTCCCTGCGCGCCTCCCCTCTCTCTCATAGCGTCCGGGCTTCACTGTAAGCTGTATGACGCGATTCGCGTCATTCCCGGCGCCGGATGACGTATTTGCAGCCGCGCCGCGCTGTCAGCTTCAAAATATGCACTGCGCATGCCCATGCGCATGCGCAGTGCGGGACTTGAAGCTGACAGCGCGGCGCGGCTGCAAATACGTCATCTGGCGCCGGGAATGACGCGAATCGCGTCATACAGCTTACAGTGAAGCCCGGACGCTATGAGAGAGAGGGGAGGCGCGCAGGGAGGCGCGATTTTGAACATAGACTGACGAGCACGCCTGAATAGGCGTGATATGAAGAAGAGGGGCTGCCTTGATGAGTGACTATGAATAGCATAGTCACTCATTATCATGACTAATCAGGTACTTATAAAACGTTTATATTCACTTTGACTAATGCCATTTAGGAGCTAAAAGGAGTGTAGGGACAGTGTTAATATGCTCTAGGGACAGGTTTTAATAGGTTTAGAGGTGATTTGGGGGTGACAGGATCCCTTTAAGCAACCAAGTTTTTAATATCTACTGGAAATAAAGAATTTTCCCCTTATTGATATCAGAAAAAAACTAATAATCAACCACAATCCACTACACCAAGACCAGTAATACCACATATAAAGGAGACATACCACCACACTGTGATCAGAGCACATATTACTACTAAACTGTGATCAAATACTACCACGTGCATGGTATAAATACTGCCACACCATGATAAGACCACATATAACCGACATATTGTAATTGAATAATTCCACATTCAAGGGACAAGTACACAACGCCATGACCAGAGCACATAATGCCATTACATAGTGACCAATAAAATCCGGTCAACCCATAGAAGCACCACCCAGCTCAAAATGGTTTGCCGTCGTCTGCTCCTTCCCCTCTCCTCTTACCTGATAAACCACAAGTTTGGTGCCAGACCCACTACTACATGTCAATACTCTGTGGTGCCCAGTTGTTTCTTCTTCAGTGTGAAAAGTGACCAATAATACTACAATAATGACGATTAAAAAAAGCTCTGTATATTTGGTCAGTGTAAATACAGTGATTATCAGTGACATTATACACAGAAACTCTGTATATAGTGCCAGTGTACAGGTGATGCAGAGATCCCCAGTGACATTATACATAGGAGCTCAGTATATAGTGTCAGTGTACAGGTGATGCAGATATCCCCAGTGACATTATACACAGGAGCTCGGTATATAGTGTCAGTGTACAGGTGATGCAGAGAACACCAGTGACATTATGCACAGGAGCTCAGTATATAGTGTCAGTGTACAGGTGATGCAGAGATCACCAGTGACATTATACACAGGAGCTCTGTATATAGTGTATAGTGTGCGTGGATAGGTAATACACCTACTCACCAGAGATGTATCTTGGTGAAGTCATTCATCTTCAGGTTGCTTCTTCCCCTGTCGCAGACAAATATCACGTCTTCTAGCCAGGACTCATCTCTGTAGAAAATAACACAGTTATCTACTGTATAAAACTGATCACTTCCATAGCACATTCCACACTTTTCCCAAGATTTCTACACTACATCAAACGACCAAAAAAGCGACATCGTGCCGCCTCGCACAGTAACAAGGCCTCCCTTTGGTTCCCCTCATGGAAAAGTAAATTATATTACAGCAGTAATAATGTCGCCTGATTGGCCCCTACAGTAAATATGTCCCCACTTCCCACCGTAAACCAATAATGTAAGTTCCTCATTCTAGCCCCCATATAGTAATAACGTCTTGGGCCCCCATGTTCCCCTATTCTAGGTCTCCCCCTCTCCTCCTCCTCCTCTGTCCCCGGTCTCCTGTGTCCCCTGCACTCCTCCTCCTCTGTCCCCTGCTCTCCTTCTCCTGTCCCCCGCTCTCCTCTTGTGTCCCCCACTCTCCTCCTACTCTGTCCCCAGTTCTCCTGTGATCCCCACTCTCTTCCTCCTGTGTCCCCGCTCTCCTGTCTCCCTCACTCTCCTCCTCCGTCTCCCTGCATCCCTCGTTTTGCTCCTCCTCTATCCCCCGTCCTCCTGTGTCCCCCGCTCTCCCTCTCCTCTGTGCCCTTTTTCTGTCTCCCCCGCTTTCCTCCTCCTGTGTCCCCCGGCGCTTTCCTCCTCTCACCTCTCTACTTCTCTTCTGTGAGTATTCAGCAACAGTGTGCCCTCACTTTCTGGATGAACGGCCAGGAATAGACACACGGCGGGAGACTGAGGAAGCTGCCGCCAGACTCTCGGACCTCCAAAAGCTCACGGCTCCGTCCTGAGATGCAGCATGTGACGCAGCAGCCGCGGGAGTTTCAAAGCTGCCGCGCCACCGCGCCTTCCTGTCCTAAGGCAGCCGGAATCAACCGCCTGGGGACCGGCCTGGCAGAGCGCTATGCAGAGACATGGATGTGCGTCCTAGGGATGCACATCCATGTAAAGCAGTCGCAGGGGTCGGCGGACGCCGGGCCCCTGTACTTCCGGGCCTGGTCGCACTTGCGACCTCTGCGACTGTGGGTGGTACACCACTGTATGTATGGTCCTCCTCCTGGAATATGCCTTTATCCTGGTATGTATGGTCCTCCATTATAGTAAAATGCAGCCTCACAGTCCTCCATATATATTATAATGCAGCCTCACAGCCCTCCATAAAGTATAATGCAGTGTCCCAGCCCTCCATATAGTATAAAGATGCATCACAGCTCTTTATATAATATAATGCAGCCTCACAGCCCTTCACATAATATAATGCAGCGTCACAGCCCTTCATATAGTATAATGCAATAATGCAGCCTCATAACCCTCCATATAGCATATATCCTCCTAACACACATACACACACACACTCAGGGACACATATGCACACACAGGGACACGAACACGCACACAGGGACACGGACGCGCACACAGGGACACACACACAGGGACACACACACACAGGGACACACACACACAAGGACACACACACACAGGGACACTACTCACCGGTCCACCCTACCGGCGCCTCTCTCAGCCTGCAGAAGCTCGGAGGAGCCAGGACAGCGACACCGTACACTAACGGCATCTGAGGCAAGGAGATGACTGCGGTGCCGCTGTGTTGGCCAATCACATGCCACGAGCCGCCTGGGCAGCCAATCACAGGCCAGTAGCTGAGGTCGTGCGCAGACTGGCCTTTGATTGGCCAGGACAGTAGCGGGGGCAGCGAGAGAACGGTGCTGCCGGACTTTATACATCTGGCGGCTGGGGACATGGATGTGCGTCCTCAGGGATACACATCCATGTAAAGCGGATGCCGCCAGGGGTCGGCGGGCCGCTGTACATTCAGGCCTGGTCGCAGCTGTGACCGTGGATGTTACGCCACTGGGGAGGGTGCACACAGTATAGGGGGTACAGTATGTGGGGTGGGCATGCACAGTATGGGGACACAAAGTATATGGGGAGGGCACAGTATGGGGGGCACACAGTATAGTGGGAGGGGGCACATAATTTAGGGGGGTACAGTATATGGAGATGGAACACAGTATATGGGGCAGGGGCACAGAACACTGTCTCTGACCTGTTACAGGATCTGTAAGTTCCTCCTGGTGATCAGCATGCAGCGGTTGGCCAGCCCCCAGCACCCGCACCTGCTCCACCGTGCACACCACCAGCCGCTTCAGCTTGGTGCCGCCATATCCCCCACCAGGTGCTTCAGCGGCAGACATTAGCTTCTGCCTGTCTGTGCACCTCCAACATCCGGCACTCACTGCCGCCCCTCGGGAGCCGGGCTGTACTTGCCCAGCAGCGCTCAGCACTACAGGAGGAGGCGCGGACACTGCCCTGCTCTCGGCTGGGGATAACAAGCAGCTGCCGCTGCTGCCTCGCAGTGTGAGGGCCAGAGTGCAGAAGCGGCCACACGCCGATACAAGCCTGTTTAAACGCAGGCCAGCGCCAGCACCGCCACCTCCCCTCCGACACACTGGTCATGCAGTCACATGGATGTACGCATACCTCCCAACTTATGAAGAACAGAAAGAGGGACAAAAGATGTGGCGCGCACAGCGTGCCACGCAAGTTTTAGCCACACCCCTAGCCACACCCAAGCCACGCCCATTTACAAGTAACAAACATTCAACAGATGCCCTTATTAATATTAAACTTCTGATTATTGCATTTTTGCTGCATTTTTTTTCCTTTTCCAATTCATTTGATGCACTTTATAGCAATGAGGAAAGACCGCACTCACCGAAAGGTTACTTGCAGAAATGTCTTTAATCCAAGTGCGAAGTTTACATGGTGCAGGGAGGGTTCAGCAGAGGGGGTCGATGGTCACCGTGACACCACCTGATGAAGACTGTTTGTATGCAGTTGAAACGCGTAGTGGAGCTGTGAGGGGAGCTAAGAAGTAAATAAAAGGTTTGACATTTATGAAAACATCTTACATGTCTGCTTGTTCCTTAGAGCGCTCCTAATCAGACCGCCATTACTATTTTTTGCATGAAAACTACTCCCTTTTTGAGGGACTGGCGGCTGGAGTAGCTCAGGAATAGCACAAACGATCTGCCTTGAACAGGAGAGAGGAGAGCGGAGAGGCAGTGCACATACCGCCGGCGGCGGAGGCTGATAAACCGGGTCGTGCAGGAATTGCACAACCCGATAAGGTGAGTGGCCACCTACCCACGCCACATAGACGTTTTTAATAAGGGGATCCTACACATTTGCGCCCCTTTTCCTTTTTGTTTTACATGTTACAGCGACCTCGGCAGCGACGTCGCTGCGTGTGACATGCCGCAACGACCAGCGATCATCTCGCTGATTGCTGAGGAATGGCCAGGACCATTTTCCAATCGTTGGTCTGCCGCTATCACACATGCATCGCCATGTGTGACAGGGGCAATGATCAGCAACACTCAGTGTGCACCCGACACCCTGACCGAGCCCAGCGACCGTCGGGTGTCGGCACATCGCTGGGTGATCGCTGGTGAGATCTACTTGTTTGGCATCTCATCAGCGATCACATAGTGATGTTCCAGCGATCCCAATCGCTGGTCGGGTCGCTGGAATATCGCTACGTGTAACGTAGCCTTAAGGCCAAGATCAGACGGCCATATTCCACCGGCCGTGTAAGGAGCACAATGCCCGGACTGATCTAACAGATAGACCTAACCTGGTCTAATCTTCATAGGTCTAGATGCAATACATGAGGCTGCTGAGCATCACATCCCAAGCATCACACACACACACATCACTCTCACACCACACGCATGACTCACACACCCCACGTATCACATGCATCACTCACACACCACACAAATTACATGCATCTCTCTAACTGATGCATAACTCACACACACCCCACACATCACTCACACACCCCAAGCATCACACACACACACAACTCACACACATTACACGCATCTCTCTAACTGACACGACACACACCACACGCATCACTCATGCCACATGCATGACTCACACCCCCCATGCATCACTCTTAACACATGACACACACCCCATGCATCACTCACACACCACGTACATCACACGCACTCTAACGGACGCATCACTCACACACCACATGCATCACTCTCACACCACATGCATGAATCACACACACCCCACGCATCACTCTAACACACGCATCATTCACACACACCCCACGCATCACTCTAACACACGCATCACACACACACACAACTCACACACATTACACGCATCTCTCTAACTGACACATGACACACACCACACGCATCACTCATGCCACATGCATGACTCACACCCCCCATGCATCACTCTTAACACATGACACACACTCCATGCATCACTCACACACCATGCACATCACATGCACTCTAACTGACGCATCACTCACACACCACATGCATCACTCTCAAGCCACATGCATGACTCACACACACCCCACACATCACTCACACATACCCCATGCATCACACACATCACTCACACAGATCACACACGACTCCCACACCCCACGCATCACACATCACATGCATCGCTCACACACCACACGCATCACTCTCAGGCCATATGCATCACTCACATGCATTACTCACACACATGCATTATTCTCACACACCACACACATGACTCACACACACATCACTGTTACTCATGCATCCCACACACACACATCACACATACCATCATACACACATGACACATACACACAAGATATATGTATGAATACATATATACTCACTCTCTTCATATTTCCAGGGCATCAAGTGGCAGTACAGTAGTGTTGAGAAGTTGGAATCATCAGCAGAGGATTGTACATGCTGGAGGCCTCCTTCTCCCCCCTCCTTCTGCTCCCGACAGCAGAGCAGTTAGTGAGATTACAGGAGGGAGGGAGCTCCTATGGCTGCACTGCTCTCCCCTCTTCTCAGGGCACACTGCCTTGTGTTTCTCCCCCACCTCCGGCACAGACTTGGCCCGCCTACCTTCTGCTACAGAATGATGTCCCCCTCCCCTCACTGATGCTGGCCTCTCACTGCAGCCGCCTCAGTGCAGAATGAAGGAGGGAATCCTTGGCCTCAGCTGGGGTGAGGGAGAGCATGTGCAGGAGGAACACAGAGCCGTACAACACATGGCAGTGCCAGCAATCCCAGCATTTGTGCAGGAGAGTCACAAAACTTTATTCAATAAAAAAAGGCACATTTACTACGCATTGAGCACAGCACTAATGGGCCGCCCCGAACAGTGCCTAGCACTGTGACACACGGAGCTAAACTGTATAGGGGGCGTGGCCGGCAGCTACTCACTGCTGTGCGGGAAATGTAATCTCCCGGCCGGGACAGCGGGAGAACAACTGAAAATTGTCCCGCTGGATCCGGGACACTTGGGAGGTATGTATGTACGTCCCGTCGCTGGTATCAGCGATCAGTATGCTACCACTGCTCCAGGGGGACCTGTTCGGGGGCGGGGCTAAGGGGGCGGGGCCACAATGCCTGGGGGCCCACCATCACTTTTAACCGGTTACCCGGCAGCCCAGACCGAGCCTGTATCCAGGGACATCAGAGTGCCACACAATTTTTGGCTTCTCTGCCTAGGACAATACTACAAAAGACCCACTTCCTTACAATGGGCACATTATTTAAAGAGGCCCTCATGCACTTCTCTATCCAGGGGCATCAGAGTGCCTCTCAACTTTTGGCAGCCCTGCTTAGGGCAATACTACAAAAGACCCACTTCCTTATAATGGGCACAATATTAAAAGAGGCCTTCATGTACGTCTCTTCCCAGGGGCATGGGAGTGCCACACAATTTTTGGCTGCCCTGCCTAGGGCAATACTACAAAAGACAAACTTCCTTATAATGGGCACATTATTTAAAGAGTCCTCAAAACCAAACAAAGAAGGAGGTTTCAGGCCCTTTTGTACAAAGTATGTATCAAGATCACCCATGCTATGTTTCATTAATTAATTTATTAAAGTAAATGCAAAATACATATAAAATCCATTTCCTAGCACCTGTATTGAAAAGAGATACATATACATCATATATTTATTTCATAAAGTGATCAGTATTTAAAGTGACATTGTGACAGCAGTGACCTTGGGGTCTGAAATGTTTACAGGGGTCTTCCCCATGCTGTTCCCATGTCATTTCAGCACTGTTCTGATACTTTTGTGACATTTTTAGGGTTTAGCCATGCTGCCGGGGGTCATGCCAGAAAAATACTCGGGTCTCCCATAGGATAACATTGGGCTCGGTGCTCGGGCCGAGTACACGAGTATCTTGGGATGCTCGGCCCGAGCTTCGAGCACCCGAGCATTTTAGTACTCGCTCATCTCTAGTGGGGACCTGTTAAAAGGTAGAGGTATTGACACTGTGGAACTGGCTATTCATGGTGGACAGAGGTGAGGGAAGAAGCACCGCAAGCAGACACACTTTACAGCTAAACACCACAGAATAGTGGGAGAACAACGGGCCCGGCAGCCATCACTAATATAGCTGGCCGGAGTACCCAGAGCTGACAACCAGAGAGACAGAGGGAGCCTGGTGAGCCCAAATCACACCTGGGTCACTGGAGGGCTAGGCCAGGAAAGCCATAGAGCTGTCTCTGTAGAAGTAACTGGGGAGACTCTAAAGCCCCCGTCACACGGGGCGACATCGCCGCCCATTACAGAGGCGACGTGGGGTCGTGGTCTTTTGGCGGCGACATCACCCCTACGTCGCCTCATGTAAAGGGGCGATGTCGGTGGTGTCGAGCGGTCGCCTGGTTTCAGAGCAGTGCTCTGAAACCAGGCGACCATCATGGGGCGATCTGTCAGGCAATGGGAGCCATAGGCTCCCATTGTCCTGCATCGCCGCTGGGGTTTCCAGACACCCCGGCAGCGATGCCGCCTGACAGCTCGCCGGCGCGGGGCTGGAGGTGTCGCCCCGTGTAAACGGGGGACGGTGACGCTGGCATGGCGCCAAAAACGTGCGCGCATCCGCCAGTCACCACCGACATCCCCAGCCCCGTCGCCTGGTGTGACGGGGGTTTAAGACCCTAATGACAAGACACACTGGCGTGGTGCGGGGACTCTATGGCCCGCAACCTACCCACCGCCATGGAGTAGGAACACAACCATCGTACTAGGGCTAGTAACCCTGAAAGCAGAGGGAATAATCACTAAAGAGCCTATGATGGCCAACTCGAATCTGTGAGCGAGGACAGAGAGAGAGACAAGCAGGGCCTGAAAGGTACTTGAGGGAAGCGACACAGAGGAACCGTCTGAGCTGTCGATAGGTGTAAGAACTGAGACTGAGAACTGTGAACTGTAACCTGTCTGCTAAGAACTTGACCAGTAAAGTACTTGGTAAGCTCAAAAGTGCCTGAGACTGTTCCTTTACCACGCCGCTGCAGAGATCTCCACCTGCGGAGCCGCATCCCTGCTGTCCCTGTGTGCTGGCTGGAGAAGCTGCGGAAGAAGAGCCGATGCAGCATCCAGAGTAGGCAGCCCCCACTACACCTGCCTCGGAGACACCCAGCCCTACCCGTGGAGGGCTTACCATTTATGCTGCTCCTCATCACCGTCCCCCAGCAGGAATACGGCAGCGGTGGTCTCCACTGACCACATACTATGGGTGGCGTCACGACAACCACCCCTGTACATATCCCCTTTTTCAACTGACGCCCAGGCCACGGGACCTGGTCACGACCCCCATGACTCCCCAGCGACAGTAGCAGCGATCCAGTTCCTGAGCACCCCACGGCCTGGGGGCGCCTCAGTTCCACGAATGCACTCGGATCTTACTGGTTGGCCAGCCTTTTTAAAGCGTCACTTCACCCCAGTAAGGTGCCCCCTGATGAAGGACTAGCCGAAACGGCCATAGGGGTCAGTGGCAGCCTATTCTGTAAGCCTCTATATAGGTAACATTATGTCAATACCAGTCTTGGGGAGCAGTTTTTGACACATGGTTGCTTGTGGGCATAGGTACTTGCCTCATAGTGTATAGGTGTAATGGTTACTATATGCGACCTCTGTATGTGCTATGCTAATACCTGAATTTTCTGTGCATTTTCATGAGTGTGAGGTACTAGGGGCTATATATGTACCTGTAATTGCATGCACCAGTCACTTTGATTTACAATACGTGGATGCTATTGATATTTGTACATAGCACTGTAGATTGGTTTGGACATAATTGTATACTGCAGCCTTTGTATTGTACAGTGCCTTGTGACAGTATTTCAAAGTACTCACTGATCTCAGCTAAAGCGCTCAAACACCACCATGACCACCATCCCGTGTTTGAGACTCTTAATCGAGGCTCCACGGACTCCATTTGCATATTCAAATTTCCAGGGGGCAATACATCATGGATTTCCCTGTGTTTGAGCGCTTTAGCCGGCTGCCCGCAGTGTTTTCCCTGACTGGTCTCCCTGAGATCAGTGAGTGCTTTGTGATTTTGGTCTACCAAGCGTTGCTCCCACCTAGCCAGAATCCTACTCCACACTGATGATGGGCAATACGCCGAAACAGCCGTGGGATATTGACTAAAAGGGCCACTTAATATAGTGGTTATGGTGGTCTCCGCAAGGATTCCACCCCAGGGCTAGGTCCTTCCCTGGAGGGATATCTGGCTAGTCCCGTGTTTGAGACTCTTAATCGAGGCTCCACGGACTTCATTTGCATATTGTGAAAGTATTTGGCCCCTTGAACTTTTCAATCTTTTGCCACATTTCAGGCTTCAAACATAAAGATATAAATTCTATTGTTTTTTTGTCAAGGATCAATAACAAGTGGGACACAATCATGAAGTGGAATGAAATTTATTGGATATTTTAAACTTTTTAAAAAATAAAAAACTGAAAAGTGGGGCATGCAATATTATTTGGCCCCCTTGAGTTAATACTTTGTAGCACCAACCTTTGCTGCAATTACAGCGGCAAGTCGCTTGGGGTATGTCTCTATTAGTTTTGCACACCGAGAGACTGAAATTCTTGCCCATTCTTCCTTGCAAAACAGCTCGAGCTCAGTGAGGTTGGATGGAGAGAGTTTGTGAACAGCAGTTTTCAGCTCTTTCCACAGATTCTCGATTGGTTTCAGGTCTGGACTTTGATTTGGCCATTCTAACACCTGGATATGTTTATTTTTGAACCATTCCATTGTAGATTTTTCTTTATGTTTGGGATCATTGTCTTCGTGGAAGATAAATCTCCATCCCAGTTTCAGGTCTTCTGCAGACTCCAACAAGTTTTCTTATGGAATGGTCCTGTATTTGGTTCCGTCCATCTTCCCATTAATTTTTACCTTCTTCCTTGTCCCTGCTGAAGAAAAGCAGGCCCAAACCATGATTCTGCCACCAGCATGCTTGACAGTAGGGATGGTGTTTTTAGGGTGATGAGATGTGTTGCTTTTAAGCCAAACAAATCGTTTTGCATTGTGGCCAAAAAGTTCGATTTTGGTTTCACCTGACATGAGCACCTTATTCAACATGTTTGGTGCGTCTCCCAGGTGGCTTGTGGATCTTCAAATGAGACTTTTTATGGATATCTTTGAGAAATGGCTTTCTTCTTGCCACTCTTCCATGAAAGCCAGATTTGTGCAGTATATGACTGATTATTCTCCTATGGACGGACTCTCCCACCTCAACTGTTGATCTCTGCAGTTCATTCAGAACGTTTAGAGGGATGGCCTTGGTAGATTTGCAGTGGTCTGATACTCCTTTCATTTCAATATTATAGCTCGCACAGTGCTCCTTGAGTTGTTTAAAACTTGGGAAATCTTTTTGTATCCAAATCCGGCTTTACACTTAGGCACAAAAGTATCTCGGACCTGCCTGTTGTGTTCCTTGGTCTTCATGATGCTCTCTGCACTTGAGACAGAACCATGAGACTATCACAGAGCAGGTGCATTTATACGGAGACTTGATTATACATAGGTGGATTCTATTTATCATTACCAGTCATTTAGGACAACATTGGATCATTCAGAGATCCTCACTGAACTTGTGGAGTGAGTTTGCTGCACTGAAAGTAAAGGGGCTGAATAATATTGCACGCCCCACTTTTCAGTTTTAAATTTTTTAAAAAAAGTTTAAAATATCCAATAAATTTTGCTCCACTTCACGATTGGGTCCCACTTGTTGTTGATTCTTCACAAAAAAATTAGAATTTATAGATTTATGTTTGAAGCCTGAAATGTGGCAAAAGGTTGAAAAGTTCAAGGGGGCCAAATACTTTCACAAGGCACTGTACAATACAAAGGCTGCAGTATACAATTATGTCCAAACCAATCTACAGTCCTATGTACAAATATCAATAGCATCCACCTATTGTATATCAAAGTGATTGGTGCATGCAATTTCAGGTACATATATAGCCCCTAGTACCTCACACTCATGAATATACACAGAAAATTCAGGTATTAGCATAGCACATACAGAGGTCGCATATAGTAACCATTACACCTATACACTATGAGGCAAGTACCTATGCCCACAAGCAACCATGTGTCAAAAACTGCTCCCTAAGTTTGGTATTGACATAATGTTACCTATATAGAGGCTTACAGAATAGGCTGCCGCCGACCCCTATTGCCGTTTCGGCTAGTCCTTCATCTGGGGGCACCTTACTGGGGTGAAGTGACGCTTTAAAAAGGCTGGCCAGTCAGTAGGATCCAAGTGCATTCATGGAACTGAGGTGCCCCCAGGCCGTGGGGTACTCAGGAACTGGATCGCTGCTACTGTGGCCTGGGCGTCAGTTGAAAAAGGGGATATGTACAGGGGTGGTTGTCGTGACGCCACCCATAGTATGTGGTCAGTGGGGACCACCGCACTGTATGTGTCATATAATCTGCCCTATAATTGTAAACATGCTTATTTTATAATTGTGCTCCTTGGGTGCCAGCCCACCATCTTGGCTGCTAACCCTGTATGTTTATGCCCTCCCTCCTTCTGGTTTTTAAACAATAAATAAGCACTTTTTCACTTTGAACTAGACATATGGTCGTATGGTGTTTTCTGTTTCACATGTGACTCTACGTACGTTGTCTACTTAATCAAATGGCCATGCGGTCTAGGGTATGTTGGGGAAACCACCCAGCATATCCAGGACCGTGTCAGCAACTACAAATCTACCTTTAGGCGTCAGAACATGTTATTACCTATTCCTGCCCATTTTATGGAACAACGCCTCTCTGTCAGCCAATTAAAATTTCAGGTCATTGAGCAGGTACCGAGACCCAGGAGAGGAGGTAACAGAATGCGAAAGCTCAAAGAGCAAGAAGCCTATTGGATTTACCATCTGAATACTCTCTCCTCATCAGGCCTCAATAGAGAATTTGAGAGCTGGCATTAATATCCATTAAACCTTGGACACCATTAATATCTTGATATATATCTAATAGGTGTTATGTGAAGTAAATTTGGGTGTACATTACAATCTCTATTACATTTTGCCTTTTATCCTGCAATTTGTATTTAATTGGTCTTTTCTTTTGTAGACAGGGCAAAGAACGTCTCACAATGAATCCTGATGAGCACTACCTATATTGCACCATCTGCCTTCAACTCTGTGCAGCATTTCTATGCATAGTTCCACCAACATAATGACGGCCGCGATACCTGCAACCTATTTCGCACTACCTCATAGGTCATTAATATTTCTTGGAGGCTCGTTAGCCTATACTTGGTGATATAAATACCCGTGCATGCGCAGTATGCCCGATCGGACACTTTTTTCCCACTACCAATATGGCGCCCGTGCATGCGCGTTCAATACATGATGTTTTTCCGGCACCCGGGAATCCCCGCTCAACCAGGAAGTGTCGGCCGGCTTAAATAGAAGCCACCGACAAACTACTACCCTTCCGGCCTCCTCTCTACACGATCCTTGGACACAAGGTAACGCTGCCCAACCGTTCACACTACCTGAACTTTGCCACCATGCATTTACTATTTCTCATTTCTTGCCTTCTGTCTGTTGTCTCCTAGGGCGGGAGTCACGTGCCAGCCTTGCAGCACTTTGGTATGTGACTCTTAGCTAATGCTCATCACCTGTCTTTCTGTACTTATATTTACCATATTAATCTCTTTTCTTCTAGATTGACAACAGCACTACTTAATTCTCCAGAGCCTGTGCACTGTATTTTCTTTTCCCAAGGTATCTCCCTCCCTTTCTTTTGGTCCCTTTCCAGCACAGGTCTTATTGTATACTAACAGTATCTACATTCTTATCTCCAACATCCTTCATCCTCTAATACAGAGACAAGGAGCGGGATTCATTATATATCCCTATAACAAGCAAAAAACTGAAGGACGCTATTAGAGAGAAAAAATTACCTAAAGGACCTCTTAACCACTATCGAAAAAATGTATATAAAGGTATATACATGTGCACCTTTCACCCATGTGACAAATGGGTGCATTCTTAACAATTCCTTTCTTTATTCCACAGTCGTTCTCATACCTTTAAAGGGCACCTAAGCTAGTATCACTGTTATGGATTAATATTTTATAATATTAGTAAGTTGCCTGGCCCTGACCAAATCAATATGGACCAAGTACCGGCATGAAAAGTATAACACCAGACACAAACAGTCAGAGGTACACCCTTCCTTGGTCAGTCCCAAGCTCCAAGTGATGGTTTATTATAAGAGACATAAGGTTTTGTTCAGTAAGGGGCTCGGCCAGCCCTACTCAGATGTATGCATTGCTCAGTGGGTTAGTCCATGGGTGGATCCATGAGGTCATCAGGGGGTGTGGTCTTGATTGAGTATGTCCAGGTGATATGGCATTCTGTGATTGGTCAGTCCTTCTATGGAATTCAGCTTCCTCCAGGAACTCCTTATTGTAGACAGGATGTAGTCATAGGTCCAGGCTCCATCTTAGACAACATGGCATGGTGTGATGAAACAGGAAATGGCAGTCATGTTTAAGTCACAATTAAGCTTATGCAATGTAACATATTACTATCTATGGATCGTTTTCTCCCATGCCCTTATGTCTTAAGGTTAATTAAGTATTTGATTCTATGGCTCTCCTCAACAGTCCCCACTAAATACTTTATTAACCTGTCCTTACTAGAGCCTATCACATCTGACCAATGTGCCTCCAACCCTGCTTGTTATCTCACAATTATGAACCATGTGACCCCCCTTGGTACAGACTTCGCCGCATATATGAACTATTTGATGTGTCTACTGTACCTATCATAACTTAGAGGAATGGAGGACCACCTAGTTGGAGACCATAAAAGACTGAAGAGGGCCTAGCTGTGCTATGTATACAGAATAACTAACCTCTAACCTACTTTGACTTGATCTCTGGCTTTAAATTCATGCGGCCCTCTTTTCTTATGAGCAATTCTTATGAGCAATTCTTATGAACAATTCTTATGAACAGTTCCTGGTACACCAGGAGGTGTATAGGATCGCGCTATCAGCGTCCTCGGGCCTTTCCTACCTGCTTCACCTCAGTTCCCTACCTGGATACCCAGAATTGTATCACAACACTCATGGATGGATCCTCTTGTCTTAAGGCCATATTCTACCACCAGAGATTATTTGATAACATTTCCCTTTACACATGAATACGATTACCTTGAAAAGAACATAAAATAACATAAAATAGCGCTTTTATGGCTACATGTTCAAGTTATTAGATTAATATCAGATATACATAGTATTATCTACCCTTGAACTAATGGTTCGCTCAGGAAAGTGAATGTTTCTCCCACTCTTCCGAGTCCTCATTTATATCATGTTCCTGTAACCATTTCTGCCTTAGTTTGGATATTTCCTATATAAATCAGACATAATCTGAAGAGTTATAAGGCCATATATGGGACAGTCTATCACTATGGGGTGTAGGTCAGTGACTATCATTATCAGAGACCATCATTCTGCTGGTAGAGAGTCTCTGCCGCGTCCAGATGGGTTTTCCCTCAATCTCCACTGAAGTTGCTGTAATTCAGAGAAGCTGGATCGGCCATCTAATCTCGGCTCACGGCTCTTTCTCGCATCTTTTCAGGATCACCCAGTCTCCTGACATGAGACCATGCACTCCTGACACTGATTTAGGATCTGGAATCGAAGAACACATCTGTTGACAGTCAATTATATAAGCCTTATACATTGCTGGTCAAGACTTCATGACATATCCAAAGTATCTGTAAGAAATAAGTCACAAGTTCTGATGAATATTGATTTTCAGTCTCTTATTCGGAGATAGCAATGCAGTGTTTAACCCTTTCCTGACTGGATACTCATCTCTCTGATGCTGATACTGCAGCTGCTATCTATTGACCTGCCGCTCTAATGGTGCTTGTGTCCTCCACAACCTCACTAGGTGAGAGGCTCATTGTGTCCTATTCATGTAATGTCAGATTAAACCCTTTTACACTTGTATTCACTCTTACTTTACAGAAAATACAATCCTGTTCTAGGTGTTCAGTCGAGAATTATTTATATCGACTTATTTACTAAGGAGGAAAATGAAACAAAAACTAACATTTCATCTATGTTTTGCCTGTCTCCTCTACCTTTCACCTTTACCGTTAGAGTTATTAATGTTAATCCCCCATCCATCTTGTCTCCACTGCTTTGTGTATGATAAGGATTGTAGAAAGCTGCTGACTCTCAGATACTGTAAAATAACTTTAATGACCTCCATTATAACATATGTCCCTTTACCTCTTCAGGAGCCTCATTTTTTTATATACCACCTTCATCGTCAGTCTCTCAGAAGTAATGTAGTTTCTGCACCGGATCCTGAAAAGAAATTAGCACAACAAGCATACACCTAGTGTGCAGCGCTGTCTCTGTACGATCTATCTGCAATCACTGGAATGGTAGAGCGGACGAGGGGTGCGTTCGGGTTTCTGCGGGGTCGTTACAGATTCCTCTCCATTATATCAGTCACACATCATACAAGACTGGGTGTACCTGGCCACCTAGGTACTGAACCCTGGTGCCACCCAAACCTTGTCCACTTAAACACATGTAGCAGTTAATGACAAACGAGTTAGTTCTTGGGTTACCTGAGCCATCATTGAGAAGAGAAAGCTTACCGCCTGGTGTCTACAGACCTTCCTCAGCTGCTCCCTGCGTTTTGCACTCCTTCCCATTCGATCACCTGTTTCTGCAGGAATAAGAACATCAGGAGTGACAGGTGGCGGGTCCCCTGGTGCCCGGGTCTGCCCTGGTGCCCAGGTCTGCACTGGTGCCCGGGTCTGGGACTCTCGACTCTAGGCCTCTTCACAGCTTCTGGCAGCTGCACCTGTGCGAGCATTACTGCTGGCTCGAGGTGTGAGCTGTATCTGCACTCTGCTAGGCTTATCTGATAACAGGAGAGCCTCCATACAGGCTCATACACTCTCTGCAGTCTCTATAGGTCTTTATGTGACTGTAGGAAAGATCTGCAGTCTATATACACATTCGGCCATCTTACCCTTTGCGCTCTACATATTTCAGTGATTGAGATCTTCATCTACCTCCTGTGCCGATAGGTGAGTAGGGAGTGGTTCTGCTTTATTACCTCCTGTTGTGTAATCACAGCCCATCCAATGTAGAATCCACCATCTATAACATAACTCAAAATCTGCATTAGTAATGAGCTCACTGGGACATGTTCACACCCTGCGATCCCGAGGTGTATGTATGTGTTTGCTCTGTCCTCTATTTAAGACAAAAAATATAGAGAAAACACTTAAATATAAAAAAAAAGAAAACTTTAAAAACAGGCACTAACTTTCTCTTTCCCCCCTTTTTGAATCCAATATCCAAAGCATATCTGGATTCAAAAACTATGTTGTTACCTGAATTTCATATTTGGAGCCTGAAAAGTTCATGAAAAAGTCCCACTCCCTAGATTATACATAACTAAGAATACAATAAGGCTATGTGTACATCATGAACATTTGGGGTATACATTTCTGCATCAAATCTGCATTTCCCGGAAAAAAGAAAACACACGAAATCTGCAAGAACAATAAAAAATTAGATAACGTGTGCAACATGTCTGAAGTCTCAGCAACTACGCTTGTTTAAGAATAGATGTCAAGATTTGTGACAAAATTATACAGCAAAAAGCACAATAAAAGTAACTACAGTATGTGCACAAAGCCCAAATACTATGTTATGTGTAACTGTAATTAGGACTCCATGCTGTGGGCTCGTCACCCCCCCCCCCCCCCCCAGTGATGGGACTCCCTCCAGGTACAGGTCTCTGCTGCTGTAAATCATGTTCTGGAGATACTTTAGGCTGCTGTATGTAAAAATATATCTATACAATAAAGCAACATAAAATATGGAGAAGGGAAAACAAAAACTCATTCAGTGTAGAGACATGGAATAGAAATGCAAATCACCTGGAATTGACTTGCTAATTAGGTAAACACAGCAGACTGTTCCAGTATCTCCAGTGTAATAAATCTACATTCGTGTGAAAAAGATGTCCGTTATTAAAATATTTGGGGTTGGAGCAGTAAAAATAAAAAACTATTGATAATTACTTTTACCAATACCCTAAAGTGAGACTAAAAAAATAAAATAAATCATGATCTGGGAAGAATTAGATTTTAAAATGTAGCTTAAAAGATACAATGAAGCATGTGGCATGTGCATGGCTGCCATGTTAGGTGGTGGGGGTGGTGTCTCTCTGTGGGACTGGCTTTGCTTGCATCAAGTCTCCTCCCCCCAATTCAAACAGTATCTCTACAGTTCATTCACACTTCCTGTTGGATAGAGATCATGGATATTTCTATCCTGCATGTTGCACTTTTTCTGTGGAGATATAATCATGACTACTGCATTTTTCCCTTGAACCATCCATCCACCGTTGGCAAATTGTATATATATATATTTTTTTCTTTTATCAACTCATCTTTCTCTGAGGTATGTCATTTAGTCTCCCATGCCAGTTATATATATTTATTTATTTAATCCCAATTAATACTTCATTAATATATGCACTCACATCTTTTACCTTTCCCATTTAACAATTTCTTATAGCTTTCAGCACATAGTTATATCTGACCGGCACACTAGGCTTATCTGAACAAGGGAACTTACATGTGCCTTATTTGTATTCTATTTCTATTATTTATTTTTAATTACCAGTATACTCATTTAATCATTCAATATTCAGTCTCTCTGCATTAACCCATCACATGTTTCTATGTGGGAGGGGAGTGTGGTGGCCTACCTTTTCTTTTGTGTGTGAAACTAGCAGTGTTATGGGAAACTTGCTTAAAACTGGTCAGACAACTTACACATCACTTCCTGTCTAAGTCTATTGTCCAAACATTCATTCATCCCTTTGTGTCTCTAACCATGCGGGCTTCACTCGGCGGCCATCTTTGCATGGACACAAGTATATTCCCAGATTCTCAATCTCAATCTTTCCCAAACATTCTTTTATACGCTAGTATTTCTGTTTTAACACTATTTAAACTCTCATTTCTCTGCTGTCTTACATTTGTTTTTGTATATCTGTTATTTATTTACTTATTTTTATTTACTCGACAAGTCTCTCCTACTTGCCATATGCTAGCATCTTTTAAGGGCACGAAAGAAAAGAAACTATAATATTTATACCAAAAATATATTAATTTAAAACCACCACAAAATGGCCGTCACTAGTGACCACATGGCCCATTTACCAGAGCACATAGCATCACAAAATGGCTGACACCACAAAGCACATGGCATCACAAAATGGAGTTCAGCAGAGAGCACATGGCCTTATGCCACCATCACCAACCGTGAACATGATACATTCTTGTAACACACATTACTCAAAACTCTGTCCTTTTTCCATTTTCTTCCTCTTCTACCCAATTTTCTCTATACAAACTATAAGAGACTCTTTCCCATGCCCCTAGCAGTATATAACAATCCATTATCTTCCAGAACACCTTGTCTCTCCTTTAACACAATCCTCACTGCACTTCTGCCATTCCACACAACTTCATAAACTATTTGCATCATTTAAATGACTTTTCCCTTCACGAGTCACAACTAATGTATACATGTCTGATTTGTCATCTGAATGTGTCTTGATCCCAATACGACACATCTGCATTCATTTCTCCATCTCTCTCTATATGGAATAGACACAAAACAAACACTTAAGACTTGGGAGATGACAAACCTGAGAAGCACAAGCAGGGCCGGACTGGGACCAAAAAGCAGCCCTGGAAAACAAGCCCCACCAGCCCACATACTATATCACCCATCAGCCTCGATCAGTGAAATTTGCTTTTACGTTGTCATGACCTCATCACTTTCGCAGGTTGCTTTCACATCAGCGGTAAACTGATGTTTGCGGCCAATCCAGCAGGTGGCATCTGCCGGATCAGCCGACTTGCATCCCAGATGCGGCAAGCCCCATGCATTGTGTACGGCAAGTGCTGTTCTGCCAGGTGCGGCAGATCCGCCACTTGCGGCGGCGAAAACCCCCCCCCACCACTTACAGCCACGTTTCTTGGGATCGTGGGGTCCCAGTGCTCAGATCCAGAGCGAAGGGCAAGTCACCATCTATACAGAAGAGAAGTGATGACTTCCATATTGGGGATAATTAATTTAAACAACAGTTAAATGCTGAAAATCAAAGTCCAATACCGCCTCTGACAACTGGACAGGAGAAGTGGTACTGTGCAGTGTACATATATACAGAATAATACAGATACTGAGGATTACACCCAGTATAAAGGACAGGAGAAGTGGTTCTGTGCAGAGTATATATACAGAATAATACAGATACTGAGGATTACACCCAGTATACAGGACAGGAGAAGTGGTGCTGTGCGGTGTATATATACAGAATAATACAGATACTGAGGATTACACCCAGTATACAGGGCAGGAGAAGAGGTACTGTGCAGTGTATATAGACAGAATAATACAGACACTGAGGATTACACCCAGTATACAGGACAGGAGAAGTGGTACTGTGCAGAGTATATATACAGAATAATACAGATACTGAGGATTACACCCAGTATACAGGGCAGGAGAAGTGGTACTGTGCAGTGTATATATACAGAACAATACAGATACTGAGGATTACACCCAGTATACAGGACAGGAGAAGTGGTACTGTGCAGTGTATATATACAGAATAATACAGATACTGAGGATTACACCCAGTATACAGGGCAGGAGAAGAGGTACTGTAAAGTGTATATATACAGAATAATACAGATACGGAGCATTACACCCAGTATAAAGGACAGGAGAAGTGGTTCTGTGCAGTGTATATATACAGAATAATACAGATAGTGAGCATTACACCCGGTTTACAGGACAGGAGAAGTGGCACTGTGCAGTGTATATATACAGAATAATACAGATACTGAGGATTACACCCAATGTAAAGGACAGGAGAAGTGGTACTGTGCAGAGTATATATACAGAATAATACAGATACTGAGGATTACACGCAGGATACAGGATAGGAGAAGAGGTACTGTGCAGTGTATATACACAGAATAATACAGATACTGAGGATTACACCCAGTATACAGGACAGGAGAAGTGGTACTGTGCAGTGTATATATACAGAATAATACAGATACTGAGGATTACACCCAGTATACAGGACAGGAGAAGTGGTACTGTGCAGTGTATAAATACAGAATAATACAGATACTTAGGATTACACCCAGTATACAGGACAGGAGAAGTGGTACTGTGCAGTGTATATATACAGAATAATACAGATACTGAGGATTACACCCAGTATACAGGACAGGAGAAGTGGTACTGTGCAGTGTATAAATACAGAATAATACAGATACTTAGGATTACACCCAGTATACAGGACAGGAGAAGTGCTACTGTGCAGTGTATATATACAGAATAATACAGATACTGAGGATTACACCCAGTAACCAGGACAGGAGAAGTGCTACTGTACTGTGTATATATACAGAATAATACAGATACTGAGGATTACACCCAGTATACAGGACAGGAGAAGTGGTACTGTGCAGTGTGTATATACAGAATAATACAGATACTGAGGATTACACCCAGTATACAGGACAGGAGAAGTGGTACTGTGCAGTGTGTATATACAGAATAATACAGATACTGAGGATTACACCCAGTATACAGGACAGGAGAAGTGGTGCTGTGCGGTGTATATATACAGAATAATACAGATACTGAGGATTACACCCAGTATACAGGACAGGAGAAGTGGTACTGTGCAGTGTATAAATACAGAATAATACAGATACTTAGGATTACACCCAGTAACCAGGACAGGAGAAGTGCTACTGTACTGTGTATATATACAGAATAATACAGATACTGAGGATTACACCCAGTATACAGGACAGGAGAAGTGGTACTGTGCAGTGTGTATATACAGAATAATACAGATACTGAGGATTACACCCAGTATACAGGACAGGAGAAGTGGTACTGTGCAGTGTGTATATACAGAATAATACAGATACTGAGGATTACACCCAGTATACAGGACAGGAGAAGTGGTGCTGTGCGGTGTATATATACAGAATAATACAGATACTGAGGATTACACCCAGTATACAGGACAGGAGAAGTGGTACTGTGCAGTGTGTATATACAGAATAATACAGATACTGAGGATTACACCCAGTATACAGGACAGGAGAAGTGGTACTGTGCAGTGTGTATATACAGAATAATACAGATACTGAGGATTACACCCAGTATACAGGACAGGAGAAGCGGTACTGTGCAGTGTATATATACAGAATAATACAGATACTGATTACACCCAGTATACAGGACAGGAGAAGTGGTACTGTGCAGTGTATATATACAGAATAATACAGATACTGAGGATTACACCCAGTATACAGGACAGGAGAAGTGGTACTGTGCAGTGTATATATACAGAATAATACAGATACTGAGGATTACACCCAGTAAACAGGACAGGAGGAGTGGTACTGTGCAGTGTATATATACAGAATAATACAGATACTGAGGATTACACCCAGTATACAGGACAGGAGAAGTGGTGCTGTGCAGTGTGTATATACAGAATAATACAGATACTGAGGATTACACCCAGTATACAGGACAGGAGAAGCGGTACTGTGCAGTGTATATATACAGAATAATACAGATACTGATTACACCCAGTATACAGGACAGGAGAAGTGGTGCTGTGCAGTGTACAGATACAGAATACAGATACTGAGGATTACACTCAGTAGACAGGAGAATTATACCCAGCATACCCAGGAGGCTGTGCTTTATAGATAGGATGCTGTGGTATATAGATAGCCAAGACTCAGCCTGATCCTAAAGATGGGTAAAGATGAAAGTGGAGGCAAAAAGTCCAGTGCTAGGCGCAGAAAGAACAGAATTCATGGAGACACCGGGAAGAACACAAAGAGAACTCTCAGGAAAATTTTCTGTTGCTGCACATTACAGACTGCGGACCGTATTACAGACTGTCCGCTGTGTACACACTAGAAGCTGCCTACATACACATTACACAGTGCGGACTCTGGGCACGTTACACGCTGCGGACTCTGGGCACGTTACACGCTGCGGACTCTGGGCACGTTACACGCTGCGGACTCTGGGCACGTTACACGCTGCAGACTCTAGGCACGTTACGCGCTGCGGACTCTGGGCACATTACACGCTGCGGACTGTGGGCTCGTTACACGCTGTGGACTCTGGGCTCGTTACACGCTGTGGACTCTGGGCTCGTTACACGCTGTAGACTCTGGGCTCGTTACACACTGCGGACTCTGGGCACATCTGAGACTGTTGGTTATATCTTGCATACACAGCACTATACTGTATATACAGGTCCACACTATATATACAGTATATAGGCACATTAGTACAGCATGTAGTGTGGACCTGTATATACTGTATAGTGTTGTGTAGAGACAGAGAGACACACAGACAGACAATGTCAAACACACAGATAGAGACACTCATACAGACAGAACAACACTCAGAAAGACACACACAGACATGATACTCACATATACCAGTAGGACCTGTGATGATGTCACATGGAGGGGAGGCATCAGGGGTCACATGATCATCTCAGAGAGAGATCAGGAATGTGATGAAGATGGTGGGAGGGCTTGGGACCTGCCCCTGTCATCCTGATTGCTGAGAGAAGGGCACTGCTTTGGGGAAACGGCCCCGCCCCCTTCGCGTCCGTGGCCCCGCCCCTGCATGCCGTGGCCGCTTGGTGACAGATTTAAAGCAATGCTGAGGCTGGAGGAGCGGGCGGCCCACCCGCACCCCACAAGTGGGCGGCCCATAGGGAAAAGTCCCGCCCCTCCCGCCTGTCAGTCCGGGCCTGAGCACAAGACCTTCACAGCCGTCTACACTTCTTATCTGTTCCTGTCTGATTTCCGTGTTCTGTAGTATACAAAAATATCTTATATTAATCAATTACCGGCCCACACCACACAAATACCGAGTCTCTTACTCAAGGTCACGTGGCAAACATCAATTTTCTATTTATACAATTATCAGGCCCCGTACTGAGTCACTTCACTCTCAGTTACGTGCCAATATTAGGTTGAGTCCCAAAAATCACTCTAAACCATATATAGAGTCCCAAAAATCACTCAAGATCATGCAGAGTCACAAAAATCACTCAATGCTAAATATCAAACAGAGTCCCCTTACTCTGTTACATGTCCCTATGGGAGTCAAATCCATTTACACCATGCCGAGTCCTTAGTCAATGCCTATCAGATTAAAAAACGGGAGACAGAAGAGCACAATAGGGTCTCATCCAATGGTAAAATGGTTTCACAGATATGGATCCACTCACATTGTTCAGTTGTGTGGAACACAACAACCATAAGCACAAATGGGTAGGATCCGATGAACTGCAGCAATCAGCCGGTCACTAGAATTGCCTATATAGAAAGGAGAGAAGTCCGGCTTTCAGGATCTTGCTGTTCCAGTCCAAAGTTCACAAGGAGTTAATCCAAGGACCAAGCAGTGTTTATAACTTTATTATTATTCTAGAAAACTCTACGCGTTTCGTGTACACACTGTGCACTTCCTCAGGAGAAAAGTTACCAAACTCAATGCTAAATATCAGACAGAGTCCCCTTACTCTATGCCTATTTTCTCTCCAGAACTGAAAACCGTATCACAAGTGACCACTTTCATCTACTCACAGACAATATCTTTTATTTCTACAGACACTGCTCAAAAACCCTTGCTCTTTCCTACAAGTCATCTCCCCTCCACACAACACATAGCAGGCCGCAGGCAACTTGGCATGACAGTTCTTCCATAATCAAATGGCCAGCAGCGGAGAAAACACCTATGCCGTCTCGGACACCCTGAAAGACCGGACACAGTCAGGCAATCTGCACAGGGTACCCCGAAAAACAGGTAAAGCCAACAGATTGTAATAAAATCATAAGACTTACCGTTTTTGTTAGGGAGGTGATCAGTCTCCTGGCTCGGGGTACTCAGTGCGTCCTGCCGTCTCCTTCACCGGTCATTCAAGGTTTGGGGATTCCCCTCTGCATGGCCCCACATAGTTGGGACGCCAAAATTGTTATGGATTAATATTTTATAATATTAATAAGTTGCCTGCCCCTGACCAAATCAATATGGACCAAGTATCGTCGTGAAAAGTACTTTCATTAGCACCTTCATACATTTGTATATTTTATAGGATTTGTTTTCAAGTCAAATTCCTCACATTTATTAACACATTCCAACACGGACATTTTCACCCCCTGCGAACACACATATTTTGATGGTGAATTTCATCGGATTATATAGCACAACTAGCTGTAGTAACCGGCTGCGCCCGGGTTAATAAATAACTGCTGTTAGCTATAACAAAATAGAATTTGAATATGTCATATTAATGACCTGTAGGAAAATAGAAGCTGAGCTGTGATTGATTGCTATAGGCAGCCTAATAAATCTCCAGCCAACAGTAAACCCTCCCCCTGGCCGGGCAGTATATGTTACCTCACACATACACATAATAGACAGCTCATGTGACTGACATCTGCCTTAATTCCCTATATGACACATGTGTTGCACATTGGCTGTTTTTAATCAGATGTTTATGTTTGGAAAATAAAGATAGCACACATGTGAGGCGAGTTGTGTGAGGTGATTTGTGCACATCTGTGTCTGTCTGTGTGGTGTGTGTGTCCCTGTGGGGGGGTCTGTGTGGTGTGTGTGTCCCTGGGGTGTGTATGTGTGTGTCCCTGTGGGGGGGTATGTGTGGTGTGTGTCTCTGTTGTGTGTGTCTCTTTGTGGTGTGTGTGTGTCCCTGTGGGGTGAGTGCATGTGTCCCTATAGGGTGTGTATGTGTGTGTGTCCCTGTGGGGGGGTCTGTGTGGTGTGTGTGTGTGTGTATCTGTGTTGTGTGTGTCTCTTTGTGGTGTGTGTCCCTGTGGGGTGAGTGCATGTGTCCCTATAGGGTGTGTATGTGTGTGTGTCCCTGTGGGGGGGTGTCTGTGTGGGGTGTGTGTGTCTCTGTGTTGTGTGTGTCTCTGTGTGGTGTGTGTCTCTTTGTGGTGTGTGTGTGTCCCTGAGGGGTGAGTGCATGTGTCCCTATAGGGTGTGTATGTGTGTGTGTCCCTGTGGGGGGTCTGTGTGGTGTGTGTGTGTGTCTCTTTGTGGTGTGTGTGTCCCTGTGGGGTGAGTGCATGTGTCCCTATAGGGTGGCTATGTGTGTGTGTCCCTGTGGGGGGGTCTGTGTGGTGTGTGTGTCTGTGTCATGTGTGTCTCATTGTGGTGTGTGTGTGTGTGTGTGTCTGTGGGGTGAGTGCATGTGTCGCTATAGAGTGTGTGTGTGTGTCCCCTTGGGGGTGTGTGTGTGTCTCTGTGTTGTGTGTGTCTTTGTGGTGTGTGTGTGTGTTTGTTCTGGTGCGTGGTGAGTATCCAATGTTGGGGCTGCACCTTAGCGACTATACACTTGCTGTTACTCTTTGTGTGCGTGTGTTGTGTATACATGTCCCCGTGCGTGGTGAATATCTCATGTTGGGGCCCCACCTTAGTGACTATATGCTGGTATGTGCTGTTAGTCTTTGGCGCTATCATTAAGCCCCTCTCATTCACAACTGTCAACTGGTAACTGTCACTTTTTCCCCATTATGTAGATAGGGGCAAAATTGTTTGGTGAATTGGAATGTGCGGGGTTAAAATGTCGCCTCACAACCTAGCCTGTGACGCTCCCGGGGTCCAGACATAGGACTGTGCAAAATTTTGTCTCTATAGCTGACATCTGTTGATTTTCCTCCAACTCTTTTCCATTCACTTTGTCCCCATTATGTAGATAGGGGCAAAATGTTTTGGTGAACTGGAACACGCAGGATTAAAATTTCGCCTCACAACAAAGACTATGACTCTCCCGGGGTCAAGACGTGCAACTGTGCAAAATTTTGTAGCTGTAGCTGGCAGCTGTCGATTTTCCTCCCACACGTTTCCTTTCCCTTTTTCCCCATTATGTAGATAGGGCCAAAATTGTTTGGTGAACTGGAACGCGCAGGGTTAAAATTTCGCCTCACAACATAGCCTATGACGCTCCCGGGGTCGAGACGTGTGACTGTGCAAAATTTTGTGGCTATAATTGCGACGGTGTAGATGCCAATCCCGGATATACATACACACACACATACACACATACACACATTCAGCTTTATATATTAGACTAGACAAACTGGCTATATTATAAGTTAATCAGAACAATATATATTACCGTATTTTCCGCTTTTTAAGACGCACTTTTGCCTCCCCCAAACTGGGGGGGTAAAAGGGGGTGCGTCTGTGGCGCCCCGCAACGAGTGCGTCACAAGAGGGTATTGCAGCCACAAATGCTGCCGCAATATCCTCTGACTCAGCAATGATCCGGTTAACATAGAGATCCAACCCAACATGCAACACCTAGAACAGGGGACCAATCATAGGTCCTGCGGGGTGTAGTGTTAGGGTAGTGTAGTAGAACACAGACAATAATCTAGAGGAGAATAGTCTAGAATTCAGAGAAGAACAATCTAGAACTTGGAGAGGAGCGGGGGCTCCGCACCCCGTGCGGGCCCCTGGGCTGTCACCGGTCGGGTGTCAGCACCTGAGGCCTTAACCACCGGGATTGGGCATTATCCACACGGGTTCCCAAAAGACTCCCGTGCCCACAACTTACAGCCGGTTCACTGGTACCGAAGCTGGCAGCAGTTCACCTCTGCCACGCGAACCAGAAGAGTGGAGGAGCAGCTTCACAGGAGCACCCCACCACCAGCCAGTTTCCAGTCGTCTAACCAGCGGTGTACCCACTGAGGGATCCAAGGCTCCCCAAAGCATCCGGAACGTACATCATGGATAGGGCATTGAAGCAGCCTCCCCGTACCCGACCTGGTATTCCTGGGCGACACTGGCAAACAAGTTAGGTAGAATGGAGGAACACTTGCGGATCTCTAAGGACACCGTCACTGCTGGGTCCACCCGGTCTACTACTCAACCACTGTATACCATGTACTGCCTGCTGGTTACAGTAAAGACCCGTTATAGAGACTTTCTGTGTCCGTGCTTCCTTATGAACTGTCCGTCCGCACTAACAGGTAACCTCAGCTGCCGCACAACATCTTGAGCAGCTCCAGCCGCCGGGGATCACCGCTCAGCCTGTGGGGAGCGTAACATCTTGCTGCTGTCCATCCCCGGGGGCTCCGCAGCGTCGGTAGCCCTTACCGAATCTACTCATAGGTGGCGTCACGAATAAATTAAAACCCCTTTAATCTGTTCCACCAAGACGTCTTCACTTTTGATCTGCACTACACCGGGCCCCACTACCGGCAGGCGCGGTCCACCCGTGACAAGGAGGAAGGAAGCATCGCCTGTCTAAACCGGAGTCCCGGCCGCGGTGAGTCACGTCTTAAAAAGCGGATGTGAAAATATATGCAATTTAAAAAAAATAATAAAATATTACCAGGGGGAGGGGGGGCCTGCCGAGTGGGGGTGCCGGAGGCAGCTTACATGGGCTGAGGGGCACAGCTGCCCTACCGGAGCTGCAGGGGATGACCGGCGGTAGCGAGCGGTGGGCGCCGCCATCTTCCCTCTACTCGGCTGCATTCACTAAGCAGTGTGCAGCCGGCCGGTAGAGGTAGAGACTCCAGAATGGCCGCGGGTCTCCGTTATGGCCGCGGCAATTTTGTTGAAGTCTTACCTGACTGGCTGCACAGTTAGTGAATGCAGCCAGCCAAAAGAAACATGGCGGAGCCCACCGCTTGCTGCCACCTCTCATCCCCGGTACTCCGCTCCTGCACCCGTGCCCCCGCTGCAGCATCGGCCCTGCTCCTGCACCTCTCATCCTCCTGAACCTGCCTCCGGACCCCCGCTCAGCAGCCGCATGTCAGTAAGTCATTGGGGTCCGTGAAAATGGGGAAGAGGCATTCACAAAAGGGGCAATAAGCAGGATGGGGATATATATACAAGATGGGGGGTCAGTTTCAGGATGGGGGGACATATATAATGGATGGGGGGCATAGTTTCAGGATGGGGGACATATATACAGGTTGGGGGGCATATACACAGGTTGGGGGGCATATACACAGGTTGGGGGGCATATATACAGGATGGGGGACATATGTACAGGATGGGGGACACATATACAGGATGGGGGACATATATACAGGATGGGGGCATATATACAGTTTGGGGGACATATGTACAGGATGGGGGACATATACACAGGATGGGGGCATATATACAGGTTGGGGAACATATAGATAAGATGGGGGAATGTATATGCCAGAATGGGGTATATATACAGGATGGGGGGGCCATATTTACAGCATGGGGACATGTATGCCATGATGAGCGACATCCCAGGATGGGGACATATATACAGTATGGGGACATATATACCAGGATGAGGGACATGTATACCAGAATGGAGGGGACATATATACCGGAATACCAGGATGGGGGGGTTTATGTACCAGGATGAGGGACATATATACTGATTTGTAAGACGGACACTGGCATTATAAGACGGACCCCATTTAACATTAAAAATAATTTATTTTCTCTTTTCCTTCACCAAATTTGGGGGTGCGTCTTATAATCAGGTGCGTCTTATAAAGCGAAAAATACGGTATGTCTTGCGGGTTTGAATCCAGCTCATCTCTTCTTTTTTCATCTTTCTTCTTTTTTTCTCTCTTCCTTTTCTCTTTTTTCTTTAATTATTTATTTCCCTTTATAGTAAAGTTTTTAAACGGTCTCATTTGACTTGAAAAGGAGCAGCAAATCAACTTATGAAAAATTGTATGGAATTGTTTGTGTTTTTTGACAGTTTTTACGATGTAATGTTTACAAACACTGTGATGTCACATTGTTATCCACCCTATCAATGACGTCACAGCACAGGGGCTGTCACTTCTTTCTTGGTGCCTTTTTGGGTTTAAATAAGATTGTTTCCATTGTGCTCTTGATGTTCCCTGAGGAAGGAGCTCGGTTAGTGGCTCCGAAACGCGTAGGGTGAAATAAAGAAAAATCTGCCCAGTTAACTCTTCGTTTCCTGGTGATTCCTGGTGGCAGCGCGGGCATTCCGGCATTTGGTCCTATTACAGCATTCCTTTTTTCACGTTTATCGTGAAGGTGCAGCTCTGCAGCAGCCATCTTATAAGCTATCTTACAGGCGATTATACCGGTTGTAGGTGACACAACTGAATCAGGTGAGCAGTTCTTAATTTACACCGATATAACCTTTGAAAAAAGGATAAGACCCTATGCGCATATATCTCACATTTGCAGGCGTGAAAAGTATGACACCAGACACACACAGTCAGATGTACACCCTTCCTTGGTCAGTCCCAAGCTCCAAGTAATGGTTTATTATAAGAGACATGAGGTTTTGTTCAGTAAGGGGCTCGGCCAGCCCTACTCAGATGTATTCATTGGTCAGTGGCTTAGTCCATGGGCGGATCCATGAGGTCATCAGGGTGTGTGGACTTGATCGATCAATCCTTCTATGGAATTCAGCTTCCTCCAGGAACTCCTTATTGTAGACAGGATGTAGTCATAAGTCCAGGCTCCATCTTAGACAACATGGCATGGTGTGATGAAACAGGAAATGGCAGCTATGTTTAAGTCACAATTAAGCTAATGCAATGTACACTCTATGGATGGTTTTCTCCCATGCCCTTATGTCTTAAGGTTAATTAAGTATTTGATTCTATGGCTCTCCTCAACATCCCAAAACTTTAATTCAAAAACTCTCCTTATTTACACCTATTATAGGTATGAGAATTTTCCATTGTTTCATATATAATCCTTCCTCCTTAAAGCTTCACAAGTATAAGTTTCCTTATCTACTATATAATTGTCTATTGGCCACTTCTGCCTGAGGCCGAAATCGTGCATTGCAGACGGAAGTGGCCAGTATGCAAAAGAGCCGTACGGCGCGGCTCTCCTCAAATCCCCCGCGCTCCCTGTAGCCCCCCGGTTCCCCCGGCTCCTCCACAGTAAAAGTAAAAATAAAAAAATCCTCAGGGAGGATACTCACCCATCTACCGGCTCGCTCCACCTCTGTCTTCTAGCTCCTACAGGGCTTGAGGACCTGTCGTTGCCTCGGAAACCAATCAGCTGATCAGTTTCCCAGGCAACGACAGGTCCTGCCCTGGGAGCTACAAGACGCATTGGAGGTGGAGCGAGCCGGAGGACGGGCGAGTATCCTCACTGAGGATTTTTTAAAATTTTATTTCTGCTGTGGAGGAGTGGGGGAACAGGAGGGGGCTGAGGAGGAGGGCTGAGCGGAGGGGGCTGGAGGAGCGAAGGGGCTGGAGGAGCAGAGGGGGCTGGAGGAGCGAGGGGGCAGGAGGAGCACACTGACAGGAGGAGAGAGAAATGCGGGGTACAGGAGGAATGCGGGAGAGGAAGAACGGGGGGCAGGAGGAGCACAAGGCAGGAGGAGCGCGGGGCAAGGTGGAGAGACTGAGGAGCAGGGACAGGAGGAGCAGGGGGCAGGAGAAGGGACAGAGGAAGGGCGGTGAAAGGAGGAGAGCCGGAGGAGCGGGGGGCAGGAGGAGTGTGGGGCAGGGGGAGCATGAGGCAGGAGGAGCGTGGAGCAGGAGGAGAGACAGAGGAGCGGGGGGCAAGAGAAGGGACAAAGGAGGGGTGGTGAAAGGAGGAGAGATGGAGGAGTGGGGACAGGAGGAGCGCTGACAGGAGGAGAGACAGAGGAGCAGTGACAGGAGGAGCAGGGGGCAGGAGAAGGGACGGAGGAAGGGCTGTGAAAGGAGGAGAGATGGAGAAGCGGTGACAGGAGGAGTGCTGACGGGAGAGACAGAGGAGCCGTGACAGGAGGAGCAGGGGGCAGGAGGAACGTGGGGCAGGAGGAGAGACACAGGAACAAGGACAGGAGGAGCGGGGGCAGGAGGAATGCGGGGGAGGAGGAACGTGGGGCAGGAGGAGGGCGGGGCAGGAGGTGAGACAGAGGAGCGAGGACAGGAGGAGTGGGGGGCAGGAGGAATGCAGGGGAGGAGGAACGCGGGGCAGGAGGAGCTGGGGGAGCGAGGGCAGGAGGAGCGCGGGGCAGGAGGTGAGACGGAGGAGCGAGGACAGGAGGAGCGGGGGGGAAGGAGGAACGTGGAGCAGGAGGAGAGTCAGAGGAGTGGGGACAGCAAGAGCGGTGACAGGAGGAGAGACGGAGGAGCGAGGACAGGAGGGGAGACAGAGGAGCGGGAACAAGAAGAGCGGGGACAGGAGAGACAGAGGAGCGGTGACAGGAGGAGAAATAGAGGACAGGTGACATGAGGAGCGGTGACAGGAAAAGGGATGGAGAGGCGGGAACAGGAGGAGCAGGGACAGGAGGAGAAACAGAGGAGTGGGGACAGGAGAAGCGGTGACAGGAAGAGTGGTGACAGGAGGAGAGACGAAGGAGCGGGAACTGGAGGAGTGGGGACAGGAGCAGAGATGGAGGAGCAGGGACAGTAGGAGCGGTGACAGAAGGAGAGATGGAGGAGCTGGGACAGTAGGAATGGGGACAGGAGGAGAGATGGAGGAGCGGGGACAGTAGGAGCGGTGACAGGAAGAGAGATAGAGGAGCGGGAACAGGAATAGCGGGGACAGGAGGAAAGATGGAGGAGCGGGGACAGGAGGAGCGCTGGCAGGAGGAGAAACAGAGGAGTGGGGACAGGAAGAGTAATGACAGGAGAGATGGAGGAGCGGGGACAGGAGGAGCGGTGACAGGAGGAGCGATGACAGGAGAAGAGATGGAGGAGCTGTGACAGGAAGAGAGATGGAGGATCGGGAACAGGAAGAGCAGGCACAGGAGGAGAGACGGAGGAGCGGGAACACAAGGAATGGTGACCGGAGGAGAGAAGGAGGAGCGGTGACAGGAGGAATGGTGACAGGAGGAGCGGTGACAGAAAGAGCAGGGACAGGAGGAGCGATGGAGGAGCGGTGACAGGAGGAGAGACAGAGAAGTGGTGACAGGAGGAGAGACCGAGGAGCGGGGACAGGAGGAGCGGTAAAAGGAGGAGAGATGGAGGAATGGGAACAGGAGGAGCGGTGATAGGAGAGACAGAGGAGTGGTGACAGGAGGAGTGGGGACAGGAGGAGAGATGGAGGAGCGGTGACAGGAGGAGGGACGGAGGAGTGGTGACAGGAGGAGCAGTGTAGTTCACTCATGGTGACTGAACAAGTTCTGTCAGTCACAGTAGGTCAACTACATACATATTCTAGAACTAGCTGTGAGCCCGATGCAAATGCATCGGGTGTCTAGAATATATATTTTTTTTTTTTTATATTTTCAAATAATAATCCAATTATTCCAATGACATCTTTACACCAACTACATATATTTGTATGGTTGATATCATTTAAGGAAAATTGAACTATTATGTTGTAAGGGTCTTAGAACACAAAGTAGCAATACTTCTTAATATGTCAATTGTTTGAATTGATGAATTAACAGTACTAATGTGTGTATCAGCCAGTTTGTGTCAGCCCACCAATCGCGTCAAGATGCCCTTACGCCTGGTGGGACCTACTCTAACTAAATCCGAATTGATATAATTTAGATATTTTGAATAGCTGGATTTTTCTTACATTTTTTGAGGATTGTGATGTAAATAATAAAATTTTGTAAATTGATACAGATGGAGTTACCAAGTACAGACTTGCAGCAATATCCATACAATAACAAAAAAAGTTGTAGTTAACGTACGGTAAATGGAGTTAACATAGCTTCAGCAGGTGCATAAGATGCATCCACTAACTAACTACAGGTGACTGCAGTTGTTGTGGATGACACTGCCGCAACTATGTTGTCTGCACAAACCGCAAGTTAAGTACAAATTACATATATGCAATTATGAAAATTACAGCAAGTATGTTGTTGGTGAGTCCTTCATGATCAATTATTATCATTTAGTATATTCCTCAACAAAGTGAAAAAATGTAAGAAAAATGTCGTGGTAGAATCTAATTAATAATTTATGTTTGTCCCTATCTATCTAAACATGTGGAACACACCTTGCTAATGAGATGTGTGTGAACAGCCATCCCACCCGTCTCTTAGCTGTTCACAAAAACCTCTCCCTTTAAAGAATAAGAATCAAATCTCTCAGCACGTAGAGTACTGGAGCTTTAAATAGTGGTTTCTATCACCCTGTGAGAAAATCAGAATGATACACATCTCCAATGAAATCTGTAATGTGTTTTTCCACAAACATTGTATAAACTATGCACATAAAAAACTGAAATTGAAAAGACTAAACTAATTTTTTTTTTTTTTTTTTTTTTTTTTAAAATAGAAAAGGTAAAAATATAAAATATGCAAAAGTTCATCCCAAAATATTCCGATAGACAATATTTTTGGTGAAGACTTTCTCACAGTTAGGCACCAATTTGCCTTGAATGCATGAATCCACCACTTTCACCTTCACATTGCATCGTCTCTTCACACGTGAGAAAGCCACATATAATTGTCCATGACCAAAAACAGGTTCTGGCAAATAAATCCCTACTTTCTCCAAAGTTTGTCCTTGGGATTTATTTATGGTCATGGCAAAGGCAGGCTTCACGGGAAATTGCCGACGTCTTAGTTTGAAAGGCAATCCAGTCTCTGATGGACAGAGATCAATTCTTGGAATGAAGACTACATTTCCTTCATCCGAGCCAGAAATTACTTTTGCTTGTATCAAGTTGTCAAACAAAGCAATAATAATCATCCGAGTCCCGTTGCAAAGTCCTTTTCTGCTGTTAAAATTGCGCAAAAGCATTATAACACAGGTCAACAAAAAAAATTTTTTTTTCTGGTGCCCAAAATATTTTAATGAATTTGGGGTATTTTTGGGGTGCTGATTCTGAATATGCTATCAGTTTTGCCAGATTGGCTCAAGTTTTTGAGATTTTTGGTATCTTATTCATAGCACTTGTTGGTAAATGCGACGCATCATCTCATTAATTTCTTTGGATTAGTACTTGAACTGAGCAGTTCTCAATATAGTTTTGTGTAAATTAGTGTTCTAAAAGTTTGTTCATAGCTTGATTTTTGCACTAACTTTATGTTGTTGTCTGTTTTCCAGTGAAAAGCATGAACTCATCAAGAAGAAGTTGTCTTAACGATCCAGACTCATTCTGTTACATTTGTGGTGAATATACACTGCCAAAACAGAAGAAACATAACAGACTTCGTTAAAAAAGTGTATTTTGCCTATTTTGGGGTTATGCTTGGGGACCAAGACAAGTTTTGGGCACCACACATAGTGTGCAAAGCATGTATCGAATTATTACGAAAATGGAGCAAAGGACAAAGAACAAGCTTCAAATTTGGTGTTCCAATGGTGTGGAGAGAGCAAAAAAATCATCATGATGACTGTTATTTCTGTGCAGTGCAAGTACAAGGATTCAATAAGCATAAGAAACGAAAATGGGAGTATCCTAACATGGAATCTGCAAGAAGGCCTGTCCCTCATTGTGAAGATGTGCCTGTACCTGTGTTTACCATGTTACCTGACCTTCCCCCACCTGATGATGATGATGAAATGCAGGGTATGGAGCTAAGCATTAGTTCTGGAAGTGAACTAGAATATGAAGGAAGTTTCAGAACACCTACGCAATTTACCCAAGGAGAGCTCAACGATCTAATAAGAGACCTCAACCTCTCAAAAAGTGCATCCGAACTTTTAGCTTCAAGGCTAAGTGAAAAAAATTGTCTGACGCCTGGAACTAAAATTACATCTTACAGGACCACACTTCTTCCATTTTTCTGTGAAGATGACCTACTTGTATATTGTAAGGATATTCCTGGCCTGATGCTGCAAATGGGTTTACAAGTATATCGTCCTGTAGACTGGAGGCTTTTCATAGATAGTTCTAAAAGGAGTTTGAAATGTGTTTTGTTGAACAATGGCAATCAGTGTGCATCTCTTCCAGTAGCTCACTCAACTAAACTTGCAGAACAATACCAAAATGTCAAAATGGTCTTGGAGAAACTGTGCTACCATGAACATTCGTGGCTGATATGTGTTGATTTAAAAATGGTCAACTTTTTACTTGGACAGCAAAGTGGATACACAAAGTATCCTTGCTTCATCTGCATGTGGGATAGTAGAGCAAAACATCAGCACTGGGAGAAACTGAATTGGCCTCCAAGGGACACCTTGACAGTAGGAGCATCAAACATAGTGAACGAACCTTTGGTGGACAGGGAAAAAATCATTCTACCACCACTTCACATAAAGTTAGGATTAATGAAGCAGTTCTCAAGGCATTAGACAAAGATGGTAATTGCTTCATGTACATCTGCAGATCTTTCCCTGGTCTTAGTAGCGAAAAACTGAAGGCAGGAATCTTTGATGGTCCTCAAATTCGGAAACTCATTAAAGATTCAAATTTTCCTAAGGAAATGAATGACATTGAAGCTGCTGCATGGTGTAGTTTTGTGTTGGTAGTGAAGAACTTCTTGGGAAATCAAAAGGCAGACAATTATGAAGAACTGGTACAAAACATGCTATTGAGATTTAGAAATCTGGGTGTACACATGAGCATTAAATTGCATTATCTTCACAGTCACTTGGACAGATTTCCAGAAAACCTTGGAGATTTTAGCGAAGAACAAGGGGAGAGATTTCATCAGGATATTATGGTGATGGAGGAAAGGTACCAAGGCAGATGGGACAGACATATGATGGCTGATTACTGCTGGAATCTACAGCGTGACTGCCCCAATAGCTCACATAGAAGGAAATCATATAAAAAGCGCTTTTCCAGCGATTAAATGTCTATCTTTCATGTCTTGTTCATTTTTGAAGATTACTTTCTAAAACTAGTTAAAATAAACTAAAATCAACATTTACTTTGTTAAATTTATTGTATTCATGACAATATCAATAAAGTTAATGCGCCTGTAGCAAAAAACGTCTTTTTTTTTACACATTTTACGAAAAATCTCAAAAACTTGAGCCAATCTGGCAAAACTGATGACATATTCAGAATCAGCACCCCAAAGTTACCCTAAATTCAATGAAATATCTTTGGCACCAAAAATGCTGTTGACCAGTGTAATTGTACCAACTTTTAGTTTCAGGAGATGAGAAGGCATTCCTGTTGGTGTTAGAGAATTTAGAAATTCCACGGGATATTGTTGGGATTTTCTGTCTCATCTGGATCAATGGAATCGTGGCTCAAATATTCAATTATTCACCAGGAATACAATCCATAACTTTTGAATTGATCAAATCCACAGCGTCATTTTTGGGACAAAGAATGGCATGTGATGCAGCATTCTGAATACTTTCATCATTATTCACATCAATGACAATGTTTTCACCAAATATATCCAAGATTAAAGAGCCAGTGCAGATCATGTCTTGCGGGATCTCAATGACATCATCACCAAGGTTGTAATCATTGGACAATTCTCCATTTCCCAATTGAATTAACCAATTGCTATAATCAGGATCAATGGAGCGCATGTTGTTAATGAGCGGCAATTGATTGAAAAGCTGCCATTGTCGTGAATATTTAATGCAGCTCTCTACGATGTCTGTCCTTGTTCCATGAGAGATGATAGGAAGACACTGCCGAAAGTCTCCTCCCAGAACAATGACTTTCCCTCCAAAGGGTAATTTATTTTTTTGGAGACATCAGTTGTCATGACATCCCGTAATAATTGATCAATTACATGCAAAGCGTATTTTGACAACATAGTAGACTCATCGATGATGAAGAGTTTGGTAGTCTTCAAATGTTGGCCGCATCAGTATCATTTTTGATTCTTGAAACGGATGTCTCATTAATTGGTATTGGTATGCCATACAGTGAATGGATAGTTCTTCCTCCTTGCAATAGATTAGCAGCAATCCCTGTACTGGCTGCAGGTGAGACAACTTCTCCTTCTCCTCTCAGTTCATGAATCAATAGATGATAGAGATAGGTTTTCCCACTTCCACCGGGACCATCAAGGAAAAAGCACTTTGCCTTATCACTTGTATCCTCTAAAGCTTTATGGATTGCAGTATAGGCCAAACGTTGTTGATCATTTAAGGTGACTTTCATTTCATGTGCTCTTACTAACTCTTCTTCTTTGTTGTATTGAGGACGAATGTGTGGTTTTCTTTTTGGGTGTGGCAGATTAAATTCATTAAAATGTTTAGCATGAAATTTTAAAACATGTTCAACATCAGTCATGGCGTATCCTTCACAATGCTCACAATCATCAGTGTCGGGGTGGTAAGCATGACAGTAATCTTGAACGAAGTGTTGTTTAAATTCTTGCCACAACTCCAGGGGATGATTAGGAGGACCAAACACACATATATATGCAAACATGTCACGGAGCTGTGCAGGCATATTGAGAACACAGGCATCCAATAGAGTTTTTCTCCAAACAGTGTCATCGAAGAGCAATCCATGGGCTAATGCCGCCTCTTTAAAAGTGGAGTATGTGACTTCCTTAACAGTCTTAAGGTTGTCAAAACTTGTAGCTCCTTTAACATGGAGTAACAACAGCCTTAAAAAATAACGTTCTTGTTCTTGAATACTAACAGTGTAGAGTCTACCAATGACTGAAGCACCTCCTCTCCTTCTAACTTCCCATGCACCTTCTTTCCAAACATAATGCTCAGGAATTTGACGATATAAGTACTCCCGAGCTTTGGGATCATTCTCATTGAGGGTAAAGTAGGCCATGAGTGTTGATTGTCTGTCCATTGAATAACTGATGTTGTCCGCAGAATCACCCTCGTGAAAAAAAAGTGATTGTGAATGAGGCAGATGTACTGCAAGACGAATAATGCTGTGAGATTGTCTATGCATTTGGAAAGAAAGATTCGCCAAGCTGCCTCTGGTGCACTGACATATCTGGAATCCATGAATTTATGAGTTTCATCGTGTCTGATGTTGGTTTCACAAATTTCCACATTGGCTTTATCATGACCTTTGTACACATATTTGAAGAGGTATTTTACGCTCTGAATGGAAGCACATACTTCCACATTGATATGGCACTTATATTTTAATAGAAGGAAAGGGTTATATGGAACCACCCAAGAATTATCAATCATCTTGGAATGGTGTGGAAAAGAAGGTCCTTCGTTTCTTTGATAACTTGGATATGCATCCTCAGGTATAATAGTTTTTGTTTGAAACTTTTTGGGAAAAGCTTTTTTACACTTTCCATTCTCCATACATGGAGAATTGGGATTGTGTTGTCCACAGGGGCCATGGATCATGTGTTGAATGACAATTTGATGGAGCACAGGGTAATGTGATGGATCAGGAATTTCAGCCCAAACAGTATTGTCCACTTCCACCTCAGTTCTTAGTTTTGAGTTGGCATCCAGAATAATTAGAATGTGAGCATGTGGTAGGCCTCGCTTTTGAAATTCTATCACATGAACCATAGCACAAACCTTACCAAATAATCCAGAATTAATATCTTTCAAAAGGGCTTCAAGTTTAATCCTGAATACACGGGCCACTAAATCCGGGCGATGTTCAGCACGCTGCCATGGCTGTAAATTCGTTGCAATTTCACTCCATTTTGGATTACAGGTCATCGTTATAAAAAGATCTGGTCTTCCAAATTTAGTTACAATCGCCATGGCATCTTGATACCTCTGCTGCATGTTTCGGGGACTTCCCTCAAAGGAAGATGGTAAAATTACCGTCTTGCCAATGGGGATTCCTTTTTCTACGGATTTTCTCAGCAAATGTTCTTGAAGGAGACAATAATCTTCCACCTTCAAATCCTTCTGGTGTTGTCGTATAAAATTTAAACGATTGGCCTCGATCTTAACATAGGCATCCACCAAGTACTGCTGGTCAGTTTACCTCCATTAAGGACAGGATTGAATTCTGTCCGTACTGACAGCAAATAACAATAATACTGCAGCTGTGTCACCCTGCGAGCATTTTGGCCTTGCTGCTTGAGTGCTTCATGCCACCCTTGCTCTCCATGAGGGAAAAACAATGGATACAGTAATGCATCCAAATTACTGTGTAAAATGCTTATTTGCTGTGTTCTGGGGGCCAACAGATTATTTGGGTCTGGTTTTAGATGTATTAAAATGTCTCTATTAAATGGTGGCTCTCCATCAGCATTTTCAAAGATGACTGCGACTTCATGGACAGTAGGGTTGTTATACCGTCTTGGGTCTTGCTCTCTTCTTGTTTAATTGCCATGATGATATTAGGCATATTTGTGCCATGTTCAAATGCTTTCTGTTCTTCCTCCTCACTTGCCGTAACATTTTATAAGCTGAAACAAAGGGATTAATACCTTCCAATTGCTCAGCAATAATTCTCATCAAGGCTGGATTACACTTTAGATTTTCTGGAGACTGTAGGCGTTGTTCAGTAGCAGTAGCACTATCCAAAATATACAGCTGTGCATATGCTGGAACTTGACCTTCAGCGGGGTGGAGAGTTCCAGTTCTATGGTAAATTTGGCCGTGAATCCTGAAACAATAAGGACCGTGTCCAGGTGGTTGAGAAACACTTGCACCCATGGAAGCAAATGCAAAGGAACTATTAATGCTCCTGATATTCTCCATGAGATTTTTACTATATGGGCTGTCTCCTTTCAGTAAAGTAGTGAAGAGCTCAGGGTACTGAGGTAATGGTACCTTAACTTTGCCCTTGTGACAACAAAGGGAGAACTGTCCATCAGATGGCCTTTCAGCCTCAAAATGTTGTGCTTCACAATGTTGACATAACACATTCATGGGCCCACAGGTATGTTCTAAAATACCGGTATCGTCATCAGTAAAGCCAATAGGGATTGATGACGTAGGTGAAGTGAGCAACAGATGACCTTTTTTGTAGATGCCTACATAAATAAGGTGTTGCTGTGTAGAACTGTCAAGACATCCAACAAAAGAAGTAGTGACTGGAGACTTCTTACGGAGGTTTTTTTTTTGGCGTAGTTGACGCTGTGAGGCAGCCAAATGGGCCAAACGGCGTTGTTTTGAGGTAGGTGACATAATTTGTAAACGTTTGACTTTAGCCAATTTGTGTCTTGTCATGGCAGAAGCAATCTTGTCTGTTCTTGTTTTAGAAGAACATTTGCCCTTCACTTTACCCGTGCCAGATGTTGTAGGCAGTTGAGTTTCCAAAAGTGTTGGAGACACAGATATGGACGCCATATCAGAGGTAGATGGTTCTCCTTGCACCTTCACCTTTTGTTGTTTGCGGCCAGATGTTGTAGGCAGTTGAATTTCAGAAAGTGTTGTAGACCCAGATATGCACGCCATGTCAGAGGTAGATGGTTCTCCTTGCACCTTCACCTTTTGCTTTTTGCGTCTTTTGCATTCCGCCTCAACTTTTTTGGCCAACCGACTGCTTCTTTCTTCAGCAGACTCCTTTGCAATTCTTTTATTGAAATCCTCAGTGAGCTTAAGCAAACGGAGACGTTTTTTTTCCGGATCCTCCTGCGCACGCTTCTTGCGCTGACGTGCAGCATTCTTAGCTCTAACAGAGCTTTTTTGTTTGTCAGAGCTCATATTGAGCACAATACAGAAAAATGTATGCAATAATAGCTACAGTATATTATTTAAGGAAGCAATCAATATACATTCTGCATATCAATATAGTCAAAGTAGTAATATTTATATTGTTAATTTTTATTATATACAATATATTTTTATATATAAATTATATCATAAAAATATATAAAAAAATATATTATATATATTATTAACTTAAATAAATTATGTATATTATATATTACAAATTAATTACAATGTGTGTATATATATATATATATATAAATTATATATATACATTAATATACAATATATATATATACTAATCATATACATATAGATTAATATATATATATATAGATATATATGTCATATTATATATATCTATATATATATATATTATATATATATATATATATATATATATATATATATATTATCTAATTACCAAAAGATTGGACAGCACTCCATCTGCCACATCACGTTTTCGTTATTGGCCATTGTACGAATTTCGGTCTCAGGAACCCCTCCGCAGTGCTGGGGGAAGGTTCCGAGGAGCCGAACGTTCAGTACACATGGGCCAATAAAGAAAACGAGATGTGCCAAGATGAGGCGGCCAATCTTGGTATTGTACAGCGGCAATACTGCTGGAACTGCACCAAGTGAACTGATCTAGTGCTGCTTTCATTTTACACTTCTATATATCTATATATATCTATCTATTTATAATCGCGAATCGAAAGCGCCCTAGCGCGCATTTGCGATGTCGTGCTGTGGACAATTAACATTGGCCGCGAGCGCCAATGCGCGCGAGCATGGCCGCGAGCATTGCGAGCCGCTGGCCCAAATCGATCCACAGCTCGCCATAACCTTAGCGATTACCGCTCAGGAGCGCAGCATGGCCGCAGGCCATTGCGAGTCGCTGCCTGAGCCGCAACTTCTCCCCGGGACCATGGAGCGGAGGCGCACACCGCCTCCGCTCCCCGCAACTCGCCCCCCATGTCCGCACAGCCTCCCCCAGGTCCAACAGGCCCCCCATGTCTGCACAGGCCCCCCCCCCATGTCCGCACAGGCCCCCCCCCCCATGTCCGCACAGGCCCCCCCCCATGTCCGCACAGGCCCCCCCCATGTCCGCACAGGCCCCCCCCATGTCCGCACAGGCCCCCCCCATTGTGGCACAGCCCACCCATGTCCGCACAGCCCCCATGTCCGCACACGCCACCCCCAACCAAGCCACAGAAGCCCATAATACTGTAGTGTACACCGCTATAGTATACTACAGTCCCATGCCCATAAGCGCCATGGGACTGTAGTATACCATCGCGCTGTACACTACAGCCCCCTGCCGCCTGCCGCTCTAAGCCACTACGCGCTTAGTGTACACCGCTATAGTATACTGCAGTCCCATGCCCATAAGCGCCATGGGACTGTAGTATACCATCGCGCTGTACACTACAGCCCCCTGCCGCCGCACCCCTACACGCTAAGCCCCGACCGCCCATACTACTGTAGTGTACACCGCTATAGTATACTACAGTCCCATGCCCATAAGCGCCACGGGACTGTAGTATACCATCGCGCTGTACACTACAGCCCCCTGCCGCTGTTACACACTACCCCGCCGCACTAACCAAGCCACAGAAGCCCATACTACTGTAGTGTACACCGCTATAGTATACTACAGTCCCATGCCATAAGCGCCATGGGACTGTAGTATACCATCGCGCTGTACACTACAGCCCCCTGCCGCCGCACCCCTACACGCTAAGCCCCGACCACCTAACCCCCGACCTGCAGCATACTAAGCCCCCGCCGATACCTCCTAAGCCCCGCCGTCTACCCCTAAGCCACCGCCGCCCTTAAGCTCCTACCCCCTAAGCCCCGCAGCAGCCCCTAAGCCCCTACCCCCTAAGCCCCGTAGCATCCTAGGCCCCCGCCGATACCCCCTAAGCCATGCCGCCTACCCCCTAAGCCCCTACCCCCTAACCCCCGTAGCATCCTAGGCCCCCGCCGATACCCCTAAGTCCGCCGCACCCGTACACGCTAAGCCCCGACCACCTAACCCCGACCCGCAGCATCCTAAGCTCCCGCCGATACCCCCTAAGCCCCGCCGTCTACCCCTGCCCCTATCGCTAAAGCCCTACACCCTAAGCCCCCAAAGTCCCCTAACCTAACGCCGCTCTCACCTAAGGCCCTACACCCGAAGCCCCCGCCGTCCCCTAACCTAACGTCCCCGTCTTTCACTTACATGCCTTCAAGTCATCTGATCGTCCGTCCGGCCAGGCGTCCTCTTCCTCCGGCCCCGGGGGTCTTCTCTCTTCCTTCCGCCATCTCCGCCTCTTCGTCCGGCCCCGGGGATCTTCTGTCTTCTTTTCGTAAACTTCCATCTCCGACGTCCTCTTCCTTCTCATTAACATAGAATGGACGAAAAATCCGCCATTCTACCTTAATGAGATCTGAGGCCCTCTTCTGATTGGTCGCTGTATACTGCCCTCAGCCAATCAGAAGAGCCCCTCATTTATTTATTATTTTTTAATTATTTTTTAATTATTTTTTTTATTATTTAATTTATTTATTTTTTTTAAGTCAGACTGAGACACAGTTCTCATTCAGGTCCGCCTTTTTTTTTTTTTTTAAATTATTATTTTTTTTTAATTATTTATTATTTTTTATTTATTTATTTTATTCTTTTTTAATTATTTTTAAATCATTTTTTTTATTATTTAATTTATTTATTAGCGGTGTGTCGGCGATTTTATGGCCGTCCACCTGGTTCTATTTGTCGGCCCTAAAATCGCGGACACACCGCTAATGCATCTCTATGGGCAGTCAGCTCGATTTCGGATTGAACGCCGACCAATCAGAATTCGAGCTGTGACTTCCCATAGAGATGCATTAGCGGTGTGTCCGCGATTTTAGGGCCGACACATAGAACCAGGTGGCCGGCCATAAAATCGCCGACACACCGCTAATGTATGTCAATGGGAAAAAAAAAAGGCGGACCGGAATGAGAACTGTGTCTCACTGTCGCAAGTAAAAAAATAAATAAATTAAATAATAAAAATAATGATTTAAAAATAATTAAAAAAATAATAAAAAAAATTAATAAAAAATAATAAATAATTAAATAAAAATAATAATTAAAAAAAAAAAAAGGCGGACCGGAATGAGAACTGTGTCTCAGTGTGACTTAAAAAAAATAAATAAATTAAATAATAAAAATAATGATTTAAAAATAATTAAAAAATTAATAAAAAAAATTAATAAAAAAATAAATAATTAAATTAAAATAATAATAAAAAAAAAAAAAAAAGGCGGACCGGAATGAGAACTGTGTCTCAGTCTGACTTAAATAAAATAAATAAATTAAATAATAAAAATAATGATTTAAAAATAATTAAAAATTAATAAAAAAAATAAATAAAAAATAATAAATAATTAAATAAAAATAATAATAAACAAAACATAAAAAGGCGGACCACAATGAGAACTGTCTCTCAGTCTGACTTAAAAAAAAAAATAAATTAAATAATAAAAAAAAATTATTTAAAAATAATTAAAAAATAATTAAAAAATAATTAAAAAATAATAAATAATTAAATAAAAATAATAATTAAACAAAAATAAAAAGGCGGACCATAATGAGAACTGTGTCTCAGTCTGACTTAAAAAAAAAAAATAAATAAAATAATAAAAAAAATTATTTAAAAATAATTAAAAAATAATAAACAACAAAAAAAAAAAAAAACTAAATAATTAAATAAAAATAATAATTAAAAAAAAAAAAAAAAGGCGGACCTGAATGGAGACTCTTTGGAAAGAGTGTCCATTCAACGCCCAATCAGCACTCACGTTACGCCCCCCGCCATTTTGTGCTTTCAAACGCCCAATCAGCACTCACTTTACGCCCCCCCCGCCATTTTGTGGTTTCAAATTTCACAGCCCAGTTTATAAGGCTGCGAAATTTGAAAACACAAATCAGTTCGCCTACCCGCTACCTCGAAGACGGACTGCCGGATTCCGAGGCCGCAAGAAGACTCGCTTCTGGATTTTACCGAAGCAAGCTTCAAGACGACCGCTACTACCCTACAGCTAAGATATCCTTTCTGAGCTTAAAACCTTTATTTTATTTTACCTTTTTTACCGCTCCCCAGCCCACACACTACCACTACCGCCGCCGCTCCCCAGCCCTCACAGCACCGCTCCCGCCGCCGCCGCTGTTGCTCCCCAGCCCCGATTATGTCCGCCACAGCCCCACCCCCCCGCCAATAGCTACCCCGGGACCATGGAGCGAGTCGCTGCCTGAGCCGCAACTCGCTCCCCCATGTCCGCACACCCGCCGTCGCCGCCGCCATGTCCGCACACCCGCCGCCGCCGCATGTCCGCACAACCCGCCGCCATGTCCGCACACCCGCCGCCGTCGCCGCCATGTCCGCACACCCGCCGCCGCCGCCATATCCACACACCCGCCGCCATGTCCGCACACCCGCCGCCATGTCCGCACACCCGCCGCCATGTCCGCACACCCGCCGCCATGTCCGCACACCCGCCGCCATGTCCGCACACCGCCGCCATGTCCGCACACCGCCGCCGCCGCCATGTCCGCACACCGCCGCCGCCATGTCCGCCACCCGCCGCCGCCATGTCCGCACACCCCGCCGCCGCCATGTCCGCACACCCGCCGCCGCCATGTCCGCACACCCGCCGCCGCCATGTCCGCACACCCGCCGCTGCCATGTCCGCACACTCGCCGCCATGTCCGCACACCCGCCGCCATGTCCGCACACCCGCCGCCATGTCCGCACACCCGCCGCCATGTCCGCACACCGCCGCCGCCGCCGCCATGTCCGCACACCCGCCGCCGCCATGTCCGCATACCCGCCGCCGCCATGTCCGCACACCCGCCGCCGCCATGTCCGCACACCCGCCGCCGCCATGTCCGCACACCCACCGCTGCCATGTCCGCACACCCGCCGCCGCCATGTCCGCACACCCGCTCCCGCCGCTGTCCCTGCCCCTCTCGCTAAAGCCTTACACCCTAACCCCCCGCCGTCCCCTAACCTAACGCCGCTGTCACCTAAGGCCCTACACCCGAAGCCCCCGCCGTCCCTAACCTAACGCCGCTGTCACCTAAGGCCCTACACCCGAAGCCCCCGCCGTCCCCTAACTAACGCCGCTGTCACCTAAGGCCCTACACCCGAAGCCCCCGCCGTCCCCTAACCTAACGCCGCTGTCACCTAAGGCCCTACACCCGAAGCCCCCGCCGTCCCCTAACCTAACGTCCCCGTCGATCACTTACATGCCTTCAAGTCATCTGATCGTCCGTCCGATCCACAAGTCCTCCGTCCGGCCAGGCGTCCTCTTCCTCCGGCCCCCGGGGCTCTTCTCTCTTCTTTCCGCCATCTCCGCCTCTTCGTCCGGCCCCGGGGATCTTCTGTCTTCTTTTCGCTAACTTCCACCTCCGACGTCCTCTTCCCCTTCTGATTGGTCGCTGTATACTGCCCTCAGCCAATCAGAAGAGCCCCTCTTTTTTAATTATTTTTAAATTATTTTTAAATCATTTTTTTTATTATTTAATTTATTTATTTTTTTTAAGTCAGACTGAGACACAGTTCTCATTCCGGTCCGCCTTTTTTTTTTTTTTTAAATTATTATTTTTATTTAATTATTTATTATTCTTTATTATTTTTTTTTATTATTTTTTAATTATTTTTAAATCATTATTTTTATTTATTTAATTTATTTATTTTTTTACTTGCGACAGTGAGACACAGTTCTCATTCCGGTCCGCCTTTTTTTTTCCATTGACATACATTAGCGGTGTGTCGGCGATTTTTTGGCCACCCACTGGTTCTATTTCTCGGCCTTAACATCGCGGACACACCGCTAATGCATCTCTATGGGCAGTCAGCCGATTTCGGATTGAACGCCGACCAATCAGAATTCGAGCTGACTGCCCATAGAGATGCATTAGCGGTGTGTCCGCGATTTTAGGGCCGACGAATAGAACCAGGTGGCGGCCATAAAATCGCCGACACACCGGTAATGTATGTCAATGGGAAAAAAAAAGGCGGACCGCAATGAGAACTGTGTCTCACTCGCAAGTAAAAAAATAAATACATTTAATAATAAAAAAAATAATTTAAAAATAATTAAAAAAATAATAAAAAAAATAAATAAAAAAATATAAATAATTAAATAAAAATAATAATTAAAAAAAAAAAAAATTTTAAAATAAAAAAATAATTTAATAATACAAAAAAAATTTTAAAATTAAAAAAAAAAATTACAAAAATAATTAAAAAAAAATAAATATACTAATGATATTACTGTTAATAATAATGCTATTAATCCTAATATGTATGCTATTTATGCTAATATTTATGCTATTAATGGTAATAATTATGCTATTAATGGTAATAATTATGCTATTAATAATAATTATGCTATTAATGGTAATAATTATGCTATTAATGCTAATAATTATGCTATTAATGGTAATAATTATGCTATTAATGCTAATAATTATGCTATTAATGGTAATAATTATGCTATTAATGCTAATAATTATTCTATTAATGGTAATAATTATTCTATTAATGCTAATAATTATGCTATTAATGGTAATAATTATGCTATTAATGGTAATAATTATGGTATTAATGCTAATAATTATGGTATTAATGCTAATTATGCTATTAATGCTAAATTATGGTATTTATGGTAATATTTATGCTATTAATGGTAATAATTATGCTATTAATGCTACTATTATTGTTATTGATGATGCTATTGATGATGTGGTTTTGATGATGGTTTTGATGATGCTATTGATGATGCTATTGATGATGGTTTTGATGATGGTTTTGATGATGGTTTTGATGATGGTTTTGTTATATATTTATGGTATTGGTATTATGTATGCACATAATAATTATGCTATTAATGTTAATAATTATGCTATTAATGCTAATAATTATGCTATTAATGGTCAATTATGCTATTAATGCTAATAATTATGGTATTAATGCTAATAATTATGGTATTAATGCTAATATTTATGCTATTAATGGTAATATTTATGCTATTAATGCTAATAATTATGCTATTAATGGTAAATAATTATGCTATTAATGCCAATAATTATGCTATTAATGCCAATAATTATGGTATTAATGCTAATAATTATGGTATTAATGTAATAATTATGGTATTAATGCTAATTATGCTATTAATGGTAATAATTATGGTATTAATGCTAATAATTATGCTATTAATGCTAATAATTATGCTATTAATGCTAATAATATGCTATTGCTAATATTATTGTTATTGATGATGGTTTTGATGATGGTTTTGATGATGCTATTGATGATGGTTTTGATGATGGTTTGATGATGGTTTTGATGATGGTTTTGATGATGGTTTTGATATTTATGGTATTGGTATTATGTATGCACATATATTATGCTATTAATGTTAATACTATGCTATTAATGTATAATTATGCTATTAATGGTAATTATGCTATTAATGCTAATAATTATGGTATTAATGTAATAATTATGGTATTAATGCTAATAATTGTGCTATTAAATGGTAATATTTATGCTATTAATGCTAATAATTATGCTATTAATGGTAATAATTATGCTATTAATGGTAATAATTATGCTATTAATGCCAATAATTATGCTATTAATGCCAATAATTATGCTATTAATGCCAATAATTATGGTATTAATGCTAATAATTATGTATTAATGCTAATAATTATGCTTTTAATGCTAATAATAATGCTATTGCTAATATTATTGTTATTGATGATGCTATTGATGATGCTATTGATGATGGTTTTGATGATGCTATTGATGATGCTATTGTATGATGGATTTTGATGATGGTTTTGATGATGGTTTTGATGATGGTTTTGATGATGGTTTTGTAATTTATGGTATTGGTATATGTATGACATAATAATTATGCTATTAATGGTTATTAATTATGCTATTAATGCTAATAATTATGCTATTAATGGTATAATTATGCTATTAATGCTAATAATTATGGTATTAATGCTAATAATTATGCTATTAATGGTAATAATTATGCTATTAATGGTAATAATTATGCTATTGAATGCAATAATTATGCTATTAATGCCAAATAATTATGGTATTAATGCTAATAATTATGGTATTAATGCTAATAATTATGGTATTAATGCTAATTATGCTATTAATGGTAATAATTATGGTATTTATGGTAATAATTATGTATTAATGCTAATAATTATACTATTAATGCTAATAATTATGGTATTAATGCTAATAATTATGCTATTAATGCTAATAATGCTATTGCTAATATTATTGTTATTGATGATGCTATTGATGATGCTATTGATGATGCTATTGATGATGGTTTTGATGATGGTTTGATGATGCTATTGATGATGCTATTGATGATGGTTTTGATGATGGTTTTGATGATGGTTTTGATGATGGTTTTGATGATGGTTTTGATGATGGTTTTTATTATTATGGTATTGGTATTATGTATGCACATAATAATTATGCTATTAATGTTAATAATTATGCTATTAATGCTAATAATTATGGTATTAATGCTAATAATTATGTATTAATGCTAATAATTATGGTATTAATGGTAATAATTATGGTATTATGCTAATAATTATGCTATTAATGCTAATAATTATGGTATTAATGCCAATAATTATGCTATTAATGCCAATAATTATGCTATTAATGCTAATAATTATGGTATTAATGCTAATAATTATGCTATTAATGCTAATATTTATGGTATTAATGCAAATAATTATGGTATTAATGCTAATAATTATGCTATTAATGCTTATAATTATGCTTTTAATGCTAATAATAATGCTATTGCTAATATTATTGTTATTGATGATGCTATTGATGATGCTATTGATGATGGTTTTGATGATGCTATTGATGATGCTATTGATGATGCTATTGATGATGGTTTTGATGATGGTTTTGATGATGGTTTTGATGATGGTTTTGATGATGGTTTTGATGATGGTTTTGATATTTATGGTATTGGTATTATGTATGCACATAATAATTATGCTATTAATGTTAATAATTATGCTATTAATGCTAATAATTATGCTATTAATGGTAATTATGCTATTAATGCTAATAATTTATGGTATTAATGCTAATAATTATGGTATTTAATGGTAATATTTATGCTATTAATGGTAATAATTATGCTATTAATGGTAATAATTATGCTATTAATGGTAATAATTATGCTATTGATGCCAATTATATTATGCTATTAATGCCAATAATTATGGTTATTAATGCTAATAATTATGGTATTAATGCTAATAATTATGGTATTAATGCTAATTATGCTATTAATGGTAATTAATTATGGTATTTATGGTAATAAATTATGGTATTAATGCTATAATTATGCTATTAATGCTAATAATTATGCTATTAATGCTAATAATAATGCTATTGCTAATATTATTGGTTATTGATGATGCTATTGATGATGCTATTGATGATGCTATTGATGATGGTTTTGATGATGGTTTTGATGATGCTATTGATGATGGTTTTGATGATGGTTTTGATGATGGTTTTGATGATGGTTTTGATGATGGTTTTTATATTTATGGTATTGGTATTATGTATGCACATAAATAATTATGCTATTAATGTTAATAATTATGCTATTAATGCTATAATTATGGTATTAATGCTAATAATTATGCTATTAATGCTAATAATTATGGTATTTAATGCTATATAAATTATGGTATTAATGCTAATAATTATGCTAATTAATGGTAATAATTATGGTATTATGCTAATAATTATGCTATTAATGCTAATAATTATGGTATTAATGCCAATAATTATGCTATTAATGCCAATAATTATGCTTTTAATGCTAATAATAATGCTATTGCTAATATTATTGTTATTGATGATTGCTATTGATGATGGTTTTGATGATGGTTTTGATGATGGTTTTGATGATGGTTTTGATATTTATGGTATTGGTATTATGTATGCACATAATAATTATGCTATTAATGCTAATATTTTATGCTATTAATGCTAATAATTATGCTATTAATGGTAATATTTATGCTATTAATGGTAATATTTTATTATTAATGCCAATAATTATGCTATTAATGCTAATAATTATGCTATTAATGGTAATAATTATGGTATTAATGCTAATAATTATGGTATTTATGCTAATAATTATGCTATTAATGCTAATAATTATGGTATTAATGCAAATAATTATACTATTAATGCTAAATTATGCTATTAATGCTAATAATTATGGTATTAATGCTAATAATTATGCTATTAATGGTAATATTTATGCTATTAATGCCAATAATTATGCTATTAATGCTAATAATTATGCTATTAATGGTAATATTTATGCTATTAATGGTAATATTTATGCTATTAATGCTTATAATTATGCTATTAATGCTAATAATAATGCTATTGCTAATATTATTGTTATTGATGATGCTATTGATGATGCTATTGATGATGCTATTGATGATGGTTTTGATGATGGTTTTGATATTTATGGTATTGGTATTATGTATGCACATTCAATGTCCTTAAGTATTCAGTGACCTCTTACTATTATTGATATGAATGAGAAACATGTTTATATATTTGTAATACGTTGTAGGGTAAATTAAAGGACATACAAAACATGATATTTAAATATGTTCATTGTCTATCTGGAACTTATTATTTTCCTTAATAATTATTCTATACTTTTCAAGAATTCTTTTCTCCCAAAAAGCTTTTGTAAAAGCTCTTGCGTACCTATACATCTCCAAGCATAGTATTACCTTTGTATGTTCTAACATGACTTCAAAGGATACTAGCAAGGATGTTGGCGGGTACAAAGCCGCATGGATGCGTAAGACACGTGCTAAAGAAATGAAGAAGAGCGACAATGTCGTTTGGATAAGTCTAAAGCTGAGTATAAGCAACGCATTGCAACGGAGTCGCTGGAACAAAAACAACTACGGTTGGCCAAAAATGCTCAGAAGCTACATCAACGGCGTCAAAAAAAAAAAGCGACACCACCAGTACATCACTCTGCTGATCAGACAGTAACCTCCTCAGTACAACAGTCTGCTGATCAAACTACAAGCTCACCTGTACAATACTCTGCTGATGTAACTCAGTGTGCTGATCAAACAGTAACCTCATCAGTACTACAGTCTGCTGATCCAACTGTAAGCTCACCAGTACTACAGTTTGCTCTAGCTCTTTCTAGCAGTTCACCGGATGAAAGGAGCACAATTCCTCAAGTTTCATCACCGCGCAAAGCAACAGCAAAGCGTAAACATTGTGCTGAGGAGACGTCACGCACAAAACGTTTTCGCCTTGAACAACAACAAACTCCTTTGGAGGCACAAATTGCTCAGGAGTCTTCACTATCCAAACAGAGCCGCTTACGTAAAAGTGGTGCCTCCCGTCGTCAACACCGCAAAAAGACGTCTTCTACTGTTACACAAGTGGATCCTGACTCTTTTTCTGCTTTATTACTTCAACGTCTCATCTATGTCGGTTTGCAGAAAGAAAATCGTATTTACCTACCTACACCTCCCTCTTCATATCCACCTGGATTTACAGATAGTGATTTTGGCATTGTGGAACATACCTGTGGCTCTATGATATTCATATGTAAGCATTGTGAAGCTCGACATTTCATGGATGAGATGCCATCGGATAAACAGTATACTCTCTGTTGTCACAAGGGGAAGGTCAAGGTTCCGTTACCTCAGTATCCAGAGATGTTGGAATGTATTCTTAAAGGTCAGAGTCCATACAGTCGGAATATGATGGATAACATCAGAAGTATTAATAGTTCATTTGGTTTTGCTTCTATGGGTGCAAGTATTGCTCCCCCACCTGGACATGGCCCTTATTGCTTCCGGATTCATGGCCAAATTTATCACCGTACTGGAACACTACATCCTGCTTCAGATCAAGCTCCTGCTTATGCCCAACTCTACATTTTAGATACTGCCACTGCTAATGACCAACGTTTACAGTGTGATGAAAATAAGAAATGTCATCCTAAATTGATGCGGCTCATTGCTAACTTATTAGATCGCATTAATCCTTTTGTTTCCGCATACAAAATGTTACGTTTTGTTGAACAAGAGGAACAGGAGAAGGCAATTGAAAATGGTACTGTCATGCCTAATATCATCATGGCTCTTAAACAGGATCGAGAACAAGACCCAAGACGTTATAATAAGCCAATTGTTAATGAAGTTGCTGTGGTCTTTGAAAATGCTGATGGAGAGCCACCTTTCAATAGAGACATTTTAATTCATCTGAAACCTGACCCAAACAATCCTTTAGCTCCAAAAACACAGCAAGTTAGTATTCTCCACAGTAATTTGGATGCTTTACTGTATCCGTTATTTTTTCCGCATGGTGAACAAGGCTGGCATGAGGGACTGAAGCATCAAGGTGAAAATCCACGGAGAATTACACAATTGCAGTATTACTGTTATTTGCTATCTGTACGTCCTGGGTTCAATCCTATTTTAAATGGTGGAAAACTAACGCAACAGTATTTAGTAGATGGTATATAAAAATTGAGGCTAATCGCTTAAATTTTATACGTCAACATCAAAAAGACTTAAAAGTGGAAGACTATTGGTACTACAGGAACATCTGCAAAGAAAATCTTTTGAAAAAGGAATTCCTATTGGCAAGACGGTCATTTTACCATCGTCATTTGAAGGCAGTCCCAGAAACATGCAGCAGAGGTATCAAGATGCCATGGCTATTGTTACAAAATTTGGACGGCCAGATCTTTTTATAACAATGACCTGTAATCCCAAATGGAGCGAGATTATTCCACAATTTAGAACCATGGCAGAGGGTGGAACACAGACCGGATTTAGTCGCCGTGTCTTCAAAATAAAATTAGAAGCCCTATTAAAAGATATAAACAGTGGATTATTTGGCAAGATTTGTGCAATGATTCATGTAATAGAATTCCAAAAGCGAGGACTACCACATGCTCACATTTTGGTTATTCTGGATAGCAATTCCAAATTACGCACTGAGGTAGATGTCGATCGTACTGTTTGGGCAGAAATTCCTGACCCATCCGAGTATCCTGTGCTCCATCAAATTGTGATGCAACATATGATTCATGGACCTGTGGACAATTGAACCCCAATTCTCCATGTATGGATATTGGAAAGTGTAAAAAAGGATTCCCAAAAGATTTCCAACCAAAAAACTGTAATAGCACACGATGCCTACCCAACTTATCAACGCAATGCAGGACCTTCATTTACACAAACGTTCTCACTGGTTGATAATTCTTGGGTTGTTCCCTATAACCCTTTCTTACTATTAAAGTATAAGTGTCATATAAATGTGGAAATCTGTGCATCCATTCAAAGTGTCAAGTATCTATTCAAATATGTTTACAAGGGGCATGATAAAGCCAATCTGGAAATTTCTCAAACAAACATACAACATGATGAACCTCACCAATTTATGGACTCAAGATACGTCAGTGCACCAGAGGCAGCTTGGAGAATTTTTGCCTATCCAATGCATAAACAATCACACAGCATTGTTCGCCTTGCCGTACATCTGCCACAGTCACAACCCCTTTATTTTCATGAAGATGCTTCTGTTGAGAACATTGCTGCCATGACACATAAAAAATCAACTCTTATGGCCTACTTTGAACTGAATGAGAATGACCCACGTGCTCATGAATACTTCTACCGCCAAATTCCTGAGCACTATGTCTGGAAAGCTGGTGCATGGGAAATTAGGCAGAAACGTGGAACAACAGTCATTGGAAGAATGTATACGGTCAGTATGAAAGATGAAGAACGCTACTATTTACGGTTGTTGTTACTACATGTAAAAGGAGCAACAAGTTTTGAGCACATTAAGACCGTTAATGAAGTAGAGTACCCAACTTTTAAACAGGCAGCAATAGCCCTTGGATTACTTTTGGATGACAGTGTTTGGCGAAATACCTTACTGGATGGCTGTGTTCTAAACATGCCTGCACAGCTTCGGGATATGTTTGCTTACATATGTATCTTTGGTCCTCCTGCTCATCCATTGGAGTTGTGGCAAGAATTTAAAAAAGATTTTATTGAAGACTACTGCCGTGCATATCACCCTAACAATGAGGACTGTGAGCATTGTGAAGGCTATGCAATGACAGATGTTCAAAATGTGTTAAAATTTCATGGCAAAAGCTTTACGGATTTTAATCTACCACGCCCCAAAAGAAAACAACAACTACAACCACAATACGACAAAGAGGAGGAGTTTAGAAGAGCCCAAGAAATGAAAGAAACTTTAAATCAACAACAACTTTTGGCCTATAATGCCATAAATGAAGCATTACAGGATACAAGTCAGCAAGCTAAGTGTTTTTTCATTGATGGCCCAGGTGGCAGTGGGAAAACATATTTGTATGATTTGTTAATTCGTCAAATAAGAGGAGAAGGAGAAACTGTGTCACCTGCTGCCAGTACTGGGATTGCAGCCAACTTATTGGAAGGAGGAAGAACCATCCATTCACTTTACGGGATACCTATTCCAATCAATGAAACGTCTGTGTCAAGAATCAAAAATGATACTGATGCTGCACACCATTTGAAGAATACTAAACTTTTCATTATTGATGAATCCACTATGCTATCTAAATACGCACTGCATGTCATTGACCAACTATTAAAGGATGTTATGACCAACGATATCTCGAAGAAAAATAAAACACCCTTTGGAGGGAAAGTCATTGTTCTGGGAGGAGACTTTCGTCAGTGTCTTCCTATTATTCCTCATGGAACACGAACTGATATCGTAGAGAGCTGCATTAAATATTCCAGACAATGGCAGATTTTCACTCAATTGCCACTACTTGACAACATGCGCTCTGTTGATCCAGAATACAGCAATTGGATACTTCAGCTGGGAAATGGACAATTGACCAATTTTTATAACCTTGGAGATGATGTTATAGAAATCCCTGAAGATATGATTTGCACAGGTTCACTAATATTTGACATTTTTGGTGAAAACATTGTAATTGATGTCAATGACAATGAAAGCATTCATACAGCAGCATCACATGCCATTCTTTGCCCCAAAAATGATGATGTGGATCAGGTCAACTCTAAGATCATGGATTGCATTGCTGGAGAGTATACAGAATACATTAGTGATGATTCCATTGATCCGGATGAGACAGAGGACCCAGAGCAATACCCTGTTGAGTTTTTAAATTCACTTACACCCACGGGGATGCCATCTCATCGTCTGAAATTAAAAATCGGCACCATTGTAATGCTTTTGAGGAACTTCAACAGCAGAAAAGGTCTTTGCAATGGGACTCGCTTAATTGTCACCGGTTTGTTTGCCAACATGATTCGAGCAAGAGTCATTACTGGGTCTGCTGGAGGAAATGTGGTTTTCATTCCCAGGATTGATTTGTGCCCATCAGAAACCGGCTTGCCTTTTAAGTTAAGACGTCGCCAATTTCCTCTGAAGCCAGCTTTTGCCATGACAATAAACAAATCCCAAGGACAAACACTTGAGAAAGTAGGGATTTTTTTGCCTGAACCTGTTTTTGGACATGGACAATTGTATGTGGCTTTTTCAAGAGTGAGAAGACGATCCAATGTAAAAGTGAAAGTGGTGGACACTCCAATCCAAGGAAAATTGCTGCCTAACAGTGACAAAGTATTTACCAAAAATATTGTCTACAAGAATATTTTGCACTGAACTCTTCCCTATGACTATTCTTCTGTTTATTTATCTTTTGAAAAAAAAAAAAAAAAAAAAAAAATTTTACTGTTTTACATTTTATTCTTTTATATACTGATTTCTACTATATTTTTGTGAACACACATTTAAAATAATATGAGAGATGTGTATCATCCACATTTCTACAGTGGGTGATAGAAACCACTATTTCAAGCTCCAGCACTATATGTGCTGAGAGATTTCATTGTCACTCTTTACAGGGAGAGGTTTTTGTGAACAGCTAAGAGACGGGTGGGATGGCTGTTCACACACATCTCATTAGCAAGGTGTGTTCCACATATTTAGATAGATAGGGACAAACATAAATTATTAATTAGATTCTACCACACCATTTTTCTTAGATTTTTTCACTTTGTTGAGGAATATACTAAATGATAATAATTGATCATGAAGGACTCACCAACAACATACTTGCTGTAATTTTCATAATTGCATATATGTAATTTGTACTTAACTTGCGGTTTGTGCAGACAACATAGTTGCGGCAGTGTCATCCACATCAACTGCAGTCACCTGTGGTTAGTTAGTCGATGCATCTTATGCACCTGCTGAAGCTACGTTAACTCCATTTACCGTAGGTTAACTACAAGTTTTTTTTGTTATTGCATGGATATTGCTGCAAGTCTGTAGCTGGTAACTCCTTCTGTATCAATTTACAAAATTTTATTATTTACATCACAATCCTCAAAAAATCTAAGAAAAATTCAGGTATAAAAAATATTTAAATTATATCAATTCGGATTTAGTTAGATTAGGACTCACCAGGCGTAAGGGCATCTTGACGCGATTGGTGGGCTGACACAAACTGGCTGATACACCTATTACTGTTATTAATTCATCAATTTTAATGATTGATGCATTAAGAAGTATTGCTACTTTGTGTTCTAAGACCCTTACAACATAATTATTCAATTTTCCTTATATGATATCAACAATACAAATATATGTAGTTGCTGTAAAGATGTCATTGGAATAATTGGATTATTTAAAAATCTTTAAAAAAACAATACACATATTCTAGACAACCAATGCATTTGCATTAGTCTAACAGCTATAACTACTATAATCAAATTAACGTACGTTCTAGAATCCCGATGCATTTGCATCGGGCTCACAGCTAGTATATATATATATATATATATATATATATATACATATATATATATCTATATATATATATATAATTATGAATATATCAATAAATAATCAATTATATTGGCCCAAAAAGATATCTTTAGCTGATATTGTAGGTCTGAGGTTCCAGCACTGGTTTTCCGACGTCCGTCCCACAGGATCACCAAGGCAGGAATAATTTGTGAGGAAAAGTTAAAGGAAACACTATAAAATGGCGGATTCAACATATTATTAATCACTAAAATGGGGGCAGAGGGGGGGGGTATAGTGATTGGTAGGCAAAAAGCTACGTTTTGTTTCGCAGCCGCACTTGCCGCAAGTGCAAAACCGCACTTGCTGCACCTGCCGCAAGTCCCCCTATAGTTACTATGGCGATTAACGCAACCGCGCCGCAACCGCGCCGCAAGTGTAACGGTTATATTACTAACTTAAATAAATTATGTATATTATATATTACAATTTATTACAATGTGTTTATAATATATATATATATATATATATATATATATATATAGATTAATATACAATATATATATACTGATCATATACATATATATGTAATATAACATGTATATATATATATATATATATATATTAATCTATATGTATATATCTATATCTATATATATATATCTATATCAATATATGTATATAATTATGAATATATCAATAAATAATCGATTATATTAGCCCAAAAAGATATCTTAGCTGATATATATAGATTAATCCCTAATGATTACCGCAACCGCGCCACATTGCGAGTCGCTAGCTGAGTGCGAGCACTTGCGGCGCGGTCGCGGTAATCCCCATAAGGATAACCGCAACCGCGCCGCATTGCGAGTCGCTAACTAAGTGCGAGCACTTGCGGCGCGGTTGCGGTAATACCCATAGAGATTACCGCAACCGCGCCGCATTGCGAGTCGCTAACTAAGTGCGAGCACTTGCGGCGCGGTTGCGGTAATACCCATAGAGATTACTCCAACCGCGCCGCATTGCGAGTCGCTGGCTGAGTGCGAGCACTTGCGGCGCGGTTGCGGTAATCCCCATAAGGATAACCGCAACCGCGCCGCATTGCGAGTCGCTAACTAAGTGCGAGCACTTGCGGCGCGGTTGCGGTAATACCCATAGAGATTACCGCAACCGCGCCGCATTGCGAGTCGCTGGCTGAGTGCGAGCACTTGCGGCGCGGTTGCGGTAATCCCCATAAGGATTACCGCAACCGCTCCGCAAGTGCAAGTAGCGGTAATCCCCATAGAAAGTATAGGGGGACTTGCGGCAAGTGCGGTTTTGCCGCACCTGCCGCAAGTCCCCCTATACTTTGTATGGGAATTACTGCAACCGCGCCGCAGATGCGGTTTTTTAATAAAATAAATTAATCTTCATACAAATAAATTCACTTAAAATAACAAATAATAAATCAATTTAATAATAATCAAAATAGTAAAAAAAAAAATCAAAATAAAAAATTAAAAAAAAAAATAATAATATAGATTAATATACATATACATATATATAAAATTACATCTATATATATATATATTATATATATATATATATATATATATATATTTAATCTATATAATGTATATATATATATATATATTATATATATATATATCTATATCAATATATATATATATATAATAATGAATATATCAATAAATAATCCATTATATTGGGCCAAAAAGATATCTTAGCTGATATATATAGATTAATATACAAAATATCTATTATATAAAACCCGAAGGCCACTTCCGCCCAAAATCCGCTTCCGCTTCCGTGATGGCCTCCCTCCTGTGTCCAACTCCGGAACCGGAAGCACCAGACCCACGAGCGGCGCCACCGGCCCTGCACAGAGCCCCGTCTGCGGCCGCCCACATCCCGCCCACAGCCCTGCAGCTCACCGCCCACCAACATCCGCCAACCGGCCCGGAACGAGTGTGGGGCCTCCGCCGGCACAGCTCCCAGTCCTGCCGCTCTCTCCACAGACCGGCTGACGCTCCTCCATCACCCAGCTAGCCCGCCCACACTCCGCCCCCGGCCTCCGGAACCGCCAACAGCACTGCCGCTGCCCGCCGCCCGCCAACAGCCCAGTAAGTCTTCCGCCACCCTGCCTCCGCTCTCCTCTGCCACCTCCAGCCCTCCTCTGCCCCCTCCAGCCCTGCTCTGCCCCCTCCAGCCCTGCTCTGCACCCTCCAGCCCTGCTCTGCACCCTCCAGCCCTGCTCTGCACCCTCCAGCCCTGCTCTGCACCCTCCAGCCCTGCTCTGCACCCTCCAGCCCTGCTCTGCACCCTCCAGCCCTGCTCTGCACCCTCCAGCCCTCACTGCTGACCCCTGAGCCCTCACTGCTGACCCCTCAGCCTCACTGCTGACCCCTGAGCCCTCACTGCTGACCCCTGAGCCCTCACTGCTGACCCCTGCGCCCTCACTGCTGACCCCTGCGCCCTCACTGCTGACCCCTGCGCCCTCACTGCTGACCCCTGAGCCCTCACTGCTGACCCCTGAGCCCTCACTGCTGACCCCTGAGCCCTCACTGCTGACCCCTGAGCCCTCACTGCTGACCCTGAGCCCTCACTGCTGACCCCTGAGCCCTCACTGCTGACCCCTGCGCCCTCACTGCTGACCCTGCGCCCTCACTGCTGACCCCTGCGCCCTCACTGCTGACCCCTGAGCCCTCACTGCTGAGCCCTCACTGCTGACCCCTGAGCCCTCACTGCTGACCCCTGAGCCCTCACTGCTGACCCCTGAGCCCTCACTGCTGACCCCTGAGCCCTCACTGCTGAGCCCTCACTGCTGACCCCTGAGCCCTCACTGCTGACCCCTGAGCCCTCACTGCTGACCCCTGAGCCCTCACTGCTGACCCCTGAGCCCTCACTGCTGACCCTGAGCCCTCACTGCTGACCCCTGCGCCCTCACTGCTGACCCCTGCGCCCTCACTGCTGACCCCTGAGCTCTCACTGCTGAGCCCTCACTGCTGACCCCTGAGCCCTCACTGCTGACCCCTGAGCCCTCACTGCTGACCCCTGAGCCCTCACTGCTGACCCTGAGCCCTCACTGCTGACCCTGAGCCCTCACTGCTGACCCCTGAGCCCTCACTGCTGACCCTGAGCCCTCACTGCTGACCCCTGAGCCCTCACTGCTGACCCCTGAGCCCTCACTGCTGACCCCTGAGCCCTCACTGCTGACCCCTGAGCCCTCACTGCTGACCCCTGAGCCCTCACTGCTGACCCCTGAGGCTGCGCCCTCACTGCTGACCACTGAGCCTGCGCCCTCACTGCTGACCACTGAGCCCTCACTGCTGACCCCTGAGCCCTCACTGCTGACCCCTGCGCCCTCACTGCTGACCCCTGCGCCCTCACTGCTGACCCCTGAGCCCTCACTGCTGACCCCTGAGCCCTCACTGCTGACCCCTGCGCCCTCACTGCTGACCCCTGCGCCCTCACTGCTGACCCCTGCGCCCTCACTGCTGACCCCTGCGCCCTCACTGCTGACCCCTGCGCCCTCACTGCTGACCCCTGCGCCCTCACTGCTGACCCCCTGCGCCCTCACTGCTGACCCCTGCGCCCTCACTGCTGACCCCTGCGCCCTCACTGCTGACCCCTGCGCCCTCACTGCTGACCCCTGCGCCCTCACTGCTGACCCCTGCGCCCTCACTGCTGACCCCTGCGCCCTCACTGCTGACCCCTGAGCCCTCACTGCTGACCCCTGAGCCACCGCCCTCACTGCTGACCCCTGAGCCACCGCCCTCACTGCTGACCCCTGAGCCACCGCCCTCACTGCTGACCCCTGAGCCACCGCCCTCACTGCTGACCCCTGAGCCACCGCCCTCACTGCTGACCCCTGAGCCACCGCCCTCACTGCTGACCCCTGAGCCCCCCTCACTGCTGACCCTGAGCACGCCTCACTGCTGACCCCTCAGGCTGCGCCCTCACTGCTGACCCCTAGCGCGCCCTCACTGCTGACCCCTATGCGCCCTCACTGCTGACCCCTGCGCCCTCACTGCTGACCTGCGCCTCACTGGCTGCGCCTCACTGCTGACCCCTGCGCCCTCACTGCTGACCCCTGCGCCCTCACTGCTGACCCCTGCGCCCTCACTGCTGACCCTGCGCCCTCACTGCTGACCCCTAGCCGCCCTCACTGCTGACCCCTGCGCCCTCACTGCTGCCCCTGCGCCCTCACTGCTGACCCCTGCGCCCTCACTGCTGACCCCTGCGCCCTCACTGCTGACCCCTGCGCCCTCACTGCTGACCCCTGACTGCCCTCACTGCTGACCCCTGAGCCCTCACTGCTGACCCCTGGCCCTCACTGCTGACCCCTGCAGCCACTGCTGCCCTCGACTATGCTGACCCCTGCGCCCCACTGCTGACCCTGCGCCTCACTGCTGACCCCTTGCCTATGTGACCTACCTGGCCCTCACTGCTGACCCCTGAGCCTACGCCCTCACTGCTGACCCCTGAGCCATGCGCCCTCACTGCTGACCCTGAGCCACCTGCCCCTCACTGCTGATCCCCTGAGACCCTCGCCCTCACTTGCCTAGCGCCTCCTGTGACCCTGCGCCCTCACTGCTGACCCCTGAGCGCCCTCTCCTCTGCCCCTCACGCTGCTGGCCCTCACTGCTGACCCCAGCTGCGCCCTCACTGCTGACCCCTGCGCCCTCACTGCTGACCCCTGCGCCCTCACTGCTGACCCAGCTGCGCCCTCACTGCTGACCCCTGCGCCCTCACTGCTGACCCCTGCGCCCTCACTGCTGACCCCTGCGCCCTCACTGCTGACCCCTGAGCCTGCGCCCTCACTGCTGACCCTGAGCCCGCGCCCTCACTGCTGACCCTACCTGCGCCCTCACTGCTGACCCCTGAGCCTGCGCCCTCACTGCTGACCCCTGAGCCGCCCTCACTGCTGACCCCTGAGCTGCCCCTCACTGCTGACCCCTGAGCTGCGCCCTCACTGCTGACCCCTGAGCTGCCCTCACTGCTGACCCCTGAGGCTGCGCCCTCACTGCTGACCCCTGAGCTGCCCTCACTGCTGACCCCTGAGCGCCCTCACTGCTGACCCCTGAGCGCCCTCACTGCTGACCCCTGAGGCTGCGCCTCACTGCTGACCCCTGAGGCTCGCCCTCACTGCTGACCCTGGCGCCCTCACTGCTGACCCCTGAGCCTGCCCTCACTGCTGACCCCTGAGCCTGCGCCCTCACTGCTGACCCCTGAGCCTGCGCCCTCACTGCTGACCCTGAGCCTCGCCCTCACTGCTGACCCCTGAGCCACCGCCCTCACTGCTGACCCCTGAGCCACCGCCCTCACTGCTGACCCTGAGCCCCCTCATGCTGACCCCTGCCCCTCACTGCTGACCCCTGAGCCACGCCCTCACTGCTGACCCCTGAGCCACCGCCTCACTGCTGACCCCTGAGCACGCCCTCACTGCTGACCCCTGAGCCACCGCCCTACACTGCACCCTCATGCTGACCCTGGCCCCTCACTGCTGACCCCTGAGCCACCGCCCTCACTGCTGACCCCTGAGCACGCCTCACTGCTGACCCCTGAGCCACCGCCCTCACTGCTGACCCCTGAGCCACGCCCTCACTGCTGACCCCTGAGCCACGCCCTCACTGCTGACCCTGAGCCACGCCCTCACTGCTGACCCCTGAGCCTGCGCCCTCACTGCTGACCCCTGAGCCTCCGCCCTCACTGCTGACCCCTGAGCCACGCCCTCACTGCTGACCCCTGAGCCACCGCCTCACTGCTGACCCCTGAGCCACCCTGCTCCCGAGGCGTCACTGCTGACCCCTGAGCCACGCCCTCACTGCTGACCCTGAGGCCACCGCACTCACTGCTGACCCCTGAGCCACGCCTCACTGCTGACCCCTGAGCCACGCACTCACTGCTGACCCTGAGCCACCGCACTCACTGCTGACCCTGAGCCACCGCACTCACTGCTGACCCTGAGCCCCACTACTGCTGACCCCTGAGCGCCCTCACTGCTGACCCCTGAGCCACCGCACTCACTGCTGACCCCTGAGCCACCGCCCTCACTGCTGACCCCTGAGCCACCTGTCACACCACTAATTAATTTCATCAGCACCCCTAACTTACTAATACACCTAATATTATATTCTAGACACCCGATCTCAGAATCGGGCTGCCATCTAGTATACTATATATATCTAATCATATACATATATTATTGACATCTTACTCTATATATATACATCCCTCATATTATCTATATTATACTATATATATTATCCTTATATATACTATATATATATATACCTATATATATATATATCTATATATATTAATCTATATAATATCTATTATAATTGCCGTAGCGACTTCCGTCGGAGCGGCGCAACTTCCGGTGGCTTTGTTACGAGCGAGCTGCTTCTCCTGGACTCTCCCTGTGGCCGTGTGGCACGCTAACAAAGCCAGGGCTGCTACGAGCATGGCGCTGTAGTGTACACCGCTATGGTATACTACAGTCCCATGGCCATACGCTTTACACCTGACAGGGGTATGGCCATGGGACTGTAGTATACCATAGCGGTGTACACTACAGCCCCATGCTCTTAGCCACCCCCTCAGTGCGCCGCCCCTACCCCTAAGTCGCCACCCGCTAAGCCCCGACCACCTAACCCCCGACCCGCAGCATCCTAACCCCCCGCCGATACCCCCTAAGCCCCGCTGCCCGGCGCTGTAGTGTACACCGCTATGGTATACTACAGTCCCATGGCCATACGCTTTACACCTGACAGGCGTATGGCCATGGGACTGTAGTATACCATAGCGGTCTACACCCTAAGCCACCGCCGCCCTCAGTGCACCGCCCCTACCCCTAGGTCGCCACCCGCTAAGCCCCGACCACCTAACCCCCGACCCGCAGCATCCTAACCCCCCGCCGATACTCCCTAAGCCCCGCCGTCTACCCCCTAAGCCACCACCGCCGCCCTCAGTGCACCGCCCCTACCCCTAGGTCGCCACCCGCTAAGCCCCGACCACCTAACCCCCGACCCGCAGCATCCTAACCCCCCGCCGATACTCCCTAAGCCCCGCCGTCTACCCCCTAAGCCACCGCCGCCCTCAGTGCACCGCCCCTACCCCTAAGTCGCCACCCGCTAAGCCCCGACCACCTAACCCCGACCCGCAGCATCCTAACCCCCGCCGATACCCCCTAAGCCCGCCGCCCGGCGCTGTAGTGTACACCGCTATGGTATACTACAGTCCCATGGCCATACGCTTTACACCTGACAGGCGTATGGCCATGGGACTGTAGTATACCATAGCGGTCTACACCCTATGCCACCGCCGCCCTCAGTGCACCGCCCCTACCCCTAGGTCGCCACCCGCTAAGCCCCGACCACCTAACCCCCGACCCGCAGCATCCTAACCCCCCGCCGATACTCCCTAAGCCCCGCCGTCTACCCCCTAAGCCACCACCGCCGCCCTCAGTGCACCGCCCCTACCCCTAGGTCGCCACCCGCTAAGCCCCGACCACCTAACCCCCGACCCGCAGCATCCTAACCCCCCGCCGATACTCCCTAAGCCCCGCCGTCTACCCCCTAAGCCACCGCCGCCCTCAGTGCACCGCCCCTACCCCTAAGTCGCCACCCGCTAAGCCCCGACCACCTAACCCCCGACCCGCAGCATCCTAACCCTTCGCCGATACCCCCTAAGCCCCTATCCCTAAGCCGCGACCACCTAACCCCCCACCCGCAGCATCCTAAGCCCCCGCCGATACCCCCTAAGCCCCTATCCCCTAAGCCGCGACCACCTAACCCCCGACCCGCAGCATCCTAAACCCCCGCCGTTTACCCCCTAAGCCACCGCCGCCCCGCAGCAGCCCCGACCACCTAACCCCCGACCCGCAGCATCCTAAGCCCCCGCCGATACCCCCTAAGCCACCGCTGCCCCTAAGGCCCTACCCCCTAAGCCCGCAGCAGCCCCTAAGCCCCTACCCCCTAAGCCCCCTAGCATCCTAGGCCCCCGCCGATACCCCCTAAGCCCCGCCGCCTATCCCCTAAGCCCCCCCGTCCCCTAACCTAACGCCGCTGTCACCTAAGGCCCTACACCCCAAGCCCCCGCTGTCCCCTAACCTAACGCCCCCGTCGATCACTTACATCCCTTCAAGTCATCTGATCGTCCGTCCGTCCGATCCTCAACTCCTCCGTCCGGCCAGGCGTCCTCTTCCTCCGGCCACGGGGGTCTTCTCTCTTATTTTCGCCATCTTCGCCTCTTCGTCCGGCCCCGGGGATCTTCCACCTCCGACGTCCTCTTCCTTCTCATTAAGATAGAATGGAAGAAAAATCCCCATTCTACCTCAATGAGATCTCAGGCCCTCTTCTGATTGGTCGAGGTATACTGCCCTCAGCCAATCAGAAGAGCCCCTCAAAACTGACACGCAGTTCTCATTCAGGTCCGCCTTTTTTTTTACCCATTGACATACATTACCGGTGTGTCGGCGATTTTATGGCCGCCCACCTGGTTCTATTTGTCGGCCCTAAAATCGCGGACACACCGCTAATGCATCTCTATGGGCAGTCAGCCCGATTTCGGATTGAACGCCGACCAATCAGAATTCGAGCTGACTGCCCATAGACATGCATTAGCGGTGTGTCCGCGATTTTAGGGCCGACAAATAGAACCAGGTGGCGGCCATAAAATCGCCGACACACCGCTAATGTATGTCAATGGGGAAAAAAAAAGGCGGACCTGAATGAGAACTGCGTCTCACTCTGAGTTAAAAAAATAAATAAATTAAATAATAAAAATAATAATTTAAAAATAATTAAAAAATAATAAAAAAATAAATAAAAAATATTAAATAATTAAATAAAAATAATAATAAAAAAAAAAAAAAAAATGCGGACCTGAATGAGAACTGTGTCTCACTCTCCCTTAAAAAAATAAATAAATTAAATAATAAAAATAATAATTAAAAATAATTAAAAAATAATAAAAAATAAATAAAAAATATTAAATAATTAAATAAAAATAATAATACAAAAAAAAAAAAACTGCGGACCTGAATGAGAACTGTGTCTCACTCTCACTTAAAAAAATAAATAAATTAAATAATAAAAATAATAATTTAAAAATAATTAAAAAATAATAAAAAAATAAATAAAAAATATTAAATAATTCAATAAAAATAATAATAAAAAAAAAAAAAAAAATTGCGGACCTGAATGAGAACTGTGTCTCACTCTCACTTAAAAAAATAAATAAATTAAATAATAAAAATAATAATTTAAAAATAATTAAAAAATAATAAAAAAATAAATAAAAAATATTAAATAATTCAATAAAAATAATAATAAAAAAAAAAAAAAAATGCGGACCTGAATGAGAACTGTGTCTCACTCTCACTTAAAAAAATAAATAAATTAAATAATAAAATTAATAATTTAAAAATAATTAAAAAATAATAAAAAAATAAATAAAAAACATTAAATAATTCAATAAAAATAATAATAAAAAAATAAATAAAAAATAATAATAATTAAATAATAATAATAATAAAATAAATAAATGCTAATAATAATGCTATTAATGCTATTAATAATGTTATTAATGCTAATAATGCTATTATTAATGCTATTTATGCTAATAATAATGCTATTAATGCTATTAATAATGCTATTAATTCTATTAATGCTAATATTTATCTTATTAATGGTATTAATAATGCTATTAATTCTATTAATGCTAATATTTATCTTATTAATGGTATTATTAATGCTATTAATGCTATTAATGCTAATAATAATGCTATTAATGCTATTAATAATGTTATTAATGCTATTATTCATGCTAATAATGCTATTATTAATGCTATTATTAATGCTATTAATGCTAATAATAATGCTATTAATGCTATTAATAATGTTATTAATGCTATTATTAATGCTAATAATGCTATTATTAATGCTATTTATGCTAATAATAATGCTATTAATGCTATTAATAATGCTATTAATGCTATTAATGCTAATATTTATCTTATTAATGGTATTATTAATGCTATTAATGCTAATAATAATGCTATTAATGCTATTAATGCTAATAATAATGCTATTAATGCTATTAATAATGTTATTAATGCTATTATTAATGCTAATAATGCTATTATTAATGCTATTAATGCTAATAATAATAATGCTATTAATGCTATTAATAATGTTATTAATGCTATTATTAATGCTAATAATGCTATTATTAATGCTATTTATGCTAATAATAATGCTATTAATGCTATTAATAATGCTATTAATGCTATTAATGCTAATATTTATCTTATTAATGGTATTATTAATGCTATTAATGCTAATAATAATGCTATTAATGCTATTAATGCTAATAATAATGCTATTAATGCTATTAATAATGTTATTAATGCTATTATTCATGCTAATAATGCTATTATTAATGCTATTATTAATGCTATTAATGCTAATAATAATGCTATTAATGCTCTTAATAATGTTATTAATGCTATTATTAATGCTAATAATGCTATTATTAATGCTATTTATGCTAATAATAATGCTATTAATGCTATTAATAATGCTATTAATGCTATTAATGCTAATATTTATCTTATTAATGGTATTATTAATGCTATTAATGCTAATAATAATGCTATTAATGCTATTAATGCTAATAATAATGCTATTAATGCTATTAATAATGTTATTAATGCTATTATTAATGCTAATAATGCTATTATTAATGCTATTAATGCTAATAATAATGCTATTAATGCTATTAATAATGTTATTAATGCTATTATATAATGCTAATTAATGCTATTTATTAATGCTATTTATGCTAATTAATAATTATGCTATTAATGCTATATTATATAATGCTATTAATGCTAATATTTATCTATTAATGTATTAATGTATTAATGCTATTATATGCTATTAATAATGCTATTAATGCTATTAATGCTAATATATTTAATGCTATTAATGCTATTAATAATGTTATTAATGCTATTAATTAATGCTATATAATGCTATTATTAATGCTATTAATGCTAATTAATAATGCTATTAATGCTATTAATAATGTTATTAATGCTATTTATTAATGCTATTATATGCTTATATATTAATGCTATTAATGCCAATTATATAATGCTATTAATAATGCTATTAATGCTTATTAATGCTAATATTTATCTATATGCTGTATTAATGCATAATCATATAATGCTATTAATGCTATATAATTAATTATGCTATTAATGCTATTAATTATTATGCTATTAATGCTTATCAATGCTAATGTATTATTAATCCTATTAAATTGGCATTATTAATGCTATTAATGCTAATAATAATGCTATTAATAATGTTATTAATGCTATTATTAATGCTAATAATGCTATTATTAATGCTATTATGCTAATAATAATGCTATTAATAATGTTATTAATGCTATTATTAATGCTAATAATGCCATTATTAATGCTATTAATGCTAATAATAATGCTATTAATGCTAATAATAATGCTATTATAATGCTATTAATTGGCTATTAATGCTATTAATGCTAATTATATTATCCTATTAATGCTATTAATAATGCTATTAATGCTAATAATAATGCTATTAATAATTTTATTAATGCTAATAATGCTATTATTAAAGCTATTAATGCTAATATAATGCTATTAATGCTATTAATAATGTATTAATGCTATTATTAATGCTAATAATGCTATTAATAATGCTATTAATGCTAATAATAATGCTATTAATGCTATTAATACTGTTATTAATGCTATTATTAATGCTAATAATGCCATTATTAATGCTATTAATGCTAATAATAATGCTATTAATGCTATTAATAATGCTATTAATGCTCATAATACTGCTAATAATGCTATTAATACTGCTATTACTGCTAATAATAATGCTATGGCTTATATTATTGCTATTGATGATGCGATTATTATTTAAAATTTTCTTTAAAAAAACAATAAACATATTTTAGATACCCGATGCATTTGCATCAGGCTAACAGCTATAACTACTATAATCAAATTAATGCACGTTCTAGAATCCCGATGCATTTGCATCGGGCTCACAGCTAGTAGATATATATCTATTATATAATCGCGAATCGGAAAAGCGCCCCTCCGCGCGCACTTTCCGATGTCGTCATGTGGATACGAATTTAACATTGGGCGCGAAGCGCCCAATGCTGCGCGAGCAATGGCCGCGTGGCCATTGCGAGTCGCTGGCCCAAAATCGATCCACATGCTCGGCCATAACCTTAGCGATTTACCGCTCAGGTAGCGCGAGCAATGGCCGCGAGGCCATTGCGAGTCGCTGCCTGAGCCGCAACTCGCTCCCCGGGGACCATGGAGTGGAGGCGGCACAGCCGCCTCCGCTCCCCGCTAACCACAATGATTCCCTATGCCCGCTCATCGCCCATTACCACCCCCGGGACCATGGAGACATTCCCAGGCGCCATGGACCGGTGCCGGCACAGCCGCGTACACAAATGCACGCTCAGCGCCCATTCCGACCCTCGGGACCATGGAGCCACTCGGAGGCGGCATGGAGCGGTGCCGGCACAGCCGCCTCCACTAATGCCCGCTCACCGCCCCTTGCGACCCCCGGGACCATGGAGCCAGTCAGAGGCGGCATGGAGCGGTGCCGGCACAGCCGCCTCCACTAATGCCCGCTCACCGCCCATTGCGACCCCCGGGACCATGGAGCCAGTCGGAGGCCGCATGGACCGCTGCCGGCACAGCCGCCTCCACTAATGCCCGCTCACCGCCACCCCAGGAACTATAGAGCGGAGCCGCTACAGCCGACTCCGCTCCCCGATAAAACCAACTCCCACCCCCGGGGACTATGGAACGGAGGCGTCCCAGCCGCCTCCACTCCCCAGGGACCATCAACCCACTCGCCCTCAGACCATGGACCGGAGGCACCACACCCGCCTCCGCTCCCCGCTAAACCCAACTCCCACCCCCGGTGACTATGGAGCGGAAGCGGCACAGCATCCTCCGCTCCCCGCTAAACCAAACTCCCACCCCCCGCTACTATACAACGGAGGCTGCACAGCCGACTCCGGTCCCCGCTAAACACAACTCCCACCCCGGGAACCATGGACCGAGTCCTTACCTGTCTTCATGACATCTGCTTCCTCACGTACACTCCTCCCTACGGCCCCGACATCCTCTTCCTTCACGACTCTTCCATCCGCCGCTCTTCTCTATTCCTCCACCGACCTCCGGCTCGCTGTCTCCATTCTGCTCCGCTCTACAGCCTCATTAACATACATCGCTCATAATCCTGCACACTGATTGGTCCTTTTTTCCCATAGACAAACATGCCCATGTTTCTCTATGGGAAGACGCGACCAATCAGCGTCCAGTATTATCCGCCATGATATCTCTATGAGGAGTTAGAGCGGACCTGAATGAGAACTGTGTCACTTAAAATAAATAATAAATTTAATAATAAAAAAATAATTAAAAAAAATAAAAAAATAATAAAAAAATAATTTAAAAATAATAAAAAATTCAATAAAAATAATATTAAAAAAAATATAATATGCTAATAACATGAGCCCCTTTGCGGACCTGAAGGAGAACTGTGTCACTTAAAATAAATAATAAATTTAATAATAAAAAAAATAATTAAAAAATAATAAAAAAAATAATAAAAAAATAATTTAAAAATAATAAAAAATTAAATAAAAATAATATTAACAAAAATATAATATGCTAATAACATGAGCCCCTTTGCGGACCTGAAGGAGAACTGTGTCACTTAAAATAAATAATAAATTTAATAATAAAAAAAATAATTAAAAAATAATAAAAAAATAATAAAAAAATAATTTAAAAATAATAAAAAATTCAATAAAAATAATATTAAAAAAAATATAATATGCTAATAACATGAGCCCCTTTTGTGGACCTAAAGGAGAACTGTGTCACTTAAAATAAATAATAAATTTAATAATAAAAAAATAATTAAAAAATTATAAAAAATAATAAAAAATAATTTAAAAATAATAAAAAATTCAATAAAAATAATATTAAAAAAAATATAATATGCTAATAACGTGAGCCCCTTTGCGGACCTGAAGGAGAACTGTGTCACTTAAAATAAATAATAAATTTAATAATAAAAAAATAATTAAAAAATAATAAAAAAATAATAAAAAAATAATTTAAAAATAATAAAAATTCAATAAAAATAATATTAAAAAAAATATAATATGCTAATAACATGAGCCCCTTTGCGACCTGAAGAAGAACTGTGTCACTTAAAATAAATAATAAATTTAATAATAAAAAAAATAATTAAAAAATAAAAAAAAATAATTTAAAAATAATAAAAAATTCAATAAAAATAATATTAAAAAAAATATAATATGCTAATAACATGAGCCCCTTCGCGGACCTGAAGGAGAACTGTGTCACTTAAAATAAATAATAAATTTAATAATAAAAAAAATAATTAAAAAATAATAAAAATATAAAAAATAATTTAAAAATAAATAAAAAATTCAATAAAAATATTATTAAAAAAATATAATATGCTAATAACATGAGCCCCTTCGCGGACCTGAAGGAGAACTGTGTCACTTAAAATAAATAATAAATTTAATAATAAAAAAAATAATTAAAAAATAATAAAAAAATAATTTAAAAATAATAAAAAATTCAATAAAAATAATATTAAAAAAAATATATATATGCTAATAACATGAGCCCTTCGCGGACCTAAGGAGAACTGTGTCACTTAAAATAAATAATAAATTTAATAATAAAAAAAATAAATTAAAAAATAATAAAAAAATAATAAAAAAATAATTTAAAAATAATAAAAAATTCAATAAAAATAATATTAAAAAAATATAATATGCTAATAACATGAGCCCCTTGCGGACCTGAGGAAACTGTGTCACTTAATAAATAAATATATAAATTTAATAAAAATAAAAAAAATAATTAAAATAATAAATAATATAAAAAAATCATTAAAAAATAATAAATAAAATTCAATATTAAAAATAATATAATAAAAAAAATTATAATATGTAATAAATCATGAGCACATTCGCGGACCTGAAGAAACTGTGTCACTTTAAATAAATAAATAATTTAATATAAAAAAAAATAATTAAAATAATAATAAATATAATAAAAAAAAATTAATTTAAAAATAATAAAAAATTCAATAAATAATATTAAAATAAATATAATTATGCTAAAAATATTCTGAAGAAATACTTAATAAATAATATGCTAATTTATATATTAATGCAAATAATATGATATAATGCTAAAATAATTATGCTATTAATCTAATATTATGTATTAATAAATAATTTGTATTAATTCTAATAATATGTATTAAATGCTAATAAATATTTATTATTAATAAGTGATAAAAAAAATATGCTATACTTTAATAATTATGTATAATGCTAATAATATAATGCTATTAATGCTATATAATATATGCTATTAATTCTATATATTATGCTATTAATACTAATAATTATGCTATTAATGCTAATAATTATGCTATTAATGCTAATATTTATGCTATTAATGCTAATATATTATGCTATTATGCTTAATAATTATGCTATTAATGGTAATAATAATGCTATTAATGCAAATAATATTGCTATTAATTCTATTAATTATGCTATTAATGCTAATATTATGTCTATTAATCTAATAATTATGTATAATAGCTAATAATATATGCTATTAATGCTAATATATTATGCTATTATATGCTATTATGCTAATATTATGCTATTAATGTAATATTATGCTATTAATGCTAATAATAATGCTATTAATGCTATAATAATTATATGCTATTAATTCTTAATTATTAATGCTATTAATGCTAATTAATAATTATTATGCATTAATGGTAATATCTAATAATTATGTTATTAATGCTAATATAATATTGCTATTAATGCTAATAATTATGTATTAATGCTAATTAATTATGCTATTAATGCTAATAATTATGCTATTAATGGTATATTATTATATGCTATTAATGCAATAATTATTGCTATTATGTAATAATCTATTATTAATGCTATATAATGCTAATTATTAATGCTATTAATGCTATAATATTATATGCTATTAATGCTATATATTATAATGTATTATTAATGCTATAATTAATTAATGACTATTAATGCTATTAATGCTATTATAGTCTATTAATGCTAATATTTATGCTATTAATGCTATATATCTATATATTTATGCTATTAATGCTAATTATTTATGCTATTAATGCTAATAATTATGCTATTAATGGTATATAATTATGCTATTAATGCTAATATAATGCTATTATGATAATTATTTATGCTATTTTAATGCTAATAATTATGCTATTAATGCTAATAATAATGCTATTAATGCTATTAATAATGCTATTAATGCTATTAATTATGCTATTTAATGCTATTAATGCTAATATTTATCTATTCATGCGTATTATGAATGCTATTAATGCTAATAATAATGCTATTAATGCTATTAATGCTATTAATATGCTATTAATGCTATTAATAATGTTATTAATGCTATTATTAATGCTAATTAATGCTATTATTAATGCTAATTAATAATGCTATTAATGCTATTAATAATGCTATTAATGCTATTAATTATGTTATTAATGCTATTAATGCTAATATTTATCCTATTAATGCTATTAATATTGCTATTAATGCTAATAATAATGCTATTAATGCTATTAATAATGTTATTAATGCTATTATTAATGCTAATAATGCTATTATTAATGCTAATAATAATGCTATTAATGCTATTAATAATGTTATTAATCCTATTATTAATGATAATAATGCTATTATTTATGCTATTAATGCTAATAATAATACTATTAATGCTATTAATAATGTTATTAATGCTATTATTAACCTCTAGACGACAGCCTAACGTCTACAGACGTCCGAAAAAACAGGGTACTAAAGCCCAGCCTTACGTCTGTAGACGTCGGGCAGGAAATAGCCCTGTAGCGCCGCCCCTGGAGCTAATACCTCTAGGGTGTCAGCGTACCGATTGTAGCTGACACCCTAGAGAGTAGTAATTAGCTGTTTTTGTACCCGCACCTGTAATGTGATGACCGGTAAACACCGTTTACCGATCATCACATTACAAAAGTGAAAGTGCTTTGTACAAAATGCTTTCACTTTGATCCGACATGAAAACACATGTCGGATCAAAGTGATCCATTAACCCCTAAGGCCCCTAAGACCCCTGTGCCTGAGATTACCCCCCTTACCCCCCAACCCCTCCCCCGGGCCATCTCAAAATGGCGGCGCATGTAAAAACGCGCCGCCTCCCCTGCAGCTGCATGCGATCTGACATGTCACAAGTCAGATCGCATGACTGACACATCCCCCTGTGCCCCCCAACACTTTCTGCAGCCTCCGACCCCCTCCAGCACCCCATCTCCAGCTCTTCCAGCCTCGCTCCTCCTCGCTCCTCCAGCCCCATCCTCGCTCCTACAGCTTCCCTCCTCCGGTCCTCCAGCTTCCCTCCGCTCCTCCAGCCCCGCTCCTCTGATACCCACAGCCCCCTCCTCGCCCCTCCAGCCCCGCTCCTCTAACCCTCTCCTCCGCTCCTCTTACCCGCTCCTCCGGCTCCCCTCCTCGCTCCTCCGGTCCCGCTCCTGCAGCACCGCTCCTCCAGCTTCCCTCCTCCTCTCTCTCTCACCCGCTCCTGGATCCTGGAGTCCCGATCCTGGGGTCCCGCTCCTGGATCCTGGGGTCCCGATCCTGGATCCTGGAGTCCCGATCCTGGGGTCCCGCTCCTGGATCCTGGCACCAGCAGCAGTCTGTCTCCTCTTCTGTGCGCGCAGCTGTGTGAGCTGCGCGCACTCTCAGGGGAATGATAGGTCATGAACTTACAGAGTTCATGACCTATCATTCCCCTGGGGTCACAGGGGTTAAGTGATCTTCATGGTGATCTGCTTTAGAGATCATGAAGATCAGTTACCCCTGTGTGGTCCCTGGATTGTGATGGGCCATGACCTTAGAGTTCATGACCTATCATTCCCCTGAGGTCAAACAAGGGTTAAGTCATGAACTCTGTAAGTTCATGACCCATCACAATCCAGGAGTCACACAGGGGTACCTTTACACGCCGTAACCGTTGAGAGAAATATTGACGGCGATATGTCGCCTTGCAATAATCGCCGTCAAAATCTCTCCCAATTGCGGCATGTAATTGGGAAATTTGGCGGCGATCTGTCGCCTCGCCACGGTCGCCTGATCTCTGTGCACTGCTCTGAAATCAGGCGACCGTGGCGAGGCGACATATCGCCGCCAAATTCCCCAATTACACCCCACAATTGGGAGGGATTTTAAACGGCGATTATTGCAAGGCGACATATCGCCGTCAATATTTCTCGCCGCGGTTGCGGCGTGTAAATGTACCCTTAGAGATTATTATGAAGATCCGTTAATCTCTGTGTGACCCCAGGATCGTGATAGGTCATGAACTTACAGCGTTCATGACCTATCATTCCCCTGGGAGAGTGCCTTATTATAGCATATGGGGGATGCCCCCATATGCTATAACACCGAGAAACATCGCGGGACCGCCCACTGGACTACGTCGGACATCACCGCCCACTGGACTACGTCGGACGCCACAGACAAATAAAGATGGGGTCTAAATTGTGTTTGTTTTTTTTCTAATAAAAAAATCTTTCTCTGTGTTGTGTCTTCTTTACAATTAACTAGAGATTCCTAATGGCGGGTCTAACATTGGCCCTATATTATGAATCTCGGGCTTAGTGCCAGCTGCCAAAAAGCTGGCATTAACCCCTTATTACCCAGTCTGCCACCGCTACACGGCAGCTGGAAGAGCTGGATACAGCGCCAGAAAATGGCGCTTCTATGAATGCGCCATTTTCTGGGGCGGCTGCGGGCTGCAATTCGCAGTGGGGGGGGGCCCAGAAAGCTTGGGCCTCCCTACGCTGAGGATTCCAGCCCCCAGCTGCCTAGTTGTACCTGGCTGGCCCAAAAACATGGCGAAGCCCACGCCGTTTTTTTTTAAAATTATTTCATGAAATAATAAAAAAAAAAAGGGCTTCCCTATATTTTTGGTTTCCAGCCAGGTAAAACTAGGCAGAAGGGGTTGGTGGCAGCCCGTAGCTGCCTGCTGTACCTGGCTGGACCAAAAGTGTGGCGAAGCCCCACGTCATTTTTTTTAAAAAAATTTAATAAAGAACTACTAGAAAAAAAATGCAGGAGAGGAGACGACCAGGACACGGTGTCTCCGGATCTTGTGCACATGCTCTAAGGCTGCGTTCACATCAGCAGCTTTTGCCGATCGCGGCAGATGCGGTGAAAAAAAAGCATCTGCCGCGATTACCGCATAACCGCTGCACTTGCGGCAAGCCCCATGCAATGTCTATGGGGCTTGCGGTAAGTGTGCGGAAGGTGCGGCAAGTACGGTTTCGGCACTTGCAGCAGGTGCAGCCGCGAAAAAAAAACGCGGTCAGCCGTGTTTTTTTTGCTGCCGCATCTGCCGCAAGTGCTGATACTGCACTTGCCGCACCTGCCGCAAGCCCGCATAGACATTCTATGGGGCTTGCCGCAACTGTGCCGCAAGTGCAGCAGTTATGCTGTAATCACGGCAGATGCGTTTTTTTCACCGCATCTGCCGTGAACGGCAAAAACCGCTGATGTGAAAGTACCCTAAAAGTGAGAAATTGTGTGAAAAAAAGAAAATGTTCAATATGACGTTATCAAATTCTGTGAAGTAGCTATAGCTTCAAAATGCTCACTATACCACTAGACATAATCCGTGAGGCGTCTAGTTTCCAAAATGGGGTCACTTGTGGGGGAGCTCCAATGTTTAGGCACACAGGGGCTCTCCATACGTGACATGGTGTCCGCTAACTATTGGAGCTAATTTTCCATTCAAATTGTTAGCGGACACCATGTCGCATATGGAGAGCCCCTGTGTGCCTAAACATTGGAGCTCCCCCACAAGTGACCCCATTTTGGAAACTAGACATCCCCTGGAATTTATTTAGATGCATAGTGAGCTCTTTGAACCCCAGGTGCTTCACAAATTGATCCGTAAAATGAAAAAGTACTTTCTTTTCACAAAAATCTTCTTTTATTTTCTTTTATGGACTAATTTGTGAAGCACCTGGGGTATGAAAGTGCTCACTATGCATCTAGATATGTTCCTTGGGGGGTCTAGTTTCCAAAATGGGGTCACTTGTGGGGGAGCTCCAATTTTTAGGCACACAGGGGCTCCCCATATGCGACATGGTGTCCGCTAACAATTTGAATGGAAAATTAGCTCCAATAGTTAGCGGACACCATGTCGCGTATGGAGAGCCCCTGTGTGCCTAAACATTGGAGCTCCCCCACAAGTGACCCCATTTTGGAAACTAGACATCCCCTGGAATTTATTTAGATGCATAGTGAGCTCTTTGAACCCCCAGGTGCTTCACAAATTGATCCGTAAAAATGAAAAAGTACTTTCTTTTCACAAAAATCTTCTTTTATTTTCTTTTATGGACTAATTTGTGAAGCACCTGGGGTATGAAAGTGCTCACTATGCATCTAGATATGTTCCTTGGGGGGTCTAGTTTCCAAAATGGGGTCACTTGTGGGGGAGCTCCAATTTTTAGGCACACAGGGGCTCCCCATATGCGACATGGTGTCCGCTAACAATTTGAATGGAAAATTAGCTCCAATAGTTAGTGGACACCATGTCGCGTATGGAGAGCCCCTGTGTGCCTAAATATTGGAGCTCCCCCACAAGTGACCCCATTTTGGAAACTAGACATCCCCTGGAATTTATTTAGATGCATAGTGAGCTCTTTGAACCCCAGGTGCTTCACAAATTGATCCGTAAAAATGAAAAAGTACTTTCTTTTCCACAAAAAGTTTCTTTTTTCATTTTTATGGTTTCATTTGTGAAGCACCTCGGGGTTCAAAGTGCTCATCACCCATCTAGATAAGTTCCTTGGGTGGTCTAGTTTCCAAAATGGGGTCACTTTTGAGGGAGCTCCAATGTTTAGGCACACAGGGGCTCTCCATACGCAACATGGTCTCCGCTAACAATTGGAGCTAATTTTCCATTCAAATTGTTAGCGGACACCATGTCGCATATGGAGAGCCCTCGTGTGCCTAAACATTGGAGCTCCCCCACAAGTGACCCCATTTTGGAAACTAGACACCCCAAGGAATTTATTTAGATGCATAGTGAGCACTTTGAACCCTCTGGTGCTTCACAAATTGATCCGTACAAATGAAAAAGTATTTTTTTTTTCACAAAAACTTTCTTTTGTCCTCAATTTTTTAAATTTCACATGAGCAACAGGATAAAATGCATCCTAAAATTTGTTGGGCAATTTCTCCTGAGTACACCGATACCTTATATGTGCTCATAAACCACTGTTTGGGCGCACGGCAGGACTCGAAAGGGAAGGAGCGCCATTTGACTTTTTGAATGGAAACTTAGCCCCAAAAATCAAATTGCGCTCCCTTCCTTCTGAGCCCTGCTGTGCGCCCAAACAGTGGTTTATGACCACTTATGAGGTATCGGTGTACTCAGGAGAAATTGCCCAACAAATTTTAGGATGCATTTTATCCTGTTGCACATGTGAAAATTAAAAAATTGAGGCTAAAAGAACATTTTTGTTGGAAAAATTAAAATGTCCATTTTTTGTTTCCACTTTGCTTTAGTTCCTGTAAAGCACCTGAAGGGTTAATAATCTTCTTGAATGTAGTTTTGAGTAGCTTGAGGGGTGCAGTTTTTGGAATGGTGTCACTTTTGGGTGTTTTCTGTCGTGTACACCCCTCAAAGGGACTTCAAATGTGATGTGGTCACTAAAAAAATGGTTTTGTAAATTTTGCTGGAAAAATGAGAAATTGCTGATGAACTTTGAACCCTTATAACGTCCTAACCCCAAAAAATTTTTTTCCCAAAATTGCGCTGATGTAAAGTAGACATGTGGGAAATGTTATTTATTAACTATTTTGTGTCACATAACGCTCCGGTTTAACAGAATAAAAATTCAAAATTTGAAAATGGTGAAATTTTCAAAATTTTTGCCAATTTTTTAATATTTTCACAAATAAACGCAAAAATGATCGACCTAAATTTACTACCAACATGAAGCCCAATATGTCACGAAAAAACAATCTCAGAATCGCTCGGATCCAATGAAGCGTTCCAGAGATATTACCTCATAAAGGGAGAGTGGTCAGAATTACAAAAAATGGTCCGGTCATTAAGGTGGAAATTGGCTCCGTCACTAAGGGGTTAATGCTAATAATGTTATTATTAATGCTATTAATGCTAATAATAATGCTATTAATGCTATTAATAATGTTATTAATGCTATTATTAATGCTAATAATGCTATTATTAATGCTATTAATGCTAATAATAATGCTATTAATGCTATTAATAATGTTATTAATGCTATTATTAATGCTAATAATGCTATTATTAATGCTATTAATTCTAATAATAATGCTATTAATGCTATTAATAATGCTATTAATGCTATTAATGCTAATATTTATCCTATTAATGCTATTAATATTGCTATTAATGCTAATAATAATGCTATTAATGCTATTAATAATGGTATTAATGCTATTATTAATGCTAATAATGCTATTATTAATGCTATTAATGCTAATAATAATGCTAATAATGCTATTAATAATGTTACTAATCCTATTATTAATGCTAATAATGCTATTATTAATGCTATTAATGCTAATAATAATACTATTAATGCTATTAATAATGTTATTAATGCTATTATTAATGCTAATAATGTTATTATTAATGCTATTAATGCTAATAATAATGCTATTAATGCTATTAATAATGTTATTAATGCTATTATTAATGCTAATAATGCTATTATAATGCTATTAATGCTAATAATAATGCTATTAATGCTAATTAATAATGTATTAATGCTATTAATTAATGTAAATTAATGCTATTATTAATGCAAATAATGCTATAATAATGCTATTAATGCTAATAATAATGCTATTAATGCTATTAATACTGTTATTAATGCTATTAATACTGCTAATTAATGCTATTAATAACTGCTATTACTTAATAATAATGCTATGCTTATATTATTGCTATTGATGATGCGATTATTATTTAAAAATCTTTAAAAAAACAATAAACATATTTTAGATACCGATGCATTTGCATCAGGCTAACAGCTATAACTACTATAATCAAATTAATGCACGTTCTAGAATCCCGATGCATTTGCATCGGGCTCACAGCTAGTATATATATATATATATATATATATATATATATATATATTTATATATATCTATATCAATATATATATATATAATAATGAATATATCAATATAATAATAATATTAATAATGGATTAATAATGATAATATTAACAATAATACTAATAATATTAATAAATAATCATAATGAATAATCAATTCTATTGAGCCAAAAAGATATATAATTATGAATATATCAATATATAATAATAATATTAATAATATATTAATAATAATAATTAATATAAACACTAATAATAATAATATTAATAAATAATCATAATGAATAATCAATTATATTGAGTCAAAAAGATATCTTAGCTGATCTTGAAGGGATGAGGTTCCAGCAGTGGTCTTCCGACGTCCGTCCCACAGGATCACCAAGCCATAATCGATTAATAATAATAATTAATATTAACACTAATAATAATATTAATAATTAATAATAATTACTAATCGATTATATTGGGCCAAAAAGATGTCTTGTAGGGATGAGGTTCCAGCACTGGTTTTCCTACGTCCGTCCCACAGGATCACCAAGGCAGGAATAATTTGTGAGGAAAAGTTAAACTAAACACTATAAAATTGCGGCAGGTGGGAGCATAGTGATTGGTAGACAAAGGAGAGTATGATGATTGGTAGGCAAAATGGGTTGCTACCCAGCAACAGCACAGTCAGCCACGGAATTTTCGCGGGCAAACCTGCTGCAAGTTCAAAACCGCACTTGCCGCACCTGCAAAACCGCACTTGCCGCACCTGCCGCAAGTCCCCCTATACTTTCTATGGGGATTACCGCAACCGCGCCGCAAGTGTAGCGACTCGCAATGGCCTCGCGGCCATTGCTCGCGCTACACAGCGACTCGCAATAGATCCCCATTGAAAGTATAGGGGGAGTTGCGGCAGATGCGGCAGCTGAGGTAGCGACTCGCAATGGCCTCGCGGCCATTGCTCGCGCTACCTCAGCGGTAAATCGCTAACTTTGTAGCCGGGCCTCTGGTTCTATTTTCGGCCAGCGACTCGCAATGGCCGCTTCGCGGCCATTGCTCGCGCATGGTGACGTCACAGCGTGACATAGCCACGGCGTTTTCGGGGTCCGACACAAAAATGCCTACGGCAATTATAGAGTAGATACCCGATGCATTAGAATCGGGCCACCATCTAGTACTTCTATAAGTGTGGTGTTTGTCATTGCCAGCGGCAAACCCACAACTGCCCCAATCTCCAAAACATTGTACAACACTGATAAGGTACATTTGATTTTTAGCATGCATGCTTTTACACTTGATCTTATTGCTTTAAGCTAAACCAATTCTGAGATTCTCTTGTTTCATTTTCTTGACTTTCAGCCTCTTCTCTTCTTTCTTCCTCCAGCCTTCAACTTGTCCTCACCCTTTTTCATTTCTGCTTCCCTCTTCGTCTTCCTATTTTCTTCTCTCTTTTCTCCCCATCTCCCATCATCGCACTATGCACGACCTGTTTTTTTTCGCGTTTCTTGCACAAAACCTTTTGCCAATTGTTTTTGATTGCACCAGTGACCATAACTTGATGCAATATCTATGTTTTTGTATTTTAGTTTCTTTGTGTTATGAATAATTTCTTTTTATGTTCTTGTACAGAGTTATTTCCTGACAAAGACTCATGTGAGCCGAAACTTTGAGTATTGGAATACTTTTTTCGTGTGACTTCACGATAAGTTATTTCTTTTCATGTTTTTTATCTCGAATTCATTTTCCATGTCTTCTGTGCCGACATTATCTTTTAATTTTTTGGTTGGTTGAGCCAGGCAATATCCTTTTCTATTAACCCCTTCAGGACCCAGCCTATTTTGACCATAAAGACCTTGGCATTTTTGTCAATTCTGACCAGTGTCCCTCTATGAGGTAATAACTCTGGAACGCTTCAACGGATCCTAGTGATCCTGAGATAGTTTTTTCGTGACATATTGGGCTTCATGTTAGTAGTAAATTTATGTCGATAAGTTTTGCGTTTATTTGTGAAAAAGTCAAAACTTTGTCAAAAATTTAGAAAATTTTGCAATTTTCAAATTTTTAATTTTTATTCTGCTAAACCAGAGAGTTATGTGACACAAAATAGTTAACAAATAACATTTCCCACATGTCTACTTTACATCAGCACAATTTTTGAAAAAAAATTTGTTTGGGTAGGAAGTTATAAGGGTTCAAAGTTCATCAGCAATTTTTTATTTTTCCAGCAAAATTTACAAAACCATTTTTTTTAGTGACCACATCACATTTGAAGTCCCTTTGAGGGGTGTACATGATAGAAAACACCCAAAAGTGACACCATTCCAAAAACTGCACCCCTCAAGCTACTCAAAACTGCATTCAAGAAGATTATTAACCCTTCAGGTACTTCACAGGAACTAAAGAAACATGAAAGGAAAAAATGGACATTTTAATTTTTCTAACAAAAATGTCATTTTAGCCTCAATTCTTTCGTTTTCACAGGGACCACAGGATAAAATGGATCCTAAAATTTGTTGGGCAATTTCTCTTGAGTACACAGATACCTCATATGTGGTCATAAACCACTATTTGGGCGCATGGCATGGCTCAGAAGGGAAGGAGCACAATTTGACTTTTGGAGCTAATTTTCCATTCAAAAAATGAAATGGTGCTCCTTCACTTCTGAGCCCTGCTGTGCACCCAAACAGTAGTTTATGACCACACTAGTAAAAATGCCCGATGCAATTGCATCGGGAGCGCAGTGAAATGAATTGTGTGTATACAGGCGGGTCAGTGGGTAGCAGAGTATACAGGGGGCTCTGTGGGTAGCAGAGTATACAGGATGGTCTGTGGGTAGCAGAGTATACAGACGGATCTGTGGGTAGCAGAGTATAGATGCGGCTCTGTAGATAGCAGAGTATGATGTGGCGGGAGGCTGGAGGGGTGAGGAGAGATGCGGCTGGAGCGGCGACATCACCGCTCGGCAGCAGGACGTGGCTGCGTGCTGTGGCTGATCACCGCCCCAGTCACACGCGATTGTCCTCTGCGGTGGGGTGGGGGCAGCAGAGAGGGATCAGTCCCTCCCCTCAGGTCCCACATGTGACCTGAGGGGAAGGAGCGGATTGGGCGCTCTGTGGTAAACAAAGGATGGCCATGCGATTGGTCCAGGACGCCAAGTGCGAAATAGGGCTGATGCTATTGCATCGGGAGCGCGGTGAAATGAACAGGTGGCGTAGAAATAGCCGCTGAATAGTACAGTCCTTTCTCCAGAAAGTACACTGTTGTTGCGGGATTTATATGGTGTATATGGTGGCTCAGTGGTTAGCACTGTATAGTGGGTCAGTGGTTAGCAGTGTATGGTGGTTCAGTGTTTAGCACTTTATACAGTGGCTTTGTGCTTACCACTCTATACGGTGGCTCAGTGGTTAGCAGAGTTATATGGTGGCTCAGTGGTTAGCACTGTATATGGTGGCTCAGTGGTTATCACTGTATATGGTGGCTTAGTGGTTAGCACTGTATACAGTGGCTCAGTGGTTAACACTGTATATGGTGGCTCAGTGGTTAGCACTGTATACGGTGGCTCAGTAGTTAGCACTATATACGGTGGCTCAGTGGTTAGCCTTGTATACGGTGGCTCAGTGGTTAGCCCTGTATACGGTGGCTCAGTGGTTAGCACTGTATACGGTGGCTCAGTGGTTAGCACTGTATACGGTGGCTCAGTGGTTAGCACTGTATACGGTGGGTCAGTGGTTAGCACTGTATATGGTGGCTCAGTGGTTAGCACTGTATAAGGTGGGTCAGTGGTACAGCTTCTCCAAGCCCAGACGACGTCGCCAGTTTCTCAACAGCCTCACCGTCGCCCACTACCTGTCCAGCTTCGTCACCGGAGCCCATAGACTGTGTTATTCCAGTGAGGACCACAGCTCGACCCGTTCCAGCGGACGATACTGCAGCCGATTCCGTTCCAGAGCCGGAGCTTCCAATACGCTCCCACGAAGAAGCCGACCTCTACCTGGTTCCACCTGCGGAACCCGCGACTAGTTTCCACACTACCGAGACTGTCGCCTGTTTCTCCATGAACCGGAGGCCTCCTCTGCAACTACAGAGGCCTACCTGGTGACCGGGATTGAAACACCACTTCCAGCTGCTACAGAAGAAGAGGCAGGCAGCCTGGAAGTCCTGCACAACGACCCCGAGGAGAACTTTGCAGCACAGCCACCCACCGATCCAGAGGATTCCATCCCATCATCTTCGCCAGCCGAGCAGCCCGACGTAGTCATCGAGGAGGTCGAGGAGGATGACGAGGAGACCTACAGTCCAGCTGAGGATCTCTACACCGGGTTCGCCTGGGGAGACACAAGGAACCTTATGCCGGGCAATCAGCTCGGGTGCACTGGTCGGGTGCCGCCGCAACCGTATCTTCTCCGGTTCCGTTCAACCGGGCTTCACTCCAGACTGCCCACCAAGCTCGAGCGGTTCAACAACCAGCACGCCGTAGTGACTTTATCCACACGCCGCATCACTCCGACGAAGAGGTACGTCGTATCCGGAGAGACGAGTGGCACACTCGACTGCAAGCCAACATGCAGGCTCGTGCCGAGGCCCGCCGCCAATCTCCATTGCCTGAACAATTCCGTAAAACCGGGTGGGTAAGCACATTTAACTTGTCCACCGGGTGGGGATTCGTAAGGGAGGAGGGTGTGAGTACTGAAGTGTTTGTGGGGCGCCGTGATGTGGAATCGCACCTACCGCGAGGCCATCCAAGCCGAGACTTGTATAGAGGGGACATAGTAACCTATGAGCGCCATATATGCCGTGATGGGTGGTTTGCTATACGAGTCCGGAACACTGCCATTCATCAGTGACTTAAGTTGTTGTTTGAACTTTGCTATTAAAAGAGACTTCTTCTTGTTTGCACCGTAACACCGCGACTTGGCGGCTACAGCCTGAACTTTTATTCTAAGGACAGCCGACCGCCCGCCGGGTCCGCGCAATGTGTTAACCTGTTTATCTACCTCACTTTTATGCATATATGACCTGTCATTAATAAAAGTGTATTACCTGTTATAAAATGTAAAAAACCTCTGTAATGTGAGTAGTGAGACGCTTGGGGACAAGCGTATTCAACCAAGGGGGAGTGTGGCGCCCCGCAACGAGTGCGTCACAGGAGGGTATTGCAGCCACAAACGCAGCCGCAATATTCTCTGACTCAGCAATGACCTGGTTAATTTAGAAATCCAACCCAGCATGCATCACCTAGAATAGAGGGCCAATCCTAGGTCCTGGTGGGCGGAGTGCTAGGGTAGTGCAGGAGAACAGACACATAGTCTAGGTAGAGATTAGTCTGGAACTCAGGAAAGAAGAAGTCTAGAACCTGACGAGAGCAGACTAGAACTTGGAGAGGAGCGGGGGCTCCGGACCCCGTGCGGGCCCCTGGGCCGTCACCGGTCGGGTGTCAGCACCTGAGGCCTTAACCACCGGGATTGGGCATTTCTACACGGGTTCCCCAAAAGACTTCCGTGCCCACAACTCACAGCCGGTTCACTGGTACCAAGCTGGCAGCAGTTCACCTCTGCTACGCGAACCAGAAGAGTGGAGGATCAGCTTTACAGGAGCACCCCACCAACAGCCAATTTCCAGTCGTCTAACCAGCGGTGTACCCACTGAGGGACCCAAGGCTCCCCAAAACATCCAGAAGTATAGCATGGATAGGGCATTGAAGCAGCCTCCCCGTACCCGATCTGGTATTCCTGGGCGACATTGGCAACCACTTAGCTAGAATGGAGGAGCACTACGGATTTCTAAGGGACACCATCACTGCTGAGTCCACACCGGTCTACTACTCAACCACTGTATACCATGTATTGCCTGCTGGTTACAGTAAAGACCGTTATAGAGACTGTCTGTGTCCGTGATTCCTTATGAACTGTCCGTCATTAACTAAAAGGTAACCGCAGCTGCCGCACAACATCTTGAGCAGCTCCAGCCCCCGGGGATCACCGCTCAGCCTGTGGGGAGCGTAACATCTTGCTGCTGTCCATCCCCCGGGGGTTCCGCAGCGTCGGTAGCCCTTACCGAACTACTCATAGGTGGCGTCACGAAGAAAACAAATTAAAACCCCTTTAATCTGTTCCCGCAAGACGTCTTCACTTTTGATCTGCACTACACCGGGCCCCACTACCGGCAGGCGCGGTCCACCCGTGACAAGGAAGGAGAAGAATCGCCTGTCTAAACCGGAGTCAGCCGGCCGCGGTGAGTCACATAGTCAACACTTAATGCATTTACATAGATCTGTCATATGATTGGAGGTGTGTAGTAGTACAGAGGTTTTCCATGAGTAATCCAAAGAGATGGAAGGAAGGGTTCTGAGAGACTTGTGAGAAACTGTGTGATTGAAAAAAAGGGAATCTCATTTATTGGCAGTGTATGCTCAGTGTAGAGATAGAGAGATATTAATGTTACCTGTCTTTTTTAGAAATTGCACCTATGGGAACCACAGGAGCTGTGCAGGCTAGTGGAGGATTTTTCTATCCTCTGGTAGTGGTTTCTGTTAGGAAATCACTAATAGTGAATATAAGGGACAGGTTGTCATGTGGGTTCAATTGGTGAGGTAGTTACCTTAGTATTGCATATATTGTGTATGCTTCATTAGAGAGGTCTATTCCGGTCTGTGCCTCCAGGAATGTCCCCTTGCAGGGTAAAGTTTAGCCCAATGGGTGGATTATGTCCCTATTAGTGGGAATATATACAGAGTATTAGGAAAGTGTTTCTAATAAACTTAGCTTTTATAGATGGTATTGGTGGTTCAGTGTGCTTGCCTCCCGCTCTGGGCTTTGCCAGCGCTTCCTCGCCTTAGTTGGGAATGACAGTGTACAGGGGGACGCGATTCTTTATGCGCCCTTCCTGGTCAGCTGACCGGAAGTGACGCGATGGATCGTGCGTGCTCAGTGCGCGCCGCTTCCCTGGAGATGGTAACTAGGTTCCCGGCACTATCGAGCGGTCGCATTGCGCGTGCGCGGCTCGCCTAGCGTCGTTTCCTATTCAGATAGTGTGTCACTATCAAGTGGTGTATAGGGAGGTTGTCTAATGTCACCCTCTAGTGGGGTGGTGATGTCTCCTACTAGGAATGGAGGGGATGAATGTGTCGCAGCCCTGTATTGTATTGATGTGGTATTGCAGGGATACTGCATAAGGGAATTCTATAGAAAAGTTGTGTTTATGGACAATATTGTTATTAGTCATACATTATACAAATGTTCATGGTATCACTCATCTCTTTTACATGTTTTTTACATGTTTACATGTTTCTTACACAGATATATGTTAAGTTTACAATTAGTAGAGGTCCAAACCTTTGTCAACTTAACATGTATATCTGTGTAAGAAACATGTAAACATGTAAAAAACATGTAAAAGAGATGAGTGATACCATGAACATTTGTATAATGTATGACTAATACCAATATTGTCCATAAACACAACTTTTCTATAGAATTCTCTTATGCAGTATCCCTGCAATACCACATCAATACAATACAGGGCCGCGACACATTCATTCCCTCCATTCCTAGTAGGAGACATCACCACCCCACTAGAGGGTGACATTAGACAACCTCCCTATACACCACTTGATAGTGACACACTATCTGAATAGGAAACGACGCTAGGCAAGCCGCGCACGCGCAATGCAACCGCTCGATAGTGCCGGGAACCTAGTTACCATCTCCAGGGAAGCGGTGCGCACTGAGCACGCGCGATCCATCGCGTCACTTCCGGTCAGCTGACCAGGAAGGGCGCATAAAGAATCGCCTCCCCTGTACACTGTCATTCCCAGCCAAGGCGCAGGAAGCGCTGGCAAAGCCCGAGCGGGAGGCAAGCACACTGAACCACCAATACCATCTATAAAAGCTAAGTTTATTAGAAACACTTTCCTAATACTCTGTATATATTCCCACTAATAGGGACATAATCCACCCATTGGGCTAAACTTTACCCTGCAAGGGGACATTCCTGGAGGCACAGACCGGAATAGACCTCTCTAATGAAGCATACACAATATATGCAATACTAAGGTAACTACCTCACCAATTGAACCCACATGACAACCTGTCCCTTATATTCTCTATTAGTGATTTCCTAACAGAAACCACTACCAGAGGATAGAAAAATCCTCCACTAGCCTGCACAGGTCCTGTGGTTCCCATAGGTGCAAACTCTAAAAAATACAGGTAACATTAATATCTCTCTATCTCTACACTGAGCATACACTGCCAATAAATGAGATTCCCATTTTTTCAATCACACAGTTTCTCACAAGTCTCTCAGAACCCTTCCTTCCATCTCTTTGGATTACTCATGGAAAACCTCTGTACTACTACACACCTCCAATCATATGACAGATCTATGTAAATGCATTAAGTGTTGACTATGCACAACACTGAAACTGTATGTACATTTTGTAAATATTGTATATTCACTACACTATTTTTGTATTTCACAGCGATACTTTGATAAAGATCACGGGATGTGATCGAAACGTCAGCCTTATTGCAAAACTGTCTTTATGCACTAAAAATAAACACATATCTTCACCTTGAAAAGACTTTGGAGTGTGCAGTGTTCCTTAAGCTTTTTATGACATTGAGACCCAAGGGCCTCCTACACTAGCACCTCAACCATATCCATTAGGTGTGCATGCCAATCACTATTACTATTGAACTGCTCCCTTTGGCTGTGGCACCCTATACATAGACCAAATGTCATCTAACACCTTTGCCTATACCAACGAAACAGAGAACTCCATTTTATCAAAATAGGGATACCACACGACTTCCTACACATACCCTCTAAGGATATCAAGACTCGTGATTGGGAGAAGGAGAAAAAACGACTTGTCTCATATGAACTACACTGCGCTACCCTCGGAGAATACCACCGTCAAGGCAAGATTCCTAGGGGCCTCCGGAGTAACCTACGACCCACCATCTTCTCTGATGATGAAAAATATTGCCAGACCTTTCAGAAAATACTGAATAAGTGCTCCTTTGATCTTATTCTTCTCACAATAGAATACCTACAAGTGGCGATCACAGAAACAAATAAAAAAATCAGCACAATCGAGAGCCAACTAACGGCCACTCTGAACCCTACAGAACTGAAAGAACTCGGTACAAAGGTCGCCGATATCTTGGAGACACACACCAGGACTTTACAAGAGAGGAAGCGCCAAAAATTTCAAAGAGACACTGAAGACTATTTAACAAATAGAGTATACAGGTGGGAAGACCAACGCCCAAGGCAACCTAGAAACCCTAATAAGCCAAAAAACTCGAGTAGACCGAATAGACCATGGCCGAAAGGTGGAAGACCGCGAGAAAACCCTTCACCCGGTACAAACAGCGATACTGGAAGTTCGGGAGGATCAATACCGTCTACCCCACCAACCCCAGCTGTTTTTTTAGGACTATCACGCCAAAACCCATCAGGAGGTCGAGACGGAGGCGCCCCGAGCGGGGGAGGAGGTTCGAGCAGCATGACCCTACGGTCACAGGTAGGGGTCCGAACCTTGTCATAAATGTATCTGATTACTCTTTATCCCCCACTGAACATGCAGTATTTTTTTTTTTTAATCAACCTTTTTATTGAATTTTCAACATTCCAATGTACATGTCATTCAGCAAGTATAACCATACAAAGAAAAGAATAAAAGGTATATATTGAACAGTAACATGGTATGATTGTATAACAAGGGTGTACAGTAGTCTTAATCATATACCATGTTATAATATTCCAAATAACTTTCCCCATTTTTTCCCCCTCCCCCCCTCCCACTGCGATGATTCTACTTTGATTCATGTGTGTGAATGTCTCTTATAGACTCTCAAGATATTTAAATATACCGGTACTTTTTTAATTTTCGGGATTATCTGTGTATGGTTTTCTCATGATGTTGTGTCACATCTGAGTTTTCCTAGGGAACCTTCCAAATCCGATTTCGCATACCATGTCATATTCCTAAAGGGTATCATAAAGTCCCTGATGTCATGATCTGTCATCATTTTCTCAATGAAAGGACGCCATTTCTGAAAGAATTTTGTGGTCAGTGATGATGGTGACCTCAGTGTTTCTGTTCTTTCCAGAAATGCGACATTTTTCATTACAGTTACAATCACCTTTGCATCTGGTAGTGACTCGTCCAGCCAGCACTGTAGTATGAGCCATTTAGCCAATACGGCTATTGTATGAAATAATGTCAAGGGAACCGGGGTTTGGTCAGTCGTGTCAACGTAATGGAACATCCATAGCAATGGGGATAGTCCAATTTTATGTCCAGACATGGTTGTCGTTAGCGTCTCAACCCCCCTCCACAAGTTTTGGGTTGCTGGGCATGACCATAGTCCATGTTCTATATCTGTCATCGGGGCCTTACATTTGGGGCAGGCTAGCCATCTCTGTGGTCCTCCCTGCTTCGATCACACAGTAAAAAATGGGAAAGGAAACGGTGTTCACCAGTCCGCGCTGCCAGGATCCACTTATTCCAGGGAAGAAACTCACGATCAGATGTGATGTGATCAAAACTTTTTATTGCATCCAACGCGTTTCAACGCCTTTCCTGGCGTCTTCCTCAGAGATCCCTGAGGAAGACGCCAGGAAGAGGCGTTGAAACGCGTTGGATGCAATAAAAAGTTTTGATCACATCACATCTGATCGTGAGTTTCTTCCCTGGAATAAGTGGATCCTGGCAGCGCGGACTGGTGAACACCGTTTCCTTTCCCATTTTTTACTGTGTGATTCCACGTGCAAGTGGTCGGTGGGAGTCCAGCAGCAGCCATCCGGATTATACACTACATGTCTGTATACCAGTTGTGGGTCGCACAACTGAAATAGGTGAGTGGTTCCTTTATACCACCGGATTGTCAGTGTCTAAGTGATAAGGCACTATTGCGCCTCTTGTTCCCCTTCCCCTTTTTTCTTTTCATTCCCTGCTTCGATGGGATATTGAAACCCTGGATAGTCCCATGCAACACCCTATATTGGGTGTCTCTCCATCTCTCATTTCCTAAGTGTCGCCTTGCTAATTGCCATCCCTCTAGTAATTTTGATACCAAGTCTTGGTCTGGGAAGTATTTTTTCCATCTTCGGAACAATTTGTCTGGGGTAGTCGGACGTAGTATCTTTTGTAGCCCTGCATAGAGAAACGAGATGTTTATGTTGGATGGATTCGAGTCAATCGTGTTTGCCCAGAGCTCATTATTTATCTCTCCCTTTATATCTAGGAGATTGTCCATTAGTTGGTGTCTTATCTGGTAATACTGCAGGAAATGGGTACTTGGGAGTCCAAATCTCTGGAATATCTCCCGACCCGACAACCACCTCTTCTCACTTATGTTCATGAGGTCTTTCATGGTGTTTACTCCCTTTTCCCTCCATTCCCCAAAATGTTTATTTAGGAGGCCTAATTTGAATCCAGGGTGATTCCATGGGGATAGATGTGCTGAGATTTTCCATGAGAGTCTCATTTTTTTTCTAATGGCTTTCCATGTGGCAATGGTGTCTCTGCAAACCATCGTGTCTTTAATCTTTTTTGGTATAACCGATAGCGGGGAGTGAAGGAGGGCCGGTAACCCCCACGGAGTGGCCAATTCACTTTCCAGCGTAACGTCAGAGTATCTGTCCGTGTTATGCAACCAGTCTGCTACATGTCTGGCCATACAGGCGAGATTATAGCCCCTTATATCTGGCAGGCCCAGTCCGCCCGAGTCTTTTGTCTGTAAAAGTGTCTGCATCGCTATCCTCGCTCTCCCCCCCCTCCACAAAAATTTTGAAAATGCTTTATTGAGTCGTTTGACATCTGCGTGTTTCAATAGTAAGGGAATACTTTGGAGCGGGTAAAGGAGTCTCGGGAAGCTGATCATTTTGATCAAGTGCGCCCGACCTGATAGAGACAAGGGTAGGTCTTTCCATCTCAGTAGTTCCTTTTCAATCTTTTCAATTATGGGAGCAAAGTTATATTTATATACCTGCGCGGGTGATCTGGCCAGAAGGATTCCCAGGTAACGTATCTTATCTTTTGCTATCGGTATATTATCATATTGGTGTCCTGTTGACAGGGGAGGTGATTTCTGAAGAAACATGATTTCACACTTGTTTTTGTTGAGTGTGAAACCCGAAGATCTGCCCAATCGTTCTATTTCTGTAAGGACGTTCTTGAGATCTTTGTCTGGGTCATTCAAAAAAAGAATGACATCGTCTGCAAACATCGCCAGACGTACCTCTTTTGACCCCACCATGATGCCTCGGAACACCTTATGGTGTTCTAGATATAATGCCAGTGGTTCTATTGCCATATTGAAGAGTAAGGGCGAGAGTGGGCATCCCTGTCTAGTTCCCTTATTAAGGCTAATGGCGTCTGACAGGAATCCCGGTATGCTCACCTTTGCTTTCGGGTTGTTATATAGGGCCCCAAGATACGTCCTAAAGTTACCTTTAAGGTTATAGGTTTTGAAGACCCTATCCAGCCATGTCCATCGTACATTGTCAAAAGCCGTTTCGGCATCTAATGTGACTATGGCTGGATAGCCTCTCTCACCCCTCTCCCTCCCCCTCACTAGGTCCATTATCAGCATTGCTTTACGTATGTTCGTTGTAGTGGATCTTCCTTTTATGAAGCCTGCCTGGTGAGCGGGGATTAAGTTTGGCAAAATTGAGGCTAAGCGGTCGGCCATTATTTTTGACATTAATTTTAGGTCTTGGTTGATTAACGATATTGGTAGGTATCCCGATGGGTCTAGGGTATCTTTTCCTGGTTTGGGAATTAATTTAATGTAAGCCATGTTCATGGCCTCTGGTATTTGGGCTCCTCTTAAGAATCCGTTATATAGGTCGGTAAGTATCGGGGCGAACTGATCCTTCAGGGCTTTAAAATATGCTCCGTTGAAACCGTCAGGGCCGGGCGCCTTGTCCGCACTCGATCGTCCTATTGCTCCCTTGACCTCGTCTTCTGTGACAGGGCTATTGAGGAATAGTAATTTATCGTCAGTTAATTTTGGTAAGGGGAGCGAGTCTAGCCAAGCAGCATCTCCGTCGTCAATGCCTCCAGTATCTTGGTCTAAATATAGCGATGCATAGTATCTTCCCAATATCTGGACTACCTCTTTGGGGTTGTTTTTAATTGTTCCGTGTCTGTCGCGAATTCTAAGGACATGTGCCTGGGGTCGTTTCTCTCTGGCCAGATTGGCCAGCAGACGTCCGGCCTTGTCTCCAAACTTGTGGAGTTTAAGATCCATATGTGTCTTGTACAAGGCCTCGCGTCTGACCGCCCACTCATCAAATTCTTTTTTCGCCTGTTGCCAAAATTTCTTATTGGCAGACGTTCCTACTTCCTGGTATATACAGTATGCTTCTCTAACTGCTGAGCTGGCTTTGCTATATTGGTCTCTTATAAATTTCTTGCTTTTATTTCGTGCGCCATAATATGTCCGCGCATTACCGCCTTCCCCGCTTCCCAAAACAGAGGGGGATCCGAATGGTGAATCTCGTTATTTCTTGAGTAACGTTGCCACCACTCTTTCAACATTGTCACAAAATTTTCTTCACGGGCCAATGCATCTGGAAATCGCCACAGTATATCCTTTCCTTTTGGGTAAGAATCACTGATTTCCAGGAGTACTGGGCTATGATCGGAAATAACCATCATTTCTATATTGATTTCCATCACCCTCTGGAGTAGGCGCGGGGAGGTCAAGAATGTGTCTAATCTCGACCACGTGTTATGTACATGTGAATAATGCGTGTACTCCCTACCCAGCGGATGTAGGGAATGCCAAGCATCAGGTACCGTGCAGTTAACTGATAGCTCTGTCAGGAAGCTCTGTTGCCCATTTCCAACTTTCCGTTGAAAGGTTCGTGACTGAGCCCCTCGTCTATCTTCTAGTTCATTAAAAACCATATTAAAGTCACCTCCTATTAGCTTAATCGGTTCTCTGTCAGTCAAAAGGCGCTGTCGAATGTCGTTAAAGAAAGTCCGTTGGGCTGTGTTGGGAGCGTAAATATTATAAACACTCAGTACATCATTCTGTAATTGTAAGACTAAGTGACTTAGTCTCCCTTCCTCATCTGTATTATGTGTCATAACTTCGTGTGCCAAGGATTTACTAATAAGAATTAAAACCCCTGCTTTCCGGTTGACTGCCCCCGAGCCATAAATCTCGCCTACCCACATCTTTTTTAGACGAAAGAAGTCTTCTTTGGTCAGGTGGGTTTCCTGAAGTAGTGCCACGTCTACTTTCAGTCGTTTAAGGTGTCTCAATATCATCATGCGCTTAGCTGGGGAGCGCATCCCCTTGACCTTCCAGGTTACCCACCTGACCATGATGGTGTTGTAACTTTTAGTGATGAATAGCAAAGTTTACATAAAATATGGAAGTGAACCCACGTCACCTCAGTTTCCTTGTCACGTGTCACTATCTTACACATTTTCCCTCTTGTGTATTTTCCTGGGAGAGACAATTTTATATTAGAAACAAAATTGCAGTATCTCAAAAAACTTTTAAAGATAACTATGATATCACATTCCCTTCCCCTCCCTATATAATCCCTCTCTTCTTCCATTTTGCTCACTTCTCTTTTTTCCTCCATTACCGTCTCCTCTGGCACCGCAATGGAACCAGGGCGAATAAATGCATCTGTGTTTGAAAACCGCCATTTGGGTTAGTTACAAGCAATGCAGGGCTGACGAGGTGACAGCAGGAAGAAGAGGAGGAGATAAGCATGACATTGCAACATATGTATATTCCATTCCCTCTCTCTTCCCCTACCTCATCCGTACCAAACCTCCCTCTCTCCCCCCATGAGTTCGCAGGATCAGGGTACTATTTGTTTTTTCCTCACGTGCGTATGGTCTATCAGTTCGACTCTACAGTTGGTTGTCTTTTCTGGTAGGGAGACATCAGATGTGTCCGTGTGTATCAGCAGTCATGCCTTGAGATGCCAGGTCTTTTGATCCGTTGACAGTCTTCAGTAGATAAATCAATCAATCAAAAGGCCGTACAATCCATCGGGGTGGTCTATTAAGTTCAGTTCCGAAAAAGTGTCCAGTATGTGTTGACACATAATCTTGGATATATGACTAGGTAGAAGTATTGTCAATTAAATCTCATTTGCTTGGACGTCTTTTTTGGCTGTGCCGGATTTCTTCCTGGACCAGCCCGATTTTTGTTGTCTTAGATTGCTCGATGGTAGTCGATCTGGTGTCGCCGATCCCATACCCGCTCCTGAGCGTAGATGATAGGGACGTTGTGGTTCTCCATCTCCCGATTCTGACAGCTGTCCGTTTAGCGTATTTCTAGTGTCAGGAGAGGACGGGCTTGAACTGGGGCGTTCGTTGTCTCAGTACAAAGTCCATGGCTTCTTTAGGCGAGTGAAAGGATTTCGTCTCTCCTCCTGGAGCTCTGAATCTCAAAGTGGCAGGGTATAACATCTGGAATCTCACGTTTTTCTTATAGAGTAACGTGCATACCTCGCTGAAGCCCTTGCGTTTTCTCATAACTTCCGCGGAGTAGTCCTGGTAAAGGAGCACTTTGTGTCCACGTATGTGTAGGGGAATACGGCTTGCTTTATATGCTCTCAAAATTTCCTCTTTGTCACGGTCAGGCTGGGGTCACACATAAGCCCTCAGTCAGTTTTTGGCTTCAGTTTTGTCATTTTTTTGTTCTAAGTCCAAAAACTGACAGAAAAACGCATTGGGTGTAATAAACACCCTGTGCGTTTTTCTCTGGAGCTCAAAACATTGCCCTGTCCGTTTTTGAGCCAAAAACGCAGTAAACAGCGTTTTTGGCATCAGTTAAAAAACGCATGCGTTTGTATGCGTTTTTTTTAACATGGGGCCCTATGGGAAACGCATGCGCAAACGCATGGCATATATAGCCACTTGCGTTTGCGCATGCGTTTGCGCACATGCGTTTTTTCTGAAAAAAATGACTAAGTCCAAAAACGTACAGGAGTGCAGGAGACACAAAAAGCACCCCAAAAAAAACGGACTGGTGATGAAAAGGACTTCCAAAAACGGATTTCTATGTGTAACCCTGGCCTCATTCAGATATTTCGCTATGGAATGTCTGGGTTTAGTCGCATCTCCTCCGCGACTTTTTTGCGATGCACCCGCTGATCTCGTCTCCTCTGGCTCCATTTCCCTTGGTGGGCCTATTCTGTGTGTCCTCTTGGTAGGGCAGGGGTGTGAGAGACCTAGTGTTTTCGGTAGGTCCACTTCAAATGTCTATTAGTTGGTTAGGAGAAATTGTTTCAGGGAGGCCAACTAACTTAAGGTTGCATCTGCGACTGCGATTTTCTAAGTCATCTAGTTTATTTAGTGCATAGGAAGAGTTTTTGTGTAGTGCGTCTAATTGTTGTTCTAAATCCAGTATACGCTCCTCTGCAGCTGCCAAGCGCTCCTCCGTTTCACTTATTCTCTGGTCATGGCTAGTCAGTTTCGTCTGCATCCCTTCTGTGGTTGAACGGATCATTTCCGTCATTGCTTGGCGAAATTCGTCTGCCATATATGTCGCCATTTCCTTTGCTAGCCACATAGATAATCCCACTAGAACTAGTACGCAGGATACAACACCTACCTCACGGTTATCCTTAAAACATCTAGGCTTGCATAACCCGAGCAATTTTAACCCCTCACATACTTATCATGCTAGCGAGGCTTTTATTGACATATTGGACAGAGACATTGATAAACTCATAAAAGACAAACAATTGGGTTTTCTTCCGGTCCATAATAACTATACGGCGGAGGAAAAACAGGCAGTTGAGAGCCTTAAAACAAATCGACACATTATCATTAAGCCTGCAGACAAAGGGGTGCCATCGTGGTATTAAACAGACATCAATACATGGGGGAGATACAGAGACAACTAAGTGACAACAAAACTTATGTAAAAATCCAGAGTGACCCTACGTACAAAATTAGAAGACTACTAACAGATACGTTACAGACATATGTCGATAATAAGACCATTGATCCTCAGACTAGGACATTTGTTGTCAATCAGCACCCGATCACACCGGTATTTTACATCTTACCAAAGATACATAAAAGCCTAACCAATCCCCCGGGTAGACCGATAGTAGCTTCAACAGACTCTATACTCAATCCATTGTCCATCTATTTAGAGAAAATACTAACCCCGTTTGCTAAGAGGACCAAATCATTTATCCTAGATACAGGTGATTTCTTAAACAAAATTAGATCCATGGGCCCTATATCTCCCAGAAGCATACTAGCCACACTTGACGTCAATAGTCTGTACACCTCCATAGAACACACCAAAGGAATAAACGCCGTCAGACTAACACTAAATAATTCCGATTATACAATAGAGCAACAGAATTTATGCCTAGACCTCTTGAGCATCGTCCTTAAGGAAAATTTCTTCCTGTATGGAGACGATTTTTATGTACAAAAGTGTGGTACCGCAATGGGTGCTAATGTAGCACCGGCTTATTCAAATATATATATGGATCATTTTGAGAACACAACCATTTACCCTGATACACTGTACCAACAATATGCCACCTGCTGGGTAAGATACATAGATGACATCTTCTGTTTATGGGATGGCCCTATGGATAGCCTATTAATGTTTTATAACAGAATAAACACCACCCGGGAAGAATTAAAATTCACCATGACAACGAGCATGACGGACATTACTTTCCTCGACACTAAAATAATCAGAGATACTGATGGACATCTCCATACTGACCTCTTCACGAAACCCACCGACTGTAACAGACTCTTACTCTACAGTAGCTGCCACCCCAAATCGATGAGAGCCAGTCTCCCCAGATCACAGTTCAAACGTGTATCACGGATAGTATCCAACCCAAACACCAGAGAAAGAAGATTGACAGAGATGTCACAAAAATTTAGGGATAGATTATATCCAGAACAACTCTTACATGATGAATTAACGGTAGCGAAAGAAGCACCGTTAGACCCAATACCCAGACACAAGGTAGAAAGGATACCTTTTGTACACCACTATCACCCCACAATGAATATAGTACACAAACTAATTAGAAGACACTGGCCACTACTGAATAAAGGCTACCCACAAGTTGAAGACTTTAAAACACCACCTCTGATGTGCACAAAAAGACCACAAAACATCAGGGACAGAATAGTGCGGGCTGATATAGGGAGTTTGGGTACACATGAGTTTCAGACACACCTACAACCAAAAAAGACGGGCACCTTCCCCTGCCTTAATTGTACCTGTTGTTCTAATGTGATAAATGGAGATATGGTTACTCACCCCAGAACGGGGAAATCTTATAGGATTCACGACTACTATACATGTGACACTAACTTTGTAGTGTACCTGATTAAGTGTCCCTGTGGCCTACTCTACGTAGGAGAAACCATACAATCCATAAAAGATAGAATATCTAGCCACAAATCTATCATCCGATGTGGCAAGATATGGCTCCTCTCCCCCACCACTTCAAGGAAGCGAGACATTCAGTATCGCAATTACGTTTCCAAATTATTGAAAAAGTACATAGACCCAGACGAGGGGTTAACCATATAAAACTCCTAAAAGAAAGAGAGACCTTCTGGATCTATGCACTTGATACTCTTGCCACTAAAGGTTTAAACAGAGAAATTGATTGGTAACACTATAATATGCTTTCCTTCTTTACAGACGCACTAAGAATATAGTCGACTCACTCTGTTTAGTCTGCCACCTTGGTTAGTAAGCATGAATAGGGCTTATAGATAACTGGAAATGTTATAATACAATTATAGTCGTTCCTCCTCTCTTCTCCTTTTCTGATTGTCTTGATTATTTTTAGACCATGTTATTTGAGAATTTATTGTTTTGACAAAGGTTTGGACCTCTACTAATTGTAAACTTAACATGTATATCTGTGTAAGAAACATGTAAACATGTAAAAAACATGTAAAAGAGATGAGTGATACCATGAACATTTGTATAATGTATGACAAATACCAATATTGTCCATAAACACAACTTTTCTATAGAATTCCCTTATGCAGTATCCCTGCAATACTACATCAATACAATACAGGGCCGCGACACATTCATCCCCTCCATTCCTACTAGGAGACATCACCACCCCACTACAGGGTGACATTAGACAACCTCCCTATACACCACTTGATAGTGACACACTATCTGAATAGGAAACGACGCTAGGCGAGCCGCGCACGCGCAATGCGACCGCTCGATAGTGCCGGGAACCTAGTTACCATCTCCAGGGAAGCGGCGCGCACTGAGCACGCGCGATCCATCGCGTCACTTCCGGTCAGCTGACCGGGAAGGGCGCATAAAGAATCGCGTCCCCCTGTACACTGTCATTCCCAGCCAAGGCGAAGGAAGCGCTGGCAAAGCCTGGAGCGGGAGGCAAGCACACTGAACCACCAATACCATCTATAAAAGCTAAGTTTATTAGAAACACTTTCCTAATACTCTGTATATATTCCCACTAATAGGGACATAATCCACCCATTGGGCTAAACTTTACCCTGCAAGGGGACATTCCTGGAGGCACAGACCGGAATAGACCTCTCTAATGAAGCATACACAATATATGCAATACTAAGGTAACTACCTCACCAATTGAACCCACATGACAACCTGTCCCTTATATTCACTATTAGTGATTTCCTAACAGAATCCTCCACTAGCCTGCACAGGTCCTGTGGTTCCCATAGGTGCAAACTCTAAAAAAGACAGGTAACATTAATATCTCTCTATCTCTACACTGAGCATACACTGCCAATAAATGAGATTCCCATTTTTTCAATCACATAGTTTCTCACAAGTCTCTCAGAACCCTTCCTTCCATCTCTTTGGATTACTCAAGGAAAACCTCTGTACTACTACACACCTCCAATCATATGACAGATCTATGTAAATGCATTAAGTGTTGACTATGCACAACACTGAAACTGTATGTACATTTTGTAAATATTGTATATTCACTACACTATTTTTGTATTTCACAGCGATACTTTGATAAAGATCACGGGATGTGATCGAAACGTCAGCCTTATCGCCAAACTGTCTTTATGCACTAAAAATAAACACATATCTTCACCTTGAAAAGACTTTGGAGTGTGCAGTGTTCCTTAAGCTTTATATGACATTGAGACCCAAGGGCCTCCTACACTAGTACCTCAACCATATCCATTAGGTGTGCACGCCAATCACTATTACTATTGACTCCTGGGCCTAACAGCAGCCTTACCGCAGCTGCCTCACAACATCTTGCGCAGCTCCCGGCTCCGGGGACTCCCGCTCATCCTGTGGGGAGTGTCCCATCTTGCTGCCTAACATCCCCCGGAGACCTAGCAGCGCTGGTAAAGTTACCAGAACACCCGCAGGTGGCGTCACGAAGACAAATCATCCCTACTGTTCCGCCATTTCCCCTATTGATCTGGACCACCGGGCCTCACAGCCGCAGGCGCGGTTCCATGACAAGAGAAGCAGACGCCTGCGACTTGAACACCTCGGTCACGGTGAGTCAGAAATCTGGCGTCATGAACAGGATACGAGCAGGCCCGTTATCACGGGTATTGTGTGCTTTTTATTGACTGTAAATATCAAACCGTAAATTTGATCCGCCATTGCTGCGCGAAAAGGCGGGAAAAGAAGGGGCGTGACTGTGCAGAGGGTGCGAAGATTGGCCCCGCCCCACACTCTGACGACTTCCTCCGTACGCAGCAGGAACCGGAAACTCCCGTGGTGCCTCACTCCTCACCGCGAGGCCGACACTTCCGTTTGAAACCGAGGGAAAGGCTACGCTTAACTAAGGGGGAGTGACCATGAGTAACCCGTTTCCCAACAATGCGGTAACCCCGCTAAACCAAGCGGTACCTCAAAACATACCTCTTGATGAACAGCAACAAGCCGGCGGTATGCCACCGCAACCCACTCCGATTATGCCGATGTCTCTACCCTACGTTCCTAATGCGACCTGGTTACCTAAGTACAGCGGTGTACCCAGTACCTTGGAGAACTTCCAGAGGAAGATATGCTGGACATGTACCCTATGACCGGTAAGCAAAGATCTTCAGTTATTATGGGACAGTTAACCGGCGCAGCTGAACTGCAGAGCCGCAGCTGGCCTGTAGAAACTCAGGAGTCTGTGGAGCAGATATTCGCTAAATTAACCCGGGATTTTGAGCGCCATACTGAAGCTGAATTAAGACTGTCATTCTATCGTTGTAACCAAGGGGCACAAGAAAGTGTCCTCGATTATTCACTGTGCTTGCAAGAAGCATTCAGACTGTTAAAACAAGTTGATCCTGATGGTGTCAGAGATGAAAACAAAGCGTTAATTGGACAATTTATTGTGGGCCTTAGACTATCTGAGGATAGAAAGCAAGCAAGCTGGTGGTCCATACAAAATCCTGGCGCAGAGTTTGATACCTTGAGGGACTTAATAGTTTGGGGACAACGGCTCGCCGAAGTACCTGATCCCGCTTCACAGCAGCAGCAGTATGCTGACACCCCTTTCGTGCCGGCAGCAGCATCTCCAATCCCTGCGATTCAGTCCAGTGCACAGACTGTAACACCTGACCGGTTCGAACAACTGTGTGCTAATGTTGAACAGCTGATGAAAGACGTGGCCAAGCTACAAGCTGGGAGAAGACCCAAGACAGATGCAAGTTCATCGGACAAGATTCAACTCGCCGACAGCCCTGATGACGTCCCGTGGATGAGGAGAAAGACACAGCCGTCGCGAGGAAAACCTGCAGACCGCCGCAGTCCTGACAGATGCCGCAACAGTCAGCAGAACGACCTAGGAGGACGTACTTCACAGTCTCGTCCTTTAAATGGGCAAACCCTGGGCGAGAAGGGCCAACCCCAGGAGTAGACTGTCCAGGCCCTACGTCCAACTGGGAATACAAGTATGTTGGAGACTGTCCATACTTACCAATCGTCATCGATGGCATCGCTATATCCGCCTTGATAGACACTGGATCCCAGGTGACATCCATTCCCAGTACCCTTTACAAACAGTTCTGGCCTGATGTTAAGCTAGAACCCCCAAATCCCGATATGAACCTTCAGGCAACTAATGGTTTGCTAGTTACAATAGAGGGACAATGGGAAGCTACAGTAAAGGTGGGAAGGGTCCAGCTGAACAACCAGGGTATATTAGTGGTTCAAGATAAACCTAACAACAAAGATCCGTATGTAATACTGGGTACTAATGTTATGGTTAAATGCATCGATGAAGTGTTGTTTTTACTCCAACAGAGTGTTGAAGCTGGTAGACCCAGAGAGAGGAGAGCAATCCAAAAGCAGATCCGAGCTCTGGTTTATCAACAACAGGTAACATTGTCTAATGGTGAAATTGGCAGAGTGCGGGTTACAGATCCCATTCCAATTGTGGTACCACCCAGAAGTGAAATGATGATCTGGTGTCGAGCAGCCATAGGCCTCAGAGGGCAGGACTACCAAGCTGTAGTAGAACCTGTAATGTCCGATAGTAGTCCTACGCTCTTGACAGCCAGAGGGTTGGTCGATGTGAGAAAAGGGAGAGTCCCCGTACGCATATTGAATTATGGTGATGACGAAGTCAGACTGCCAAGATATGCAACTGTCGTAAAATTGTACCAGGTAAAAGATGATGCTGTAATTGATGTAAAATCCTCAAACCAAACAGTCACTGATGAACCCCCTCACTCCAAAGATCAGTTAGAGAAATGGTGTCAAGAACTCAGTGTGGGCACTGACAATACACCCTCTCGCCAGAAAAATGGAGTATACCGGGTAGTTCGGGAGTATGAGCAAGTGTTCAGCAAACACCCACTTGACTTTGGGAGGATTAAAGGGGTACAACACCATATCCCCACAGACAACCATGCACCTATCAAAGAAAGGTACAGGCCTATACCACCCACTCACTACCAAAATGCAAAAGAGATGCTTCAGGACATGAAAAATGCAGGAGTCATTAGGGATAGCTGTAGTCCCTGGGCCGCACCACTAGTCCTGGTTAAAAAGAAAGATGGTAGTATGAGGATGTGCGTAGACTATAGGCAAATCAACAAAGTCACACACAAGGATGCATACCCGTTACCACGCATAGAAGAGTCACTAGCTGCACTCAAATCTGCCAACTACTTCTCCACATTAGATCTTACTAGTGGGTACTGGCAGGTTGCCGTTGCAGAGGAGGATCGTGAGAAGACATCCTTCACGACACCTATGGGACTATGCGAGTTCAACAGTATGCCATTCGGGTTGTGCAATGCCCCAGGAACATTTCAGAGACTTATGGAGTGTTGTTTGGGCCACAAAAACTTTGAGACTGTCTTGTTATACCTTGATGATGTCATTGTATACTCTCAGACCTATGAAGATCACCTCCAGCACCTGAGTGAAGTGTTCGAGTCACTGTCCAAGTACGGGATGAAACTGAAACCGTCCAAGTGCCACCTGCTGAAACCCAAGGTCCAATACCTAGGACACGTGTCCTAGCGCTGAAGGCGTAGCACCGGATCCAGATAAAGTCACCGTCATCAAGGACTGGCCAGCACCAACCAATCACAAAGAGGTACGTCAATTTCTAGGACTGGTCGGGTACTACTGACGCTTCATCAAAGGCTATGCCAAGATAGCAGCACCTATGCAAGATCTCTTGGTAGGTCAATCCAAAAACGGCAAGATCAGGGGACCCCCGTTCCACTGGGACCCAGAACAGGAACAATCCTTCCAAAAGCAGAAAGACGCTCTCACTCGAGAAGAAATCCTGGCCTACCCCGATTACAATCTCCCGTTTTTACTGTACACCGATGCAAGTAATGAAGGTTTAGGAGCAGTCCTAGCTCAACGCCAGCAGGGCAAGGTGATAGCCTACGCCAGCAGAAAACTCCGTCCCACGGAGAGGAACCCAGAGAATTACAGCTCCTTCAAGCTGGAGTTCCTGGCCCTGGTCTGGGCAATCACAGAGCGTTTCAAGCATTACCTGGCATCCGCCCCGTTCACAGCTTTCACAGATAACAATCCTCTAACACACTTAGAGACTGCAAAGCTGGGAGCCCTAGAACAGCGTTGGGTAGCAAGACTCTCTAACTACGATTTCACTGTAAAGTACCGGGCAGGTCACAAGAACGGCAATGCTGATGCCCTGTCCCGAATGCCTCACCTTCCTGAAGAGGGAGAAGACATAGATGACCTGGAAGAGATTGAACTACCTGCTTTCCACCGTTCGGGTACAGCAACATGTCATCAGAGAAACCAGACACGTGTAGAGAGGACCGTGAACCCTTTACCTCACCATGACTGGAAGGAGGCTGAGGCCAACGACCCAGATGTCAGCCTGGTAAGGGATCTAATCACTCAAGAACACGCCAACATGGACTCTGATGCCTCATCAACTGCTAAACGCCTGTGGAAAGAGAAAGGGAGGTTGTTTGTCTAACAAGGTAAACTATGCAGAAGATACCTCAATCCAAGAACCCATGAACTCATCTGGCAGATTGTAGTTCCCAAGACTGAAGTCCAAATGATCCTTGAAGCATACCATGATGATGCAGGACACTTTGGATGGAAGAAGCTGGAGAGACTCCTGAAGGATCGGTTTTACTGGGTCGGTATGCGAGGCTCAATTGACAAATGGTGTAAAAACTGTGGACCATGTCACCTTCGAAGGAAAGACCATCTAACCCAGAAAGCTCCGTTGCAGCCGATCGTTACCACCAAACCTCTTGAAATAGTTGCTCTCGACCACGTGAAGCTTACCCCAAGTCGAACCGGGTACACTTACACTCTCACCATCGTTGATCACTACTCAAGATTCCTGGTAGTAGTTCCAGTTAAGGATTTAACTGCAGAAGTCGCAGCCAAAGCGTTCCAGAGTTACTTCTGTCCGCCCCCATGGGTATCCAGACCAAGTCTTAACTGACCAAGGGCCAGCCTTCGAATCAGCTCTGTTCCAAGAATTCTTAGGGCTATATGGGTGTAAGAAGATCCGCACAACACCTTATCATCCCCAGACGAACGGTTTATGTGAGAAGATGAACCACATAGTCATTGACATGCTCAAGACCTTACCAGTTGATGAGAGAAATCAATGGCCAGAGAAACTTCCAGATCTCGTGGACATCTACAACCACATACCTGTCAGTTCAACCAACTACACACCTGCTTACTTGATGCGAGAAAGACCAGGTAAACTGCCTATTGATTTGCAGATGGGAACCATCGAACCCACAGAAGACTCTTCTGATGAAGATTGGGTCAGTCAACGCAAAGAACAGTACAGAAAAGTACAAGAAAGTGTTGAAAGAAACCTAGAAATCAGTAGAACCAAGCAAGAAAAAGACTTTAACAAGCACGCCTCAGCTGAACCTTTAGCTACAGGAGACTTAGTGCTAAAAAGAAAGCGAAAAACCAACAAATTGGATAACAGTTGGGAATCTATACCCTACACCATTATGCCGTCACACTATGACAACTCAAAAACTTGCGTTATCAGTAAAGATAATGGGAATACTATTGCAACTGTTTCAAGGGATCATTTGAAGAAATGTCCAGCACAGTTAATCCCACAAGCAACCAGTTACCCTGCTGTAACTACAGATGAAGAAACTAAAGAAAACCTAGTCCTTACAGACATTGGATACTTACCAGCTGACTGGCCACAATGCGGTGATGCATTCCTCATACCAGTTATGCATTTCTACCAGCCTGTAGAAAATCAGCAACCAAATCCAATTCAACAAGTCCAACCACAAGTTCAAGTGCAAGAATTGCAGCCTGTTATTATGGAACCTGAGATTCCTGTAATCGGTCAACCTGCTAGTCCCACAGTAAGAGAAGCCATTCCTACTAAACTACTTACAGAAGATAGTCCAGTTGATAGACTCCGCACTTACTATGGTCTTACACGCAGCAGAAGTAGAGAACCAACAACCACTTCGTACACTACACCAACCGCTTTGGAAACACCCACACTACGCAGATCCACACATAGTACATTAGGACAACCCCCAAACAAACATGGAGAATGGGTTTAAGAATGTAGTGGAACCATATTACCTGAAAGTGTTTGTAAATAGTTACCCTGTTTTCAAAACCTGTAAAAAGTAGTGTACAGAAGGGTGGAGGAACTGGGCTCTGTCCCAAGTATATCAAGTTGGGGACAGAAAGCGCCTGGTAAGGTATAGGAGGTTAGTACCGGCCTCCCAAGCAGAGACACCCGTAGGGAATGTATAAAGTTTAAAAATATTTGTGGACTTTACCTTTTCCTTTTTTTTTCACAAACTTTGGACAATTGTCACAGGACTTGTGTGACCACTAACTTTACCTTTTCCAGCCTGCGGCAGATGGACTAGTGCCGTATGGACTGCTTTTCACCTTTTTCATATTTTTCACTCCCTTTTTAGTGATTTTTGTGTTTTTCTTTAAGACTCTGTGAATACCTGTTATAAAATGCTTAGTGTTAAGTTGTAAAAAGAACTTTTTGCTCAGCCGGGAGAACTGAGTTTAACTAAGGGGGAATGTGGCACCCTGGCACCTGTTGGGCACCACAGAAATCCTTAGGGCATGAATGGAGTAACAGCAAAGCATCACTCACCAAAACACCAAACAACACAACAACACCTTAGAACACCTGGTTTCACCCCGAGCCTCTAGGGGAGCTCCACTGGTCACTTTGAGCCAGTTCCCCCTATAAATAGAGTCTTGAAGGGAGAAACACCAGAGTGTGCAGACGCTACAAGAGCTGCAGGTTGTGCATGATCTCAAGCTTATGAGACACACACCAGGCCTAGTCAGCCTAGCTACCAGTGAGAAAACCCTTGCAATTGGGGTTAGAGGAAAAGGAGAAGCACCTCTCAGGGACACCAGAGTGACCATAACTCTCTCCCCTAATAACCGGTTACTGGAACCGAAGCTGTGGAAGCTACATAGCCACTGCAGAGAACCAGCATACTTCACAGGGAGTCTAGCCCCCTGTTCACCTGTCGCACCTACCAACAAGAGCCCAGGGAAGAAGGTAGAATTATCATCACCCTTTTACAGTGCCCTCAGTGCTGACAACCAGGTGAAATCCGTTCTATTGAACACACTGCCCGGTCCGGCTGGATTCCACATCCACCCGACCTTAGCACCAGAAGTATAGAGAGAAGGAAGCCTACACAAACTGCTTGCTGTGAATCTCCAGGATTGCTAAACTTCACGAACCCGGTCTGGCATACCTGAAAACCACCAGTAAAGGTACTAAAAAGACTTTGGCGTGTCTGTGTCTGACTCCTGGGCCTAACAGCAGCCTTACCGCAGCTGCCTCACAACATCTTGCGCAGCTCCCGGCTCCGGGGACTCCGGCTCATCCTGTGGGGAGCGTCCCATCTTGCTGCCTAACATCCCCCGGAGACCTAGCAGCGCTGGTAAAGTTACCAGAACACCCACAGGTGGCGTCACGAAGACAAATCATCCCTACTGTTCCGCCATTTCCCCTATTGATCTGGACCACCGGGCCTCACAGCCGCAGGCGCGGTTCCGTGGCAAGAGAAGCAGACGCCTGCGACTTGAACACCTCGGTCACGGTGAGTCATCTATTTGCCCCTGCACTGTCTTTGCTCTCCCTGCCCCCTCTCTGGCTTCTTACCCTTCTTCCCAGCAGTGATCGATGAAAACAGGGCTGCAGTGATGTCTGAGTCATGTGAATGATCACATGACTCTGACATCACCAAAGCTCCTTTTGCCTTTGCAAAGTGAAGATGATCGGGGGCGTGTCCTGGCCATGGAGGGAAGAGGAGGCTAACAGCTCCGTCTCCTGCCCCACATGCTGCTAGCGACCTACCAAAATGGCTCATCACCCTGCAAAACAACCCCTTATGTCTACTAAGAAGAAGAGCACACAGCCCAAGCTAATATCGGGCTCCACGGTGACTCCCGCCGTGAGTATTACCAGATACCTCAGAAGCACGGGGTGGCGCCATCCCCAACCTAAGATGGCGGAGGCTGCAGGAGGAGGCGGTGCCCAGCACACAGCGGCGGTGTCGTGGAACATGCCCACGAATAGGAGCCCCCCTCCGTTCGGAGAAGCTGCACCACAATCAAGAGGAGACCTGGACAGTCACGCATACCCCCCCTGTTGCAGAGTCTCGGTCTGTGGAGGCTCCAGGGACACAGCCGACCTCGGGGACGAACGCCGGAGTCAAGGAATCAAAAGGTGAGGGAGCACATGGCGGAGAGCCGGGAGACATGGAGAGGGATATGGAGGGGCATGAGGAGTTAACCTCTGTGTGGGGAGAGGCAGAAAGCAGTACCAGCACCCCACAGGAGGACTTGCACAACATATACCCTGCAGGCCACAAATACTATGGGCCCCCTGTTCAGGTCTATGCAGCTCAACAGATCCATGCAAGATCCTTAACACAGACATACAACACCCAGGCTCAAAAAGACTTGGAGTCTACTACAAGGCACTTGCTTACAGCTGAAGGGAATAGATCATGTGCCCAACATATGATAAACCCTATTCCAAGCCCAGTTATACTCCCTATACCATCAATGACCTCTGTGCCCCTCACAGAACACCTGGATCCTGTCTTCCCCCCTGCAGACCCCACGTCCCATACTCAATGGTCCCCTGACGGTGCCGTTTGGTCAGACTTTAAGGCACGTATTGCAGCCATCCCGACCAGAGAAGAAATTGAAGGCTTCATTCACAGGCTAGAAGCGTCATTCAGAGCAGAAACATTAGCTCTAAGAGGAGAGGTTCATCAACTTACAAATAGAGTATCCTCTACAGAATCCGCCTCTGACACCCTACACAGGAGATTAGGTGCCCTGGAACAACGGGTCTCCCACCGAACATCCCGTATTGAATATATACTCGATGCTATGGAGGATTTGGAGAACCGGGAACGCCGTAACAATGTTAGAGTTCGAGGAATTCCAGAGACGGTTTCACCACAAGAGCTTGACACCACAATCCAGAAAATCCTAAATTCTATCCGCCGCATGCCAGAAGACTCTCCTCTGGAGTTTGATAGAATACACAGATCCCTGGGACCCGCACCAATGGAAGGAGCACGACCACGTGATATCGTCTGTAGGATTCATAACTTCAGATCAAAGGAAAGAGTACTAGCGGGCGCACGCGAGCGTGAATCTTTATCCTTCCAAGGATCTCCGTTCCAGATCCTAGCGGACCTCTCCCGGCGCACCCTGCAGAAAAGAAGAGCTCTCCGCCCCCTTCTAAAAGTGTTGTGGGACCACGACATTCTATACTCCTGGGGATACCCCTTCCGTTTACAAGTTAGACGAGATGGACGGTTTATTTCTATGTCGCATCCGGATGATATTCCAGAGTTTTTAGCCGAACTAGAGATATCTGCACCGGATTTGACCATAACAGAGTGGCCATACTTGCCAGACTTTAATGCCCAGAGACCACCTCCGAGGGAGCAACGCTCTAGACGCCGTAGACGAAGGGGCGGGAGAGACGGCAGAGTCGATAGAGGAGAAACACCCGACCCTTTCGGCCATACCTGATTTCATGACATTGATGTGATATGTTTTCTCTTTCTTTACACATGAGAATAACTGAGATCTCTACGTAGGTTTTATAGTGCTTTGTTTAAGTATTATAAGAGATCTGAGTTGGGGTAAGGTACCCCCGTCAGCTTTTGGAGTTTATATCTTGAGCTAGAGTGTTAGTTATCTTATCCTCTCTAATTGGTAGATAAATAGTCATATGTGTCAATATTAGGGTTATGTTTAATGCTATTTAGTACTATGTGCCATTTTATGACTTTTCCCTTTGAAGGTCGCAGTAGGGGGGCATATAGACCTCGAGTGGAAAAGACACGTCCTACTTCGGGGATCCACATTCTGCCGGCAGGTGTGGAAGTCTAAATAAATACCCCAAGTTCACTGTAGACCAAGTTTTGGTTTCTATACTTCTCTGATTCTGCTTTTCTTTTTGTGGTTTATTTTTCCCCCCCTTTTCTTTTCTTTTCTTTTTTTCTTACTTCTCCACCTCTTTTCTCCTGTATTTTCGCTCTTTCCACTCTCATTTCAATACCTCCGCTCCCTGCCTCCTCCTGCCCGTCCCGCCACTTAACACCTATTTAACATAATCTTTCTGGATACAACGTGAGTGCGCTTCTCCTTCTCCTTTGCAAGAGGTCGAGATGGAGGTTGACAAGGGGAAAGAAAGAAGAGCTAAAAAGGTAAGGACCCTTGGCCTGATTGTTACGATATAGGCGCCTCGGAGATGTCCTCTTTGAACGTTTTTACATTTAACGTTAGGGGGTTCAACTTACCCCAAAAACGGTCGCAAATTTTATACGATCTTCATAAAAAGAAAGCACAAGTGGTTCTATTACAGGAAACCCACTTTAAATCAGGATCAGTGCCAAACATTAGAAACCGTTACTTTTTGACTTGGTTACATAGCTCCAACCCAAATGCGAGATCCCAAGGGGTTTCTATTGGAATACATCGCTCATTTCCGCATGTGGTACTGAGCTCTGAGGTGGATGAGGGTGGGAGATATATTTTTCTTAAAATACAGGTTGCCGCCTCTATTCTAACCATTGTGAATTGGTACCTCCCCAACAGGAATCAAACATTGGTGTGCCGCTCCCTTCTGAAAAAGCTGGCTGACTTCGCAGAAGGCTCCGTACTGATAGGTGGAGACTTCAATTTTGCAATGGAGCCTGGCGTGGACACTTCTTCAGGCAGAGGTACAGTTCCACTTCAACGCATCCGAGCTTTAAAGAATCTCCTCCACTCTCTTCGGCTCATTGATATATGGCGGGTTTTTCATCCAAAAGATAGATTATTCATATTATTCTAATGTTCACAATTCCTACAGTCGTTTGGACTACTTTTTAGTTAGTCATAATATGCTCTCATGGAGCCCTCAGACTGACATTGGAGACATTTTGCTATCTGACCACGCTCCCTTACACTTAAAATTGACAGTTCCAGACACAATACGGAAACCCTGGACATGGAAACTCAACAATGAGCTCCTTAAAGATTCCATATGTGTAGCGGAGCTCAAGGATAATATAGAATTATTCTCGCAAGTCCACTTGTCAGACCCCACACCACAGACCTACAAGTGGGAAGCACTTAAATGTATGATACGAGGAACTCTAATCAAGCACGGTTCTCGTATTAAGAAAGCCAGGGCAGAGGAGATATCTAATAAGAGCACACAGATACATTCATTGGAAGTCGCCCATAAACGCACATTATCTAGATCAATCTTGTCCGAACTGACTCTTCGTAGACAGGACCTCAAAGATTTACTGGCCCAAAAATATAAAGCCTTCACAGACAGGACGAGAAATTACTATTATAGAACAGCTAATAAATGCGCAAGACCTCTAGCCAGACTACTCCACCCTAGAGTGAATCAATCCTATATACCGAAGATTAGAGATAGGGGGGGAGTGGAGATGCACAGACCGGAGGAGATCCTGGAAGTCTTTAAGGATTACTATAAGGAGCTTTATTCTCTTAAGGGCAAATATGCAGACTTAGCTCCAGAAGAACTAACCAAAAAATTTAGGGAATATATTTCCTCTAACCAGCTTCCGCCTTTACATGATGACGCTATTGCGTCTCTAGAGGGTCCAATCACGGGAACGGAGATTTTGGAAGCTATTAAGGCCACACCTCTGTCTAAATGCCCTGGCCTGGACGGTTTTACCCCATCTTTTTACAAAACTCTCCAGACTTTACTGTTGCCTCACATACTGGACACTTTTAATTCCATTTCAGAGGGAGTTGGATTTGCTCCACAATCCCTGGAGGCGCATATATGTGTCATACCCAAACCAGGACGAGATCCAGTCTTGGCATCTAATTATAGGCCAATCTCTCTTTTAAACGTGGATGTCAAGATCTACTCTAAGATCTTGGCAGAACACCTAGCCCCGTTGCTTCCCTCAGTGATTAACATGGATCAGGTGGGCTTTGTCAAAGGTCGAGAAGCAAGAGATAATACTATAAGAACCATTCTATTGATTCAAAAGGCAAAACAACGCAACATTCCACTTAGTCTTTTGTCAGTAGATGCAGAAAAGGCCTTTGACAGAGTCCATTGGGGCTTCATGAGGGAGGCACTGATCTATATGGGATTGGGGCCACAATGCCTGGCTCGGATTCTCTCTCTATATTCGTCCCCTTCTGCTAAAATCAGGGTAAACGGTAACTTGTCGTCTCCTATAGCCATACAAAACGGGACCAGACAAGGATGCCCATTGTCGCCATTATTATATGTGATTGTAATGGAGCATCTGGCCAACGCCATCAGACGAAACCCTAATATTTCTGGTATATGTGTGGGAGATCTACATCACAAAACTGCACTTTTTGCAGATGACCTTCTTCTATATGTGACACTATTGATGACATATAATATTTTGAAGCTGTCCTGGTGGGGCCGTATCAATGTGATACGCATGGATATTCTGCTTCGCTTTTTATATAATCTTTCAAACTGTACCGACTACACCTCCACGTAGTTTTTTCTCTAGACTTCGCGCTAATCTATTACGATTCCTATGGGGGGGGTCGGAGAGCAAGAATCAATTTTAAGACTCTAACAACTCCAGTGTTAAAGGGAGGAACTGGTTTACCGAATTTTAAGGTCTATTTCCAAGCAGCGTCCTTAGTTAGAACTTTAGATTGGTGTTTTAGGACTGACATAAAGAGATGGATAAGTATAGAACAGGACAGTGTCCCAGTACCGTTGAAATACCTCCAGTGGTTGCCGTCGATACCAGACACTGTGACGACCACTCTCACTGATATTTCTAAGACCACTCTACAAGCCTGGTCTCAGACGTTAGGTGCCTCAATTAACGAAAAACAGTTAAGTCCATTGACCCCGCTATTCTCCAATCCATGTTTTGCACCTGGAATGGGTAGAAAGACTTTTATGGGCTGGAAGAGAGTGGAGGACATTCGAGTCGGACAGATATTGCACAACGGCGAATTGCCCCCTGTGGAGGATCTACGCCAGAGGTCACAACCAACAGTCATACAATGGTTGGAGTATGCCCAACTCTGCTCTTTTCTAGCTTCGGGACCCTACTCTTGTAGAGTTCATACAAACTTTGACCCCATTGAGACAATGTTCAAACAAGACTCTCCCCCAGCTCATCCTATCTCGGAGCTGTATCGCTTGATTGTGGAGGGAACGATGAAGGAGACAAAACATAGGTTTCAGATGGGTTGCGAGAGAGATCTGGGAAGAGAACTATCGGAGATGGAATGGAAAAAGAGTTTCTTATGCACACGTTTATTGGCTCTTCCGTGTGCATCACAGGAAAGAAACTACAAAGTCCTTTCCCGTTGGTATCTTTGTCCAGACAGACAACATACCATTTCGCCTAGTGTTTCTAATATGTGTTGGAGATGTGGGACTGCGGTTGGCAACATGATGCATATATGGTGGTCCTGTCCTAAGATACAGACTTTTTGGAGAAAGGTCTTCCTTAATTACACTATGATTACAGGGAAGCAAATTGAGGGCACTCCTGAGGTCGCCTTGTTGTCGATCCTGCCGGGTCCTGCCAAGCTTATAAAAAAAGACATTCTCAGATTTCGTGTCTCAGCCGCTAGAGCTGTTATTCCTCGTCTTTGGAGGAGTCCCACTCCACCCTCCATTCTGGATTGGTATTCAGAAATGAAGGACATATTTAGAATGGAGGAACTCGCAGCAGGGCAGTCTGATGGAATGGCCCAGTTTAATGCGACGTGGATGGAATGGATTATGTTTCATGATTCCCCAAGATTGTTGGACTGAGGTGCTGTGGCTCACGGGTGGGATGGGGCGGGATACGAGATGGGGGAGACACGGAAAATCACTCTTTTCTTCTATTTTTAATTTACGTCTCTTTTAGCCCATACTTCGTTTCCCTTTTCTCTTCTTTATATACCTGGTCCTCTCCTGTCCCCTGGGTTCTGTCTCTCTTATTGATCTTCTTATATATAATTATACATTTTCTTTTTTTTCTACTTCTTGTTTCTTTTTGTCTTATTCTTTATTTCTTTTCTGTTATATAATATATGTAACATGATGAGTCCTCGGAGACTGAGAGGATAGCTAGACACGTAAAACCTAGACAATGCTTTATTAAGGTTATCATCACATAGGCATGGCTGGAGGAAGTGATAAGGCCAAAATCCAAGTTTATAAGATTGAGTTCCTAATTTTTACTGGACACTAGTAAACTATATGGTCTGAGAAGTTCCTCCTCTGGCGGAGTATCTGGGTTAACCACCCCATAGGTTGTTGCCTATATTTATAAAATACGAGATGATGCTAGAAGAAATATTTTAATTTAATTGATTTTTCTGATTGACATGTTTTTACGTTTTTATGTTTATACATGTTCTTCTTTTTCTCTGACACTATTGTTGTCTGGTTGTGATGTTTTTATATTTCTATGCAACTTAAAATCTTAATAAAAATAGATTTAAACAAAGTGAAGATGATCGGAGTGGAGAGATGCGGGAGTGTGCCGGAGCAGCATGAGAGATGCGGGGGCGTATTGCTGACAGGAGAGGTGTGGGGGCAGCAGGAGAGGTGGGGGGGTCTATGGCTGATAGGAGAGGTGCGGGTGCAGCAGGAGAGGTGGGGGGTCTATGGCTGATAGGAGGGGTGCGGGTGCAGCAGGAGAGGTGGGGGGTCTATGGCTGATAGGAGAGGTGCGGTTGCAGCAGGAGAGGTGGGGGGTCTATGGCTGATAGGAGAGGTGCGGGTGCAGCAGGAGAGGTGGGGGGGTCTATGGCTGATAGGAGAGGTGCGGGGGCGGGTAGGCAGCGGAGACTGCTCGCGATGACGCTATCGCGTCATCGCTCGCAGTGCCGCAAGGATTTTGGGATTCGGCTACAACGCCCGAATCCCAAACTCCCGATTATATAAGTAGATATGAGGTATCTGTGTACTCAGGAGAAAATGCCCAACACATTTTAGGATCCATTTTATCCTGTTGCCCATGTGAACATGAAAAAATTAGGCTAAAAGAACATTTTTGTGAGAACAAAAGTACTTTTTCATTTTTATGGATCAATTTGCTAAACATCTGGGGGTTGAAAGTGCTCACCACCCATCTACATAAGTTCCGTGGGGGGTCTAGTCTCCAAAATGGGGTCACTTGTGGGGGAGCTCCAATGTTTAGGCATACAGGGACTCTGCAAATGCGGCATGGTGTCCGCTAACAATTTGAGCTGATTTTCCATTCAAATTGTTAGCGGACACCATGCCGCGTTTGCAGAGCTCCTGTGTGCCTAAACATTGGAGATCCCCCACAAGTGACCCCATTTTGGAAACTAGACCCCCCCAAGGAACTTATCTAGATTCATAGTGAGCACTTTGAAACCCCAGGTGCTTCAAAAATTGATCCGTAAATATAAAAAAGTACTTTTTTTTTCCACAAGTTTTCTTTTTTCATTTTTACAGATTAATTTGTGAAGCACTTGGGGGTTCAAAATGCTCACCACCCATCTAGATAAGTTCCCTGAGGGGTCTAGTCTCCAAAATGGGATTTTTGTGGGGGAGCTCCAATGTTTAGGCACGCAGGTGCTCTCCAAACACAACATGGCGTCCGCTAACAATTTGAGCTAATTTTCCATTCAGGGAGAGGCTCTCCATATGCGACATGGTTTCCGCCAACAATTGGAGCTAATTTTCCATTGAAATTGCTAGCGGACACCATGTCGCGTATGGAGAACTCCTGTGTGCCTAAACATTAGAGCTCCCCCACAAGTGACCCCATTTTGGAAACTAGACCCCCAAGGAACTTATCTAGATGCATAGTGAGCACTTTGAACCCCAGGTGCTTCACAAATTGATCCGTAAAAATGAAAAAAGAAAATTTGTGTGAAAAAAAAAGTACTTTTTTCTTATTACGGATCTATTTGTGAAGCACCTGGGGGATCAAAGTGCTCACTATGCATCTTGATAAGTTCCCTGGGGGGTCTTGTTTCCAAAATTGGGTCACTTGTGGGTGAGCTCCAATGTTCAGGCACACAGCGAAGGGCTCTCCATATGCAGCATTGTCACGGTCGCGCTCGCGACCCAGGTGGTAAGGGGTAAGTGGACCCTCTGGACCACAGGGGAGACCCGGGCCTGCCCTGACTAGGGTAGAACAGTGACCGGGTACTGTGGCAGCTGAGCACGTGGGCAAGGTGGTAACCTGCAGGACATGATGACACCGCACACTTCAGGTATAGCAAAATGTAATATTTACTGAACACGAACATAGTAAAACATGTAAGACAATAAGCCTGGCTCCCAATTCCACACACAATAGGGGGACAGGCCGGACTTCAGGACACAGACGGAACACGGAGAGCACCGGTCCAGGAACTCAGCTGGTAAGAGCCAAGAACTGCAGGCAGGGCCGTCACCGGGAATCAAGGCTGGAGACTCCCCAGGAACACGGAGGAGGAGCCCGTCCAGGAACAAGAGCGAGACCGACTCAGACTACACGGACTGGACCACCAGGACTATGGACATCCCTCTGGACACGGAACATCATGGACACGGAACATCAAGGACATGGAACGACCTCGGGGCCATCACGGACACCAGGCGGAACATCATGGACACGGATCATCAAGGACATGGAACGCAGGACACAGACAGAACAAGGAGAGTACCGATCCAGGAACTCGGCTGGTCAGATCCAAGAACTGCAGGCTGGTCTGTCACCGGAGATCAAGGCTGGAGACTCCCCAGGAACACAGAGGAGGAGCCCGTCCAGGTACAAGAGCGAGACCAACTCAGACAACACGGACTGGACCATCAGGACTAGGAACATCCATCTGGACACGGGACATCAAGGACATGGAACGACCTCGGGGCCATCACGGACACCAGGCGGAACATCATGGACACGGGACATCAAGGACATGGAACGACCTCGGGGCCATCACGGACACCAGGCGGAACATCTTGGACACTGAACATCAAGGACATGGAACGACCTCGGGGTCATCTCGGACACCAGGCAGGCGGGACCTCGGAGTCATCTCGGACACCAGGCAGGCGGACCTCAGGACCATCTCGAACTCCAGGCAGGCGGGACCTCAGGACCATCTCGGACACCAGGCAGGCGGGACCTCAGGACCATCTCGGACACCAGGCAGGCGGGACCTCAGGACCATCTCGGACACCAGGCAGGCGGACCTCAGGACCATCTCGGACACCAGGCAGGCGGGACCTCAGGACCATCTCGGACACCAGGCAGGCGGGACCTCAGGACCATCTCTGACACCAGGCGGGAACTCAGGACCATCTCGGACACCAGGCGGGACCTCAGGACCCAGGACGTCATCAGGGACACCGACAGGCAGGACGTCATCAGGGACACAGACAGACAGGACGTCTGGACTCCATGCAACGGACACGGCTCCAGACTGGGTACATCAGGACACAAGCAGGAATCCACATACAAGGCAAGGATGTTGGTACCAACACAGATAAGACGGGTCCAGGGACACAGACATCAGCTTTCCCAGAACTGATTGCAGGCAGAACAGGAGCTGTAGACAAGGCAGACCAGGAGCAGCATGTTGGACCAAACACACAGGGCTAGGTTAAGCAACCTAATGAGAGGCTCTGGCGACGCTCCAACAGGAAAGAGGAACTTTAAATAGGAGCTGACCCTCAGCAATAGGCTGGGGACAGCAATTCAAGCGCACACCCTCCATCTTACAAAACTGGGGAAGGTGTGGCGGCGCGCACCCTAGGCACAGTCAGAACCCATACAGCATAGCCAGCACAGGAACCGATGACCAGGGCACCTGGCAGCGGCTGCAAGCCTAGACACACGTGGAAAGTCATGCACCAGCTGCAGAGGACCTCACAACCCGCGGATAGCTTCCACAGCGGGAGCCAGGGTCCACACATAGATGGTAAGCAGCAGAGCAATGACACTACAACACATGTGCAGCTACACAGCGGAGCTGGGAACTGAGCAGAATCCTATACAGGTAACATACTACAGTCTCCCAGCTGGTCAGGGGGGAAGGAGCAAATTTTCCATTGAAATTGTTAGCGGAAACCATGTCGCGTATGGAGAACCCGTGTGCCACCAGCACAAGGGCAACTGGAAGAGTTGGGGTACAGCACCAGAAAATGGCAGCTCTAATGAATGCGCTATTTTCTGGGGTGGCTGTGGGTTTTAATTTGCAGCGTGGGGTGCCCACAACGTTTGGGTCTCTCCATGCTGATGATTCCAGCCTCCCAGCTGCCAAGTTGTACCAGGTAGGCTACCAAAAATACAGCGAAGGCCTTTTTTTTTTATTTCTAGAACTGATTTTAGAAAAAAAAAATGTGGGGCTCCGCCATATTTTTGGTCCAGCCAGGTACAACTTGGCAGCTACAGACTGCCAGCAACCCCCAGCTGCCTCGTTGTACCTGGCTGGCAACCAAAAATACAGCGGAGCCCATTTTTTTTTATTTCTAGAACTAATTCTAGAAAAAAAATGACGAGGGTTCTGCCATAGTTTTGGCCCAGCCAGTTACAACTTGGCAGCTGGGGGGATGGAATCCTCAGCATTGAGAGGCCCATGCGTTGTGGGCCCCCCATGCTGCGAATTGCAGCCCGCAGCTGCCCCAGAAAATGGCGCATTCATTGAAGTGCCATTTTCTGGCGCTGTACCCAGGCTCTTCCAGTTGCCCTGGTGTCGGTGGCAAACTGGGTAATAAAGGGGTTAATGCCAGCTTTTTTTATTGGCAGCTGGCACTAAGCCCGAGATTCATAATGTCGTGCCAATGTTAGATCCGGCCACTAGGAATCTCTAGTAAATAGTCAAAAAATACACCACACAGAAAAATCTTTTTATTTGAAAGAAAAACAAACAAAATTCGGACTCCATATGTATTATAAAGATCCGATGTAGTCCACAATGAAGGTCCCGAGACTCTAGATCGCCTCCGACGTGGTCCACAACGAAGGTCCCATGACGCTCAATCGCCTCTGCTACATCCAGATATTGCAGCAAGGGATCAAGTGTCCTCTTCCTACAGTCTCTGGGGTCAGAGTTATGGTGCACTGTATGGCAATGATCTGTCATACAGTGCACCATGACTATGATCCCAGAGACTACAACAAGAGGACACTTGATCCCTTGTTGCACCCATGTACCATCCACCCATGCACCCATCCATCCACCCATGCACCCATCCATCCATGCATGCACCCATCCATCCATCCATGCACACATCCACGCACGCACACATCCACGCACGCACACATCCACGCACGCACACATCCAGACACGTAGAGAATTCCACGCACGCACGCATCTATCCACCCATGCACCCATCCATCCAGGCACCCATCCATCCATGCACTCATTAATCCATGCACACATCAATCCATCCATGTACATATCAATCCATGCACGCACACATCAATCCATGCACACATCCATGCATGCACACATCCATCTATGCACGCTGTGAGGTAGCAACCGGGGAACCCGCTTGCAAAACAACAAGAACACGTGTTTTTAGGTTTAACCAATGTCTACCCGTTTATTTTCACATATTAATCACATAACCCGGGTAGCATGTTTGACACATATCACATTGATTAACAACACTTTACATAAATACACCATGCATTTACATTTAACATCACATAACACTTATATTGCACATAACGTTTTATAGTAACCCGGGACCTGTAACCATCTCTGTCCCCATTGGAGCTCTACTAACAGCTCCCATGGTGGCTACGGCCTCCGGCCTACTTACACTATACATAAGTTACAGTACGATGATGACCCTTCCGGGTTCATAACAGGGATTGAGCAACCTGAGTACCGGGTATATCATGTATCCCCAAGGGCTCCTTCCAGGACGTATCTCCGCCTACGTCCCGGTCTGAGTCCACATGGTTCAACCATGGTGTCCCCACTCTAGGAGCCCTTTTAACCCCTACTTCTGACCTTCGTTACATACGCCTCAACGGGCCCTGTGGGTCCCAATGGCGGTACCTGCCGCCTGGCTTTAGTCACCCCAGCATGATGATATACATTCACCCCTAGTCAGGAATCCTGCCTGACCGGGACCTTACACACCGTATGTGATCCATCATTCAAACGTCCATGGATCACACACCTGCTCACAGCCCACATCCATGGAATGTGGCCCCTCCATGGCCCATTACAGGGATTGGCAAACCATAGTGCACGGGAACCTCTACATCCGTTACCTACTAGGAGCCCTATTACCCCTGTCTCTGGCACCACAGGCACACCCACACCATTAGAGGTCGTGGTGGAGGGACGGGTACCCTCTGCAAGCAGCAGGGCAAGCCTCCCTCTCGTCCCAAGGACGGAACGCCTCCAACATCATCCATACTCGCTGGGTCACTCTCTCCCCACATCTTTATACATGGGTCTTACCTATAGGCCATCATCTCTCATTCAGGGCCATTACTTAAGCCCTCATACACATAGTTCATCGGGTCCCTTAACTGAGTACTCTGACTCGGACCCAAAGGCGGTCTATGCCCGCCTGGCACACTACATACAATTGCCTCCACGGGCTACATACATTCCGGTTCATCAGGACCTTTAACGGACTCCACTGAGTCGGTCCCAAGGGCGGTCTATACTCGCCTAACATGATTTACGCACACAAGGTGCACAGTTCACACTATCGCTCGGGAACTGCTTTCTTACCGGGCACGGATCCGGGTCTCGCTACCTGTGTCACAGGTTCCACCAGGCATCGCCACAGGCTCCTTCCCGGACGTGAGGCGAACCACGTCCGATCTAGCGTCCACGGGTCAACCACGGCTTCCCCCTCCAGGTGCGGACACGACCACGGACCTCAGCACCGGCATGGAGCTAGCATGCTCCCATCATGTACTCAGAGCCTCCAGACTGCTCTGCACTTGGCTGGTCTCAGCTTCCATCTGAATCAATCTCAGCTTCCAGAATGATTCTCTCAATCACTCAGGTGGCCGGCTCTTATCGTGCCAGCCACTCCCACCTGGACACACCCCCTCAGCTGCTTGTAATCAGCCTGCCACACAGCTCAGGTTAACTCCCTGTGTTCCGGGTTGTCAGCACTCACTCATTACATCCTATTCCTCATGGACTCCTCGATCTCATCCCACTCTCACTGCCACTCATTAGTCTCATGAAACCTCATTGTGTTCAGGTTGGTTCACACAGTATTATCATCACAGGAAAACCGGCCAGTGTGCACAGGATCATCCTCTGATCCTACATGTGATGTACCCCGGCCATGTGGAACATGCCGGCGGTGCCTCACAACGCACACATCCATCCACACACACATCAATCCATGCACACATCCATGCATGCACACATCCATGTATACACACATCCATCCACACATGCATGCACCCATCCATCCATGCACCCACCCATCCATCCACCCATGCACCCGTCCATTCATCCATCCATTCATGCTTGCCTCACTCACGATCCACCGGTAAGGAGGAGGAGAACGGGAGAGGAGGAGGGGCCCACACGGAGCAGAGGAGGCTGACTGGCGGGTGCACTGGTGAGTGCAGCCCGCCGGGAGAGGTGAGGAGGGTACAGGACAGTGACACAGGGCTGAACAGGGGAGCCTGGATAGGTGGGGGCAGCACGGGAGGGGGCTGATGGGGCTGACCGGCGGGCGCACCGGCGGGTGCAGCTCGCCGGCAGATAGATTACAATAGGAGGGGGGGCAGATGGGAGGGATGGGGGGGCCTTGATGAGCCCTGGAGCGGGAGGGTGCTGAGGAGAGGGAGGGCACCTGCCAATCTGCCCCTCCAGATCTGATTGGAGAGCTCCAATCAGATCTGGAGGGGTTACTCGCTCTAATCGGCAGTTTCACTTTTAACCATCAGAGAGACTTTAGCCATGGGGGGTCTAAGCCACCCCCCGGGCTAAAGTATAGGTGCTTGCGATCCTGCAGCTCCAGTGACTTGTCAGTGAGCTGGTCACCGGAGCTGCTGGACCACAAACAAGCCATGATGCTATAGAGACATCATGGGTCGGGAACGCACAGACTTCCATGACGCCTCTATTATGTCAAAGGTCGGGAAGGGATTAATTGCACTCAGAGGCATAAAAACACCCATACATGCAGTTGTATACCACAAACAGTTGCACAAGGTTAGGACCCGATAAGATGAGAACATGTTGGCACAGTTATTGGGCTCTTATTCAATGGCCAGTGTGGCACAGTTATTAGGCTCTTATGCAATGGTCAGTGCATTAGCTAAGTTTCTCAATTTTTCTAGAATCTGAAGCATGTTCTGCCATGTTCTTTTTCCTTACACAAATTTGCCTTAGCTTCATGGCCGGCGTTTGGGGGGAAGGCAGACTGGGCACTTGCCCAGGGCTCCTAGCCATGGAGGGGCCCCCAGCTGGAAGCTCACTTGACTATTGCTTTTTGGGGCAGAAATGTACTTATTTCTCTGCCTCTTGTCTTGCTGAATGCTGAGCTGTCAGTGTTCTATGTATCTCCCTCGCATCAGCAAATGACTGGAGCTGAAGCGCACTGTTCAGTTTGTCAGGTCCAGAGACTGAGATGAGATGAACAGTGCGCTCCCGACATGATGGAACTACAGATTACAGTGGACAGCGTGGCCTCTGCAGGACATGAGGTAGAGAGATCATCAGCACATCCAGTGATCTTGTAGCCAGGGACACACTGGCCTCTAGCTGCAAATACCTGGATGTGCTGATGATCTCTCTGGCTCTTGTCCTGCAGAGGCCACGCTGAGGACCCTGGCCCAGTCATCCACTAATTCACAGGCAGTGGCTGTACCTTTAAATGAGTACATATGTCGGCCGCCTGCATCACAGCAGACTACTCACATGACGCTACCTTCCGGAGAGGAGCCTGAGCTTGTGAGCAGCAGGGGAGGCCCGGCATCATTGTTTCCTGGCAAGTGAGGCCTCCAGACAGTGATGGGGCAGGAGATTTAATGTTTGTGCAGTCAGGAGATGGGCAGATGCTGCTCACTTCCTCATATGCCATGGGCTGGATACCTTAATGTAGGATCAGTCTTATGGAGAGGGGTTTGCCTGCAACCATAAGAAGACAGTTAAGTAGATAAGGAGATTTAAAGCCACATCCCTCCTCTAGAAGATATGCAAATTTGCACTTCAGTGATGAAGTGGATGAACTCTAGTGCCACCTTTAGGTAGCTCCTCAAAGTCATAGTCGACTTTCTGACAAGCCTTTTAATATGACTAAGGGTTTGTGCCAGATCAAAACCCCAAACTACAGACGCTGCGTTGCGGGGTAACTGCCCCTCATCAGTGTAGTGTGTGGGATATTCTGATCTGGCTATGTGAGTGAGCTAAGATGAGGTCTGGGGAACTTGTTATCTACCTTATAGAGAGGAGTTTGCAACCATAAGAAGGCAGTTACCCAGCCAGATCATAATATCCCACACACTACACTGATGTGATAAGGGGCAGTTACCCCGAAACGCAGCGTCTGTAGTTTGGGGTTCTGATCTAGCACAAACCCTTAGTCATATTAAAAGGCTTGTCAGAAAGTCGACTATGACTTTGAGTAGCTACCTAAAGGTGGCACTACAGTTCATCCACTTCCTCACTGAAGTGCAAATTTGTAGGATCAGTGGGATTTATTGCTGCACTTTGACTCCTCATGCAAGTCAGGGGTCGGACACTCAGTGTGAGGTCATCGGCTTCTGACCAGTATGAAGGGTCAAAGTGCTGCCATAAATCTCACTGTGCCCCAGACACAACTGCTGCAGGTCTGACCATACAGAGTCCTGCAGAGGACCAATCCATACATGATGTCCTATAGCCAGACTGATAGTCCAAGCGTGGACAAAGTGCAACCCACAGGCCACATCGAGCTCTTTGAGGTGAAGTGTCCACGATCAAGGGACACTGCGTCTCTTCTGCAAAGACACGAGTCTGTGGGAGAACATGGCATCTGTGCCCACAATCAGGATTCTGGACACAGCGAAAACACACTGCATGCAAAAAACTAATCACATTGGCGGAGGGCAGTGCTGCTGGCTCCGTCTTCCACCAATAATTGTGTGGGACTGCAGACACAAAGTCATCACATCATCATGTGTGCTTATATAC